>OZ004334.1:12197048-12858834 GCA_963924455.1 Pelagia noctiluca
AAGCCATAACACACAAAATGATTATCTCTAGCTGATGCTGTAAGCTGTTGATAGTTGATAGTTGATAGTTAGATAATCTTACAATCTTGATAAGGTATTGGTTGATACAAAAAGTGCAGAGGGCCCACTGAATAGGTAGACTAATCGATGTAGTACATTAAAAGTTGATGGACAAATACGCTTACTATCTTCGTAAGGTATTGATTTATGTGCAAAACACAAAGGGTCCACTGAATAGGTAGACTAATCGAACAGTGCATCGAGAGTTGATAGGCAAATCTAAAACAGACAAGACATGCACTTCTTTCAAACCTTATCCCCAGTACTCAACCACTGGGGTTAGGTTGCAAATATGTGGACATTTAGATTTTGGATACTTTTTAATAGGCCTGGTTCTAGGGTTAGATGAAATTGCTATAAAATTTAAAAGCACTGGGTGCATCAATATCTACAATTATATCTTCCTACATAGTTTATTGACCTTTGGGATAGATATGCCACCATCTAGGATTGAAGCCAAACGTTATCTAAACTTTATATTTTGTAATTAATTAGAAAATTGTATGGCCTATCGGAAACGTCAACGGAACAAAAGCAAAATGGACGAAGTTTGGAGCTCATGGAATCAAAGCCCCTGACTGCAGAGAAACGATGTGGTCACGTGATAATCACCTTGGAAACAGCAAGGGAGGCTACACTAATAAATATAACTGGACTCTACCGGATATCGACGAAGAAAATTGTGCTCTGCGTATAAGGTAATGGATTATGTAACTAAAATGAATTATCTTTCCTACTTAAAGTCTCTCAATCAATATCGATGCTTCGATGTCATAATGATCAGTCTCTGCTATGCATGAGAATCGTGTTTTATACATTATGGGTTATCATAGAAAACATTGGTCATTGAAAATCAGGAGTATCAATGGTCGTGGGTTCGAATCCTCCTAGGGTCATTTTTCTTCTTTTTACGCTTGCATGCAGTATCTTGCCGTCGTATCATCAGGTCAGTTGAGGCAAGCCATGCTCGTGTCTCTTCGTCCAGGGCAGCTATGCCGTTGGGTGGTCTATGATATTTGTAAATGGGTTATTTCTCATTCTCACAAATTAACTTGATAGACTTTTTTTGCCCAAGTCTTCGATCTTTGTGCCAGTATAAGGCTAATTAAAAATCAGTAGGTAGTACCAGCTCAAGTTGCAACCTATGTGGTATTTTGAGTTCTTTGCATCTTTTTCATGTTCTTTCAAACTACCTACTAAATAACACAGCCACAAGCATGTTTCCCTACTGGTTCTGAATGGACCCTGCAAGATAGTCTTTTTTCAGCACCATTCAAAACTGGATTGAATTAACGAAACACTGTGGAGGAGATGCGTACCACATGGTCAAATTTAACTCGTTCTGTTTTACCTACTCTAAAGTTAATTAGTTTCGTACCACCTCCATTGGCAACCCTCTCAGAAATTGTTGAGATAACATAGTGAGTATTTGCAGTTTTCTCAATGTCGCCCAACAGATAACCCAGCCCGAGGCATTTCCCTACACTAGTACTGCATCAGCAAGTGCAGGTTTTCTTTATTTAACCTAATCAAAACTGGAAAAATCAAGGCAATGTTGTGGAGGAGTTGTGTACCACATTGTGCAATTTAACTCGGTCTGTTTTACCGAGGCCTGAATCAATATTTTTTCTTTCTTTTTGCATATTAACACTTAACAATAACGAATGATGAAATTTATAAAAGTTTTGCATTTTCATTCAAATCTTGAAATTTAATGCAGATAATGAACCAACTTGAGCATGTAATCCTAGACTTGACTTTCCACACTAGTCCTGGTTTCATTGCGTTCTCTAATATGTTGACGTCACTTACTCAATAAGCTAGTCCTCAAACTTCTCTCTTTCTTTCTGCAGGTACAATATCTCAACGAATGACTACGACAGTTGGAACACTAATTCATCGAAGAATGGCAACCCAACCACTAAAGTCGACATCAGCAATTTAGTTGGATTGGAGTCACCTGATGCCACTACCAGAGGTTATGTCTTCAAGAATAATCCAATCGTCAACCCGTTGAGTGGAACGATTGGAAAGAAATTCCAACTGCGGCTTGCAATCAACACTGCGCAGTATGGAAGGACCTTTCAAGATAGGTAGGTTTACCTTTTTATAATTCATTTTCTGTACAGTAGGTCAGGTATAAAAAAGATATAGAATAAATATTTAAATAAATCTAACTCGAGAAGAGAGTGCCTATCCTGGCTATAGTGCTCGATATACTTGCGTATAGAGCAATTATAAAGCAGTATGAGCACACTAAAAAACAGAGTTACAGAAGGACATGTCTGTTTTTTAGTGTGTTCATTCTACTTTATAAATAAATCTAGTCTCTCATTGAATTGCATACGTTCATGTTAGTATCACGAAGTCTGTTTTTCGCATTCACAGTCATTCTTTCGCATTTCAGATTAGTAACTCGTTTTGCTTTGAATACCCTTAACTGCAAATCTTGGTGTCCTTTGGGGACTAGAAGTTCAATATCTTTTGGCTTATTGAGTCTCAACATGCATCAAGTCAAAATGGTTGGCCCTAGGCATGTGTTTTGGTGATATTCTTTGCCTAAAGAAAGTTTAGACAACGAATGTTTTTTCATGCCCGAAAAGCTTTTAGCTGTAAATCAACGACTGTTTTTTTTTTCACTCTGTAATTCGTCGGCCTAGGTTCTTGTCTTTGGTGTTTTACATCAGCCCTTTTTCATTGACTCGTATCCCTAAAATCAATACATCCAGTTTTTATGGATGTTAATTCAGTCCAATTTATAAATTTCAGGTCGCACAGTTTTGCAATAAGGAAAAGACCCACCGAGCTGAACAATGCGAAGATCATCAATCTGAACGTTCGTGGTAAACGTGGAAATATCGTGCAAGTCTACCCCGCAGTCGAGTATGATTTTGTACCCAACAGAGTTGTGGCTAGCAATGAAGATTATATCCACTTCCAGTAAGTCTCTTTGAACATTAGTTTATTTTTGTTTATTAATTAAGTTATTGAGGCTTGGGGAGGGGGAGGGGCTGTTTGGTCGAGAAAGCTTTCTTATATAATACTGAGCAGGGAATATAGATTCGTAAGGCATGGTTTAACATAGGAAATTATATTTTATTATGTAGCCTACTGCCATTCTTATATGCCATTATCAGCTCTGGAACCAACAAATGCGAGCTAACCTGTAATCTACTTTGGTAAAATGCGGAAGAGGGAATATAGAAATCATTAGAGCTTTTATGGTGGTGTTATGATAGATACCTAGCAGTAGTCCATTGATAAAGAGCTTGCCACTGTTTTGGAAGGTCTTCAGCACTTGATATTTCTGATTTGGATTCACTTAATTGAGTGCAAACGTGGTCAGGTTGGGAAATAGGCTTGTAGATAGCCCGGGTCACGAACCCAATCCTTCAAATAGAACTTCTGCAACCCTGTTCTTCTTGGAGGATTGGCCCCTTGACTCAGGCTAGCTTGTACCTAAAACAGAGAATCGCTCACTTAACATCTCCTGCCAAGGCAAACAAATTCACTGCAATATATGAAATTTAACTCACTAGACTTGAGCCAAATTGTAACTAGATCAGCCTGTTCTGATATCTTATGTAATCGTATTTGATAATTCCGTCAGCTGTCTCTGGTTTTCAAATCAAACAATGCATAATTTATGATAATATAAATTATTTGACGTACGGCAGTTGCTAGAGCACAATAGACAAGGTTACTGAAAACAATATATATAGGGCATAGCTCTTCCTTGATAGTGGAAAATACTAGAAAGCAGATAGCAGTCAAGCAAGAGAAAGGCAATTTACTTAACTACCACTTGCTTTCTATTCTTTTTCATCATTGAGAAAAGGCCCGATACGTTTAGTTTTCTGTAATATTGGCTATGTAGCTTATCTTAATTGGAATATTTTGTTTAAAGGCATCACTATGAGCATTTATTTGAAATTCTTAAATAAGCTTATGTCACTGAATTTTCAGGTGGACTGGGTCGAATACGAACCCGAACAACAACGATGGGCAGGGCCTGGCAGGAACAGATCGATCCAATGTCGTGATGCTTGAGGCTCAGAGATATGACGAGGGAAAGCCAAAGCCAGAAAACACTTTTGGCCATTTTGGCAACAATCACCCAAAACATCTCGATAAAGTGAATTTGCTTGGACTTAATAGGAAGGATTTGGTTTCTCTTGCTATGCTTAGACCAGGTTAGAAATTTCATTGAAATTTTCTTTACTTTACCCTGATTTTCAGTTGTTTAGTGTTATGGCGGGTTGCTTTTACTGCTCCTTCAAGGAATATATTGACTATAGTCAGAAGGAAAAGGAAATAAGATAAGGGAATAGAAAGGGATACAGGTGAAGAGACAAGCTGGAATGGAAAAAGTTGGAATGAAGCACTGGACGAAAAATAATGTTGAAGGGAGAAAGCGAGCTGCAAAAGAAAGAAAATCGAAATATGAGGCAAAGATGGGATCAAAATAGCAAACTTTCAACAAATTATCCTTTGGAAGTGAATTGGAAGTGGGTGCAAAAACATACACTTATAAACTAGCTGATTGGTGCCAGAAAGTAATGATGGTGTTGGTCGCAATCCACCATGCCCCAGTTGTTGAAGCAGAACTGTAAAAAACATTGTTGAAATTCTAATTATTTATTGTTGTTGTTTGCGAGGGCAAATCAAATCTGATTTTCCCCATGAGTGATTTATAGAACGTTTCCATTTCATCGGTTTTGCATTGTTCTAGGTTTTTTCAGGCTTTGTAGGAATCCCAGAGAGACTACCCAAGAGAATGTTTTCTGATTGCCTGTGCTTCTTGACGTACTCTCTCTGAGATTTACCCCATTGTTTTCCGCTTTAGGTATTTTAGTTTTAGTAGGCTTATTGTATCTCCCTTGGCTGGTATTTTCCGTTTGGGGATTCGTTAGGAGTATTTAAGCAGGTAGTTTTGATAGGTGTTTCGGAACAGATCTAGAAGATCTACAGAGTAGGATACCTGTTGGCTGCCAGATGATATGGAAGACATTGTGCTAGTAAGTTTTCTTATTTAGTTACTTTTTGTAGAATTTTTGCCTATTGTTTCAGTATATTTTCTTTCTTAGAGGCCCAGACTTTCATAATTTTCGCTATGTTTACTTCGTGCCTTTCATATTTGTTTACTTCGTTTGGATACAGTTTGTTTACCTACTCGATTTATATCGCGTTGTGTATTTTTTACCCTCGTTTGACTATTGATTGTACAACTTATATTGATATTTAACGCTTTATATCTTGTAATTAATAGCTCTTGGATTTATGAAGAAATATAATTCCACTAGTCAGCCCGAGTATTCTTTCTGGCAGCAACAAAGTAGCACAATTTTCCACAAGAAGTCCGGTAGACGACAATGGAAAATAAAGACCCCATAGAAAGCCGAAGTCCTGACCGAGGTGTGGATAGTGAAGCAGACGTAGAGCCAACCGCGGATGAAGAAGATTCGAGACCGAAGAGAACCCGTAGACCGACTGCGAAGGGGCTGGAAAATCTTTTGCAAGGGCTAATCAGACAGAGGAGACGCCAAGAGAAAAGATTGGAGAGGCTAATCGAAGAGGTAGAGAGAATGCTTCAAACAGAGCCCATCAAGAGTGCAGTCCAAGAGCGAATCGACCAAGTGGATGACGTGCTTGAAATGATCAACGAGACACACGATCAGTTATGCCTGAACTTGCGTATGAGCGATCATGAATTCGACTTCGAAACAGAAGAGAGATATATCAGTCAGATGGATGAGAAGGTATTCAATCTGAAGCACAAGGTGAATCACTATTTCAAGGAAATCGAGGAGTCACGTTTCAGAAAATCAGAATTGTCCAGGACGAAATCCGTTGGATCACGCACAGAGTCCGTAAAATCAGGGAATACAGTCAAAACTCAGAAGTCGAAGGTTTCCAGCAGATATTCCTCACGATTCTCGGTAGAAGACAGAGCAATCGAAGAAAAGATAAAATTGGTAGAATTGGAAACAGAGTCAGCGTTTTTAGACGAGAAACTAAGAATACAGATGCAAGCAGAAAAGATAAAGCTAAACGAGGCCATGGCCAAGGCTCGTGCAAGAGTTAACGTCTACGAACCAGATGAGGATTCACTCCCTGAGAGAACGGAGGAGAAAAGAGCCGAACCGAAACGAAGTATGAAGCAGGAAACCAGGACCCATGAGAAAACAAGACTTGAGGAAGATTATTTTAGACAGCCTGACATCCCCAGAGATATAGCAAAAGACGATCGCAAACCACCTCCCTTGAATCCCTGTGCCCAGCGGTATGAAGAAAAGACCTCCTTGGACCCCTGTGCTCGTGCTCGAAGGCACGAAGACAAGACTCCCTTGTATCCCTATACCCAGCCGTATGAAGAGAAGATCCCCTTGAATCTCTGTGTCCAGCGGTATGAAGAAAAGACCCCCTTGAACCCCTATGTCCAGTGGTATGCAGAAAAGACCCCTTCGGATCCCAGTGCTCGAAGACACGGAGAGAAGACCCCCTTGAACCCCTGTGCCCAGAGCTATGAAGAGAGAGTTCCTTTGGATCCCTGTGATATGAAGTACGAAGATGTTTTGCATGGAAGAAAACTGGCGAGGTTTGATGAAAAAGGGTACAAGTATAAAGACAGTAGTCATGCAACCCCGAATTTCAGCAGAACTCCAGAAGATTTTCATTCCTCAGCAGCGGAGCAAACGAATTCGAACAGAGACGTGGAACCCGAATCTGAATCGATGGTTGAGATGCTTTGTAGACTGTTGAGACAACAAGCTGCCCCAGTGGTTGATATGGAGAGTTTCGATGGAAACCCGATGGATTACCATTTCTTTATTGCTACATTCAGAGAAGTTGTAGAAAAGAATGTTATCGATGCCCGAGGGAGACTAACCCGATTGATCAAGTACACCAGTGGCGAAGCAAGGGAATTGATTCAACATTGCATTCACCTGCCCCAGACGATTGGATATGAAACAGCCAGAGATCTATTGCAACGGAGGTATGGCAGTCCTTACACCGTGATTTCTGCATACAGAAAGGAAATAAAGATGTGGCCTACAATCAAAGCTGGTGATGCTGTCGGATTTAGAAGGTTTCACATTTTCCTTGTCAAATGTCAGAGTATTTCAGCGAATTTAACATGGAATATGTTGGAAAATCAAGATATGATTTGCACCCTATTAGCGAAGTTGCCTGTGTATGTGATTGACAGATGGAACAGACAAGTACTCAATATCCGAAGAAGACAAAAGAGAGAACCCAGATTTGCGGATTTCGTAGATTTCGTAGATGAAGAATCGGTGTTGGTAAGCGATCCCCTCTTCTCCAGACAAGCGGTAGTAGGATTATCAGACGAAAAACCAAGAAAAAACAAACTCAGAAACTACGCAATTTCTAAGACCCCGGAAGTTGAATCAGCAACGATATCCGTTGGCAGTCCTTGTCCTCTTTGTGGTCTATCCCATGACCTTGATGAATGCACCCAGTTCCTCGCCAAATCCGTTGATGACAGAAGTACCTTTGTTGCGGAGAAGAAGTTATGCTTTGGATGCTACACGGCCATCAGCTCGACCCACACCGTTAGAACCTGCCCATCCAGACGCATATGTAAACACTGCAACGGTAAACACCCATCCGGCCTGCATGGATACATCCCAAAGAAGCGAAACGACACCACGTTGAGGAAAGATGTCCCGTTGAAGAAAGAGGAACAGCAAGTGACAAACTATGCAACAAGATTAGAAGATTCAGTCAGCATGTGCGTTGTACCGGTGAAGATCCGAAAAGAAGGTACCGAACAAGATTTCCATACGTTTGCGATGCTGGATAACTGCAGCCAAGGAACCTTTGTGACAGAAGACCTACTGCGAAAACTAGAGATCCCCGGAACATCAACCAGAATAACGATCAAGACACTGTCGGGAGAAACGTCTATCGATTCAACCACTGTGACTGGATTAGAGGTGTCAAGCTCGTTAGCGTCGTTTCAGGATGATTGGGTGAAGTTACCGAAGTGCTACGCTCAAAGTGACCTCTCCGTTAGCAGTGATGAAATAGCCATCCCAGAGAAGATCCGAAGCTGGAAATATTTGGAGCGAATCAAGCAGGAAATATGTCAGACTGACGAAGGAGAAATTGGAATCTTAATTGGAGCGAACTGTACGAAAGGTCTGGAACCTACAGAGATAATCTCGAGCAAGAATGGAGGTCCTTACGCATTCAAAACGAGGCTTGGATGGTGTGTCGTTGGCCCTCTTCAGTCTACTCACCAGAGAAGTTCGTTGGCATGCAACAAGATTTTGGTGAACGAGAGCGACTCCTTGGAGAAGTTCCAGCCGCATTGTTTTGCAGTGTGCGCCAGAATAAAGGACAGAGGCATAACAGACCTTCTGGAGACGATTTACCGAAATGATTTCACAGAGCCCCAGTTGCCATTGACTAACTCGACGATAAGAGGTGCGGCAGAGGAGGTTTCGCAAAACGACTTGAAGTTCTTGAGGCTTATGGACAAAAAAGTAAAGAAGATCGAAGGACACTACATGCTTCCATTGCCACTGAAGAATCCAGCCGTCAAGTTGCCAAACAACCGCAAACAAGCAGAGCAGAGACTGAAAAAGCTGAGGAAACGATTCCAGAACGATCAGAATTTCTTCAAAGATTACAAAGCCTTCATGGAAGAGGTGATCGACAAAGGATACGCCCAAAGATCGACTTCGGATGTCAGTGACGGGAAGCTGTGGTACATCCCTCATTTTGGTGTTTATGATCCAAACAAGCCCGGCAAGATCCGAATTGTTTTCGACTGCAGTGCTGAGTATGGCGGGACATCGCTGAATCAGAACTTGATGAGTGGCCCTGATCTTACCAATCAACTCATAGGAGTGTTGATGCGATTTCGACAAGAAAAAGTAGCATTCATGGCAGATATCGAGAAAATGTTTTATCAAGTACGCGTCCCAGAAGATCAGAGAAGTTTACTGAGATACTTATGGTGGCCAGAAAGCAAATTTGATGACCAGGAACCAGTCGAATTCGAGATGAATGTCCATCTTTTCGGTGCTGTGTCCTCGCCAAGCTGCAGCAACTACGCCCTTAAGAGAATAGTCACTGATGATGTTGGAGATTCAAAATTGGCAGCTAAAGAAACGATCAAGCGAAACTTCTATGTTGATGATTTACTGAAGTCAGTACAAAGTCAAACCGAAGCAATGGCTCTTATGAAAGATGTCGTCCAGTTGTGTGCCGATGGCGGTTTCAATCTAACGAAGTTCATTGCCAATGATAAAGAAGTCCTCAAAAGCATCCCTGAAGAGAAAAGAAGAAAGAACGTGAAAGAATTCGAAATTACTGACCAAAGTCTTCCAACAGAGAAAGCCCTCGGAGTCGTCTGGAACGTAGAAGAAGATCGTTTTGGTTTCCAAGTGGAGCTCAAAGAGAAATTGGTGACAAGAAGGGGTATGCTGTCGCTTCTTAGTAAAGTCTACGATCCATGTGGTTTCGTGTCTCCATTTGTATTGGAAGGAAGAAGAATAATTCAGCAGACATGCCGTCAAGAAGCCGGATGGGATGATCCGTTACCGGTAGCTGTCGTTGATGAGTGGTTAAGCTGGTGTACAACACTTGAAAACCTGAGAGACGTCAAAATAGATCGCTGCTACAAAGCTCCTGACTTTAACAGAGTTATCCATTGCTCACTGCACCACTTCTCAGATGCATCAGAATCAGGCTATGGCCAAGTTTCGTATTTGAGGTTTTTGAATGAAGATGGAAAGATTCACTGCTCCATGGTAATGGGAAAATCGAGAGTGGCTCCATTGAAGTACATCTCAATGCCAAGACTTGAATTGACTGCTGCAGTGCTATCAGTGAAGGTATCCATCATGATTCGCACAGAGCTTGAATATACGATTCACCAAGAAGTGTTTTGGTCTGACAGCCAGGTGGTACTCAGTTATATCAGGAATACAGAAAAGCGGTTCAAGATCTTCGTAGCTAACCGAATCCAGTACATCAATGATCACACCGAGCCGAAACAGTGGTGCTACATCCCGTCACAGATGAATCCAGCCGATTGCAGCTCCAGAGGGTTCTCAAAGAAGACAAGTGCGAAATACGAATCTCAAGTTCAACAGTGGTTTAATGGTCCAGCCTTTCTGTGGAAAGCAACCAGTGAGTGGCCAAGGCGGGAAATGAGTTACGAAGTTTTGGAAGACGATCCTGAAGAGAAGACAGAGGTACAAAATTTCAAGATCGCAGTGGAGGATGGAAATATTCTACAGTCACTTGAAGCACGCATATCTGAATGGGAGAAGATGAAACGAGTGATGGTTCATATTCTGAGATTCGTTAAGAAGTTTCGTTTGACACCCGGTGAAACAACAACCGTAAAAGAAAAAGAGTTTGCTGGAAGAGAAATACTGAGACTCGTCCAAGAGAGACATTTCAAAGAAGAGCTGAAGCAACTCAAAAACGGAAACCAAGTCCAGAGCAAGATACTCAGTCTGAATCCCTTCATAGGACATGATGGTCTTATACGCGTTGGAGGTAGAATCAAAAGAGCAGATTTGGAATATGATGTCATCCACCCAATCCTGTTACCAAAAAAGACTGCAGTAACAACCTTGATTATCAGAAATTGCCACTCCAAAGTCGCTCATGGCGGTAGAAACTTGACTCTCAATGAAGTGCGCAGCTCAGGATTCTGGATTATGTCAGCCAGCTCAGCAGTACGCTCCATTCTCTATCACTGTGTGAAATGTCGTCATCTGAGAGGAAAAGTCGGGGAACAATTGATGAGCGATTTACCAAAGGAAAGACTGCAATGTGCACCTCCGTTCACATACTGTGGAGTAGACATGTTTGGTCCGTTTGTTGTCAAGAAAAGAAGAACCGAGTTTAAAAGATATGGCGCTATGTTTACCTGTTTCTCGTCGAAGTGACATGTTCTTCAAGTGCACATCGAAGTGACATGTTCAATGGAAACAGATTCCTTCATTTTGGCCCTGCGACGATTCGTGGCTCGAAGAGGAAACGTTCGATCAATCCGATCAGACAACGGGAGTAATTTCATCGGTGCCAAGGCAGAGCTTCAGAAGGCATTCCAGGAGATGCAACATGAAAACATCACGCGATTCTTGGCAAACCTTGGTGCAGATTGGATAATATGGAAAACCAACCCACCCGCAGCAAGCCACCATGGAGGTGTTTGGGAACGGCAGATCAAGTCAGCCAGAAGTATCCTAACAGCTATCATGCAGACGCATCCCGGTACATTGAACGATGAATCATTATGCACCTTGATGGCAGAAGCAGAGGCAATAATTAACTCAAGACCATTAACCGTGGAAGCAATCAACGATGTGAATAGCTTACAACCACTGTCACCAAACACCCTGCTAACTCAGAAGACCAAAGTTGTGATGCCTCCACCGGGATCTTTCTCAACACCGGACCAATATAGCAGAAAACAGTGGAGAAGAGTACAGCATCTAGCCGATGAATTCTGGACAAGATGGCGAAAGGAATTCCTTGTGACATTGCAAGAAAGACACAAATGGCTTCGTGAAAAGCGCAACTTTCAGGTTGGAGACATCGTACTAGTGAAGAATGAAGCGATGAGATGTGAATGGCCGCTAGCAAGAATCACACAAGTCTTTCCAGATGAACGTGGCAATATTCGAAAGGCAGAAATTCAAGTTGGCAATAATGGAGGAAAACTGCAGCGTCCAATCACGAAGTTGATTTTGATTATGGAATCAGGAGTTCAATCCCCGCCGAGGAGAGATATGGATCAAGATGAAGATGCATCTTGAGGGGAGCCAGTTGTTGAAGCAGAACTGTAAAAAACATTGTTGAAATTCTAATTATTTATTGTTGTTGTTTGCGAGGGCAAATCAAATCTGATTTTCCCCATGAGTGATTTATAGAACGTTTCCATTTCATCGGTTTTGCATTGTTCTAGGTTTTTTCAGGCTTTGTAGGAATCCCAGAGAGACTACCCAAGAGAATGTTTTCTGATTGCCTGTGCTTCTTGACGTACTCTCTCTGAGATTTACCCCATTGTTTTCCGCTTTAGGTATTTTAGTTTTAGTAGGCTTATTGTATCTCCCTTGGCTGGTATTTTCCGTTTGGGGATTCGTTAGGAGTATTTAAGCAGGTAGTTTTGATAGGTGTTTCGGAACAGATCTAGAAGATCTACAGAGTAGGATACCTGTTGGCTGCCAGATGATATGGAAGACATTGTGCTAGTAAGTTTTCTTATTTAGTTACTTTTTGTAGAATTTTTGCCTATTGTTTCAGTATATTTTCTTTCTTAGAGGCCCAGACTTTCATAATTTTCGCTATGTTTACTTCGTGCCTTTCATATTTGTTTACTTCGTTTGGATACAGTTTGTTTACCTACTCGATTTATATCGCGTTGTGTATTTTTTACCCTCGTTTGACTATTGATTGTACAACTTATATTGATATTTAACGCTTTATATCTTGTAATTAATAGCTCTTGGATTTATGAAGAAATATAATTCCACTAGTCAGCCCGAGTATTCTTTCTGGCAGCAACACCAGTATCAAAATCAAGGGTTGGTTTAATTGGCAGTTGCTTTCAAACTGAAGATTCCTGTATATTAAACGAGTTCCATAACACAATAGAACTACTGTATGTAGTGATAAAGTGCATGCTAGCATGCTCTGCTGAAAATAAGGTATCTTTTGGCCTATCATAGCCCAGTATTTTGAACATAACCTATACGAAGTCTATGTATCGGTTTCCCATAAGAGTGCTTAATATGTATGGTAGTTTAGTACACTAAAAAGAACCATGAAACAGGCTTGCCGAGATGGAGAGTTTTCTTTTTTGAGTCTCTGCTATACCTTTTGAGTCTACTGTGCCCCTGCTGAAAACAATGTCTTCGTTAGGCAACTCCACTCACTTGTTGATGTTTTACAAAAAAAAGTTTTTCGTTTCAGGCCAGTTTGGAGGTGAAATGTCTGAGCTTGACGATGCTGGAACATATTTTGATTTAGGCCCACGCAAGATCACCGGTATTGGTACATATTTCTATATGAGCACACGAAACAATAACTTCTCAAATCGAAGTCAGAAGGGAAAGATTGTTGTTGTTGCTAATCCAGTTGCTGAGATGCAAATTGGCTGGGGAGGAGGAAATGTCATATTGCAAGACGGGTAAGAAATTTCAATTATTAAATTTTGTTTCGTCGCTTATTTGTTTGCAGTTTCTTTGTAAGTGGATATTAGAGCATTTCACAAGACCTGGCAGACTAGCCTTCTTTCCCTACATATTATTGACCCACACTAGTCACCTTTACTATTTTTATTAACTATAGACCCACATTGGCCACCATTTGTAACTTTAATAAACTATTGAACCACACCGTCTACTTTTATAACTTTTATGAACTATTTAACCACTCTAGCTCCCATTTGTAGGTTTTATAAACTGACCTACTCTGTGCACCATGTGTAACTTTTATAAACTATTGACCCTGTGTGACCACTATTGCTCTTTCTTTTTGAGCTAATTACCCACACTGACTTGTCACCATTTGTAACTTTTTTTGAGGCTTGTACTTTTCTTGAGGCATAGAGGTCACCATGATTTAGTTGAAATTATTGCTTTTCTAACCTAAAAACTCGACTCACAATACAACTTGAACTCGACAGTAACAACATAAAAATTAGGCCCTAATTACAGATTTTCCCACGAGAGTTGCAGTCTCGCTCTCAAACACGATCGTAAACGAGGTTTATATCCAGTAACTGTCAATTCTATTACATTACCTCGTAGCTCTCAAGGCATATGGGTGGAAAAAGACACTCTGAAGGGTGTTCAATCCATAAAGATAGAAGAATGGCCGGTGACAGATGGCAAAGCACAGATGCAGAGTAAAGGAGGCAGCATTAATGTTGGTGATGATTACGGAAGTAATTTCTTCGCCATTTATCCGATGCAGCAAATTGCTCAGGATGGAAAAACCTTCATCGCCAAAATGAAAGTCGACGGAGGTGGTTCAGATAACCGCATTTACCACTCCATCGATATGAAGACATGGACGAGAGTAGCTGATGTGGAGTTCACGGATGGCAAGGCTAGTTTCCAGGCTTCTTCGGGTAAGTGAATTTTCACGTCATTGTTAACACTGATATCTGAAATTAACATGACTCAAAGCTTGATAACCGCCCGCTGTGGCCTTTGACAGAGTAAAATGGCAAACCCCGACTCACTCACCATGTGAGTGTACTGTAAGTACAGTAGAATCCCGATAACTCAAGCAAGCAAGGAACGATCAAAATAGTTCGAGTTAACGAATGTTCGAGTTATCGAGGCTCTTTATAACATGAATCAGACTCAAGGGGACTGCCAAATCTGTTCGAGTTAGCGAGAGTTATCGCATGTTCGAGTTATCGGGATTCTACTGTAATTTATTTAATTATGTTGGACCTTTATTCGAAGCCTTAGTGCGTGATGTACCTTCTTGGGACGAAAATTTTTATGATGATGATGATGATGATGATGTCCACTTATGTCCAGAGCTGCAAAAATTATCGGAACTTGGGAACTAGGCTCTCAGAGATTTTTTTTCGGCTACCAAAAATGTTCAATTGGATGTGGGTGACAAATTTAGATTTCCATAATTTTTAATTCAAAGGTGCAAATACAAAATGTTTGTAGGCCAAAATATGATTTCGTGCAGCAATCTTACAGCATCAAATTTGAAAATTCCTCCTCAGCAGCAATAAAGCAGGGTGTTAGCCCTTGTAAGCCCTGTTAATTTTGCTTTTTGTCAGACCATATGAAATTTCACTAGGTCCTCTTCTATGCCATAACAACATAGCTTCAAGTGAGATCTACTTTACACATATTACTTTTACTTTGCTGAAAATTCTTCATCGGTTCCTAGGTTTCCAGATAGAAAAACATATTTGCAGCTCTTCTTGTATCATTTATTACAGACCGTTCCAATTTAAGAAGGAACTGGGCATCAGATATGATAATGAAGGTAGATACAGGGTAACTAATTTAGCTAAATGTGAAGCACAAAAACCCTTGCTTTTGGGTCTTATAAGGTTTCATCGTGAAATCTGAATTTGTATTGTGCAGAAGCCTAATAAATATGAATTTCCCGTGTTAGATCATGCTTTATGAATCAATATTGAAATAACATGACTCTGAAGAGGGATTTCATCCAAAACCCGAATTAATGCCTCACTGTGGATAAACCTGGAGTTGCAACCACCTCAAGGTTACTGTGTTCTGTACTGTGTACAAGGTTACTGTGCTAACTTACAAAAAGATAGCCTAAAGCTTTATTCTAATTTCTGTTCTCTATTATCAGGTGGTGTTTACGTCGCGAGAAAACACCGGAACGTTGCGATGATAGCCGGTGTGACCGTAGCATGTATTGTTATCCTGATTGCTGTAGTCGGAACCATCATTTACTGCCGGAAGAAGCCAGAAGCCCGAGCTCGGGCTGCCACCAGGATGCGGAATATCACCAGAAGTTTGAAGTCAGAAGTATAGATATTGTCCTGGTTTGCTACTGAAATGAAAATGTTGAGTCTCTGTCCTGATTATTAATCTATTCATATCACTATGTCATGGTCATAGTCTTATGTCATCAGAGATATGGTCTAGGAAGTAGACAATTGCCACTGTATTTACATCTGCATGTTGGGTAAGCTTTTAGAATGAGATAAAAGTGACCATTAACAAATGTGAACAATGCTAACTTGCGTCAAGCCATGTAAGTTATTTGCTTGCAAAGTGGATTGAAAGTGCACACTAGAGAAGGAAAACAATAGAATATCATATCCATACATTTGAATGATTCTTTAGTAGAGCAGAACGATAGTGCACATAAACAAATTGAAACGATGCAAATTAGTACGAGTTTCTGCAAAAAGAGATAAGGCAAATTGTATTGATAGTTTCCAGAATTTCGTTCTCTTGTGACTATGATTATATCGATGTTTATCAAATTTTAATGACAAACGCTTACCTAAAATATTTTTGGATGATTTTATGAAAGTCATCAGTCTCGCTGATTCATGAAAAACCTTTCTTAACACTACTCCAGTATAATCATGCACCAACATGATAAAATTACTCATTGAGAGAGTCTCTAATCAATCAAATAACAAGGCAAGACTTGATGTTTTCATTTCAGTAGCAAGACTAAAAATCGTTTATTGACGTGACTATTTGATTTTTTAGATTTTGATTTTTATACGATTGGTTTATGAGCTGCATTTTTGCTATGGTAAAGTTTATAATTTCATTTTGTCTTTCATGATTGTATATAATAATTTTTATAAGATGATATTCAGATATTAGCATGCATAGAGTTTTTTTACATTTCCTAGGTACCGTTCATTATTTATACCTCAGATTGGCACCGTAGAGAAATAAAACGTTGATGATATTTTGTATTTACCCAAACTTTACACAAATCAAAAAGTAATTACCCAACCAAAACCAAGGTCAAAAAACTTACCCAACTATGAGTTGTTTGTTTCTTATCTTTAGTGATTTGGGCACAATTTTGGTCAAATTATTTTATGAGAGAATTAGGAGGAGAGCATTTGCCAGCTTTCTGTAATTCCAGGCGAAAGGCAAAACAAGAGGTGTGGTCACATCGAGAGAAAGGACCACCTAGCGTCGCACTGCTCGATTAGTTTACCTATTCAGTGAGCCCTTTGTTCTTAGCACATAAACCAATACCTTGCAAAGATTGTCAGTTTATTTACTTATTAACTATCAACAACAACTGAGAAATACTTTTCAACTCAAAGCCTTCCTTCAAACAAAATTATTTTTTACCCTATCTTCGAAGAAGCCAGAAAATAGATTCGATTTCTCGGCTTGGTGCCAACCTCAGCTCAAATGAACTGTATCTAGACCCATTCTTCATACCCATAGATATACAGTATTTGCAGTCTCGTAATTCGTCCGTGTATGTTTGTATCAAGGCAGGACCTATATCATACAATAAAACATGTAATAAAGTATATGAAGTGAAATGAGTAAATCATTCGTCAATTGTTTTGTGTTTTTTTTATTCTGCCGTTTGGCTGGTCAGCAGGGGAGTGCTGGGGGCAAAGAAGGGCCTGAGGAAAATTAAGTTTAGAGCTCGATTAGTGATGGTGGCATCAGGATAGAAGAGCCCACAAACAAGCTGTTTTTAGGGAAACATTCCAGTGGGTCGACACGCTCCTGCTGGCTAGCAAATGTTTATTTACCATTAACATCGAAACAAGACAGTTGAGCTGGAGGTTTTAACTTACATCTCTCAGTACCACTCCCTTTCAAAGCGTGCGAAATTTTCTCAAGAAAAAAGGATTTTCAAGGGATTTTCATGCGAACAATGGGATTATCAGGAAAAGGGTTCGAGATTTTGTATAGTGATTTAACCCTCGGAAAAATAAGCCTCCATTTTGGCCTTTCCCATATTCAAAGAAGTCTGAGTGGCATTATCTTTTATAACTTAAATATTATAAGTGGGGATGTGCTGTCTCTAATTGGGTGCAGCACAGTAGCTTGGGGAAAATTATTGGGGCAACTATTGTTCGAGAACAAGGGAAGACTAGGGATCATACTGTGAACATTTGAATTTTAGGATTATGGGGGCTGATGCCCCTCTAACACCACCCACGCTGTGTCGCTGATTGGGTGGCGATTTTTGAGAAATTGTTACAGAATCGGGTCCTGATTTCAAAGACTTCCTATAGAGGTATATTGATTATAGATTTTGGGTTTCAATTTAGACTTCTTGATACGAATCATCCTTTAGAATGTTCTGAGATTTGTCTAAGCTTTCTAAAGTAAAGAAACTATCAATTTCTCCATCTTCAAATCTATGGAGAAAGAATTTTCTATTTTAGAAGTAGAAATTGAAATGAGAATCGAAAACTACTAAAATTCGGTACCTACCGAATAAATTTTATTTTCTTATTTTTGGGCAGCAGACCCTCATCAATCAAACATACTTAGTTTCGTCAGGCCAAGAGGAACAAAAGAGAAATTGAAGAAATAGAATTTGAAGAATTTCGCAGCCTATGGAATACTTTAAATAATGCTATAAAAATGAACTACATCAGCAATTTGGTCTTGACGTCATCAGTCGAGGCTAGTGGTGATATCCCAACAACTGTCCCTAAAAGGAGAGTCTAAGGTTCAAATTTTCCTGGTTGACCAATCAGCGATTAGCACCCATTCCCTTCCTCATCTGGGCCTTCGCCTTTTGTGGTCCTTTCAATCGGAAATGAATGTCCACGTCTACACGACACGGCATGACGAAATAAACAAACTAAAAGCTCCATTTTGACTGATTTTGCAACTTGGAAAAGCCTAAAGACGACTAAAGAAAGCAATAATGGCGTACACTATTGCCCGTGAGTACAGCATGATTAATTTTAACGTTAGATTTAATATTTCCCAACATTTTGCCTTGCGTGTTTTTGTGCATGTCCTTACACAATTTGGAGACAGCCTCCCGTGGTTTTGGTGTTTACGTTTTGGATTTCAAAAATCAGATTGAAATTTTGCGATCTTCTTCAGTCAGATCGTCCTATTTTGCTTTTTACAACCCTTCTCTAGATTTTCCTGGCTTTAATAACCACAAATATGCAACCCTCACCGGGTTATGGGTCTCTTAATAAGATTACGCTAGTAACCTTCCAGATATCCTTTCCGTGTGCATGTCGATAATGTTTGATGGCGAAGATATCACAATACATTATTTATACCGCATGAAAAATGAATTTCAGCCATATGGTAATGCTAATGAATTAAACATCGCAAACAGGAACAGGCCTAGATTTCGAAACACTGACTGACAGACGATCTCAGATTTGAATTTGGCACACCCCACTTGATCATGTGTCATGTCGTCGACCTTCGGTCATGTTGACATGGTTGCTCAGATCAAAAATTCATCCTTCCTTCTTTTCTCATTGTTTCTAAAGCTAGGTTCAACCCGGTTCAGACCTTTATCCATTATTCAACTGAACGTGAGCAGGTCGTAATTTACAAATGTTTCTGAAGGGACGCTGTTTTGTGTACAGCAGGTCCTGAGAATTTATTTGTTGTACATTCTCGATGCTGATCTTTAGTTGAATCAAGTTATAATCTTGAATCGAGGGCTGGACAAGTCTGGAAGCTATTGCCTTGTTGTCTGTGATTCAGCTTCGACGATTTTAATCTTAGGCCTAAATTACTTAGATTAGAAATTAACTTGTTGAAGCCAATAATTCATATAGACAGAGATACAGCTCTCGTTACAATTTTGAAGGCATCTTTTTGATAGATAGCCATTTTAGGCCTATGTAGGCAAACTTGTTAGTGTCAGGCACAGTCGATCGAGGTCACATCCTTTTTTTTGTATCAAAGAACTCAGCTTGTGATGTGTGATTTTGATAAGCCTGTACCAAATCGATATCTGTACCCTTCTACTATTCCGAATTTAGCCAACGTGCCGACATGCTTTGTAATGGTTGGCCTGCCTGCCAGAGGAAAGACTTACATCTCAAAGAAGCTGGCAAGATACTTGAATTGGATTGGGGTTACAACAAAAGGTGAGTGTGATTTTTCAGATTTCTAACTTTGGATATTTTTGTTAACTGCTATGTTACCGGTATAACTGTATAAGGGGGCAAGGTTGGGCAATGTAGGGAAGTTTTGCAGAATCTCAACTACACTCTTTTTTCTTTATAAGAATAAATTTTATAAGAATATTGAGGCTCAAAGTTGCCAAAGAACAATGAAAATTTAAGAATAAACAATGGCAAAGTTGAGGCTCAGAAAAATCTCAAGTATTCTTATAAAAAAAGAGTGTATTTGAGACCCCTTCTTTATTGGGATCCCTTTTTTTCTTCCATCCTGTTTATTCTATAGATCACCCTGTTATTTGAGACACACCCCATAAGTTGCCAAGAGAAAAGAGATATAGACAAGAAAGTAGCCTGTTCATAACCTGTATATTTTTCTTCGAAATTGGTTTAGAAAAATGAAATATATTTTCTTTTGAAGTTTGATTTTCAAGCAGTAGAGATGTGAGGACAAAATCAGTGGCGGTTTTAGTTGGGGGCAGGTGGGTTGTTGCCCCAGGTCTTGCGCTTCATTTAGTCTAAACTAAACATAAAATATGGTCTTTACATTCTCTAAAATCGCCACTGGACAAAATGCTTGCTTGCTTCTGATCAAATGACCTGGAAATTCCAAAAGTTTTGGTTTGCTTGTGTACTGTTTGGCTGCTGGTGATGTCCTGCAAATATTTCCTTCTTCAAGTGTGTCTGTTTGTAGCTTCTTCAACCATTATTGGCACAACATTCTGTTTCATACATGCCAACTTGCTTGATAGAAATCTTTTCACTTCTGTATTACCTAGGATATATATGACTGCGTTGGCAGCAGCATTGCCATACACACTCAAGCTTGATAAACCAGATATTATAGTAAGTGTGGTGGAAGACTTGACCCTTATTTCAAGCTTATAATACGCATATATCGAAGAAGCGATGTTATAAGGAAGGTATAGGATAAGTACAGAACCAAGGAGAACCCTTATGGTTTTTGTTGCTGATACCATACATTTGGTTTTCCTATTCGCCGTCACTACACTCATACCTGGACTGATATCACTGAGCATGCTCTTGAAGTTTTCAATATAGTGCTGTAATTTGCAGAGAACCGAACAGTACATGCTAAACATTACTAAGATCCCAATAATGTCCAGTACATTGATGATAAGCTGAAGATGAAATGCAGCATATTTGGCAATTATGAATGGTATTATAGCTGACAAAACGCAACAAGCTGCAACAACTACTTTCATGCGAAATTGGTTCATGAACCGCTGGTATTGACTGAGTTTAGTAACATGAACGTAGTAATCAATTGCCACAGCAATCAGCATGAAAAATGAGAAGTAAGCAAAGAATAGCGATAAAGATTGTACGGCTAGTTCGAATTTGCAGCTACGAAACCTTCCAGTCAGTATCAATGGTGGCAGCACAAATATCCCTGTGCATAAATCGGATATGTTCATGAGTAAGATGAACTTGTTGGTTATAGAACCCAACTGCCTTGTCATGTAGAGAGAGTATATCAACAGCGAGTTTATTGTGATTATTGATACGGACAGTAGAGCAACTATTGCAGTCGCAATTATCAAATACGTTTTAGGCATGTCCAGGGGTAGGATTGACAAGCAAAAATATTTGTCTTGAAACGTGGAGTTTGCCATCCCTGAGGAGTTTGTCAAGTTTGCTTTAAATCCGTCAATCGATATGTGCTGCTCTTTGTCACGTTTTGTGTAGCTATATTCTTTGTCGTATACGAGAGTAAAATAAATGTTATAGTTTAAAAGTTACAATACAAGCAATAAGAAATACAGTATATTTTGATACCGGGATCACCTGAGGCAGAATTTCCATCAAAATACTTGCGTTGAAGTAGTCAAAAGGGTGATTTATCTTCTTCGTTTGATGCAAGAATGTGATTTATCTTTGTCAATTGATACCTTCTTTTCTCTCTTTCTCTGTTCAATTTGTGCTTTATTCTTACATGATGCTTAATTTATATTCATTTGATGCATGCCATATCTCATTTGATTGACTATTGCTTTTTCATCGTCACTTCATAATTGCAAGATCTTCTTTGCTCCACTCATGCTTTCTTATGAGCAATGTCATTAACATCTTTTAAAGTATCCAAATAATGTCAGGAATTATGATCTGTGATTTCTATGAACCCACTCATTAAACTCTTTCTCCGCTTATAATACTGCATTGAAGGTACATGTTTACTGAAAATGCTTGTTTTCGAACTCCAAATTTTCAGCAGTAATTTTGAACCAAATACTACCACCTCTTCAGTGTCTCATGGTATATGCTGTTAATTGATTAGACCAGATAGAAATTTTCATGAATCCATCTCCTGAACCTCATCATTAGCTTTGATATCCTATTTTTGTGTTCAAGATTGATCACACCCTTAGATGACACCAGTATTTATTGGTTGCTAAGGTTAAACTAACAAGTCTATTTACTAAGCCGCCCGCTGTGCAATCTGATACCAGCTGTTAGAAAAATAAAGTGCAAACTTTTCCTGATTTATTGAGTAAAGGAATACAAAGCGGGACGTCTTTGAACAGGGCACCGTGATAGCTAGGAAAATTGGGACCCTAGAGAGTATTACTCCAATGAGTGTCAGACAAAGAGGTTTAGTAGTCAGAAATTACAAGGGGAAAGGATGAACGAAAGTTAAGCTTTAGTTCTGATTTTCAACATATAGGATATAGAATATCCTATCTTTCTTCTCTAAAATTAACAGCCAAGCAAACAATTCTTAGCCATAAATTGAAATAGAGCTTCTTCATCTCTGTGTATCAAAGTGAATTCCTATCGAATCAGCCAACTCAGCTGTCCATCCTTCCAAAGGTCAGTATATGAGTACTCAGGATATTCGTTCCACGGTATTAATTCTGGGCAAAAGCTGCAGATCCAAATCAGCTCCACACTGCCATGCCCTTTGTTAACGAATGAAACTGCTTGCTTGCTGAATATAATCAAGGAAAATTATTTAGTATCCATAGACATAGTATAAAGCTTGGAAAGGGGGAGCTATTGTCCACATTTAGCATTACATTGTGGGTAATAATCCATGCAAGGGCTCTCTTACATACAATATGTAAAGACTTTCTTCAAAAAGGGAGAAGCTGTGGCTCTTTCTTGTCATTATCCATCTCTTGTACCCAGTATTTCGAGCTCATGGAAACAGAATTTATATTCCAAACGTTTCCTTGCTAACAGGGGTTGACTTGTCCATGGATTTGTCCTCAGACATATATCCATGATTTTTTGTGGGGAAAACTTTTATGGACAGACATCCTTCCTGACATCAAATCTTTTAGTTCCATCTTACAATATGCAGGATGTATTCTGACATCAACCAATACTAGTGATTGAGTCAATTACATTCAGTCAAAAGCAAGTGAGTGAATGGGTTTCCGTTTTACATGCTAGCCTAACAAAGCAAGACCTTGTTTCTAATGATCAGTGGATAAATGCTGACCCGCAACCACAGGGTTCCTAATGTCTTGAGCAATTCATTACATATTTTGAATTCTCATTAATTGAATAAACAAAATAAACAACATTGAAATCTAAACTGTTTTATTTTCACAGTTTTCAACGTTGGTGAATTCAGAAGACAGCTTTATGGAACAGTCAATTGTAAACATGACTTCTTCGATTCAAAGAACCCAAGTGGACAGAATGCTAGAAAGTAGGTTATTGTTTTGGATTGATTTTCTGAAACATATTGCAGTTTCGAATTTCTTGTTTGCTAGAATGTTAACATAGCTGTTTCTAAATTCCTCTTTTTATTCTTTTAGTAAATGTGCTGAGCTGGCACTGGACGAGGTAAAGATATATTTGAAAGGAGAAGGCCAAGTTGCTGTAAGTTGCTTTTTAACAGTGATTATTTTACATGAAACCTTTGAGACCCATCACAACAACTGAGAGGAGAGGATTTGCAATTTCTCTGTAACTTCAGGTATAAGGCAAAAGGAATCAAGAGGTGTGGTCACATCAAGAGGAATAACCAGGGTTGCAATGCTTGGTTAGTCTAACTTTTACGAAGATAGTAAGCGTATTCGCCTTATCAAATATCAATGCACTGCTTCGATAAGTCTACCTTTTCATTGGGCCCTTTTTGCTTAGTGCATAAACCAATACCTTATGAATGAAGATAGTAAGCATATTTGCCTATCAATTATCAATGCAATGCTTCTATTAGTCTATCTATTCAGTGGGACCTCTGTGCTTGGCACAAATAAACCAATAACTTAAAAATACTAAATTTATTTACCTACCAACAACCATCAACAACTATCAATTGTTTTGTTTTTAGAAAGATTTTTTAGAAACATGAAAACTCATATTCACTCTGCTATAGGTTGAACATCCGCAACCACCTAGATTATATGCTCAATATTGAGTTGTGTTTCGAAGATCGTATAGAACCCCTAGTTCCATGTTCCTTGGTAAAGATGGTTAAGATGATTTATTGCACAGTCCTTTAAACTCACTCAACTAGATGTTGATCTTGTATGCCAAGCTTGACTTCATTGCTCTCCAGATAGGGAGGGGGACTTTACCATGGAAGCTACCTGGTTTTATTAAAGATTATTTGCCATCCTAGCCCTATTGTATGACAAGATGGTCACATAGATTCATGGAAGGTTTAAACAACTTGCTAAAAGTATACCAAAAGTATAATGAATCTACTATTTTTGGTACTTTTTTTCAATTTTAATAACCTGGCACATAGTTCTATCCTGAAGATATGCCTGCTCTGTAAGCTTTACCTGTGTTCAAACCCTCACTCTTTGCCAGAGTATCTCTCAAAGTTAATTAATTTCTTTTCTTCAAAACAGATATTTGATGCAACTAATACGACTGAAGATCGGAGGAATTATGTTTTTACTGAATGCAAAAACAATGGAATTAAGGTAGGTAGAAATAGAACATATCTTAATTTATATTCTATGTTTTTTCTCCATATGTAACCAGCCGATGTACCAGACGATGTAACCAGAGTGAAATGTAGGCAAATTTTTAGTGAATTTCGTTTCTTTTCAGACATTTTTCATAGAGTCAATTTGTGATGATCCTGATGTGGTGGATCAGAATATCCTGGTAAGTTTGCAACATGGTTCTTGATTTCACTAGTCAGCAATTTGCGAATTGGAATTAAATTTTACATGAAATATTTTCTACGGACGAGTAAAACCTTATCAACGTGTCTAGGCCTAATTCAGACATCTTTCCAGTACTTAGCCATGCCAAGATGTTTTATTCTGGCTTGGTATTGTTAGACATCTGAAGTAAACGCATTTTTTTGGCTTCTGAAACAGTGTCTTAATCCAAAAGGTATATGCTATACTGTGCTACGGCGTTTGAAGCAGGCCGTGAAGCCATTTTTATGACCACACATAACTCTTTTATAACTGTGCATTTGATTAAGATTTTAAAGTTTCTCAAGATTTTTGTTTAATGTTTCTGAAATTTGTCACATATTAGGTGGGGCTGTAACATTATAAATCGCCAATGCATCTAACTGACACTAACTACACTGACAGCAACAGCAGGCTCTACAATTTGTTTATTTTATGTCAGGAAGTGAAGATAAGCAGTCCAGATTACCGAGATATCCCTCCTGATGAAGCATGCAACGATTTCAAAGCTAGAATCAAACATTACCAAGATTTCTACATTCCTGTTGATCTGGAAAGGGAAAAGTAAGTCAGTTTTTTTCCAATTAATTATTCTTTTCTATGCTGGTTGGCTAATGAAAATTGAGCTATGAAAATAGTTTATGTGAATAATATTAACCAAGCTGCAGGACTAGCAATCTAATTTCTGAGGGCCAACCAAATATGTGGAATTGTTACTATGGAAGGCATTTGCCTCTACATGTAGATTCTGCTTTCATTTTATTCATTGATCTTACTAGCTCCAATTTCTTTCAGGCATTTATCTTATATTAAGATTATCAATGTGGGTCAAAAGTTTCTGGTGAACCTGATTGAGGGTAAGTATCATTTATTTTCTTATTTTCATAAATATGACTGGCTAGCTTAACTTCAATATGATTAGCAGTTGTCTTTGACATGGCAGAGCCCTTGGCAAATCTAGCCAGTTGGGCTACAGTAATATGATAAGCCCTTCAGTATCAATTCAGCATCATCTTCATTTGCACTTTCAATCTAAGAAATTTAAAAACCTGTGAAGATATTACGTTGTCCGCTATAAGTATCCAAATATATGCCAATTGGGTGTTAGTTTACTGTTATTGTTTTGATATTGCCTACCAAGTTGGTTAAAACCATTTAGACAAACTTTATGTGCATATGTACTACTGAATCTCAAATGACTAACTCTGTTCCAAATTCAGAAGTTTTTTACGAGAATGGCCTAGTGGCTAGATCGCTCTACTATTGTTCGTAGAATCATGGGTTTGAATCCACCTTCAGACCTCATTTCTATCACATAAAGGAGAAGAGAGAAAGTGTCTTAAGAGAATTTTCTAAATTTTTGTATATCCTGGCAAAAAGACAAACTAAATGACAATTGATTATAGTCTCTTGTCAACTCTTATCACTGGATTATTAATTTTTCTGATATGTTCTTTATTTCTTGCAGGATATCTACAGAGTAGAGCTGTTTATTTCTTAATGAATATTCATATAACTCCACGAGTAATTTATTTAACTAGAGTGAGTATCATTTCATTTCATCTGTGAAAAGTTTGGGGCATCTGCAAAACCACTAACATCGTGATAGTCACCACTTATCATGACATGCCTTTGATATTTAGCGGGGCAGCGTTTCGGGAGAGATCCGTCTCCCATCATCGGGCAATGAGAAATGTGGTTCCTTCCCTATCTATGCAATTTGCCCCGCTACATATCAAAGGCTTGTCATGATAAGTGGTGACTATCATGTCGAATATTGTGTCAGAAACAGCCTTGATAAGACCAAATGTATTTACCCTAACATTGTATTTATATATCTAGGAGTTTTGAAACTTAAATTATTCAAGTTGAATTTCCACTGATATTAGACAACGGTACACGAGGTACAAGGAATGACGCTAGAGAGGGCTTACATTGTTTTTTAGGTGGTTCTGGAACTTGAAATGATTTGAATTTATTTTTTAGCATGGTGAAAGCGAATACAACTTGAAAGGTCGAATCGGTGGTGATGCTAGCCTTTCTGCCAGGGGATTTCAGGTAATTTTTATTAAAGGATTATTAACAAAACTCAAATTATTATTCAAAAATGAAACTATAAATCAAAGGGCACTTCTCCAGAACCTAAGTTCTTTGCTAGGCTTATTTTTTTAGAAATGAGAATCAGGGGGTTGCTCGAGGCAAATAAGAGCCGTGGGAAATTAGATTTTGGGCCCCATATTTGGTGGTGTCATAGGGATAGAAGGGCCCACTCAAAAGCAATGTGGGACCGTAGGGAATTCATTCAATATCCTAATGTGTCAGCATGCCTCTGATGAGAACGATATGTGGATTACTTGCGGAAAAGGAAATCTTATCTCTTATATTGAATAAGATTTGAATTTAAAATTCAGTTGGATATTTAAGAGTTTATGAGAGTACTCAATTTGATAGTAACAATTGGAAGGGCAAGTCTCAAGTTTTGGTTGTTTCTTGTACGCTTTATTCCCAAACATATCATTCGTGTTTTCTAATTTTTCCTTAAAAGGCAAGACTTAACTTTAATTATGATGTTGCCTTCTATCTTTTTCAGTATAGTGAGAAACTCGCAGAATTTATTGACAGTCAAAATATAAAAGATTTACGGGTAAGATTTGCCTAAACTTCATTAACCCAAAAATGTAATACCAAAAATGTTTGGTTCCTCTCAAAACTTTATGGCACTTACTGGTGCTAGTTGGTACTTGCTGGTACTTTTCAGTTCTTTAAGGACTAGCTAGTACTTGAAAGTATTTGTCTGTATTCTATGGTACTTTCAGTGCTATCTCCTGATGATTGTACACTATGAACAGAAGAACTGAGCGATATAACAAAAGTATTAAGTGATGTACAGTGCCTAATATTAGAAAATAGACAAGATCTCTAATATTCCAGCATTTTAATCAAGTAAAAATCAGGCAGACAACCTTGTTATATACAGTTTGTCCTTAAGTTTTTTTACTAACTAGCTTTCCCAAGGAAATCCTATTGTTTGGAACCACCTCCAAAGAGAAACCTAAAGTCCGAACTTCACTATTTTGCTATTTTTAATAAGAGCCTTTCTCTTCAGGTGTGGACAAGTCAGCTAAAAAGGACGATACAGACGGGTAAACTTATAAATGCGTCATCGAGAGAACAATGGAAAGCATTGGATGAACTTGACGCTGTGAGTTCAATTAATTTCATCTAGGGCTATTTCATATACCCTCCATTACTTTTACTTTCGAAATGTGTATCTCGGCTTTCCCTAAAATAGTGCTCGATACACACACAGATGTGCAGCGTAATTTATTTTTATCAAGAAGGGACTAGAGAGACATAACTCTGCATCTTGATGGGTCTGTTTTACGGTTTCCCAATTATCGGAATATCTATTTTGGAAACCACGAAACAGGCCCGTTGAGATACAGACTTTGGTCTATTGATTCTTTTCTCCACAATATATATATACTTTTACTTCCACATATACATTTCTTATTAAAATTGGGTTAGGGTTAGAGTAAGTGTTAAAAGGTAGTTTTCAGGTAAACCCACTACTGCTAAGCCACGAATTCTTCCTAAATTGTAAGTCAAAAGTTCCTTTGCTACAATGCAATAAGAATAAATAATTTGTCGATTACTTTACTGTCATTCCAATTCTCACTAACATATGAAAGGGACCACTTTGATTTTTTCATTCATTCACGTTTCTTCATTTTTCCAACACACAGGGCGTTTGTGATGGCATGATGTATGAGGAAATCCAAGAAAAATTCCCAGAAGACTTTGCGCGACGTGATCAGGATAAATATCATTACAGATACCCAAGAGGAGAGGTGAGGTCTTTCTCTGAAGTTGAGTAAAGGGTCATATTGAGTATATGGGTCATATAGGGTCATTTAGGGTCGAATATTGGTCGTATAGGGTCATTATGTAAATGTTTATTCCTATGAATAAAGTTTGAATTTAAAAGTCCAGTGATAAATTCCTAAATGACCTCTGGAAGACGAGCTCAATAAGTTGTGAGGCCCATGTTGCATTACGAAGTACAGACCGTTTTTGTGCTTGAGATATTGCAGATAATGTTTTATTTCCTATAAGATGCATTCTTAAGTGAGTAAGTTAAACTCCTGCAGCAAAACATTATCATGAAAATCATGCAATGTTTTTATTAATGATTACATCATTATGTATCTATAGTCCTAGATTTTCTCTGGAAGACGAACTCAATTTGTTGGGAGAGCCATTCTGCATTAAAAACACATATCCTTGTTTGTGCTTCTTGAGCTTATCAATGAATATAGTCCAGATAATGTGGAATCTGTTATTCGGTTTTCCGGAACAGCGCTCGATGAATTGAAGTAGAGTGGTATAATGTAATGGGAAGTCTACCTTTGTCAGTATATTAATCCAGATAATGTATTATTCCCTTTTACACGCATTTTTTGTAAGTAACTTGAGCTTAGGCCACTAAATGATCATGAAAATCATCACCAAAATGATGCAATGTTTTTATCAATGACTTGTCTCCAACCTTAAAAGTATATGATCAAAAGACCAAACCTGCTCTCCCGGTTATCACCACACTAGCTGTGCAGCAACTCGTAAACTTGGACATACGATTTACGGTTGTTGTTCCAGCAACTTCTTGAGCACTCTTTGTTTATCTTGAGCTCCAATCTACTATTTTATCGATTCCATCCTTATGTGTCTAAATAGAAGGTCATCGATGTCAACTTTGCTAGACGAATATCCATACTTTTGAATAATCTAAATGAATCTTCTTACTTTTAGTCTTATGAAGATCTTGTTGCCAGACTTGAACCAGTTATAATGGAACTTGAAAGACAACAAAATATTCTTGTAATTTGCCATCAGGTATGTTGTTCATTGTTGTTTTTGACTGTCTCTTGGTAGTTAAAGGGACACTATCACATGTTTACATGGCTACTGTGTAGTACTATCTGTACTGGGGGATACCATCAGTACTGTTGAGGATACCATCAGTACTGTGGAGTATGTTCAATACTGTGGAGGAATACCATTAGTATAGTAAAGAATAGCATCAAAACTGTGGGGGGACGCTCAGTACAGTGGAGGGACACCATCAGGACTATGGAGGGATACCATCAGTATTGTGAGGGGATACCACCAGTACTGTGTAGTAATATCAGTACTGTCGAGGATGTTCAGTACTGTCGAGGGATACCATCATGACTGTGGGGGACATCATCAGTACTGCGGAGGATATTGTGGTTTCCCTCCACCTTACTTAATATCGTCTCTAATGAGTAAGGATTCACAGATTTTTCCCTTTTCTCAGGCTGTCATGCGGTGTCTCTTAGCTTATTTTTTGGACCACAACTCTGGACATCTGCCATATCTGAATGTTCCACTTCACGCTGTTTACAAATTAACGCCAATCGCTTATGGTAAGTGTTCCCTTTTCATTACATATCAAATAATCATTGATTGCCCCTCTGTAATCAGCAAATGATCATCCAGGCTTAAAGCAACATTTGTCCCAATCATGTGTGCCAATCATAAGGTCTGAACCCAAAAGCATACTTGAGAAGCATCCAAATGGTGTACACCTTAATAGAATATCACCACCTCTTAGTTGTTCAGGATAATCTGTGGCTGTGAAACTTCAGGTATCATTGTATGAATGTTAAGAATATTCATGGAAATGGAATTACTAAAGAACGGTAGATAAAGGAGGTAAAGAAACACAACTTTGATACAACACACGAAGGCCTTTTGGACTTATGTTGTTTCTATTTATAAAATGATAAGTCTCAATATGAGCAGGACATTAGTCCGAAAGGTCTAAGTGTGCCGCAATAAAAGTTGTTTTCTTTGCCTCTTTTTTTCTGCCAATTGAAAAGGATATCAATGTGTACATCCAGATATTCCAAAGGCCTTCAAACGATCATCAATCATCAAATCGGATCTCCTCAAAGAAATACCTCTTTACTTCTCAGTAGTTTTTGTTTGGTGGGGTCTATGCTTTCTTAACTCTTTGTTTACATCTGCGTTTACTTTGTATGAAATTCTCTTGATTTCTTTTAAAGGTTGCAGAGTTGAAACCTTCAAACTAGATGTTTCGTCTGTGTCTACGTATCGGGAAAAACCTAAGGTATGACGTCATTTTTTCGATTACAATGCAATAAATTTTTGAAGGGGCTAAAGTTTATTCGTTAAGGACTAGACTAATCAAAGCAGTGCATTGATAGTTGATAGACAAATACGCTTGGAAGGTATTGGTTTATGTGCAAAGCACAAAGGGCCCACTGATTAGGTAGACTAATCAAGCAGTGCATTAATAGTTAATAGGCAAATATACTAACTATCTTCGTATGGTATTGATTTATGTGCAAAGCACAAGGCCAGTAGGTGCTGGGAAAATTAATACAAGATTATACAAGTAAATGAACGTGTAGAATCTTATCCTGATAATACAGCAAGACGCAATTTTTTTCGGAACACTCTGTAATTTGCATTTCAATACAGGCAATTCACGTAATTCGTTTTGGATCAGTCTGTTTGGATTGTACTACAGGCAATATATTAAGGTTTAGTCATGGTAAACTCGTGCAGTAATTGAAGGCAAATGAATTTGAAAAAAAATACGAATAACGGCTCTACTCAAAGAACATGTAGAATCTTAAATCTGTGTTATGCTGACAATACAGTCAGACGTGATTTGTTTTGGATCAGTCTGTAATTCAAATTGTACTTTTTGTAGGTTGTCAGTCTGGGAAGATCGACTACAGACGCATTACAGACGGTACCAATCCATGAAGGTTAACTCTTTTGAATATTTTGCTAAATCAGCTGTCAATTGAATTGAATCTAGAAAGACTACGCAGTTGCAGTGCTACTCCCAATAGGCACCTAACGAAACAACAACGTTATTGAGGCCTATACTCAGAGACTGAGAGACTTATGTACACGCTTGGTATTGAACTATTTCAATATCTTTTATTGCAGTGCAATGGCCGAATTTTCTAATTAAGTCTACCATTTTGAATTTATGTCAATTCGCTTCTTCGCAAAAAGGAATCTGGGAAATTAATCCCAGGATACTTTGCGAATTCTAGGGTACTTGGAAATTCTAAGACAACGCATTGCATTTAGGGATAATGAGGGGCGAAATTGCATGAATCCATAATGGTAGAATTAGTTGTAAAGTGGTCGGATTATGTAGAAAGATTTTACTGCCCATGAATCTCAAAATACACTTTTTTTTATAAAGAACAAGTGAATAAGCAACTTAAGTAAAAACCTGCGTAACAGAATCCAGATTTTTCCATCCAGCCTAAACAGGTTCTTATCGGAATTGAACTTTATTCTTGAGTTTCCTAACAGATTCGTGTGTTTTTGTTGCAAAATCATTGAAAAAGCTATTTGAAAAACCACTAGACAACTGCCAGCAATCTTGCCTCTTTGACATGGGCCTAAATTCCAAAATTTGCATCGATAAGTGATTAAGTTTTAGTGATTAAGTACTTCATAAAAAAAGGGCAGAGAAGCCGCTATCTTTTCGAAAAGGTCTATTCAAGGTGGTAGGAATTGAACTCACAACCCCTTGGTTACAAACCAAGTGCCTTAGCGATTGTGCCATTACAGGAACATAAACTAAGGCTGGAAAGGAGCCGTTTTTATCCAGTTCCAAGCATTAGCTTTTATACTGTATAGCACAATCGCTAAGGCACTTGGTTGCTAACCAAGGGATTGTGAGTTCGATTCCTACCACCTTGAATATACCTTTTCGTAAAGATGGCGGCTTCTCTGCCCTTTGTTTTTTATGAAAAACTTTGAATGGAAATAAGGAAATCATTTCCAGAATTCCAATCGAAAATCCTGAATAAAACCAAAGGAGAAACGGTTGCCATCTTTTACGTTAACAAGTTTCTAGCTAAAAGGTATTGATAAGACAATGGCTTACTTTACTGGGGTTACTTTACTATCTTCCTCTTCTTTTCAAACAGGTTTGGGATAGGTGCTGTTAGCTAACTTGTTATTCTTAGCAAATATTAAGCATCACCATGGGTCTGGGCCTGGAGGCAAGTTGCTTATTCAAAAAGGTATACTCGAATTTTTGCTCACTATAATCCAAGCAAACAAGGTGTAAGCAGTAAGACTTGAGAACATATTGTTTCCTTAGCGAAAAATCGCAAATTGTACATTTGTATATGGTGCTGTCAGTGTTGAGCTGTTTCGAACACAAGTTTGTATAATATATGCGTATAGTATACAGTCTGTTTGTAAAGTATTCGCAAAATAATTGTTATTGAGAATCGATGTTCTTCAGCTACATATGTGCTGTTATTTTCATGATGTTTTTATTATGTTCAGAAACTTGTATTATCTTCAAAGTGCTTGTGTTTTTCGTTCTCAGTAATGAACATCCTCTCATATAGCTACTGATGGTAACCCCCCTCCCCCCCCCTCCCCCCACATTACTTATGGTATCCTCAACAGTATTGTACACCCTCTTCAGTATTGAAAGGTATCCCCCTCAGTATGTACTGATAATATCCATCCACAGTAATGAACAACCTCTTATGTAGCTACTGATGGTTAACCTCTACAGTACTAATGGTATCCCCCATATTACTTATGGTATCCTCCACAGTATTGTACATATCCTCTTCAGTATTGAAAGGTATCCCCCTTCAGTATTTACTGAATGATAATATCCATCCACAGTAATGAACAACCTCTCATGTAGCTACTGATGGTATCCCCCACATTACTTATTGTATCCTCCATATTACTTATGGTATCCTCCACAGTATTGTACATATCCTCTTCAGTATTGAAAGGTATCCCCCTTCAGTATTTACTGAATGATAATATCCATCCACAGTAATGAACAACCTCTCATGTAGCTACTGATGGTATCCCCCACATTACTTATTGTATCCTCCATATTACTTATGGTATCCTCCACAGTATTGTACATATCCTCTTCAGTATTGAAAGGTATCCCCCTTCAGTATTTACTGAATGATAATATCCATCCACAGTAATGAACAACCTCTCATGTAGCTACTGATGGTATCCCCCACATTACTTATTGTATCCTCCATATTACTTATGGTATCCTCCACAGTATTGTACATATCCTCTTCAGTATTGAATGGTATACCTTATAGAATTAAACACCCTACAATGTACAGACTCTAGCCCCTAAAGCACTGAAGACCCTAAAATTTTTAGACTGTATTTCCCCACAGTATTGTATATCCTCCGCAGTACTGCAGAAGCGTTCCCTAGGTAATTGGTATACCAAGAATAGAAAGGAGTCATTTGAAATATTTAGCATGATTTATTCTTATAACCACACATAACATAACATCAACAGATAAAATCAACTAGCTAAGAATTTGGCCTAGAAGACTATAGTCATATAAAAATTTAAGGACAAAGACTCCAGAACAGTAGGAATAGGTCGTAAGTATCTGTGATCTTTATCTAACCCCTAGTTGTAAGTCCTTTCTTAAGGATGAACTTTTTGGAGCGCAACTTTCAAGTCACTCACGGAGATGTTGATCTCCTGAGCCAAGCTTGACTTCCATTCATCTTTAAGATAATTGTCCACCTCTTCATGCTTGTCTCATTTTTATTAGTTGTAAATACACAAATGATGATGATGAAATTGCTGTGCCTCGGCTCGTAATTAACACCATACTTGTAAGCAGTGTAAACAAACAGTTGTTATCATTTCTGCTTTAAGTTTCTCTAAGCAGCTTCTTCTCTTTTGTGTTTTGAATCTCTTGTCTGCTTCAACATGTTTTCTCTTTTTGCCTGGAAAGGCTTGTAACACGTGTTCACCTTATTAAATACTTCAGATAATGTCATCATCTTAGTTTGCTTGGCCTTCGCGCTGTTTAGTGTCATGCATATGGTGCAATGAATATCACATTCTGGTCCGTGATTTATAGCATACCGAGTTTTCCACGCAAAATACTGGTTATACGCTGTGTCATTCGTGTTTAGATAAAGCAGATAGTCTGCAAGTTCTTTGATCGAACTAAACTCGCTAGCATCTATGTAAGAACCAGGGATTGCAACGCCTATGTCGTAATTCCCTCCCATGACAACAGGCACCGTTTCTTGAAAGATTCGTTCCCAGTACTTTTCAGTGACGTAGTCCTCGCAGAACTCGTTTTCAAAAGCGAGGAAGAACTTGTATTTTGAGTGTTCTTGCTTGCAGGATTCTGAATTGTGCGCACAGTTTTTCTGTCGTACGAAATGATTTCTACATGACCCATAGACAGTGACAGAAATGTAATTTTGTATTTCTTTGACGTATTCAAGTCTGTTCCTGACACAGTTACTTGCAGCCCACGCTACTAGGCCAGTTTTATCTTTGGCATAGTCTTTCAACGGCCTTTGCAAACCCTCAGATATAATATATTGTCCATAGGGGATATGAACATCCGACTTTCTACTGAAAGTAGACGTCCAGTTAAACAGCTGCTTATACGGGGCATAAATGCTGGTGTCGTCCTGCGGGTTTTCATGGCTCAACCAGACCCATATTTGGCTCGAAGAAGTTGTGTTTCTTACTAAATGAAGATTTGCTGCACTGTATTGACCGAATCTGTTCATTTCGACATCTCTAGCGTGAAATATCACAGCATCAGCTGTAGTAATTAGCGATTTGTTGTAAGTCAGTCGGCAGTTTTGGGCAGGACAGCCAATATCTTTATAATGAGAGATTCGTTTTTCGCCTTCCAGGCCATGCCATACTTGATTACCAAACAACGTCGTGTAATAAAGAATCAGCACTGTCCGCCTCTCTATATGTCTTCCTTGCCGATGTTGTTGTCCTCCGAGCAGTATTCCGTAAATATATAAAGCGTACAACACAGCAGTAACAGCTATCGATGCCAGAATCAAACGTCGCCTCACGCTTTTGCCACGTAAGTTGAAGCAAGTCGGAATCATCTTTAGCCTGCGTCCTGAATCGCAACTTTCATTAAGTCTTGGGACGGCTACGTTTAGGCCAATCTTCTTCGGTTTCTGATATTGAAAAAAGAGAGATACATCGCCGTGTTGGCTTGAATTCCTTGCGAATGTTAATTTGTTTCGCTCAGTGTAAATATGACAAAAACATGCGTATCTGAATACCTAACAATTAGTATTGAATTGGCGAACGGGGGTCGCATGAAACTTTCTGGTTACATTCTCTGCTAAGCGGAGGCGTCTTCAGTAGATCGCTAGCAAATAGAATGACTTCTGTTTCTCTCTAACGCACCCTCCGTCCCTAGCGAGGAGTAGCGCTTTGCGATTATGACATGTTCCATCTTGAGTTACAGTTCCTCTTTTACATGTGAGCCGCGGAGATTAGCTCCACAAATCACCAACTTCTTTGTAACTTTGTTGATGGACCACTCAAGTTGTTTGGCACTTTAGACAATCAGGGTTAACAACCCGTGTCACCTACGTGCTATACTGTAGACTGTAGAGAATGCTCGATACCATTAGGGATGTACTTTACACCGGTTATATGGATGTGGTTGTAATCTGAGATACAGAGAATCAATATAGAATCTTACAAACTTCAACCCCTCTATGCCCTTACTATATTTGCTCAATGACTGTTGAGGACAATGGAAAGTATTTTTTATTGTGTAAGGAAAAAGGGAACAACCTGTTGTACTGGCTTTTTCTTCTCATTTAAAAGAACAGGTAAAAGAAAATTGAATATTGTTTTTGATTTATGCCTTATTTTGCCTATACTGCGGAGGATGTTCAATACTGTGGAAGGATACCATCAGCACTATGTGTGGGGGACACCTATTTTTCATTTCATTTTCATTTTTACAATAATGGTATCATCAGCACAGGGGAGGGATAATATCAGTACTGTGGAGGTGATATAGAGTTCTAACATGCGCCTTTAATAATGCATGTTAACGATGAAAATTGTGTCTTACCTTCTAATTATCTGCATAAATAGGCCTGCATTTTTTCTCACATTGTTTGTCGGTTGGAGGCTTTCTGCATAGGTACCAATATATAATATAAGTTCTCTTTCGAATACCTAAGTTCAAATATATTAGATTTGGTATATCATATCATGTCATGTTTGCTCGGTCAACTTTTGAACTCTAAGACTTTCAGTAAACATCAATGCTTTGCGGTAATAGCAATTGGTTTCTGCTTTGCAAAAACTTTGGCTGGTATAATATTTGAGTTGTGATGATGTAAAAGTGAATTAATTCAACAATGCACTATAAGTAAGGATGAAAGCTATAGATTAACATAATTTGCCTTCTTTTTATGTAGTTCATTGGAACTGGAGACAAACTTGACTAAGATATACCTTTATGATCTTGACCGATACTCTTTAAGAAGTCTTCGTGATTTTCGTGTCGCTTCCATCTGATTTGAATAAAAAAATCATCAAAAGAGAAAATCATGAGGTTGAATCTACCTCCATACAAAGCAGCTTTTATCATTCAGATCTCCACAATGATCCTTTGATATTTCTGGTTTTGTTCTTATAAGCGAGAGTCTTCGCGTGGATTTTGAAGAGAACTCTGCTACACTCATTTTTTTTCCATAAGCAACTGCTCTATAAGCAAGTCAGTACTCAACAAGACACTTTTTTTAAGCAATTCCAGTACTTGATAGAGGAATACTAAGAAATTTGAAATTTTAATTCTGATCCAATTGCTTAAGAACATCGTGCAGCAGCTATTGAGAAGTAGGTTACAGTGGATACACGCATTTCTTTTCATAAGCAACTGCTCTATAAGCAAGTCAGTACTCGACAAGACAAAAACTTAAGCAATTCCAGTACTGGATAGAGGGATGCTAAGCAATTTGAAAAATTCTTGTTCTGTTCCAATAGGCAATGAATATCGTGCAGGAGCTATAGGTAAGTAGGTTATAGTGGAAATTAGTACTCCAGCACACTTTTGTATGCAAGATACCATCGACATTTGTTGTACAGAAACTTCTGACATAGTATTCCAAGAAAAATATCTTCAAGTCAAGTATAAAAAGTTAAGCAATTGCTAAGCAATTTTTTGCCCTTTACCTAAGTAATTGTTAGTACTGAGCTCGAGCTGAAATTACTTATAGAAAATGCGTGTATGTTCTGTAGTTTCATGGTCTTTGAACAATTTATGGTTGAACGTTCTTGGACTCGGCAAAAAATCTATTTTTTACATATGCAAATGCACTACCTATTCTACTAGGTATGGCTGTAGTTTTGAAAACAAAAAAATAAACTAATAACTACTTCTGCTAAAGAGGTAAACTAAATTAAACTTCAAGATGCTATATTCCAAGATTCAAAATTCTAAGTATTGCAAATAAGCGAAGTAGTAAAACATAGACTTTTGACTGTATGGAATTGACTCTGATCTGATGAAATAGAGCATATGCGTATGATACACAATATCGCGTTGCCTGTAACACGAGAGGTACAGAGCTATATAGATTGGAAACAAGAAAGGAGACTGGCCCTCTGTAAGTTAAAGTGTCATGCTCTTGCAATCATCAGACAGACTATACTTGTGTTTTTCAATATCTGACCAATAAGAAATCAACCTCATCAAGAATAGACCGCAGTAAGTAGCTACAATCCTTGACATAAGGTATGAGACAGTGCTTGATTGCCACTCGATGTATACTAATTGGCGAAGAAAGACCCCCCCCATCCCCCCTAAACAATGTTGTTTCAGATGTTGCTTTGGTGCGGAAATGCATCTGCAACATCCTTGGATGACATCCAGACCTAATATCAACATTGGTTTGGGGGGAGGGGGTGCTTCAACATCATCTTACAGGTTAATAGCTGCATGTTAAAGATTATGCTAAAATCACCATTGTGTCTCAAGACCTTATGGCGAGGATTGTAGTTATGTACCAATCAGTAAGAAATCGTTGTAGAATGTAGAATTCCAAAGTCAACCAATTTCCCTAATGACTTCTTGTTGCCTGCTACTTGTTGTTGCCTATCCTTAGCACCAAACTAATATATGTAAATTAACAGGGGCGGAACTCGAGGGGTTGTTGATTTAATTGGGCGAATTGATTTGATTTTACAGGGTAGATTATGGCATCAGGCATATCTTTAAAAAGGAAATTAGCTTTTTATACTTAAAATATCTTGTCTAGTAAAAATTGGCCCATCCCATACTCTACAATAGCAGCAGCAGGATGCATAGACATCAAAACAGTCATGCAGAGACTACCCCTGGACAGATCTACGTTTTGTGTATGGGAAATTACCTGGTTCCTCTGTTTTTGGGAGGGCATTTGGCAACATTTTTAAGGCAGCTATGACTACTACCAACACTACCTAAACCCCCACTTTTGCCCCTATAAATTAGTTTGATTTTACTTTTGCGACTGAAAGCTTTCGGCTCTGAGATTTGTTTGGTGAGCAAATACACCGTATTGTAAACACAGAGAATATGATTGTTTCGAAGGAAAAGCAATATTTCTGTGCTGTGCTCAGTTCTTCGATTTGAACAACCATAGAATTTGAATATGTAATGAAAATGACCACATGCAAATTTCAATTTTTCAATTTCAAATTTCAACTGGTTTCAATCTCGTCACAATACAGTAGTTTCTTTTCTATTCAACCACTCAATACTTCTCTTTATTTTACAAACGGGGGTTCACATAGGAAGAGAGAAGTTGAATGGTTTTAAAAAGACGCGCTCTGCAAATTTTGCCCCGTTTCGAAGGAAGGCTTTTACTGAATCGGTGTATGGGCGAAGTTACCATTCCTGTTTTTATCTTTAGACCAAGCAATTGATCCGATCCGAGCATTGAAATCAGGAATGTTTGATGAATTCATTTTCACGGGCCTTTGGTTTATATAATGGAGAACCTTAAGAGAAAAAACAGTTATTTTTTTTCCTGGTGCTATAAGCCTAAAAGGGCTTCCTTAGTGGATAACTAGCATTTTGAACCATTTGCTTCTGCCCGACTCTGACCAAACATCACGAAAAGACACTCGGGGATTCCAAGGGCCTCAAAATCATGTCTTCTGGGTGTGGTTTTTGTGGACGGGTGTGGTTTTTTGACCACGCCTATTTTTTCCTACCATGATGTCACGAGGTCTGAAAACCTGAAATTTTATGCTGGGTAAAAAAAATTGAAATTTTTAAAAAAGGCTAAAACCACTAAATATGTCCAAACTACACAGTAAGTACACTCCATCATAGAATGTTCCTACTTTGTAGTTTGGACATATCACATATTGAGTAGTTTAAGCATTATTGTAAAAATTTCAATTTTTTTTACCCAGCATTGATGTGCAGTGTTATCCTTAGATATATAGAAAATATTTTCTTACATTAAGAATTGGAAATATTTCAATTCTAGGTTTTTTGGTTCAAATTTTCCTTGTCAATGACGCACCAAAGGGGGAAGGTCTAAATTTTTGAAATTAAAAAATTCAAAAATCGATTCGCGCGCAATGCATGATATTTACCAACGTGCGTCAAAATGAACATTTCCCTCTGTTCGTCCGCCACTGGGAAAATGTGAAGATGATGTGAAGCAAGGGTGGAAGGTTGAAGGAGCCCCTCTGAAGGTGCTGCCTTAAAAGCCGAATTGAAAATGGCTTATTTTTCGTTAGACTTCAATGAATTCGATGATGATGATGACTGGTGGGACTCTTACTATGACTACCAGGTATAAACAATGACTTGAAATTTAGGCCTCCTTCCTTGCCGGGCCTTGCTGCCTCCTTGCCCAGGCCTATTGAGTAAAACGAGCTAGTCTGCTCTTATACCTAAATTAATTGTGCCTCTCAATTATTTTTATTAGATAAATTGAAAGGCCTGTTGGAGTGGGTGTGCAAGCCTCCAAAATTCAGGGCAGGGGAGGGCGTGGTTATGACTTCATGGATGAAGACCACGCCCTTCACCTGTTAAAAATCTTCCCCTCTGGATTTGGGCAATTATCAAGGACCATTTTTAGCAAAAGTGGGGGCACTTAATGGGAAGGTCAAGTCCCCTATTTTCCTGCCGCTGCCACAAATTGAAAATATCTATAGAAGTTTAAAACAACAACTTGACCTAAAGGATCCTATGAAGCGGCAATCGTGACAAAAATCTAAACGTTACACAGCAGTGATGTTAGACGTCCGCAGTGACCTCAGACGTCCGTAGCAACGACAGTCGTCCGTAGTGACCTCAGATGCCCGTAGTAATGTTAGACGTTCGTAGTAGCCTAGACGCCCGTAGTAACATCAGACGTCCGCAAAAAACTTAGACGTCCGTAGTGACCTTAGACGTCTGTAATAACCTTTGACATGAGGTTCGACTGCAGTTGTGAGGTGCGCGCGCTGAATGCGCAAAAGATAGAGATAGATTTTTGGCGCCACTCAACCCAACTCAACACCACACCTCCAGATCGGGAAATCAAAATGGATGGGACCGAAGATAAGAATAAAATTGAGCTGGCTGTATTGCTATTGAAAGAAGTCATTAATCTGTCTACATCTACGTCTACTACATCTTCTTCATCAACAACAACTGGGGCAGCAAATAATGTTAATAATGTTGGCCTAACAAGGGCAGTCCATTTTGATTTCCCGATCTGAAGGTGTGGTGTTGAGTTGAGTGGCGCCAAAAATCGATCTCTATCTTTTGCGCATTCAGCGCGCGCACCCCACGACTGCAGTCGAACCTCATGTCAAATGTTACTACGGACGTCTAAGGTCACTACGGACGTCTAAGTTTATTGCGGACGTCTGATGTTACTACGGGCGTCTAGGCTACTACGGATGTCTAACATTACTACCGGCGTCTGAGGTCACCACGCACGTCTGTTGTTGCTACGGACGTCTGAGGTCACTACGGACGTCTGATATCACTGCTGTGTAATGTTTCGATTTTTGTCACAATTGCGGCTTCATAGGATCCTTAAAGGTAAACTAAATTACAACTGCCTCCTCCTTTCAGAGGTTGAGTGGAGGGTATTTGCTTCGGGTGATCTAACAACAAAATTCTAAAATCATAACAAAGTCAGGTTTGGGACTAGAAATGCATTTGAAAAAACTTTTTTACTTTGTGAGGTGTGTGAAGCAAAGAGCTTCATGATGGTGAACTTTTTGTGTTTTTTATCTCAAATAGTTTAGGAGACTGCTAAATTCTCTTACCCAAATTTTAGCCTGGTGTTTTTTTATAAAGGTTGTTTTTACAAAAAAACATGTATCATTATTATTATCATTATTCACCTTGTTTTATGTTGCCTTCAAACTTTTCAGGATGAAAAAGATGCGTACTGGAGAGCACATTATTCCAAAGTGCACTACTGCCTTCCAGACAGCAAGCATATCCGAACATTACAGCTTCTTCACCACACTACAAGATCAAATGTGTTATCAAAAGATTTTGTTGTGACGTATGAGAGACTCTACAATGCTTTAATCAAGATTGATGGCCTGTTCACCCTTTGGCAGAAGAGACTGCTTCATGAGTACACCAAAGAAGTAAAACGACCAAGGTGATTTTATCTATGCAGTTACTTCTAAGTATTAGCAACAAAACAGGCTACAGGCTACGCATAGGGGTCCCGGGTGAATCTGAGTTTCCATTTGCGGCAAAGACTTTTTTCTCCTGCATTTTCTGTGCCAAAATTTGACTAAAAATTGGTTTCAAAAGTCCATGCAATTTACTAAAATCCAGTACTTTTTCTGTGCCGTATTTTAATTACATGTACTTTTAATTGTCTGTTTTGAAGTGTGTCGGGTCGCTTGGGTGCCTACTACCATCTTTTTTCATTGATTTGCTCTTCCTTATTCTCAGAAAATAGATAAAAACTGATTAATATTGGTTGTCAGCTTCCATACTCCAAACCTGGGTTAATAAATAAATCTGCTTACTTGCCTGGGATTAATTGGAGTACAAAAGGAATTGTTCCTCTAGTGATTTTCTCCAGGACTTTTTCAGACTTCTAGAATCTCAAACATACAGCAGCTAGCTAACTTAAGGGATTTAAGTGTATAATTTTCACTCGTTTGCATATTTTTAGTGACAAAGTAAAGGAAGATGATAAAACAGCAAACTCTGCTGAGAAGAACAATGAAGGTAAGATTTGAATTAATTTTCTAGTTTAATGAGACTAGAGTTACACTATACCAGATTGCTATCAGAGCAAATTGATGGCAGAGGGAAATTCACTCTGGGGTGACACTTAAAAGTGCAGTTACACTATGACGGGCTTACTTCTGTACCATATTCCTCTGCTTTTCTGGATCACAAAAACGAGGTTTGGAGACTAAATGTATCGAATTCAAGTGATGATACCTCAATGGAGTGATTATACAGTTCAACGGAAAAATGGTAAAATTTATGTAAAAAAGTCAAATTTTCAAATCAATTAGAATTATTGATAAACTAAATAACAATGAATGATACATTTTTAGATACCTAATAGCTTATAAATTATGGAAAAATCAAAGGTTTTCAGATATCTGGTCATAGACATGCCCAATTTCACCCCTTCTAGTGGGAGTGGTTTTTACTAATTTTTGGGATTCAATTTTGTTTTTAGATGCCCCCCAGAGGGTCAAGGGTACATATAAGGTTGTTTTTGAGATCAAATATGGCTTTTTCAGCCCCAGCAACCCCAGAATACCAATTTTCAAGTCTCTCTTAACAACATAGACCAATTCATAACATCTCAAATATCAAGGATTGCGAAAATTTGTGAAGGTCACGGTTGAGTAATTTCATCAAATAGCCGAAATTTGAAATCACACTAGTTTTGGAACCGAATAAGATATGAACTTGAAATTTTCAGGAAAAGCATATCTTGATGAGCTTCCAATGTGGTGTAAAAATGATCAAAATCTGAGGAGGTGGGTTACATGGCCCTGATGATTGGATATGGAATGACCAGCGAGTTATGTGTCAAATTCATATTCTTACATGACAACTCTCCCCTACGGAGTGGTGATTTAAACTCTGCTAATCGTAGCGTTATGTATCAGTTGATGCGGAGTACTGTAACTGCTACCGCTAGCAGAAATGAAAGTCAATCCACTCTGATAATAATCAGGCATAGATTACTCCAGGCCAATTAAACTCACAGACTGGGATGCGGATGAAACTCTCCATATAAAAGCCTGATCCGCATTGGACCGTTATGCTGAATTAGGCCTTGCCTGCATTTCATTAGACATCTTGTTAAAAATTTTTCATTCATTTGACCCTTGATCGAAGGGTCCTGGGCTCGAAACCACCTTCAGACCTGTCACAAAGTGTGAGGAGAGAATCAGGAAGGTCAAAACAAAAGGAATCACAAGTTGTGTTCACATCAAGAGGAAGGACCAGGGTCGCACTTTTTTCATTAATCTACCTAATTCAGTGGGTCCTTTGCCCTTTGCAAATAAACCAATACCTTACAAAGATAGTAAGGGTATTTGCCTTATCAACTATCAACCTATCAAAATCAGTTTGCGTTAAGGAAGGTTGGCTAAGCAACTCAACTTGAACTGGGATAGCTAAAGCTAGTTGAAAAGAATCAAACACACATTAAAAAGAAAACCTTTCTTATGTTTATGAAAAAATAAACTGAAAACCACCAAATTTGCTTTTAATGCCACAGTGGCATTTTGGCCTGTATACTTGATTTATTGAAAGCACATACACAAACGCATTAACATCCTGGTTGTTTCCCCCGCTAGCAGGGGTAGACCTATCCATGAATTTGTATTCTCCAAGTTCCCTTATCCATGCCATCACCTTCTCTAACCCCATCACCTTCATATAATACTCAATCATATCCTTTCATCGCCTTGCTGGTCTTCCCCTTCCTTGCGCCCCTGCTACTTTTATTGTCAATACCTACCTCTGAATCCTCATCTCTTCTCAATACATGCCCTAACAACCTCAGGCCGCTCCTTAACCACTCATCTATCCACCTTATATCCACCCTTTCTGCATTCTCTGAGCTACTTATCCTGTTTTTAAATATAACACCACACACCATCTTAAGCATCTTCCTCTCTGTAGAGACAGGTTTCTTCACTTCTTTCACATCCACACTACAATCTTTCGGCCCATATCCCTTAACACTTTTCTAATATTTTCCTTATATAATCTACCCTTCTTCTGTTTCAACCCTAGTTTTCTTTCACACAGCTAACCCCCCACTCCGTGAAACTCCCCAAAGCTGCCTTCAATCTGTACACTACTGCTCTCATAAATCTTCAATCAAATTAATTGAAAACTATTTTTTTAGCAGATAAGAGTAAGAAAGAAAGTGAAGCCTTGAGGGATGAATTCCTGGAGCTGGGAAAAGCCATTGGAATATTACCAGAAGAAAATCATGTATTCCACCGTATACAGAACATTCTCTCTGAGTACGATGATGATGAAGACGAAGACTATGATTTGGAAGGCTCCTGCATTGACAGCGACGATGATTGGGAATCTTCCTTAGACGAGTTCTTCGCCTATTCCGATGACGAACTCTTCATGCGAGACATGCAAAGACGTTCTAGGCATGATAAATCGAAGAAAGAGGCAAAGTGTGAAGCAGTTAGGCAGTATATGTTAGCTGCTGAGAAGTACTATGCAGCCTTCCCTACAGAAGCTGATGCCAAGCTGGTATCAGATAACATATCATTCATGAAATCGTTGATTTCCAATATTTGTCATTGCAAATTATCGAAATATCTGGGGGTCTGGCTGCCAGATTTAGTGATGGAGAAGATACTGAGGTTTCTGCGTGATCCGTACCGGGGTGACCTTGATATGACTGTGGGGTTCATTGCAAAGACTGAAAAGTTCATTGATGTCGAGAAAGTCAGGATGAGGGAGTTGTATGCTGCTCTGCAGGATGTCCATTCTCTGTTGTTCGAGATCATGTTCAAGTCGCATTGCACGTCCAATACGATTTATTTGAAACAGTATTTTGACAAGCTGATTGATGTTACCATGCGAAAGATGACGGTTCTGGACGATCTTCATTCGTGGCTACTTGGAACCTCTGATAACTCAGGTGAGGGGATATTTTCAAATTTTGTAATTTTATTATTTTTGCTACCTTGTCTTCTGATTTGCAACAGGGGACAATAGATCATGCTCCCCAAAGAAATGGGTGTGTGAAATTTTCATAACTGCCCATAGCCATCTGATATCTTAGGGAGAAATGTATTTGATTTTTGATGCAAAGAGAATGTAAAATGTTGCAAAGTAATAGAAAGAGAACATAGAATACCTATAACGGTAAAACTTGTCTTTTTGATTTGCGACAGCATGCAATAGATTAGAACATTTTATTTTTTAGAATCAATTAGAATCAAATGGATGGGTTTACTAGAAAAACGTCCGTATGAGTAATAGGTTACTTTTGAAGGGGGAGCGTGAAAATACATGGTGCAGAAGCTTGACTGCCTGTCTCTTATACTGTTATTCAAATACTGTTTCTGACGTGCTTCTCTGACGAGTGTCAGACACAAAGCTCAAGTAGTTATTATATTATATTTCACTATGTTTCCGATTTTCCTTGTCATCCTCGAGTTCTGTACTGATCAACAACTGTTCTAATGTGCCTCTCTGATGAGTGTAAGATGCAAAGCTTTAGTTGTTATTGTGTTTCACCAAGATAGATTTTCCTTTTCAGCCTCAAGTTCGGTACCGATCAAGATTTTTTGACCTACTACTCTGATTAGTTTTAGATGCAAAATTTAAGTAGTTATTATGTTTAACTTTGTAACCCCTAGCCTCGTGACCTTGATTACTTTTTTCTTCGATTCAGGTGAGACGAAGACCAACGACTTCATGTCTGGTGTATGTTACATGAAGCACATCAGAGAATCCTCGTTCGACTTTGATTATTACAGGCAGATGACCGATGCGTACAGCTGTTTTGACCAGAATCACATTGCTGTGCTCGTCCCAAATATAATAAAGGACGGTTTCATTAGAGTTTATGATGTTAAAACAGAGAGCTGCATCTTTGATCACAAATTGAGAAAAAATGTAGAGAAAGTCCACGGAATAGCATTACGTAATGATCGCCTCGCTTTGGTTTTGGAAGAAGACTCGTTTGCAAGAATGGATGTTCTTGATATATCGACGAAAAAGTGTTTAGTTTCCTACAAAATCTGGAACAGTATTAAGGATGGGGTGAAGAAGTTGTTTTTTGCTAATGTAGGTGGTACAGATGGAATCGTGCTGCAGCAACAAGATAGCGTTGTTGTGATATCGCTCGGAGAAGATGGTATATCTCCCAAGTTTCTGAAGGTGAGTCCTGATCACGTGTGCACACGTTTTGCGACCTTTGGCTTAGGCCCAACCAGGTGTTTGCACGGTTTAACAAAAACTGTGTGAAAACTGTCATGGACATTTGTGTTGATAGAACAGTTTTTGGATGGTACAAAACTTCATAATAACTAGAAATATCAGAAACATAGCGAAACGAACACATAGATGACTTAAGTTTTTCGTCTGACACTCGACAGAGTAATTAATATGTCAGAAAGAGAACGAAACAGAAACCTAACTGATTTATATACCCAGATGTGGATCGATATAGGCAGACCAGAAAAGAGGTTAATGATTGGTATGATGTGGGAAAAAACCAATACACCATACCAATCATTCACCTCTTTTCTGATTGGCCTATTTCGATGCACATCTGAGTATATAAATCAGTTAAGTTTCTGTTTCGTTCTCTTTCTGACGTATTACTCTGTTGAGTGTCAGACAAAAAGCTTAAGTAATCTATGTGTCCGTTTCGCTATGTTTCCGATAATTCTTGCTTATTTGTGTTAATCTTTAGACCTAAAGCATGTAAAAACAATTGCATCAAGGATGGTGCATTCACATTATTGGTACTGGGTATTATAGATATCAAATACCCAGGCACAAAAATGTGTATTGCAATTTTCTGTCAATTCATGTCTCAATATGTAGCCCCCTTTATTTCGAAGGTAAAGTGACAAAAAGGAAAGACAGAACGGGCTCGAAAAATTGCCTCTTTTGAGAGTTTCAATAATGCAACAGACTTATTTTGTTTTGTCAATCGAGTTACTATTTGAGGAGAAGCAGGATTTGGAAAATCAGTCGAGATAATTTGTGAGAATGAAAAAGACCCGAGTAGGACGTCGTAAGTCGTCGGGTAAGTCGTCGCCCTTCGGCAGGTCCAGTGTAGTGTAAAAGAGCCCGGATAGGTTCGTCTCTGCATTTGGTGAGTGGTGGTGCAACAATTTGTGTGAATGAAATAGCCTGGGTTTCTCGTAGCCCCGGTTGCGCAGTGGTAGCGTTGTAGAGTACAAATCTAGAGGTCGTGGGTTCGCGTCCTACTCGGGTCATTTTCATACTCACAAATTACCTCGATTGACTTACTATTTGTTGTTATTTCCATAACAGGAGTTTGAGAAAGTCAAATCCTTGGCAGTCAAAGACAACTTCATGATTGTAAAAGATATTGAGACCAACGACAAATCCGAACCGATATCTTCGGCTAAAGAAGCTGCTGAAATAAGCAAGAAAGTCTTGGGCATAAAAATATTCAACCTAAATGACAATTCCTTAATTCAAACGATCGAGCATCCGTCATTAGAGAAGAGCAAATCGCAATATTTTGGTGCACCGAAATGGTGCGTTGCAGTCGACACCAACGCCGACAGTAAACGGTTCATTCTGTGGAACAACGGATTGGTTCAACTCTGGAGTTTAGACGAACGCCCCAAGAAGCTGAGGGATATCGATTTAGGCCGTAGAGTATGCCGTGGAACGAAATTAGTGCTGAATAAAAACATTATAATGATCCAAAACTCACAAAATAGCCACGATGATAATTACGACTCAATCGATTTGGCAGAGTTCCTGTTCTACGATATAGACACGGCCAAGGTCTGTTACTTTGAGACATTTCATTCGTTGTGGGAGAGCCCTGATAGCAACGTCTCTGCACCAGGGGGACCGTTTTTCGCTCAACACATGAACGACGATATGGTGATACTGCTGCATTCTTCGTCTAGCGGAGGAGAAATCAGAGTCTACCAGTTCAATCTTGAAGCTGAAAAGATTTTGAGCTTGCAGGTCGGTGAGCTGGTTGAGAAGCGACGGAAAGAAGAGAGGCTAAGGTTGGAGCAGGAGGCAGAGAAGAAGAGGCGGAACGAAGAGAGAATGGCGAGACGGCTAGAGCAAAGAAAGAAGGCGTAAGTCAATTTGATTCCATCAATATGTTTTAGTAGACATAAACAAATGCATGATGTCCCTATAAGCCTCCTTCTAAAAATGCCCCCTTTTAAACGTGAATTTTTGAAGTCTCAAGTGAGCCCCCTTCTTTATCGCAGTTTGATCAGAGTGTCCATGTGTCAAGAAAGTATCCACAAAGAAAGATAGAATCAAGGTTTAGAAGGGCAGAGAATGAGATATTTTGGAAGATAAAAACAGGGCTTCACTTGGTAGCAGTGTCATTATAGCTGTAATATAAGTATTAAGTTGATCAGTAGTTCCCTTTGAAGCTTGCAAAAACAAGTTTTGGTTGCCATCTTTAGTCACTTTCTGATTAGCCCCCCCCCCCCAAATCATATTTTATTTATCCTTATAGTTAATTTAAAGACGCAACTGTAAAAAACTTAACAAAGATTTTGATATTGAATATTTAGTTTTAACTGGTTGTGTCTATGCATTTTACTTTTCTATTATTTGGGTGATTTTGTTTATGTACCTTATTTGACCAGCTGATTGGGTTGTTTTCTATAGATGAATATGATCAGATCATGTGTTAGTTAACCCGGGCTGGGCCAATATGCAGAGTTAAGTTTGGCCTGCAATTGACTATCAACAATTTGTGGCGGGGATTGCCGAGTGGTTAGATCACTTGACCCTTGATCAAAGGGTCCCAGGTTCGAAACCATCTTCAGACCTGTCACATACGGAGTGAGGAGAAAATTAGCCAGCTCTCTGTAATTCCAGGCAAAAAGGTAAAAGGAATCACGAGGTATTCGAGAAGGACCAGGGTCGCACTGCTCAATTAGTTTACCTATTCAGTGGGCCCTTTGTGCTTTGTACATAAACCAATACCTTACGAAGATAGTAAGTGTATTTGCCTATCAACTTTGTAGAAAAGGCTGTTAAAATCAATTTTCGAATACCTGAGGCATATTTCTTATCTTTTGTTGACAACCTGGGTTGTAAATGAGGGAACTCCAACTTGACTCGCTTTGTTTTCTCCCTATAAACGAAACGAGGTCAATTGAAACGAGCCTGCCCGGCATCCTTGCTCAATCCGGGCCAGCTCGTCCATGTTGGCAGGCCCTAAATCTGGTATATACTTGTCAGGGGACCTTCTTTTCAGTGTCAGTTTAACTGTTTCTAAAGGATTCGCTTTCTACTTTCAGTCTGGAAAAGAAACGAAAGACAAAAGAAAAAGGAAATAATAAAACATCGCGAAAGGAAGAGATCCGAAGAATCGAGAAATCCGGAAAATCAGTCGAAGGTGTAGTCACTGACTGGAGGGGTACGTATGGCTTTCTGGAGGTGCCTAAAATTGGGAGTGTCTTCATACACCGATCTGACATTTCTGGTTACCCGATAGTTTCCTTCGGATCGAAGATTCAATGCAAACTAAAGGAACAAACTGTTTACACAAGACCAAAAGCAGTCTCAGCAAAGATCATTTGAATCTTTGGGGATAAGTGTTTGTGTTTTGTTGCTCGTTGAGGGGGGCTAGTTACAGTTTTCGTTCTGGGCTGGGTAATTTCATGGGGTGGTAAGGTCAAATAGAGTTAGCCTTTGCTTGATTAGTGTTGCATTGGTGGGAGGGACCGAGGGGGGAATTTTTGGGAAGATTCAAGTTTTCGCACAAATGTACTGATGGCATTCCCTGCAATGAATACTGATTATATCCTCCACAGTGCTGAACACCACTTACAGTACTGAACACCCTCCAACGTACTAAGCACCCTCCAATGCAGTGGGATTCTCCTACTGTTAAATTGATAATAAACTAAACTTATTCAAATGCACATGTGCAAAGAAGGTGATACAGACAGTTTGACAAACAAATATTTTAAGGATTTGAACCCAGTCCGATTGATAAATATCAATAATTGATACCTATTGATGCCTTTCAAGGCAACCCATTGGGAAGTATCAGTATGTGTAAGAGAAGTGCCAGGAATGGTGGACTGAAGTACGTATTGATGAGCTGTTTTGGTCCGTTGGACCACCTGAAGGCTACTGTGGCTTTTCTTGAGCATGTGCATATACCAGTGGAAGCTTCACACTTTGGAACATCACTGTGTAGTACTGTGGAGCATGTACAGTGCTTTTGAGGATGTTCTGTACTGTGGGGGATATCATCAATACTCATGGCTGGGAATACCATCTATACATTGGCGCAGTATTGTGGAGAATGTTCAGTACTGTGAGGGGATACCATCAGTACTCTGGGGGAGTATTATCAGTACTGTGGATGTGGATAAATGTCAGTTAAGGCAGGGTGTTCGGAATGCAAAGTTAATTCTCTATAATTGTGGTTTTCCCAAACAGCACTGATGGTATCCACCACAGTATTGAACATCCTCCACAGTATTTATTACCCTCTACTTCCCTCACAATACTGAATATCATCCACATTACTAATTATTCTCCACGGTACTGAGTACCCCTATACAGTACTGATGATATCCTCCAGAGTACTGAGCATCCTCTTAGATAATGAACATCCTCCATAATGAAAATCCTGTAATGTGCTGAACAACCCCCACAGAACTGAAAATCCCCCACAGTATAAAACAACTTTCACAGTACTGAATATCTTCCACAGAACTGAAAATCCACCAAAGAACTAAACCAACCCACACAGTACTGAATACCCTCTAAAGTTATGAACATCCTGCAGAATACTGGGCATCCTCCACAGTACTGCACAGAAGTTGCCCGGGATGACAATGTCATCATACTACTGTATATTACAACACTGAAGAGAACATACAAACTCAATATCAATGTTGATTATTTTGTTTACCTTATGGGTGGTTTGCTACCATTTTTGTTTTTGTCAGAGGGAGGAAATCAACTAGCTCTTGACCTTACCGATACCCCAAGAAGGAAATGAAATAACATTTCAAATTTATCGAAAAACTGCAATAATAAACAAATGTTGTGTTGAGAATTTATATTTATCAAAAAATTGTTATGTTAAATTGTTAAATTGGTTTTATATAAATTTGTTACTTTGTTATTTTTTGTCAACTTCTTTTAATTCGAATAAATAAATCTAGCTTTTAAGTAAATTACAGGTAAAAATAACCTTAAGTCAGAAATAAAATGAACTCGATTATAATTGATTATTACATTATAATACTCTTCATCGATCTTGAGTCATCAAGAACTTGTTTGTGTGTTATAAAAGGGAAGATTGGACATAGACGAGTACGTTTACGATTTGGGGTAGTCATACCCCAGAAAATTACTATGAAAAGGTTTTTCAACTGATATAAGTGGTATTAGATGTTAAAAATAACATATTAAAATTGTCTTATGGACACTCATATCCGTTATTAAAAAATTACTTAAAAAGTAGTCATTGATACTAGTGTTGTAGGAGTAAGGAGGGCACACTCTGTAGGATTGGGACAGAAAGCTACCAACCCCGGTTCTGATGATGATGATGGCAAATGTCGTGAAGAGAGGTCGACCACCATGACAACGACAATGGTGATGATGAAAACAAGGGGGCTGTGCAATGGATTCTATTTTGTTGGTAAGTGCCTTCCATTTCAGTACGAGGTCGTATCGTAAGTAATTCTTAACTTCACCCTGGAAATTTCTGTGCTTTACTGTGGAGGGTGTTCCGAACCTTGGATGATGTTCAGTGCTGTGGAGGATGTTCAGTACAGTCGAGGATGTTCAATACTGTTGAGGATGTTCAATACTGTGGAGGATGTTCAATACTGTGGAGGATATTCAGTGCCGTGGAGGATTTTCAGTACTGTTGAGGATGTTCAGTACTGTGGAGGATGTTCAGTGCCGTGGAGGATGTTCAGTACTCTGGGGGATGTTTATTACTGTGGAGAATGTTCAGTGCCGTGGAGGATTTTCAGTACCTTGAGGATGTTCAGTACCTTTGAGGATATTCGGTGCTTTGGAGGATGTTCAGTGCTGTGGAGGAAGTTTAGTACTTTGGAGGATGTACAGTCTTGTGGGGGATACCATCAGTACATTTGAGGATATTCAGTACTGTAGGGGTATACCATCAGTATAATAGAGGAATAACTTAAGTACTGTGGAAGATAATTATTGTGGGGAATGCCATCAGTACTGTTGGGGGATACAGTTAGTAGTTACTGTGGAATACCATTCGTACTGTGAAGAATCAACAACAGTGCTTTGGATGTAATACTCACAGTGCTTCTGATTTCCCTTCATAGTTCTGAACAGCCTCTTGGACAGTTTACCTCAAGAGTGCTGATGATATCCCTAGTAGTACTGAACATCCTCCACAATATTGCACAAACGTTCTGCCGAAGTAGTCGCAACAGGCAGGGAGAAAGCAAGAAATGAGATCTAATCCCTTATAATTTATGTTTGAATTTTAAGCTTTGATATTTTACATTTCAGTTACTTGCATTTAAAATCAACTACAATTGCATTAAATAACAATAAATTACAATTACCCAGATAAGATAAACTCAATATAAATTCCATTCTAATTTTTCCTTTCAATTCTTTTCAACAGGCTGATGTTACTGAACTTAGGAAATTTGCTTCAAAAGTGCTGTAATTCTTCTTGGATATCCATTGTTGACGAGGTTAGACTTAACGTTTCGTTTGTTAACGTAAATAAAGAGTGCTCGAGGCCATGAACAGAGCGATATTCAGTGGAATCCCGTTTTAACTATCTCTGAAGGGAACCAGAAAACTATTCGTCACATGGGGAGTTTGTTATACTGAGAGAATATTTTTTTAAGGGAAAATCCAGGGGACAGGCAGTTAGGGTCTGTTTATATGGGCAAAATTACTTGTAAATTTCAAGCACTGTTTATATGGGATTTTCATGCCGGGTCTGAGAGGCGAGGTAAATCCCAAGACGTCATTAATCGTAAGCACGTCATTGATTTTCCATTGTTATGAGTTCGAAATTACTTCACCTCACCGGTAGTTTTGCGTTTATATGGAGGAACTTCACTTCACCTAGGTGAAACTTCACCTCCTGAGAGGCGAAACTTCACTATACCGGTAATGTGGAGTGAAGTTTTATTTTCCATATAAACGCAAACTGAGATTTCAATGGTTTTCTTTAAGGGGGTGAAATATCACTTGCCAGCCCCTGGTCTGGCAGGTGTAGTAGTTTCGCCCATATAAACAGGCCCTTAGATTGTTGTACCGGGAAGTTGTTATACAAGGAAGTTTGTTATATCCGGGGTTTGTTACATCGAGATTCCACTGTACACAGAGATAGACTCGGAAGATATGTTTCCTTTCTATGTCTCCCCTGAGGCTAGATTTCATATTATTTTAATCCAATGGCAGACACTTTGTCAGTAATAGGGGGTGGGCGCTGAGGGGGTCTGTTTAGAATAGACCATGTGAAATTTTCTAGAAAGTTCTAGAACTAAGGGCTATTGTTTCTAGAAATATTGGGGGGCAACCACACCCCCTGATCCTCCTAAGTGTCCAACACTGTTTTAGTCGAAAGTATGCCCGCATGCTTTTCAACTAATCTTTACATTTTAAGACGGCTCCCTTTTTATTACTGAAAAGCAGCCTACTTTTGAGTTAGTTAAGGTTTAGTCTATTTGCACACAAGTCATTTTTTACAGCGTATATGCTCCTCCTCCATTCCATACTCTCCCTCCGAGACACCGTATCCGCCAGGGTCTGTTCTGATTGAAACCGGTTCGTGGCCAGGAAACTCATTTTACTGCTGCCCTGCTTCTTCATGTCCGGCTCCGCGCGACAGGAAAGCAGCCGCCGGTACGACTTTCTAAAGCTGGGGTTCACCGCGCCGTAAATCCAAGGATTCAGTATCGAGTTGGTGTAGGTCAGAAAGTAGAAGATGGTCGTTATCATCTGACTGAGCCTCTCCCTCCTGAACGAAATCCAAAGCCAGGTTATTTGATTAGGCAGCATGCAGATAGCGAACACGACAACAACGCAAGTGAACATTATGAGCGTGCGTCGTGTTTGCTTCACGCGTTTCGCAGCTATCAGGTTTCTGCTCTCCTCTGAGTCTCCGCTCTCCTCGCTTGTCCCGCGGAACACGCTCGATAGTCGTCTCAGTGCAGTGGTAGATAGTTGGCTGAGTCTGGAAGAACGGCGAGTATCTTTGTCAAGTGACGGTATTAGCTTCACATGTGCATTGGAAGCTTCTTCTTGCTGTGGAGGGGAACCCATGTCTTGTGAGGTATTTCCGTTGCATTTAGGCCGCATTAAAAGGTTGGAACTCTTTCCCATTTTGACTTTTGATGCTGCTGCTGAGTTAGAAGGCTGTGGTATGTCTTGCTGGCCTAATCTAGAGCATTGTGATTGATCAGCCTTCTCTGAGCTGGAAGCCTGTAAAATGGCCAATTTGCTAGAGCCAGAATGTGGAATGTGTTGCTTTGTGCCCAAGGCGGGAAATTTGAAATATTCTGAACTGCAGTGAGAACCACCACTTTCTTGACGCAAGAGATTGGCTGCAGAATGCTGGGGCGCGTGGCAATAACCCTTCTTCTCCTTCTCTTTGTCAAACTTGAATGCCTTAGACATTCTTGTCTGGAAGCTACCACGTGGCTCAACATTCGATGGAGCATGTTTGATGCCATTCTGCTTTGCAAAGAGAAGGTCCAAACCATTTTCTGCAAGGGGGTGCTGCGAGGGCGCCTCAGCTGAATCTGGGCTTTCAGTTGGGGTAAACGGCTTGAAATTCCAGCCCAGTGAGATCTTCTTTAGGCGTTGCTTCTTAACCGGGGGGTTGTTCTTTGGTTGAGCTGTACGGTCGTTACTCCCAGTTGCTTCTTCAGTTTGGCAAGTCACTGCCATACCACCCCCGTTTCCATTCGCAACGGCCTTATCAACATGGTTGAGCTCTGCTGCAGTACCACTTGTATTGCCGGCTTCCTTGAAACTAGGGGCATCATCCGCTTCTTTGATGGTTTGTGATTGGTTAGATTTTGACAGGCAGTTGTCGTGGGGTTGTTGTTTGCCCCCTTCACGTGGTAGGGGCGATGTTTTATTCTGAGAGCAGATGTCGATTTCTGCTTCTTCCACCGCTTTCAGCTGTGTTGATTTAAAGAAATTCTTTCTTGACCAATCTTCATCTGCAGGATAGAAATGATAGTTTCGAGTCCTGTTCAGGTGCAAAGCGTAGGATGTCCTACTCGACTCAGTTTTCAGACTTGGAAGGTTGAATGCATGCCAGAATCACTGATCTCAAAAGAAAGACTGGATCGAAATGAAGTCAATTGGCAGCCATATTGGGAGGTCCAATTAAAAACAGTGAGATTCCACTGGGGAGTGCTTTTTCTTTGATGATTTTTGGAATGTTATGAATAATCAGCACGATACTGAATAATCGTGCAGCTTTTGCCAACAGAGAATCAAGTCAATATAATTTATTTGGCAGCCATATTGGGAGGCCAAGCTCAATCTAAAGAAATCGGCTTCAAACGTTTGCCTTCAGAAACAACAGCATGCTCGATCCAGTCTTTATTTTAAGATCATTGGCCGGAAAATATGAAAATATCAATAGAGGAAAAATGCAAAGACATAGAGATTGTATCCCCCCTCCTTCCTCAATAAAAATGTTGATTTCTATAGCTGGAAGGTCACATTCATTTTGCTACCAAGTTTTTCGATCTCAAACAACCTCGCAAACTACAAATCAACATTGTTTTAGAAGGGGAATATTGCGTCATTTTGAAAAATCAATCAAGTGTTCCAACGATTTTGGCAAGCATTGTTGGTCAATTCAATTACAGATGTTCGAAGAAGGATGATATTTTGGCTTGCATCGTCCAATTCACAATTGAAAAACTAAATAAAAAATCTGTATTAGTTTTTAAAAAGAAAACCATAGAGTGGCTTTCTTTATTCTTACCCCCCCCCCCCCTCTATCTGAAATATGCCCCGCTGTTCCTGCACAGGAATTTTACGATTGCACGTACAAGTCAAACGTTTCACAGAAAAGCAAGGAAATATTTTTTTAATCTTCTCAAATGTCTATTTATTTCCTTTAATTAGGCTCTTGACATGGTATTAGATTCGACAAGTGACTCCCTCTGAGGCTGAAAAGTGAATGAAGCATCACGGAGCTAATCCAAAGAATGCCGGTATGTTATAATTTTATTATATCTACTATTTAAAAGATCATTCAGATACCAGCTTGTATATAGAGTACCAAATACTCGTACCTCACTGGCTGTTAATGTTTGAAAAATGATCTCAACCCTGCATCTAATGAGAAAGTAGTAACATATCAAAAGAGTATGGATATGGTATATTTATATGTTTATTGCCCCCTTCCTCCCAATGCAACATGATATACTTCATGCCCCCTGAGAGAATAGTTTAGAAGGGGTTAAAGTTGTCACTGATTACCTGTTGTTCTGAGAACTATATATCTACTACTCACTCGAAAAGTTTTCTTACAAAGATGATCTAGAAATTGATTACGTATTTCTAAAACCTCTGCACCGCTCCTAGATGTGGTATATTTATATGATTCTGCCCTCTCAATGCAACATATTACTCCGTGCCCCTTGACAGAATGCTTTTCTGCCCCCATGCAACATATCTTCTATGGACCATTAGAGAATGTTGGATCATATACCTGTTCTATCGACTGCTGAATGTCTCCTCCACATGCTTGCATCCCAGCTATTGGATCGGCTGAAATGCCGACCCCCTTTCTGCTGTTGCTCCTGCATTTTGATGATCACTCGGTTCTGCTTCCGGATGGCATTCCAAGAAATGCTGTAGAGAATGATGATTAGCGTCAGGGGGATCATGTATTGGATACAGAATAGAAACAGGGTGTACGGTTGATCTTCTTTGTTCGGCCAGATTTCTTGACATGAGCTTGTGCCGTTGATTTTGCTGTACCTGAATGATAAGGAAAGAGTTTATTAATGAAGTAGAAGCCTGTATATATAGAACAAAATACAATTCTATGCAATAACATATCATACCAAACTGTATACAATACCGCACCATACTATACAATGCCATGCCGTACTGCATTAAATCCAATACCAAGAATATATACCATGCTTTGCTATACCACATAAAAAGTATACCATACCACAATGCCTACTAAACCATACCATGCCATGCAATACCTTAGCAAAAATAGATACCATATTATACCAAAGCATACCATATTATTTCATACAATTCCATATCAGACCAAACTTTACCATATCATTCCCTTTAAAACAATATCGTACCAAACTATACCATATCATTCCCTACAATACAATATCATAACAAACTATACCATATCATTCCCTACAATACAATATCATAACAAACTATACCATATTATTCCCTAGAATACAATATCATAACAAACTATACCATATCATTCCCTAGAATACAATATCGTACCAAACTATACCATATCATTCCCTAGAATTCAATATCGTACCAAACTATACCATATCATTCCCTAGAATAAAATATTGTTCCAAACTATACCATATCATTCCCTACAATACAATATCATAACAAACTATACCATATCATTCCCTACAATACAATATCATAACAAACTATACCATATCATTCCCTACAATACAATATCATAACAAACTATACCATATCATTCCCTACAATACAATATCATAACAAACTATACCATATCATTCCCTACAATACAATATCATAACAAACTATACCATATCATTCCCTAGAATACAATATCGTACCAAACTATACCATATCATTCCCTAGAATAAAATATTGTTTCAAACTATACCATATCATTCCCTAGAATACAATATCATAACAAACTATACCATATCATTCCCTACAATACAATATCATAACAAACTATACCATATCATTCCCTACAATACAATATCATAACAAACTATACCATATCATTCCCTACAATACAATATCATAACAAACTATACCATATCATTCCCTACAATACAATATCATAACAAACTATACCATATCATTCCCTACAATACAATATCATAACAAACTATACCATATCATTCCCTACAATACAATATCATAACAAACTATACCATATCATTCCCTACAATACAATATCATAACAAACTATACCATATCATTCCCTAGAATACAATATCGTACCAAACTATACCATATCATTCCCTAGAATAAAATATTGTTTCAAACTATACCATATCATTCCCTAGAATACAATATCATAACAAACTATACCATATCATTCCCTACAATACAATATCATAACAAACTATACCATATCATTCCCTACAATACAATATCATAACAAACTATACCATATCATTCCCTACAATACAATATCATAACAAACTATACCATATCATTCCCTACAATACAATATCATAACAAACTATACCATATCATTCCCTACAATACAATATCATAACAAACTATACCATATCATTCCCTACAATACAATATCATAACAAACTATACCATATCATTCCCTACAATACAATATCATAACAAACTATACCATATCATTCCCTAGAATACAATATCGTACCAAACTATACCATATCATTCCCTAGAATTCAATATCGTACCAAACTATACCATATCATTCCCTAGAATAAAATATTGTACCAAACTATACCATATCATTCCCTAGAATACAATATCGTACCATGCCATATTGTACCATACCATTGAGTGCCACACTTAAACATACCAAACTGTGCGAAACCATATCCTTTGATATGATATTATGCCCTACCATGTAATACCACACCATGATACCTAACCATACCACGCTTTACCATTCTATTCCGTAACATACCAGACTAAGCCATACTGTTGGGTATCATACTTTGTGATGATATGATTACAGCTTTCACTAAGGTTCAATACATGTGATACCATGCCATACAATACCTAATATCAATACATCATGCAATACTATTGCGTACAATACCAGACCATACTGTACGATACCATTCTTTGCCATACTAAACCATATCATATCACATCATACTGTATGATAAGATGTGTTGCCCTACTATGCTATGCCATGCTAAATAATACCATGGCACACCATAAAAGTTTTCCAGCTATCATAGCCATACCACACTATGCCATGTAGTACTATAGACCAGCCTAGTATACCATACCATGAAATACCATAAATCATAGTATATACCATTATAGCATATACCATTCTAATACTATTACCATATCATGCAATATCATACCATGAAATACCATATCATGCCGTGCCATGTCAAAATCTATCAGACAATGTGTAACAATATCCTATGATTTGATACATTGCCCTACCATGTGATACCAAGCTATGAAACATCCAATCATACTATATCATGCCATACAGTGCTATCCTAAAATATACCAAACCATATGAGACAATATCCTGTGATGTGATACAATGTTCTACCATGTGATACCATGCCATGTAATACCTAACCATACTATTCCGTAAAATAACATTAACAATACTATATCATGCCACAAGGTGCTATCCTAAAACATACCAAACCATATGAGGCAATATCCTATTATGTGATACAATGCCCTACCATGTGATATAATGCCATGTAATACCTAACCATACTATTCCGTAAAATAACATTACCAATACTATATAATGCCATACAGTGCTATCCTAAAACATTCCAAACCATATGAGGCAATATCCTATGATGTGATACAATGCCCTACCATGTGATACCATGCCATGTAATACCTAACCATACTATTCCGTAAAATACCATTACCAATATTATATCATGCCACACAGTGCTATCCTATAACATACCAAACCATATGAGGCAATATCCTATGATGTGATACAATGCCCTACCATGTGATACCATGCCATGTAATACCTAACCATACTATTCCGTAAAATACCATTACCAATATTATATCATGCCATACAGTGCTATCCTTTAACATACCAAACCATATGAGACAATATCCTGTGATGTGATACAATGCCCTACCATGTGATACCATGCCATGTAATACCTAACCATACTATTCCGTAAAATACCATTACCAATATTATATCATGCCATACAGTGCTATCCTTTAACATACCAAACCATATGAGACAATATCCTGTGATGTGATACAATGCCCTACCATGTGATACCATGCCATGATATACCTTACCATACTATTCCGTAAAATACCATTACCAATACTAAATCATGCCATACTGTGCTATCCTTAAACATACCAAACCATATGAGGCAATATCCTATGATGTGATACAATGCCCTACCATGTGATACCATGCCATGTAATACCTAACCATACTATTCCGTAAAATACCATTACCAATACCATACCATACAGTGCTATCCTAAAACATACCAAACCATATGAAACAATATCCGATGATATGACACAATGAACTACCATGTAATACCACAACATAATACCTAACCATACTATTCCGTAAAATACCATTACCAATACCATACTATGCCACACAGTGCTATCCTAAAATATACCAAACTATATATGAAACAATATTGTATGATATGATACAATACCCTACCATATGATACCACAGCATGATATCTAAGCACTGTAACATAGCTTACCATCCCATACCATTCGGTACCATACCATACCATAATGGGATTACATCTATCACTAATGCTGAAAACCTCATAGCATGTCAGATTGCTATCAGTATCTTACAACCACTTACCTCTGATGCACAATGAAGGGTATCACTGACAGAATAGACAGACCATGCAGAACGCACAACACGATGCATTTGGTCTTGAAAGACAGCAGGCGTGCTCTTATTGGCAATATCACTGCATAAAACCTCTCCACAGCAATCAGTAGCAGCGTTAGTGCTGCAGAGTTGATAGCTGCTGTAGCAGTCGGCATCAACACCTTGCAGCCGAGATACCCGAATGGATAAGAGCTTGTTTCTTCGATGGCTACTGCGAATGGGATGCTGGTTAGTACAGTTGTCAGGTCACATAGAGCCAGGTTGAGAATGAAGACGTTGGCAGTTGTACGTAATTGTTGGTAACGAAGCAGCACTGTGATGAGTATTGCGTTGCTGCCGACACTGGCAACGCCGATGATGAAGTAGCAAATGTTCTTCAGGATAGGGAATACCATGTCGAAGGCTGAGATTACTCAATCTGGAAATAAGGATATAGAGAATTGGATGATTTGTTGAAAATAGTACAACGAAAGCCTTTGTTTGGGAGATTTTCTATCCACCTTTTCTCAGGGAGCTCTTCTATCCATGTTCTCCGAGGAAGGTGATTTTCTATACATCCTATCACAGGGATAGGATTTTCGATCCTTCCCATCCCTAGGGGGAGAGTAAGAGTAATATCCATACTATATCAATCGAACGCCAGACCGGCAATCTCGTGATTCAAGGGTCTGTAAAAGTTGTCAACATTTTCCTTGTCATAATATCTCACCACCAAATCTTCCTCATATTCAGTTTATAAAATTGACGTGGTCTGTATACAAGGGTTGGGATAATGATGCTCTATGCAGAAAGTTGTTTTGGGGCACTTATGGTTTTGAAACAACAATAGGACAGTAGGCATTGCACAAAAGCAATAAGTTGGATAATTAGTTGCAGCAGGCAGGTATGGATACGGCTGTGGTTAAAATGTGTAAGCTGGAGAATATGCTAAAGCAACCATGATCTTCATTACAATGGAAACTCTTTCTTACGTCATGCTTGTCTGATAAGCAGGTGCAAGGTAACGGGAAGCTAAGTGCTCGACAAAATTAATTAGCGAGATAACAACATGCCAAAATGCGCCTCTTTAGACGGCAACCTTGAGAATTAAGCGTCTGTCTGTGCGGTACTGTGGAGGATTTCAGTACTGTGGAGGATAGCATTAGTACTTTGGGGGATACCATCAGTACTGTTGGGGGACAGCATTAGTACTTTGGGGAGATACCATCAGTTCTGTTGGGAGATACCATCAGAACTGCTGGGAGATACCATCAGTTCTGTTGGGAGATAGCATTAGTAATTTGGGGAGATACCATCAGTGCTGTTAGGGGATAGCATTAGTACTGTGGAGGATAGCATTAGTACTTTGGGGGATACCATCAGTACTGTTGGGGGACAGCATTAGTACTTTGAGGAGATACCATCAGTTCTGTTGGGAGATACCATCAGAACTGCTGGGAGATACCATCAGTGCTGTTAGGGGATAGCATTAGTACTTTGGGGGATAGGATTAGTTTTTTGGGGAGATACCATCTGTACATTGCTAGATGTTCAGTACTTTTGAGGATGTATAGTACTGTAGAGTAATATCATTAGTTCTGTTGGTGGATGCTATTAGCACATTACAGAGGGTGCTCAGTACTTTGGAGGATGTTAAGTAATGTGGAGACTGTTCTTTACTTTAATGATATTGTTGGTACTTTGGGGAATACCATCAGCACATTGGAGGATGTTTAGTACTCTCTGGGGGATACTAGCATTACATTAGAGGGTGTTTAGTTCCATGGAGGAAAATCATTAGCCCTCTGGGTAGATACCATCATTATATTGGAGGATGTTCAGTACGGTGTGGGGTAATATCAGTTCCGTGGAGGATGTTCAGTACGGTGGGTGGATAACATCAGTACTGTGGAGGATGTTCAGTATTGCCCTTCTGTCTAGCAGGTGAATTTTTTGCTCATTAAAACCGTAAATTATGATTTTAAAACAATACCGATTCAATTAGCGTTGTTGCTGTTATCACCAGGTCATCATAACTAAAAATACCATGATGACCTTGTGAAAATGAAAGTTTTCAAAATTTCATTATACATTAATTTTTCTGGCGAATGAAAAAGCAATCAAATATATTTAGAATAAAATGTTTAGTCTTATTTCCTAATTGAATAAAAATTCACGTCATTAGGTGTATACTATAGTCTTGGATGAGAAACAAGAGAGAATAATGGTTCCTTGTAACTTACCAGGTTATTTATTATCTCTCTGTCGATCTGTACGTCAAGCACTGTCATGCTGGTATATATCAAGCAATACTAGTAGAAGGGACACTCAAAAAACTGACATGTTTTTCTGTATAGACTATACCAATTTTCTAGTGGTGTCCCTTCTTGTATGCAATTGCTCTATCGAGCCTACAATCCTGGCCAAAGATTATCGGAATTTACAGATTTTACATAAAAACTGTAAATATTGGAAGGTTTGTGGCCCCACCCCCTGCTTCAATGTTGTGGGTGTAGCTAGTGGCTTCTAGAGACAACATTGTAACAGGGGGGTCAATTAGTTTTACTTGTAATTCCAATCGTTTTGGCCCGGATTTTAGGGCGTATCGAGCACTATAGCCGGGATAGGCAGGCTTTCCTCGAGTCATGTACATGTAAAGAGATACTATAGTCTTATTATATACGATACAGACTTGTATACTTAATGGTCAAGAGAAACTGCATTTGCTTGCTTAAAACCATTGAAAAGGCATTTGAAAGAAGGTGTGGTGATTTACTGCAAATTATGTAAATATGTTGCTGAATTGAGCTAACATTGTTGATTCGTTTAGAATGAAAAAGGGCCTAAATCTCTTCAAGATGCGCAAAATTCGGTATTTTATGAAATAGATATCTCTTTTATATCGAGCGAATGAGTTAAGAAATTTCACCTGTTTGTCATAATTTCCTTAAATTTTGCAAGAAGGCTGGCTATTCAAATCAAATAAGTAATTCTTATTGTGCAGCTTTCTGAATTCGTTCACTATCAGGTCAAGGGACAAAGTTAGTCGATTGTGCCCTTAATTAATATTACCCAAAGTAGAAGAATTATCAGACAAATGCTGGCCTTCTGTAACACAGATAGAATCAGTTCTTCTTCTCTTTTAATTCATTTGCTTTGTTCAAGGTTAGGTACTCTTTATTTGTAGCAGACAGCTCGGCATATTAGGCCTTATCTCTTGTGTTACGTTGTTAACCACTATCGTAATCTCACTAATCGTCACATACGCCATGTGTACTTGACCTGCAGGTTAAAACTATTTTCTTTCAACAAGTAAATGAGGATAGAGTTTTATTTCTTGGTTAACACTTTCATATATATATTTCTTTCATTTTAGTACTCATATACTTTCGTCCCCCTAAGACGTGTTTCTGGTTCAGTGTAATTGAGGGCTTCACACTTAGAACGTTTTTGCAGTTCTAATTGAGGATATCAAGTAATGTGGGGGATGAAATTAGTTCTGTCGATTGATACCATCAGCACATTAGAGGATGTCCAGAAATGGGGGATGTTCAGTACTGTGAAGGATGTTCAGTACTGTTGGGGATATCATCAGTATGGGGGATACCATCAGCACATAAGAGGATGTTCAGTACTGTGGGGGCATCATCAGTACTTCTATGGAAACACTTCACTTCATTTTGGTGAAACTGCACCTCCTGGGAGGCGAAGTTTCACCATACCGGTAGTGTGAAGTTTTATTTTTCATATAAACGCGAGCTGAAAAATCAATTGCATTCTAAAGGAGGGTGAAATATAACTTGCCAGCCCCGGGTCTGGCAGTTGAAGTATTTTTACCCATATAAACAGGCCCTAAGTTAGGAGCAGAAACCATCATTGCAGAACATGTAGACCTTGTATCCACCAGAAAGTATGATGTCTGGAGTCTGCCTGGACATTTATTTCTATTCGCAGCCTAGACGATCTGCCAGGTCAAACAGTGGAAAGAAAATCGATATCGACCGCTGCTCGCCAATTTCTTCGCTGTTGCATGGACAGGTGTCTTATTTTGCCAATTAGGACTCTTTTTTGGTTTAATTCGCCACGCTCGTTTCCTGGCTGTGATAAATCTTCCTAATCACTACTTTAAATCGATTACAAGCTATTTCCAAAAGCTATATTCCAAAAGGAACTAGAAGGAACCACTCTCGGTATTGAGGGTGTAGTGACTTGGAGGATGCGCAGTAGTGTGTAGGGACATTTGCAGAATGTAGGGGGTTATCAGTAATTTGGAGAGTGTTCAGTAATTTGGAGGGATACCTTGCAGTAATATGGTGAATTTCCAGTGATTTGGAGGTTGTTCAGTAATTTGGAGGGTGTTCAGTAATTTGGAGCGTGTTCAGTAATTTGGAGGGATATCTTGCAGTAATGTGGAGATTTGCCAGTAATTTGGAGTGTGTTCAGTAATTTGGAGGGTGTTCAGTAATTTGGAGAGTGTTCAGTAATGTTGAGGTGTTCCAGTAATTTGGAGGTTTTCCAGTAGTTTGGAGGGATATCTTGCAGTAATGTAGAAGGTCGGGTATTAAGTAGTGTTCAGTACGTGTTCAGTACAGTAATTTAGAGGTGCATGTTCATATTTTTTTTGATATTCCTCATTTCTCCGTACTATCTAACGTTACTGATAACATTCCTCGGCATTACTGAGTGGTATCCGTCCATATCACTCTGCACCATCGACATTTCTTCAGGATATCCTTACACACTACTGAGAGATATCTCTCCACATTAATGAAAAACCTTCACGCTACTGCTAGATATCCTTTCGCTTTGTTAATTACTAAACGCCCTCTGCGTTACTGCAAGGTATCCCCTCACATTACTGAAAGCCCTCCACATAACTGATGATTTATCTCTACATTACTGAGCACCCTTCATACTACTGCAAGATATCTTAGGTTATCTGGACACCTTTCACTTTACGGCAAAAGTCCCTCCCAGCTATTGAGCACCCTCTGCATTACTGCAAGATATCCCTCCATGGAACTGATGTTATTACTGAAAACCCTCCACATTACTGATGATGTATCTCTACATTACTGAATATCCTTCACGTTACTACAAGATACCCTTCCACGTAACAGATGGTATCCCTCCACATTACTGAACACCCTCCACGTTACTGCAAGATATCCCTCCAAATAACTGATGGTATATCTAAATAGCCAGAAATATCGGAAACATAGCGTAACGAACACAAAGATTACTTAGGCCTCCTTAACACTGCTCCGTATTTGTTTGCCTCCGTATTTGAAGACGATAAACAGTGCTCTTTTCACACTGCTCCTTTTTCAAGCAAATACGCAATGAATACGATGAAGTGTTCACACTGCTCCGTGCAAATACGATGCTCATAATCCGATTTAGAGACAAATATTTTGATTGAGAGAATAACTTCGTATTCGAATGTCTCCGTATTTGGTGTTCGCACTGAAAAGAGAGCGTACTTACGCACCATATTCGAATGTATGCGTATTTGTTTGCGTACTTGAACAGCTCCGTATTTGAAGCGTATCAGTGTAAACGAAATGCCGAAACGAATAGGTTTTACTCCGTTTTCATACAAATACGGAGCAGTGTGAACGGGGCCTTAAGCTTCAGAACGAATCAGTTAGGTTTTCGTTTCGTTCTCTTTCTGACGTACATCTCTGTTGAGTGTCAGATGAAAAGCTTTAGTAATCCATGTTTTCGTTTCGCTATGTTTCCGATAATTCTTGCTATTTTTTGTAAAATTATGTCTCTCCACATTAATGAACACCTCCATATTTCCCAATCGCTTTTATGTCTATATAATTCAGTAAGTTTCCAGTAGCATGAGACCAACGTTTAAGAGTTCCCTTTTTCCAAATCTCTGTTAGTAAAGAATCCCTAAAAATACACTGCTATCTACCACGACTTAGACTGTGTTTATATGATGAAAATAACTACGGCTAGCAGAGGTTATTTCATATGGAGGCTATTTTTCAACTCTCGTTTATATGAGAGGAAAATAGTCTCACTCCACCGTGGCTATTTCAACCATGCGTGGGAGAACCAAATGACAACCAAAAGTAACTTCAATGATGTTGAATCTTCGTGTCCTTATTCCATCTATGACCTCTCAGACACAGAGAAAGATATAGTATGACTATAAAGTGGTCAAATTTGGTCAAATTTGGTCAAATTCAGTTGAATTCGGTCAAATTCGGTTGAATCATATAATTCGAATTCTTCTCCCATTTTCAAAAGTTTAAAGTTTCGTAAACTTTTTTTGATGTTTTCGATTTAAAACTCTTAAATTTTGTATAAGAATCAATTCAAAACATATCTCCTAGTGGCTTTCATAATTTCATCTGCTTTATATATTATCTGCTTGATTCATCTCTTGATAATTTCAACTACTTTATATATCATATGTTCATCAATATTCTACCAGGCAAGCTAGTAGAGGCATTTTCAGGCTCGGCTGAAGTGGTTCATTAGTTGGTCCGGTCCAAGCTAAACTTGCGAGGCCCAGGGGCATACTCCCTTAAAAGTTGCAGATTTAGGTTCACAGAGTTGAAATTTGGTGCATTTTTAAAAAGTTATTTACATTAAAATGAACTGTAAGCTAGCATAAAAAGTTTATGCTATAAAAAGTAATATGATTTTGACCAAATGAGTGACAAAAGTTGGTCCAGCAAACGCCGCACTAACCGGACCGGTTTAGCGGAGCCTGAATTTAAACTTGAATCGGAAAAACACAATTAGATATGGCTCAAACTCTTTTTTTCTATAAGAACAATTTTATACGAACCCGAGCCTCAAATTTGGCCAACTTCAAATTAATTTTACTGGTTCTTGTAAAACAAGAGTGTAAACTCTTTAGGGTATCTTGGCGCAAAACTCTGGAATGAATTGCCAAATCATACCAGAAGTGCTAGAACTGAAATATGTTCGAAACGAAACTGAAGCCACACTGAATCGAAATTTTATCAATGATATCCTTGATCATAACTGCTTTTATCCGAGCCAATATTAATTTCGAACTATTTTCAATTTTTCGAAATCTACAAAAAGGGCTCTCTTCTCGTTAGTTTACCTGCAGAGAGAGTTCCTCCTTTAAGAAATTTCACACCCAATAGTAAAGATTCTCAATTTATTCATATTTTCATTCATTTAGATTCTTTCAAATATTCTATAAACTTTTCTGTCATAATTCAACATGGCATGATTGGAATTTTAAATCTGAATCTGATTACGAATTCAAAGTTCAAATGCGATTACTGAAACTGATGGTCAAAAGTAAGTGAAACAATGACAACTTCGTCATGTTCCTGATGCAAAAAGTTTGTCTCTTTGAAAAAGTTTTATCTCAAAATATTTGACCGAGCAAGAAATGCTTTTCAAAATACTAACAAAGAGAACCTACACGTTTTTTATTGTATCTTGAATGATTCTAATACTGGAACTTTCTTATGAGTTTGCCAATTCTAGTACTTAAACTTACTAAGAGTTTCTTAAGAAAATTTGACTTGAGTTTTTCATACATATTTCATGCCGACAAATGCATCGGAAAATTAACATAGAAGGGTAGATCATATTAGAAATAGACCTTGGGGAGACTTTGTTCCTCGTCGGAGTTCAAAATCCTCAAGAGTGTCGGTTTTCTCCCATTTTCGGCAGGAACTAATTTCTAACCTTTCTTAGCAGGGCCGGATCCAAGGGGGGGCGTAAGGGGCGTACACCCACCCTATTTTGGTAGAAAAACAATGCAATTAGCTTGATAATACCCTTTATCCCTTACATTATCCTTTGATATGTGTGTTACGCCCCCCCTTTCTATGGGTGCTGGATCCGGCTCTGCTTAGGTATGAAAAATACTCTTGTCATTTTGCTATGTCGAGTTCTGCTTTCTTGTTAAATACTTTCTTACTGAAAAAACGTGTAATGGTAATACTGGCAACTTACCTGAAACTTGTGGAAATTGAGTTTTTATCAAGTGATCATATTCGTGGCCTCGATAAAGCCAGGAGAGCAGGTTCTGCCGTTCAAGCGTCCCATCTCTGCTCTTAAAACAGAAAAGATAAAAACGAACGCACATGTTAAGATACTTAATCGCTTAAGTGGTCATGTGACAAGCCTGAACATCTGCAGTATCTCTATGTGTGCTGCGCAAAACAACAAATACGTGCTGCGTAGTTGGGTTTTCAAAAATACAAGCTTTAATTTTGGGTAGTTTCTAATATATCTGGATTTTCTCAAGGCAAATCAGTTAAGCGATCTCCAGCGGGGAATGAATAATTAAGAATTAATAGTTTTAATATTTATGATTTTTTGCTACGTATAGAAGCTATTCATGATATACCCCCTACAGGCGTGGATACAGCATTAAAGTTTGGGGAGGGCCACTTGAAAAATGACGTAGGGGGCGCGGGGGCGAAGCGCCCGGAAAAGTTTTCGGACCCACGTCCCTCAAACCCACTAAGAACGCTGGCAACCCCCTTGCTGATTTCTGTTCAATGCATCCCAAGTAAAACTGTTTCCGTCATAATCTTGCACAAATTGTAATTTCAATATTCTCCTAGAAAGTAGGTCTCCTTTCGAATTGTATAAAAAATCCTTACGAGTGGGTGCATCTTTGAAACTTTAGCTGGGCTTAATCACAAAGTAAAGGAGTATGTTTCTACGGAGGATCTTGTATAGAAGTGCCATGCAAAGACAAATGAACCGGGCTTACTATACCTTTCATTTCCAACTAACCTGTGTATGAAGAGAGGGGGATATGTTACAATATTTGTTTCTATAAGAACAATTTTATAAGAACTCGAGCCCCAAATTCTGCTAAAACTTAAGAACATGCTAAGAACAAACGGAGGCTGAGCTTTTTATAGCTGTATGTAAGAACTCTACAAAATAGCCACGTGATTGACAAATAATTACAAAACAAGCAAATTGAAAGCACACAGATATATCAGATGGTCAAGAGAGTCCACATTTGAACCAATTAACACAACTGATAGCGAAAACAGGCTTCCATAATTTTTAAAGTAAGAACTATTTGAGAACATTTCAGGCTGAAAATAGAAGAATGTTGAAGAACAGCCAGCTTCAAATCAATTTTGCTGGTTCTTATAAAAAAAGAGTGTAGATTATTCATGATTAGCTTCGAAGTAAAATTATCTGGGAAATATTAATCACATAGAGCTGCGGTTATGTTCGAGGCTATATTTCTAAGGTTTAGGTTATGATCAATTGATCTAGTTTCGAATTCATTTCCTTAATAAATATATGATATAATTAAAACTCCACATTTTTGGAGATTCACTCAACCACCCGAGACGTGAGATGATATATGATTAATTTTGATGTTAGGTACATATGTAATGTTTTCTTGTTACGCTGTTATGGTCAAAACATTACCTAATCCAGTTAACTACCTAATCATTGTGTTGCACTTACATTTTCGATCTTTTAAATTTTATCGTTTGGTGGGCATGGCCTCCCCTTACATCTTCGTCTGACCCCCCACCGTACCAGCCATTCTTTGCTGTATTGCAGTGATATCCCCAGTGTACTTGATATTATCCCTCAACATTACTGATGGCATACCCCCAGAGTGCTCATGGCATCCCCCAACTTACTGAATATCCCCAAAATACTGAGGATGCGCCTCCCTCCGATACGTACTTAACATCCTCCACAAGTCTGATGGTATCCCTCCACAATACTAAACATCCTCTGCAGTCCTGAGAGTTTCCATCCACAGTACAGTGACTATCTAAGGGAAATTTACAACTCCACAAATACAGGTTTGAATGTAGAAGTTTCAGGCTCTGCGTGAAAGAAAAATATCCAGACGGTTCTTTGCGCAATATTCTCTCATAACTTTTGAAATCTTCTAGATTGGCTAAGAATGTGTTTCTAGTTTGTAAAAGATTTCACTAGCTTTCCCTTGGATTTCAAAAAGATCCACTAAGATGTCTTTCGTTACAAGAAGATGTTTGTTTGATCATTATCACCTTTGAAATTTTTGATTTTTTTCACCTTATGAGAATTACAAATCTAACCTTGCGTCTAACTTGCATCTTGATAGTCAAAAGAGTGAAAGAATCTTTTCAAATCCACAAATTTCATTTTACAGATCCATACTTTTTACAACTCAAACAAACACCGTCAAATCCATCTTAGAATAATCACTGACATTAAACCCCTCTTAAAAGAGCCTAATGTTTTTGAAGGTCATGTTGATTAAGGTTCTTATTTGGAAGTCACTTAGAGCAATTTCAGGGTATAAGTGTTCTTCTTAAAAGTTTCGTGTTCTGGACTGATCAAAACATGTTATTAAGTTATGATGTTAAAGTTAATTTTGTGGCTGGCTGAATATGCACAACTGAAACTTTCAACTTTCTTGCTGATCTTCCCGTGATGAAAACCTGAAAAAGAACTATGAAAATCTATTTTTGACCTTTGCAATAAGAACCAATTATCCTTTCACCCTGCAACAGGTTCTTGATTGCAAGGTGCATAATTTTTTTGCAGGTACTTATTTGCGGGGATTTTCTATACTGAACATTCTCCACAGTACTGATCTCTCCCCCCCCCCCTCCTAACAGTACAGATGATACCCCCACAGTGTTGAACATCCTCACAAGATCCACAGTGCTGAAGGTTTCCACCCACAGTAGTATACATCCTCTACAGTATTGATAGTATCCTTCACACAGTACTGAATACCCCCCAGCCAACAGTACTTTATTGGGGAACAAACAATAAGAAGTACACTTCTGTTCAGGGTATGCCTCAATCCATGACGTCCACTACAGGTTGAAGTCATGTATGAGTCAGGCTTTTAACGATTAAACTAATACCGCACTCACACTGACATGGTTAACCCAGCTCCATCTACTCAAGGTTCCTTTCTAGCCAATCAGGAGCATTCGAATTATCAAACCAACCAATCAGAGTGTTCCATTTAAAAACCTGGTTTAGTGTTAATTGTCAGTGTGAATGCGCTGTTATTGAGCAGCTAGGCCCATTTTCTTTCAAAACTACGTTCCGAAGCAGAGATAAGGTGTTATCTTTCGCAAGCCGGTAAATCCAAGCCCTGCAAACTACTGGAAAGGTTGACAAACACTTGGAAAGTCAAATCGATAAATTACAGTGATATTTCATTTAGCATAGTATCTTGTCAAACACAAGGCTTTGGGAAAAGCAACACCGAAATTAGAATCTTTTACATCGAAGGAGATAACGAGAACTGTGCACAATCAGCGTTAAAGGAATCAACAAATATTTAAATTCACAAGCATCAAGATGCAGTTTTCAAGGTTTTTGCTCGCTTATCGATACAGAAAGAGTGATTTTGGCTACCTTGATTTAATTAATTGCAGGAGTGAAAGGGGTAGGTATTATCGTCTCAAAATTACTTAACCTCGAGAATTCAGCTTCAACAAGTTTATGGATTCACAATAAGATCTTCTATCACGCTTGGGAACGTCTATACAGTACTGTAAGGGAATACCATCAGTACTGTGGAGAATATTCAGTACATTTGATGGATACCATCAGTACTGTGGAGAATTTTCAGTATTGCTAAGGAATACCATCAGTACTGTGGAGGATATTCAGTACTTTTGATGGATACCATCAGTACTGTGGAGAATATTCAGTATTTTGGAGGGATACCATCAATACTGTGGAGGATATTCAGTATATTTTTAAGGAATACCATCAGTACTGTGGAGAATATTCAGTACTTTCTAGGGATACTATCAGTACTGTGAAGGATAATCTGTATTTTGGGGGAAGGGATAACATCATTACTGTGAAGGATATTCAGTACTTTGGAGGGATACCATCAGTAATGTGGAGGATATTCAGTAGTTTGGAGGGATGCCATCAGTACTGTGGAGGATATTCAGTACTTTGGAGGGAATACCATCAGTACTGTGGAGGATATTCAGTAGTTTGGAGGGATACCATCAGTACTGTGGAGGATATTCAGTATTTTGGAGGGATACCATCATTACTGTGGAGGATATTCAGTAGTTTGGAGGGATACCATCAGTACTGTGGAGGATATTCAGTACTTTGGAGGGATACCGTCAGTACTTTGGAGGATATTCAGTACTTTGGAGGGATACCATCAATACTGTGGAGAATATTCAGTATTGTTAAGGAATACCATCAGTACTGTGGAGGATATTCAGTACTTTTGAAGAATACCATCAGTACTGTGGAGGATATTCAGTATTGTTAAGGGATACCATAATTACTGTGGAGAATATTCAGTACTTTCTAGGGATACTATCAGTACTGTGGAGGATATTCAGTACTTTTGAAGAATACCATCAGTACTGTCGAGGATATTCAGTACTTTTGAAGAATACCATCAGTACTGTCGAGGATATTCAGTATTGTTAAGGGATACCATGATTACTGTGGAGTATGTTCAGTACTTTTGAAGAATACCATCAGTAATATGGTGGTTATTCAATTCTTTCGAGGGATACCATCAGTACTGTGAAGGTTATTCAGTACTTTTGATGGATACCATCATTACTGTGGAGAACATTCAGTACTTTCTAGGGATACTATCAGTACTGTGGAGTATGTTCAGTACTTTTGAGGGATACCATCAGTAGTATGGTGGTTATTCAATTCTTTCGAGGGATACCATCAGTACTGTGAAGGTTATTCAGTACTGTAGGGGAGTGCCATCAGTACTGTGGAGGATATTCAGTAGTTTTGAGGGATACCATCATCAGTACTTTGGAGGATATTCAGTACTTAGGAGGGATACCATCAGTACTTTGAATGATATTCAGTAGTTTGGGGGAAGGGATAACATCATTACTGTGAAGAATATTCGATACTTTTGAGGAATACCATCAGTACTGTGAAGGATATTCAGTACTTTGGAGGGATACCATCGGTACTATGGAGGATATTCAGTACTTTGGAGGGAATACCATCAGTACTGTGGAGGATATTCAGTAGTTTGGAGGGATACCATCAGTACTGTGGAGGATATTCAGTATTTTAGAGGGATACCATCATTACTGTGGAGGATATTCAGTAGTTTGGAGGGATACCATCAGTACTGTGGAGGATATTCAATACAGCAAAGATAAACTCAAGCACTTTTGAGGTATTGCCAATAGTTCTTGTGGTGTCCCTTAACAGTACTGAACACCCTCCACTCGAAAGAATTAGGACGTGTTCATTGCAATTGTACCTTAAATCCATATTACTTCTTCCAACTAGTTAAGACATACTCATAAAGGTGAGATAAACTAGGAACTAAGAGATTCCTTAGTTGTATCTTCTCGTCCTGATAATCTTACTAATTTTTTTTGCTTGTTTCTTTTTAGTGTGCACTCTCGTTCTGCTCTACAAGATCACTGGCCGATGCTATGAGAATAGAATGCCTATTATTTTGGTTTCCAGACTGCTTTCCTTATGTCTTTGGTTTTGGCTCCGGAAAGTTCTTTCATAAGGTAAGCTTTATTGAAAAATTGTAAAAGATTTAGGCCATTTCTAGGCAAGATTTAGGCCACAGCATTTGCTTGCAATCTTATTGCTATGACAATCAGTTTTGTTTTATATGTACAGATTGTCAAATTACAGCAGTAGAGTTTGAAGCAAACGCTATTGCCTAAATCTTTCAAAGCTCTGATCAAGAATACGTTGTTACAGTCGTTAGTTTGTGTTGCTATGCGTTGCTAAGAGCCATATTCCCATAATGCTTTGCGTGAATCGAGATCAACCATCTTTTCCAGAATCGTCGATAGATAAAGATGACCGAGTCTATTCCTCAGAAAAGCAGTTCAATCCTAGAAGGGTTATGCTACACGTACATGATATAAGGATGCGAAGCTACAAACATTTTAGGGCATCATATCAGCCTGAAGCATGTTACCTCTGGTTCGTAGTTAACCTTTTAGATAGATTTGTGAGACAGAAAGCAAACAAGCGGCCTACTTTTGCAAACGCAACATTATAACTGAATATGCAACAACCACAACGACAATACTGCGTCTAATGACTATTTACAATCTCACAAAGCATATGATTATGAAGGTCAAGTAGCTATGAAAAATATAGGCCATAGGTGTTGTAAATTTGTCGTGAGAGCGACGAACTAAACGTTCTCCAATTTATGCCCACAGGTATCTCTGGTAAGCTTTGGGACAAATAGTCTTATTTTCTACCATAGACTTTGATGTTTTAACCTAAATATTTCGCTGCTGTGGTCAAGAAATCGACAGTTTTCAAAGAGATCCACAATCTTTTCGTGAATCGTCTATATATAAAGATGACCAAGTCTGTTCGCCAGAAAAGCAGTTCCGTGCTAGAAGGGTTATGCTTTACGTGCGTGAAATTCTGCAGGAATAAAACCTCTACCCCTTCCCTTTATGCTTCAGGTTTGCCAGATAGCAAGTAGATATTGAATTGCATGCAAAATCGGTCATATATGATCAATATTACACTCTTTTTTATGAGAAAGCACTCCTTCAGAACAATAAGATGCAAAATTCAAAATGAGAACAATAGAGGAAACAATAGCCAGTAAAATAGGAAATACAAGAAAATATATATTCGGCCAAGGATCTTAATTATGAATAAAATAACCAGAAGCTTCATTTTATTACTTTTGTCTAAACCTTCGATGTACAATCAAACGATCATTATCAAACATCTGCAACCTGGACTAAAACTTACTGACTCCTACATAAAAAGGGTGTCTCTAATGAGCAGCAAATGCTATATAAAGTAAGTGGCAGTAAGACAAGACATGTATTTTAGTTTATGATCCCCTTAGGACGTTTCCGGGTGACCAATCGCTTGTTTTATCTCTTCAACTAGTTTTGCGAGTTCTGCAACAAAAGCCCAGCGCCTGTCCTTCAGCCATAAGCTGACTAAAATTGATTTGCCATGTTTTCTTGCCAATGGCTCTCATATTGATATCATGTTTTAGCAACATTCTTAGGAATTAAATGTTGTGAAAATCCAATCGATTTCGTGAGGAAGAAGAAGGAGTCGGTGGCTTTAATGAATAACTTAAGGCACAAATTTTGCTTCGACCGCCCCTAAGCAAAGTTATTTACTAGCAGGGAGTGCGGAGCGGTGCAGCCTTTCTTGTAGGATGATTTCTGTTCCATTCTTTTTTAAGCGAAGTAAGCAGCGGATAGGGTTTGAAAGATGAATGACATTCGTGTTTTGATTTCTTCAAATTAAGGTGATCTACCAGCAGGTATGCTGAAAGTGTCGCAACCTCACAAATTAAAAATGTGTCAGTACTGTCCGTCTTCTTTGTTAATTTTCAAATGCAATTTAAGCCTTTGATATCGTCTAGCGTTCTAGCGTTCTAGGAAACCCCTTTAGACATCAGAGTGGGCGTTTCGGTTTCTTTAAGGCTACCTAATCATATCAGATCACATTTTTCATCCAACAGCAAAATTGCAGGCTGCAAATGCTATCATATCAAAGTATACATCGATCTTGATAAATGCAGCAAATAAAGAAGTTCATTGAAAATATTAGGGAGACAAACCCTGAGGGTTTCGGCCCCTTTGCCCCCATGATTTTTCCATGTCATTTTCCATTTTCTAACACAGCCTTGAACTAGATTTCTTGTGCCATTTTTTTGTAAAAAATGTTTAATCCACCAACGGTTTCTCTGTTTGTGTCGTCTTGCGCTGTTCCTGTCTCGCTTTATTTCACTTACTTCACCGCAAGCATTTGAAGAGGATCCGGCACAAAGCCTAGTATTGTGGACTTCCTTCGCTTATATTTATTTTTCCCATATTTCGCACGGTCCTGGAACTGCGATGATTTCTTTGAATCAAGATCAATCAATCTGGTCTTCACATTTCCCACCAAAGTCTCACATATGCTTTGCACTGGGTATGGAAAGAAATCTACACCAAACTTTACCAGGGTTTGTTTAGTACTTTAATTTCCGTCAAACTTCTGAGGGATATATTTTGAGAATAGGAGTGATCTTGAAGAGTGAAAGAAATAGCATTAGTTTGAAGAAAAATGGAAGGATGGTCTTCAAAACAACAAGAAATAGCATTAATTTGAAGAAAAATGAAAGGATAGTCTTCAAAACAACAAGAAATAGCATTAGTTTGAAGAAAAATGAAAGAATAGTCTTCTAAACAACAAGAAATAGCATTAGTTTGAAGAAAAATGAAAGAATAGTCTTCAAAACAACAAGAAATAGCATTATTTTGAAGAAAAATGAAAGAATAGTCTTCAAAACAAAAGAAATGTAACAAAAAAGTTGGCCCCATATGGAAACCGAAATTCAGTGATTAACATTCTACATCATGAAGATAATTGGAGAACTTGTTAAAACATCCACTCCTCTACAACGTTTGAAAGGCTTGGTTCTCAATCTCAGACCTCTATATGAATTATCGGTGTTGAGATGAACTTTGGTATGCAGAAAATTTGATGGCAAGATCATCGTCCGAGACTTGATGACATGGCAATGGTGACAAAATGATTTGTATTATTACAGGGTCCTAAAGGGGGTACTGGTCCCTGTTCCTAGCATTTGAGTAATCACAAAAATCTCAATCCCAATGAGGAAAATAGAGACATTTCACGCATTGGGATCCAATATTGACGTATTTAAAGATCTTGATTTACTTTTTCATTTCCCAACTCAGCCCAAGAAGTCAAACCTGAATTCCCCAGTTAGAAGAAGTAAATAAAAAGTCTGAGTTCCAAATTCAGCCCTTCCTGACCCTCTTATATTTTACTCGGCGGTATTTGAGCTAAATTTTGCTTCAAGAAAGAAACCATACTCTTCCAAGCGTGTACCTGTGCTGCATTGTGCTCAACGACTTTCCCACCCCAGTGGTAAACACAGTTGAAAATCTTGTGGAATGAAACAGTGCACAGGGGCATATATGGGGGCTCTATCAAATGCCCTGCCTGGGGGTACGAGAGGTGAATAACATCCTTCCCTGTCTTGTTGAACACCCTGTCTTTGATTTTATCTGCAAACAACGAGCTCCGCACACTCATGTCGTCCTGGCCTGTGATTAACATTAATTTGCCTTGAATTCTCTCCACTTCGATCGCGTGGTTTTCCATTTCTTCGTGACGCTGGTCGAAATAGCCAACTGAAGCAACTCCCCCGTCGATCACTTCACAACCTTCTATCCTAACAGATGCGCCACATCCGATCATTTCATTCTTGAATTTCATGAAGTAAACAACGTATGGAGAGCTAATTGCAACAACTGCCTTTATTTTGCCACACTCTGCGGCTGCCTGCATTGCAATTTGACCCCCATACGAGACACCAATGAAGCCAATCCCATCGGGAGAGACTCTCTCATGCTTCGACAACCAATCAACTGCCTCAAGGAAATACTCTAGCTCGACTTCCTGTAGTTCGCTTGGTAAGCCGTCATAGTTGAAGAACGCCAATGCGAACACAGCAAAACCATGGGATGCCAAGAGTGCCGCGCGGAATTCAAGAAGGCCGCCATGACTTCCAAATATATCAATCACACCTAAGATTTTAAGATATAAAACAAAAAATCCTCATATCATCTACATATATATTATAATTAATATTATCTACATTTGTACAACAATGTCTACACGTAGTCTGCATAGGGTCTACATAAGATCTAAACATTTGGTTGTCATATGGTCTACACATTGTCTACATATGGTCTACATATTGCCTACATAATAGCTATACATGGTCTACACATCGTCTACACGTAGTCTGAATATCTTCCACACGTGGTCCACATATGGTGTGCACGTTGTATACACATTGTTATCATATGGTCTACATATTGTCTACATGTTGCCTACATATTGCCTTCACGTGGTCTACATATTGTCTACTCATGGTCTAAATATGGTCTTCATGTCTTCCACATATTGAATATAGATTGTCTACATATTTTCTGCACATGATCTACATATTGTCTACATTTTACCTACATATTGTCAATATTTGGTGAACATAAGGTGTAAATATTGTTTACACATGACTAACTCATCGTCTACATATTTTCTACATATTGTCTACATTTGGTATACATAAGGTCTGAATATGGTCTACACATTTGCTACATGTTGTCTACATACTACTTACATATTGTCTACATTTTGCCTACATATTGTTTACTTATTGTCTAAATATGGTCTACATGTTGTCTCCATATGGTCCACATATTGTTCACATATTGCCTACACATTGTCTACATGTTGTTCATATATTGCCTTTATATTGCCTTCATATTGCCTTATTTTTATAACAGGATGGAAAGTATGATTACCTGGAAATTTCGCCCTCTGCTTTGGCACAAATAACGTCCCTCGGATTCTTCCAACATGAACCTCATGTCTCTCAACATCTGGCGACAGGTATGTCCTCAAGATAGTTTTAGTCGCCAAAATCTTCCCATCGTCATCTTCGCCATTATGTGGTTGAATGTGACCATCAAAAAGCTGCAAACGGAACTTCATCGGTGTGTGCAAATTTCTTACAGTGTACCTTAGGCCTTTTCGCTGACCGGGTGCCGGCACCATGCTCCAGAACAAGCCCATGCCATCAGAGCCAACGTATGTTCCACCGAACGAAGAGTCTTTTTCTAGATTTACTTCTCCTGAGGAATTTGCAATGAATTGTCCAAAAGATTCAAAGATTTCGTTTTTTTCTGAGCGCAATTCAGCTCTGATTGTGCAACGTTGCAAAGGCTGAAGATGCTTGATAGAGATATAGACTCTCTCATCTACCAAAACTGCGTCATCAGGAGCGACTATAATCGGCTGCATGATTTCCAATGATATTTGAAAGCCCGAACCTTAGTTTTAGCTATTTGCTTTATTCGGCTTCTTATCGAACTATTGATAGCGATGAAAAGCGTTGCCAGTTTTCTTCACATATGGCTTCCAGATCGGAATGAAATTCACCCTTGGTTGAACACCAGTTAAATTACAACAGTTTTTGATCGCAAATAACCTCTGAATGTAGAATTGCGTTTGGAAGTCGTTATCGAGATATTATTCATAAAACGGAACAAGCAAAGTCAGTTTTTCGACCCTGCTCTTGATAACCTATCTAGCCACCAGTAGTGAGGAATTCTGTTGCTTTTTAAGAGATGCTTGGCTGTGGTAAATACGATGGGTTTCGTTTTTAAATTCAGACTGATACAAATCCAAGATGAATGAAATATAGTGGTTATAATCGCTTTAAGATTAGAATACCAGCAAAAGGAGGGATGCTGCTGTATTGTCTTGCGTTAGGCCTTTACAATCAAATGGAAAGCAGTGGTTTACCGAACTGAAATAAGTTATCATTCTGGAATCACTAAAGAAGTCATACTCCATCTAATGCTTGGAAAGAATTCGGATTGCGGTTCTTGAATAAAAATGGTTCTGACGTCTTTCGTAATGGTTATTTTAACAACGATTGTTGTTGGTATTTTCTATGGAAAAAGTTTCAAAACAGAAATTTTGTACACTTCTTTTTATAAGTATATCATTGGAGCTTGAATTTCAAGCATGTAATTTCCTACATCAATATCTTACTGCTATCTGTCTGGTTGTTGTTAACATCAATCTCAGAGTTTAGTGGGTTTTTCGCTATATTCTTGTCTTGCAAGTTCAAGCCTTGGTTTATCACAGGTCCTTCTTTGGTTTTGTGAAAATTGGTGCTTTGTTCTTACGAAATCATTCTTATAAAAAAGTATGACTTTTGTAACTGCTGAAATGTCACAACTCATCGGAAGTTCTTCTTCAGACTCTAATATGGATGAAATAAAGTTTAGAGCAGCAAAATTGCCTGACTTAAAACGACTCGTAGTCATTTCAAAACATTTTAACTGTGGAGCCTTCTTCACAAGGCTCATTTTCTCCAAATGGTTTGCTGATGAAAATTGGCTCTTATTTGTCGCAGAAGACTCTTCAGGACACGTCATTGGATTTGCTGCACTTAACGTGAGACACAGTGAGCCAAGAGTGACTGTTTGGAGTTTGGAAGTTCTAGAATCAAAACAGAAACCTAGCGTTTTCTGTTCCTTGGCTAGATACAGTCTTTTAGCCTGTCAGAAACGCTTCCCTACAACAAAGAGTGCTGTTGGATTGTTTTCAGATGATGAAATACCGCTTCTAAAAAGTTTATCAGTGAGGGAAACGTTTGATTTGCTCACCGTACGTTGGTGCTTAGACCCAAATACTTCATGCTTTCAAGATGTCTATGTTGCCAACATGAAGTTTTGCAGCCTCTATGAACGAGAGGAATCCGTAAGGAGCTTATTTCCCAACAATAACATTGTAGCTGGCTTTGCTGTTTACGATGCAAGACTGTTAGAGTCTAGAGTTTTCTTGGATGATCAAGCTGACGTCATCTTCCTATTTACATCAGCAAGTGCTTCCAGCAAGCTGGCCCTCTCAGTTATTAATCTACTACCCCCCAGTGTTGATATGCGAGGCAGTTTCATGGCTACCGTCGATTTCTATGGAACTGACATCAAGATGATAAAGCACCAAGTCTCCACGGTCATGAACATGGTATCGAAAGTTGGAATGGAGTTAGGGAAAAACGAACTCGTTCTCCGAATTGGAATCCATGGCTACCAAGGTGTCAGAAACGAGCTGATTGAATTCATGACTGAGAGAAAACAGTTGAAGCTGCTGCACCAATCAGTGCTGATGTTGACAGAGTTCGGAATGAGTGAGAGTTTTGGTGTTAATGAGCCACACAATTTATCAGAAAGTGATAAAACGCTGATAGCGCATGAAAGTGTTGCTGTAGACGTTCAGACTTTGTCAAAATTATGACAATTTTATTGTGAACACTAAAGATTTAGTTGGTATTAAGTTGGGTTGAGTTTATTGGTATTTAGCCTGATATCTGGTTATCCGGTTATCCAGTTATCTGGTTATCTGGTTATCTGGATATCTGGTGATCTGGTTATCTGGATATCTGGTTATCTGGCTATCTGGTTATCTGGTTATCTGGATATCTGGTTATCTGGTTATCTGGATATCTGGTTATTTGGTTATCTGGTTATCTGGTTATCTGGATATCTGGTTATCTGGTTATCTGGCTATCTGGTTATCTGGTTATCTGGATATATAGTTATCTGGTTATCTGGCTATCTGGTTATCTGGTTATCTGGATATCTGGTTATCTGGTTATCTGGTTATCTGGGTATCTGGTTATCTGGTCATTAGGTTATCTGGTTATCTGGTTATCTGGTTATTGGCCAATTGGCTACAAAGATTTACTTTCAAACTTTCATTCTTCTTCTTTTTGAAGGTTTCAATATATTATGCAGATAAAAGTACTTTAAATTGGTAGGAAAAAAAGCATAAAAACACAACGTTCATACAACACACTTAGCCCTTTTGGACTTTATGTCCTTCTCGGAGTGTGACTTATGATTTTCAATAAAGATTTCCATTTTCTAAACACAAGTAACTTGATTTCTCCTACAACTCTCTGTTTTCAGCAAAATTGATTTTAATTTTTAATTGTTGACTTCAGCATTTTGAAAAGTTAACCAAAGCAATATCGCAAATTTCTCTTCATTATGTAATTACAAACATAAATAATTTGATGGAATCGTTCTTCTTCAATGAGATCACCTTTTCACGGACGATTAATATGTAAATAGCTAATTACTCCCTTTTAAATTGTAAGTTGATTTTACGTGTTCACCAAATTGTTCTAATTCATATCTAACCTAAATAGTTGATTTTGTTTAATTTTTTAAAATGCCAGTCTTCCCATATGCCTTAATTCAGCATTATAATGCAGATTATGTTTTGACAGTTGTCTAGGCTTGACCATATGTTTTCATCACTTATACAAGATCACTTGTGCTTGCTGGATAGATGCGATAAGCTGTTTGCGAAGAAACTCGAAGACTGATGGAGTGTAGAACATATCAGAGCTAAATTCACTGTTGGGATCTGGGTTTGGTACATGAAGAGCCAAGCAAGGCTAGAGTGCTAGATACTTGCCTAACTTCAAAGAGGATTTCAATAAAATTGATAAAGAACATCAAACTGATGCAGGAGAAGTTGTGGACTTAATCATTTCATCAAAGTTTTTGTCAACACTTGATGTCCTAGAAGTACCTCGAGTAAAAGTCTGGTATATTAGGGACATTGATATACTGGTAAATGGTAACACATACTTGTATATAGGAACTTATAATCTTTAATCAAATCACAAACGACCTTATCAATTCACTACAGGAATAAAAATGACAGCTTCTCAACTACTCCTTCAATGTACAGTAATTTCTCTATCTGTTTTTTCAATTGCTTTAAATGCATTAGGGATATATTTATTACGTGCAGCAAGAACTTCCAGTAGCAGTAGATTTCTACTCATCAATCTTGCGTCGTCAGAAATTGTATTATCTTCAGCCCAAGTGATCTACTTTTGCAGCAGTTCCTACACGAGCTTTGAAATAAAGCTGATAATATTGAAAATTCAATTGATGACTATACTTATTTATTATTTTTCAATGTTCTTGCTGACGATCGATAGACTGGTTGCAATTCTATTACCACTGAAGTACCGAGTTTCATTTACAACAAGATTTCTTACTCGGGTGGTATTGGCAATTTGTGTTTTGGTTGCTTGTTTCGGAGTGTCCCTATTCCTCAGCAATGCTTGGTTTGATTTCTGTTGGAAATACATATGGATATTGCTCGATGTTATATATTTCATCCTGTGTTGTGTCACCTACGCAGTGATCTTTTACAAAATGAGAACAAGCAGAAGGTTGGAGAAAAGTTTGCCAAACATAAACGCAGAGAGAAGACAACGATTGGCGTTCAACAGAGAGAGGAAGTTTTTCAAAATCGTAGGAATGATTATCATTTCTTTTATCGTTCTTATCATGGTACCCGACGTGCTGTTTTACTATTTCAAAGTAACTGAATCATCCTTTTTCGTAAAAGCCGAGAACATACTCTTCTTGATTTGGTTGACAGGGTTTATTGCTGATCCAGTAATTTTCATATTTTTACAACAAGACTTGAGATCCCTGCTCAAAAGCAAACTTTGCAAGTTTGGTCGACGTGTCCAAGAAAGGCCTAACCACCAAGAAACTGCTTTTTGAAAAAATCACATCAATATATCAATGAGTTTTCTGAACGGTTGAAATGTTGTAGTTTATTCTCAGTTTTTGAATGTGCCTATTAAGGTTCTTCCTAGTTATATTAAAAGCTTATTTGGATTAATTTATTTTCATAACCATCGTCCCAAAAATCTTAACCATCGTCCTTCTCCAATTTTCGGCTGATTTTGAAGAACAAAGTTTTGGAGATTTTATGCATTTTCTAAGGCTAATATGAAGTAGATTTGGCTTCCTGGACACTTCTGGATAGATTGGTATTTGTGATAAGCCTATTTGGAACCATTAGATTTGGACAAATTTTAATTAAAAACCATAGGCCAACTATAAGGCTTTTTTCCATATTTTTGGCAGGTATCGAAGGAACTTTTCGGTGATTTTATGCGTTTTTGTAAGGCTAATAAACAGGCTAATTTTGCTCTCTGGACAGCCCTGATTGGATGAAAAGCTTTTTTGGAACCATTTATTTTCTAAGATTTTGACCAAATCAAGGCTAACAATTTGGGTTTTTCGATTTTTTGTTGATATTGAAGGGCAATTTTTCGGTGATTTCACGCGTATTTTAAGGCTATTATGGCCTGATATTGCTTCCTGTATAATCCTGAGTGAAATGAAAGCCTATTTGTAGCCATTTATTGAAGGCAAATTTTAGTAAGAGCCATGAGCTAACTGTCAGGGGTTTTCAAATCTTTGGCTGATTTTGATGGAAAATGTTTTGGTGCTTTTATGCGTTTCCTAAGGTTATTATAGCCTGATATTGCTCTCTGACCATACCTGACTGGATTGAAGCCTACTAGGAACAATTTATCTTAATACTACTGTATATTATAATATTTTATCAAAATTTGAAACCTGCATACTGCTATCTCCTAAATAATGAAGTGAGTTCAGTTGCGAAGACATGGGCAAAGTCACATGACTAACAAATTTATTCAACTTGATGAATGAAACTATAGCTTTTGTGTTGAGCATGTTCTAAGGACACGGTTTTTTTGCATAAATTAATAGGTATAGCAATGAAATATTTATTCTTGCACTTACAATTGATTTTTCAAGCCCTAAATATATTTCAGTAATGAGGAAAATGTTTGTGCAATTTTTAAGAAAATCTGTCCTAGGGTTTTGAAGAAATTCACGCTCAAAATTTGTAAACATTTTATTCTTGCCGCAATGTTATGCAAAATTTCGAATCTGTCCTAAGACTTTAGAGAGGCCGGTGTAATACAGAAGATTGTGCCCCAAGAACTATATTTTCGTTACTAGGATACTGAAATGCAACGCATGCGTGTTGGTGAAAATTTTCAAAACAAAATCAAAATGTCTGCCGCAGCCAATGCACACTTTGACTTGTTGTGGCTATTTTCTGGTTGTATGTAGGGAATCCTGATATAAGATTAATTTACCTGTGGTTATGAGGTCTCTGTAGCTTTCTGTAAGTATGAAACCTAGCCTGTTGAGTTTGAGTTTGAGTATGTACGTGCCTTGGGCCTATCAAAACTTTAGTCTGAACTCATGATTGATATGAAAGTGAGTTGTCGACAGGCTATTAACCTACAGCCTCTATTAACTTAGGCCTCCTGCAACACTCAAAATGGCATCCTAGTGAATAAGACAATTTGAAAGCTCTCTGAACTAGGAGTGTCAAGAAAACATTCGTATGGGGCAACAAAATTTACTACATGAAAACAAAAACACATAGAACATCAAAAAGGTACTAAATGATAGTTTCATTTTCAGTTTCATTGATTTTAAATTCCAGTACATACAAATCACACTATAAACTTACAACAATTAAATAACTACAAATTAAATTAAGATACAATAGAGACATAAAAAAGGAAATATATAATACTAGAGGATTAGTATGAAGGGGAATTCTTGAGGAGGAGCTCTCTCAGTAGCAAAGCTAATCAAGGAGAGAGCACCCCAAATGTTCCTAAAAATTATTTTGGGTAAATTTGTGGGTAAATTTGTGACTGTCAATAATCAGCCCTAATAGTTATTTTCAAGTAGAGATGATTTGAGCTTTCTACGAAAAAATCTTGAGGGATGGCGACCTTTTGATATCAGTAGGGATTTCATTCAGCATTTTGCTCCATAATAACATATTGACCTGAGGCCATACTGGCTTGTATTTTTCTGTGGCAAGAAAATATCGTTTTTGCCTGCCTTTCTTGTACCATATTGATTAACAGTTTCCACTGGAGTAAAGCTGATATGCAGAGTGATTTGCATATTCAAAATCCTCCATCACAAATAAGAAAATTCAAGCAAAATAGCTATAGCTTGGAGGGCAAGCGCTAGCAAACTTTCAATTGAGTGCTTGCAAAATAGGCAACCTTCCAGCAAGTAGCGAGATCCCTGGACTGAGAAAAAAGGGGGGATATCCACATCTAGGTACGGAATACTGAGGAGCATTTCCCTCTTCAGTCGTACAAGATTTTTTCAAGCACAACATCATTTCCCATGATTTTCAAGGAATTTTCATGAGAACAATAAGGATTTCCGGAAAAGGTGTAGGAAGTTTTTAGGGAGTGATTTGGTCGCTAGAAGCCGCAACAGGCCCCCGGGTCCAATCTTACTTTTTTGCAAGATGTTTTCTCTACAAAAAATGTCAATTATAGCCCTTAAAAATGTTAGTCAAGGCAGGTCTCTGGGCAGTTGCCCCCTTTAAACCCAATATTTTTGGGCCTGATGAAAAGTAAGGAATTATTCTTCAAATAAACTATCAATGAAACTTTTCAAAGTTATTTAAGATTCATTGGAAAAACATTTTTAAAATATCCATCCTAGCAACCAATTTATTTAAATATCACCAGAAGCTTCATGTTAGGAAAAAGACAATCTTAATATTTTCCTATACCAGCATTTTGCTTTTAGGTCAAATTGAATGTGTAGTGTTATTACGAGACACGCACTACTTGGTATAGTCTTTTGAAAGAGTTCAGATTCCTTTAAGACATGGACACTCTTCGTCTTGCATTTGAGCAAGATCTTTCAAGATTCATCAAGTTCATGAAAGTGAAGCAGAAAGATGATCTGGAGAACGAAAGGTTTCCAAAGTCAAGTAATAAACAGTTAAAGAGGTATAGATTAAATTATTCAGTGTTTGTTGATAGGTTGAGTTGATAGTGGATCGGCCAGTAAGCTTACTATCTTCGTAAGGTATTGGTTTATGTGCTAAGCACAAAGGACTCACTGAATAGGTAGTCTAATCAAAACAGTGCATTGATAGTTGATAGGCAAATGAACTTACTATCTTAGTAAGGTATTGGTTTATGTGCCAAGCACAAAGGGCCCACTGAATAGGTAGACTAATTGAGCAGTGTATTGATAGTTGATAGGCAAACATTCTTACTATCTTAGTAAGGTATTGGTTTATGTGCTAAGCAGAAAAGGGCCCACTGAATAGGTAGACTAATCAAGCAGTGCAACCATGAGACCCACACCTTCTGATTGCCTTTGCCTGCAATAACAGAGAGCTTGAAAATTTTCTCCTACTTAATTTGACAGGTCAGAGCCTATATTTGAACCTATGAACCTTTGAACAAGGGTGCTCCAATCACTGAGCCTCCCTACCAAGGCACATTTGTTATCAGAGACAGACATCGGTCATGCCTGGCTGATTCATACCGAAGACTTTTAAAGTAGTACCCGATGCCTCCCTGTCTAGCACTCAATGTCAATAGTTCAATGAAGAGCCAGATAGTCTACTGCAAGTTACTCTACTACCAGTAGGGTCCTACCTGAAAATATTGCAACGAACCAATTAAAAGCTGCGGACTTGCCTTGGGGTAATGTCAACCAACTTGCTAGTTTTGACCTCATATTTGTTGTTTGCCTTCAGCCATACTACACTCTTCAACCTCTGGAATACATACGAACCAAAACTTGGTGTGCTCTACCTTGAAGATAAATTTCTATTGATGGGAGATCTGCTCTTTTCCCTTAAGGTGAGTAGTCTTGGAACCTCTTAATTTGGAAAAAGATTTTCTACAGATTTACTACAGACTCCTATCTTATCTTTTTAAGGCTGTAAGGCTGCCTGCTGCCCGGTAGGCAGAGCTTTCTCACTTAGGTGGAATGATTCTTAATCTGTTTTCATATCGAGCAATATTTTCCCAGACACCTGAGCCAGCGCCCTTTTTGATACAGAGATCAATGGAATTTGGTAGTTTTAGAACCAAAATTCAAAAGAAATTAGCTCATCTTGCAGGGCTTACCTGGCTGAATCCTGTTCATATGGAAAAGTTTTAGCTCACAACAGCTAGATCTCATCAAACAAGGCATGAGATTTGTGCATACCAGGTTACGCCATTTCACATATAAACGCAAAGCTTATTTTGAGGAGAGTCTTGATTATGGTGGGATCCGAAAAAGTTGGTCATCCCAGTCTGCAGGGTTTTACCAGCTCTTATGAACAGGCTAAAATAGGAAATCAAGAATGACATCAGTAAGGCTCAAAATATTTCATCATAAAAACAAACACATTATACTCTAACAATACACTACATAACACTACAAATCAAAAAGAAAATTCTCCATGGAGGTTAAGCAAATCAACGTATCAGCAAATAAGCGAGTAGTAGAATAATGATGATTTTATTATTATTAGCAAATCCTTCCTTGCGAATAAGCGAGTAAGCAAAATTTAGGAAGGGAGGACGGGTGGACTGCAAATTAGGCTGCCTTGCAAATAGCACAAGACCTCTTGACTGAGCAAGATAGGGAATGCCAAATGCCAAAAGAGAGGGATTACCAAAGGGATTAAGTCAAAGGTCTAGAGGTATTGTTCTATCTGCTAGGTCATGGTATGTGAATTATTATATATCATATGAAATCTCACACTACCTGACTCTCCTAATTTAGACAAGCATTGCAATTTACAATTCTCCTCGCCGAGTTAGTAAAAGTTAGTAACGTGACTTTAAAATACAATGCTTGCATATAATTTTCACAATGCTGTGTCTTGGACAGAAGCTTCTTCGATTTTCGTTCTGCAACATTTACTTTTGAGCAAAGATCTCAAATCAGGTTGTAAGAATATATAAATGACAGGATCCACCATCATTCCAATCAACCACATGGTACTTACGATCTCTAGAATGACCTTGTTTCTGTAAGAGTACAACAGAAACATTATGTCTGGGATGAGGATGAAAATGATGAAGGATAGAATTATCAAAGAGGTGATCTTGAAAAATTTCTTGTCGTTGTTGAACCATCTTCTTGACCGTATTTTGAAGAAGATCAGACCGTATGTGATTGAACACAAGATCACGAAAAACACATCATAAGCAATCCACAAATGTTTGTCGAAGACCTCGAACCATCTAGTGCTGAGGAAGAAAGATGTGCCAATGATAACAGCTAGAGTCCACGTTGCTAATATGAATCTCGTCAGTCGCTTTTGCGTGACGAAAATGCGATATTTGAACGGGTTTATGGTGGCAACCAGTCTGTCTGCTGTCAGCAAATACATTGCAAAATAATAAATGATCCAGCTTGTTGCGTTCAACTTTCGCATTGCTAGCAGTTTAGCCTTGTCCGAGGTGAAAGGCATTATGTGGGAAATTATGATTTCAACGGCAGAGTTGGCAATCTCAGATGAGGCCAAGTTGATCAGAATGATTTTACTGTTATTCAAAGGTTTGGTGGCCTGTAAAAGATATATCCCTAATGTGCTTAATGAAACAGCAACGAGGAAAATTAAACTAGAAACTGACCTGAGAACTATCACAATTTTATCCATGACTCTATCCCTCTCCTAAAGTTAATGTTGTAGGTACCTTCGATGTCATTGAATATGGTTCTGCAGTCTTCCAATTAGATATTCATGTTTGGTCACCGTGTTTATTGAGTTTGCTAATTGTAAACGCTTCATCAAGTTGAATTGCTGCAATTGGGAAATTGCTGGACTTAAGAGCTGAAGACTGAGTAACGAATAGTCTTTGATTAATATCTATCTTTGCTGTTTTTTAATATGTATTGGCTCTGCAATCTTCCAGATATTCTTGCTTGATCATTTCTACTCTTAAGTTAGCTAAATATAAACATTTCATAAAGTTGAATTGCTGGACCTCAGAAATTGTTGGGCTCCAGAGCTCTGTAGAGCTGAAGATTAACAAATAATCTTTGATTAATGTCATATCTTCGTGGTTATTTAATATATATTGGTTCTGCAGTCTTACAAATAGATAATAATGTTGATCCACCTCTTCTATTAAGTTAGCTAATCATTAGAATTTCATCAAGTTGAATTGCTGGACTTCAGAATTTGTTGGGCATAAGACTGGAAGAGTAATAAATGGTTTTGATTAATGCTGGATCTTCGCTGTTATCAAATAGGTAGTGGCTCTGCAATCTTACATATTCATGTTTGATCACCTCCTCTATATTGCTAGCAGAATGTAAACATTTCATCAAGTTGAATTACCGGACTTTAGAGCTGTATTAAAGTATCAAATAGTCTTCTTGACTTCATCCCTTTCTCTGATATAATTCACTCTTCACCTCTTGTTGGTATGATTCTGCACCCTCCCTCTTTAGTACAGATTGTTTGATCACCTCTTCTATAGGTTTATTCAAATGCAAACCCTTTTTCAAGATGAGCTGCTGCACTTTAAAACTTGGAGGACTTTAGAGCTGTAGAGTGACAAAAGGTCTTCATGAATTCACCCCTCTCCTTGATAGAATTTACTATTCATCTCTGCTATTTAAATTGTTATCATTCTGCACCATTCTTCTTTAGTTTAGATGGTTTCATCACCTCTTCTCTTCGGCTAGCTAATTGTTAATATTCAATCCAGATGAGCTGCCGTATTTGCTGGACTTTAGAGCTGTAGAGTGACAAATGGTCCTGATAACTTCATTCCACTACTAGAAATGAACTTTCATCTCTGTCTCTGCTATTGAAGTTCTTAGTTTCCACCTTTCCAGTTAAGTGCAGATGTTTCATCGCCTCTTCTATTTGGTTCACTAACTATAAACATTCAATCAAATAGAATTGCTGGACTTGGTAAATAAGAAAATAGACTATGAAGAAAAACAACATCGGTTGAGAAATATAAGCAATTTTTTCTATCATTATCAGTTTTTGATAAGAAATTTGATCATAATATAAAAGCATAACTGGTCATTCGAATCATATGTAAAACACCTATTGTATTAATGAATATATAATTCATGCTATTATTGGTAAATTCCATACTTCTTTTTATCGTTCCTAGTTTTTAAATCATGCCAGGGCATTGTGACTATAAATGATACGCAGGGAATTTTTCAAGGATCTAACTGGTGTGCCAATTTGACCAATAGGCCGCTGGGCTTGCCTCAACAATGGAGGAGAAAATGTCGCTTGCCACTGTGGCCTAAATAAAATGGAGCTCTTTCCGTATTTGTACTTGTAAAGATTCATTGTTTTACCTAGTTCATAATTTGTTTGAATAGAGGGATGATTGAAATTTGGGGGTCCCTTTTCCTTTTTACCCCCGCTGTTAAAAAAAACCTAACAAAACCCCTAGGTACAAGTATTGATTGGGAGTCTTTAAAAATACTAAACATACCTCTTAATGTTTCAGGAGTACAATCTTGCAGTCAATCAATGCTACTTGAGGTACCTAGCAAGATATGGTAGAGTTGATGCTCCATATGACCCTGTCTTATCCGGGTGGTCATTCACTGATTTCACCCAATACTACTTCCCACGTGACATCACCACCCAAGATACCGTCAAAACTGTAAGTATATGTCTCTTTTTCTTCAATTTTACCAGAGCAGGCTACTGTAATATGTTTCACCAAGGTCGAGCTCTTTAGCTGTTGTCATAAGCCAAGACAATAATTTATCATAGTAACCTTGTAGTGTTTACAACTCCAGGCTTATCACAGTGAGGCATTAATTCGTGTTTTAGATTAAATTCTTCTTAAGAGTCGTGTTATATTAAAATTTATTCGCAAGGCATGGTCTCTTTTTCTTCAATACTATTAAATGGCGAGTGCCCTGAAAGTTTGAAAAGTAACCAAAACATACCCACCATCTTGGAGACCTATCAGAAATAGTATAAGTCAGTGAGAAATACTGTTGCAGAAGGATCCTATCTATCAGCGAAAATAAAACAAATTTCACCAGCTAGGGATACTAAGCTAGAACGGGCTAATTTTTTTGAAATTAGCTCGTTCTGGCTAATTTTAGCCCGTTTTGACTAATAAAAAATTATTTTCTTAAAAATTTTGAAGCTCAAACGGGCTAAAACGTCGATTTCTTGGATTTCCAGGAACCGGGCCACTATTTTGACGCGATATTTGAGTTCTACGCATCAAGAAACGGGAATTTATGTAAAAATATTTGGGGGTTTCTCCGGCGGAAGTTTGAGAAAAATGCGACTTTAACTTTTGTGACGTTTTCTATTGTTTTTTTCTGATGCGGTGAAGTCCGCCTAATGACGGGGAAGCTTCAGAAACAAGGCTTTTATGAGTGCAATTTTAATAAGTAAGCATTTTGTAATTTACGTTGTATTGATAAACATCTTATTAGAAGACCTCATTATAGAAACGTACAAAGCTGGTGTTTAAGTCTGAATTATATATTTTTTTCATTTCGCCGCACGGCACGGGCGTCATTACGCGGACTTCATCGCATCAGAAAAAAACAATAAAAAACGTCACAAAAGTTAAAGTCGCATTTTTCTCAAACTTCCGCCGGAGAAACCACCAAATTTTTTATATAAGTCCCTGTTCCTTGATGCGTAGAGCTCAAATATCGCGTCAAAATAGTGGTCCGGTTCCTGGAAATCCAAGAAATCGACGTTTTAGCCCGTTTGAGCTTCAAAATTTTCAAGAAAATAATTTTTTATTAGCCAAAACGGGCTAAAATTAGCGAGAACGAGAAAATTTCAAAAAAATTAGCCCGTTCTAGCTTAGTATCCCTAGCTGTTCACTGTAATTTTTGTTAGCGGTCATTTCTAGCTAATCTAATATATAGCTTTTTCATAAAGACTGGTCTGAACTGTTGCCACAATTATGAAGTATCCAAGTTAAGCGAGCCAACCTGGCACTGTTTCATTTATAATGTTAATTACCATTTTCAAATTTTGTGATCATTAGTGGGTATACTTACAAAATGTCAGCAATGCACCCCATATAACGTTAAGTTAATGAATGAATAAGGCAATAACTTGGTACGTGAATTCTCATATATTGCACTACCAGTCATCGAAAATAGAGACTAACTAATGTTTTCAAAGTCCTGATTCTTCTAAAATATTCTGTTTCCCTTTAGACTCGAGCACTTCTTGGCATTGCAATATCTCACAGTTGTGAGATTCTTGCTGAAGATGCAAGATTGAAGGTAAGGTCTTTTATATCTAATAAAATACCTATAAAGCCAGTGTATTGGTTTTCAGAACATATTGCTCAATACATAGTAGTAGAGCATAGATTAACACTAAGTTGAGACGCAGATTAGTACATCTCCTGATGAGTGAGCAATCACGAAACAAGCTTGTCGAGATGAACGTGTAGTTTCCTGTTTCTTTTCTGCCAATTAGTGTTTAATACAATACCCATGTTATAGTAAGTTTAATTTAAGTATAATTATTATTGGAAGCCAACTCAATCATCTGGAGATCCTCACCGGTTCGGATGCAGTTTCCACTCATTGAGTGGATGGATAATGTTATTTTAACTACCCAGTCTTTAAAACACGGCTATATTCCCCGAACGGGGCACCGTTTCAAAACCGGTCAAGAGTACTTTATCTTGTCTTCAGCTTGGAATATTTTTCTTTTTTCTGACATTTAACTCGAGGAAAGGGTCCCTATCTGAGCTGTAGTGCTCGATATGCTCGGCATAGAGCACATTGGTATAGTCTGTCTGATGAGTGAGAAGCACAAAACTCGAAGTTGCAGAAAAATATGTTTACATTTTGAGCGTTACTTGTACTATGCAGTATCTTTTTGTGACATGTTTATATTTTAATTTGTAGCGTGATAAGACACCGAGTGAACTCGTCAGCTGCTTGAAAGTGATTCAGTTGACCTTGCAGCATGCTCTGGAGAAAGAAGAATATTGTTGGCTCGTCTATAATGGTAAGTCATTTCTAAGTTTACTTATTTCCATGTAGGATGCATAGCCTCAACCTCTCTGTTTCTCTACCACTCTACTAACTAAGCAACCAGGGAAATCAACTTAATAGACCAACCCAAGCCTGAATGGACAAAATGACTGATGTATTAAGTAGTATGTCAATCAACACCAACTATCAAAGTATTGAAAAAGAAGTTTTACAGAATGATTTTAGACTCAGCCCCTCTCAACAAATGTAGTGATGATTACATCCAAGTTCTTTTACGACTTTCCACTCTACCAACTGAGCTACTAAGAGCAATCGATTCAATTGACCAACCCAATCCACATTTATCTCACAAATTGTACCACCACTTACCGCATGCAGAGACGAACCTATCCTTTAATACTACACTGGACCTGCTGAAGGGCGACGACTTTCTCACACCAAGAAGACCGTTGCAGTCCCACCACTGGATAGGGATGGGGAGATATTATGTAAATCCTGCTTCAATATTTGACATGATAGTCACCACTTATCATGACAAGCCTTTGATATTTAGTGGGGCAACGTTTCAGGAGAGATCCGTCTCCCATCCTCCTTCTCATAAGACCAAATGTTTTTACTCAAATCCTGCTTCTTCTCAATCCTCTCAAGACTAAAGAGCATTTCCATTTCTTTTTAGGAACAATTCACATCTATACAATCTGTCGGCACATGATGGCCAACGGTCAAAGCAGAAGGGCACTGGAATACCTGATCTGGGCATGCGTGTGCATGGAGTCCTCTGTACCTCTGATGACGACGAGATACCTGACTTGGAGATGCCAGCTGTACACTGCAGTTTGTCATTGTTATTACGATTTGAATCTCAGTACAGAGGCTGAGGCATTCGCTAAACGAGGCCTCAACATGGTATGTTAATGCTTGATTTGATAAACCTTTTATGCTTTTTGACTTGTGGGCCTTGCAAGCGAGTCTATCCTGTAATTGTTGATAGTTGATAGGCAAATACGCTTATTATCTTTTATGTATAGGTTTATGTGCAAATCACAAAGGGCTCATCGGATAGGTAGACTGATCAAAGCAGTGCATTGATAGTTGATAGGCAAACATTCTTACTATCTTCGTAAGGTATTTGTTTATGTGGAAAGCACCAAGCGTCCACTGAATAGGTAGACTAATCGAGCAGTGCATTGATAGTTGATAGGCAAACATTCTTACTATCTTCGTAAGGTATTGGTTTATGTGTAAAGCACAAAGGGCCCACTGAATAGGTAGACTAGTTGAAGCAGTGCATTGATAGTTGATAGGCAAATACGATTACAATCTTCGTAAGGTATTGGTTTATGTGCAAAGCACAAAGGCATTACTGAATAGGTAGACTAATTGAAGCAGTATATTGATTGTTGATGGGCAAAGACACTTACTATATTCGTGAGGTATTGGTTTATGTGCTAAGAACAAATCGAGCCGTGTGACCCTTGTCCTTCCCTTCGATTTCACCACACCTCGTGATTCCTTTTGCCTTTTTCCTGGGAGTTCTGGCAAACTCTCTCCTCACACTTTGTATGACGGGTTTGAAGCTCTTTTCGAGCCAAGGACCCTTTGAGCAAGGTTTTGAACAGGGGTCGAATGATATTACCGCTTTGCCATCCCTGCCAGTAGTGTTAGAAAGTGCGTCCTTAGTGGTCTGTTATTGTCTCAACACAATCAAAACAAGCGGTTTTTGGTTTAACCTTGTTGTGAATCTGATGCTGTTGATGATAAGGGAAACAAGGAGTTTGTAGAAAGGTAAGGACTGCCTTTTTGGGTAAAACCATCTGTGCTCCCGATAATATGCCCTCGATTAGCCTTGTATTGTGCAAATCTCGTACAGTATTGTACAGTATTGCTTCAAATATGCGTTGTCAGGGGGAATATATTTCCTTATTCTGTACATAAACGATCAAACTCAACTTACTTTTGATTTTCTATCTTTCCAACCAGATACAAGAACTGCAAGATATAGACGAGATGAGTGTTTCAGAATCAGGCGAAGATGTGAAACGGGTTTTCAAAGGTGCGAAACTACGCTTGCAGATTATGGTGTTCAAGCGGAATGTCTTCGAAAGTAGAAGAAGGCCGAAAAGAATTCTCAGGCCAAAGAATAAACCACCGCTGAAAGATCTCGTTCATGTTAGTAATCGTTTTATTTTCATAGCTATTATGCTTCAAGTGAAAATTTGCGAACTATCCCCTAAATGTTGTGCTGTCCTAAAGGGTAGTGCTGATCCCTATTCCCTATTCCCTGTGCTGAAATGAGTAAATTCCCAATCCCAAAGAGGAGAATACAGAAATTCCCAATATTGACGTGTTTAACAATCCCAATTCACTTTTTTATTCCCCAACCCCAGTCCCGGAGGTCCACTCTGTGCCCTAAAGACATCTTAAGAAGTTGGTTCTTAGCCCTTTCCTTGTTCCCAAACGCGCAAGGTCCAAAAACACCATATGCAAAGGCATATGTTCCAATTCCTAAAATTGAAATCCCAAACAGATTGTCAATAAAGAAGGAGTTCATACATCTATTAGAGACCCCCATACGAAGAAAAACGGAAATTCAAGAGTATCGTGCTGTTAGAAGGCCATCGAAGCAAAGCCTTCAAAGAGTTTCACAGGGCTTCTCTTGATTCACAGGGCTTCTCTTGATAGCAGCTAGATTTATAGCTGATTAAATTACCCTGTGTAAATAAAGTATTATTATTATATTATTATAATTATTATGGCAAGGATAGGGTAAGTGGTAAATTGTTCTGTACACAACTTATTTCTCAGCTTCTCGCTTTAATTTCTGCAGAATCCTTGGCCGAGAACGACAACAGAAAGAATGCTCGCTGACACATTTTCAGGGAGATCTGCCCAGTTTCTAGCAGTTGTCGAAGCTCTTTCAGACTCAAAGAGAAGAATCGTCCAAACCTCCCTTGGTGCCCCCGAGTCAGACGACAGCATCTTGGATGTATTCGCTGAACTATTCTTTGCAGGATGCGAGTTGGTTAGTGGGGGAGGGGGTACTCGTGCCCCTTCTCCTGGGAAACACCCGTCTTCTGTGAGTGAGGATATAGAGGATAAGCAACTGATAGATATGGCAGCTACTGGTGAGTTCGGGGTTATTCATACCCGATTGGATGCCAGATGAGAAAATGAATTAATTGAAATGTTGTTTTTGACGTAAAATTTTATTAGTTTGCAATGGTCGCAATAATTTGAATCAAGGCAGGTTGTGTAACGTATTGTATTGGTCCAAAAAGAGTCTCGAATGAAAGAATTTGGTTTAGTTGTAATAATATGAATTTGGTTGTAAGTTTCCCATAGTTTGCCTACTCTCATGCCCACAAGAAAATGCCTGAACATGGAAGAGTTTAAATTTACACCCTCTGGTGATAAACCAAGTGCTTTAAACAATTATGCTAAGCAATATAAAAGTCTAGGTAATCTGTGAGCTATCTTTGACCGGTTTGAAACTTGTGGATGGTGGCGAAGCATAGTAAAATATGATAACTACTGAACTGTGAACTTTGTGTATGACACTCAACAGAGTAGTATGCTAAAAAGAGTAGGACATTGAAACCTAACAAAAAATAATTCTAATTGTAGGAGCTAAGTTTATCACGTTGACATATATATTCGTTTTTATGTTCAGGTGAAAATGCAATTACAATATCCAGCCTCGTTCGCTTCGTACAGCTGGCATACAACTATGAATCCTGGGATACCTTTGAGAGCCTCGTTCAACCAACAATAAGTATTTTGAATAGAAAAAGCGGTATTGAGAAGTTCCTCATTGACAGCAAGTCATTGGAGATTCTGAGTGCTATGTTGCCTCTCAACACGAGTAAGGTAAAGAAGAAAGTTACATTAGGAATGGAAGAGAAAGATAACTCGGAGATAATTAGCACAAAACATTCAGCTGGTACGCTATGATAATAACAATGATAATCAATTTGTTTGAAGTTGGTAGTAAAAGTAAGTCAGTAAGTTTTATTTTGCTAGGAAAAGTTTACAGAAATTGAATCTAAAATTTACTAAAAAAAGTTTGATAAAATCAGTGTAAGATCACAACAATCAAAATATATCTAAGAAAATACTACTACAATAATATGAACATTATTTCCTACATTTCCAAATGTGTTTGCATGCTCTGCAGTTACAGCTATCCCCCTTCAACCCTTTGATTTGTTATTGAAAGGAGATGACGTTATTACAGCTCTTTACCACATCAAGTTATCACTTTGGCTAACTTTCGTTAAAATTTTTCGTTCTCATGTTTTGCCAAAATAATCATTCTGATCCAAATTGGCTTTTTACTAATTACCATTGATGGGACCGTGGTTTGTTGACATCCCCTTGAAGAAACCGAATAGCATATAATATGTTGAATTGAGTTTCTAGTCATTTTCATAGAAGTTTTAGACTACTTCTACACGGTAGCAAAGCAAAATGGTGCGAATCATAATTATGCAGAGCACCCTCCCGTCTACACGATAGTGGATCATAGTTATACGGATCGGATTACGCTTTGTCTTCATTTCTTATCACGTGCTTTCCTATTGTTTATTGCAAATATCATTGAGCCTCACTTATGCGAAAAAAATTCTCGTAATGAATCTGAACTAAATTAGTGCGGATCACTTGCGTCTACAAACGGCAGATCAGAAGTGATCCGAACGAAACTACTTCGCTTTCAGAGTAGGATCAAATTTGATGCGGATAGCAGAGTAAAAGGCCGATCCGCATCAATTTTGTATGGGATCAAAAGTGATCCGCTACCGTGTAGACGTAGTCTTACATTAATCACCTTCGATTCTTTTAATAACAATGATTTTTTTATCCTCAGGAAAAGTCTCTACCTTCATTGATGATATCTTAAACCTTGTTGAAGTTATTGAGTCCTGCTTGAACCATGAAAACTCGGTAAGAATATTCGTAAGTTTTTGATAAGCTTGTTAACTTTGCTCCAGAGGAGGAAAATGAGAAGACAATAAGAACTTTTTGAAAAGGCTCTCTTCTTATTGTCTTCTCCTTTTCCTCCTCCGCACAAACTGTAGAGGCTGCAAGTCACTCGTGTTTCAAAACTGAGCTAAGAATAAGCCTGATGGGCCAAAATACCAAAAAAGAACGACTCCCTGTAAGAGCTGCAATTTTGAATTATACGTTATACGTATAACACTTACAATAGCATATAAAAGGAAGGTTTTACTTGGAGGAAGGTTTACTACAATACATGCCAGAAATACTTGGAACACCTGACAAAATTCCATGAAATTTTGAAGTAAACATCAATACAAGCTTCAGTATCCTTCTCCTCCCCCATGATAAACAATGTTGCAAGCTGGCCTTGAATGGTTGCTTTTTGTAATGTGACCTATTTATTTTTTATTTATATTTTGTGAACAGATAGGAAGGGGATAATGTTGCGTTGAGTAAAAAATTTATCAAAACTCCAACAATTTGGGCAAACATGCATGATTTACTGATTATGATGCAGTTCAGAAGCACCCACTCTGATATTAAAAGAGAGGAAGCACTCTCTCTGAAGAACTCTGATCTTGAAAATGGTTTTCCCTTACAGAAATTGTTATTTGGTGGATTGACCGATATCTTGATGGATGCTTGTTCCTTTGTTTGGACGAAATGCAAGAACCACTACAGTCGTGTGACGTCATCATCACCTGAGGCATACAAGCACGCAATGCAAGACCCCCATCTAGATAAGGTAAAGTGGAAGTAATAACAAAGATCTGTTTAATGTTGAATAAGTGTGAGGGGATCATTTGCTGGCTCTCTGTAATCTTAGGCAAAAGTGTGATAAGAGAACATATGCAAAAATAAGAAAAGAGCCTCTTAAAAGACACATTTATCAAAGTTCCATTATCTGGGAATCAAATAGAACGAAAATAATCCAACATTTTCCAAGAGGCTCGGGATTATGCCATCGGTAAAATAATTAAATTTGTAAGCCATCAACATTGTCAGCTATCCATTAAACTCAAAATCCAATCATCCATATCCTTTGATCAAGTAAACCAATTTATTTTGCCCAAATTGAATGTAAAGAATAACTATCGTAGATATGTATGTGGAAGATTTGTTAATCACCCACGAATTTTACTCACTTTATAGAAAGAATCTTGGCTGACTTTCATCATAAAACAGGCGTTTATTTTTGAATATTATACCATTTTTCAAACATTCTTATTTTATTGCAGTGGATAAAAGCCTTATCTGTTGTTCAGAGAGCTATGGTAGAGCTTCACTTCAGCGATGTTGACCCTTGTGCCTTTTCAGAAGCCTCACTGAAGCTGGCCCTCTTGATAGAATTCTTCTGTTCAGATGATTTTCTGCTGAGACATCTTAAACGTGAAGCAGGAGAAACTGTTAAGCAAGCTCAGGTTGGTGTCATGAAATTCATCCACTTTCCTTTGTACTTGAAAGGGATGACCTAGTGGTTAGATCACTCGACCCTTTTTCAAAGTGCTCCAGGTTCGAAAACTGCTTTAGGCCTGTCGCATAAAGTGTAGAGAATTGCTAGTTCTCTGTAATCCAAGGCAAAAAGCCAAAGGGAATCACGAGGTGTGGAAAAGACCAGAGCTGCAATGCTCAGTTATTTTACCTTTTCAGTGAGAACTTTGTGCTTTGCACATAAATCAATACCTTACAAAGATAGTAAGTGTATTTGCCTATCAACTATAAATACACTGCTTCGATTTGTCTACCTATTTAGTGGGCCTTTGTGCTTTGCACATAAACGAGACAAACCAATACCTTAAGAAGATAGTAAGTGTAATTGCCTATCAACTATCAATGCATAGCTTTGATTAGTCTACCTATTCAGTGGGTCCTTTGTGCTTTGCAAATAAAGCAATGCCTTATGAAGATAGTAAGCGTATTTGCTTATCATCTTTCAACTCAATTATCAACTATATGCGTACCCGAGAGAATTTGTCTTAAGCAAAGTGGTTTGAAAACTCTTGGTCTGCTAGAATTTGATGGTGTTTATATAACCTCTGAGCTCTTGTGAGATTGTTTGAAAATATGGTATGTAGGAGAAAGAGAACTTGAAAAGTGAAAGAAGCCTGAAGTTTAAAACCATTGCAAGCAACCTGAACTGCCTGGCTACCCCTTGGAGTTTGCTGAGTTTCGCGAAACGAAGACTGCAGTACGCGATTTCATCAATTGATGACAGTCGGTCTTCAGCAAAGAACATAGATGCCCCAATCGCTGATGAAAGTTTGTTAAAGGTAGTTATTTTTGTTTCAGTTGTTATTAGTTCAGTTTGGCAAGAAGAGAAAAATTATCTGATTATTTTATCAACTTGAAAATCTGGTCTTGGAAACTAAGATATTTACAACATATTGATTACTTAATATAAAAAGTTTTTGTTTTGGTTTCTTGTTAGAGCCCTTGATACATAGAGTAGGGCTAGTGTACTTCTCCTGATGAGTTGAAACCATCAAACGGACTTGTCAAGTTGAAGAGTTCAGTGTTGTCAGTTTTGCCTTCACCTCCCTACTATACATTGAGCTCTGTTTTGGTAAACCGAAATAGAAACTTGGTAGAGTAGTGCTAGATATATACTAAGGAGAAAAAGACAAGACCCTTAATCTGGACAAGGCTAAAATTACAATTTGTCTGCCCCGATAGCTAAGTTGGTAGAGCAATGACCTGCCAAGGAAGTGGATATTGGTTCAAATTAAGTATATGCGACATATTGATGACTCAATGTACAAATGCCGTGTTTCGGTTTCATGTTAGAGTGCAACACTATTCTAAACAAGGGTATGCTTGCTCAAAGGAACAATTCAATCGTTAATTCAAGACATCACCTTTATTGTAGGAGTTTCCCGAATCTTCTTCAGCAGCAACTTCTGTGAAACTGGATGCTTCCGCATTGCAGATGGAAGTTATTTACACCAGCTATCGGATTGACTGTAAACTTTCCATCCTTGAGAAAGGTAAGAAGTATTTCTACTACGTACATACTCGATTTTTCAATTTAGCTATAATGATGATTTTGATCAGATTTCAAGTAGCCTTTTTAGACTATTGTTTGGATCCTGTGTTCTACATCAATAATGAGCAGGACCAATAATTAACATAATGCTCAGGGTGCAAGTAAAGCTAGATAATATAGTATTAAAGAAATTGGTGGTTAACGATTAGTAATGATTACGATTAATGATTACGATTAATGGATAAAAAGTGCTGAAGATGCCACTGATTAATGACGCTGTGGATTGAAGGATTTTCTAGTGGATCGCATTTTATAAACTGAAAACCCCCTAAGAAAATATAACGCAGGGCTTGAAAAAGGACCTGACCGTGTGACCGCTGGTCGCAGGAATTTTTTGACTTGTAATTACTGCAGGAATTTTTTTGAAATGTTTTACTTGTTTCAAACCAACAAAAAGCAAAGTGTGTTTTATTTAGGAATGTTATGGTAAATCATGAAGTCATGGTATTCTGGTGATTTTTCCGTCGCAGGAAGAAAAATATTTTTCCATGCTCTGATATCACGTATATGATTTTCTAATTTTTTTATTTTTATAAATCAAGTATACAGGCCGAGATGGCCCTTAACTGTATACATAACCTACAGCTAATAATTAAATACAATATTTATATTAGGTAAAAAAAAAAACGAAGCGAATATTACAACATGAAAAAAAAATATGGTACACTCATTTTTATAGGAAACTAGGCTACGTCATTTTAATTAAGTTGCTCAGGTTTTACAATTGGAGGTTTTACAAAAAAAATACATGCGTCTGTGCAGCTACCGGAAACAAGACAAGGCTCAACCCAACATAAACTCGTATGCTTACATGTATATGAATACTTATATAAACCTGTACTGTATAACTGTCTGAATCATCATTATAAATCCTGCTTTATATTTTAGAAAGTGGCAAAGATACAAAGAAAACTACCAAAAAAGTAAGTATGTATTTGAAATTCGGAAGTGCTGTCTTATCTTGGGTTTAGTTCTTTAATGCTTTCCGTATTTCTGTACACTGCAACCCCATTAATACCGTTAATTCGTGCACCAATAAGCCAGAAACATTAGTTGTAATAATAGTATGGACGTATTAAACGGGATGGCTGTAAAGTGAGGTCCGGCTGTATCTCAAATTGGCCTAAGTATTGTTAAAAGATTTTTTATTTTTCAAGGACAACGCACGCAAGGAAGGATCTATTGGAATGACAGCATGTGCAGGAAAAAACGTTTTATCGAAAGCTATGTATCTCATCTGTAAGGCTGAAATCGAAGGAAAAGATAACCAGGAAAAGTCTCATCACACACTTAAAGTGAGTTTTGTATTATCAAATCTTAGATTATGTTATTCTGCTTATCTCTTGTCTATATTTAGAGCGTATTCTGGATAGATATAGTGCTCTATGCGTTATACAGAGTGTAATACACAGAGAAAGACTTCCAGAGAGACCACATATCTTTATTGTAAGGAGTATGATATCAGGAAGCAGTATGTTAGGTTCGCAAATCTTATGTAAAATAATTTCACAAGTGATTACACTGAGTTAAGACTTTCAAGGACAACGAGTTGTCTGATGATCACATGAATGCATGAGAATTAAAGTCACAACAAAGATATGTGTTCTCTCAAAACGTTGACCTCCGTGCAAATTTTAGATTGTATACTATTTTTCATCATAACTGTTTTAAGATTGGAAAATATTAAAGAGGTCAGGGCCTCTTCCCGGAATATGTTTCAAGCTATTTTAGTCGAAGTCATTCGAAAAGTTTATGACCTAAACTCCCTACTTGTCTAACTGTAGGAATTAACCTTACGATCAGAAAGTGTATGCTGATTATATGCTAATATTATGCTAAACGTATGTTGATTTATTCTTGGTAAAAAACTAGTTGCAAATAATTGAATATTTTGAGATGAATTTAGATGGCCACTCACTTTGAGAAGCCTCTGTATAAGAAAATGAAGAGCCAGGATTGCGACGATCGTCTATTCCCCTAGCTCTATTTTAGGTATTGTCTTTCTGGCTCACTCCATTCTTATTCTCACGTGCTTTCTTCTTATCATATGCATTCTTAGTAGTTATTGTCCTTATTAGTATAAATTCAGCCTCGTGCTTCATTGACTTGTAATTTCTGAAGATGGAGCTAAGTGCTGCTCCGAAACGTAAAATAATGGCCTAATCTTTAAAACGTATTTTCTCTAATGGACTGGTCTTAATTACTTTAACTGGAATTGTCTATGAAATTATGAAATGTCTTATTGAACTTGTCGCTTACAAATCATGTTTATCGTCGCAATCCTGGCTCTTCGTTTTCTTATCAAACTTCGGTTTCCTGCCAACATACCTATATCTACAAGCCTCTGTATGCAAGGATATATTAGGTGAATAGTTTCCTTTTTTAATCAAAATAATTTGTTTTTGATAATGAGCTAGGTAAGATTGGAGCCCATGAACTCTTATTCTTCACCTCGATCACTACCAACTGAGCTACCCAGATAAACGATTTAATCGACTATCCCAAGCCATATCAATCTCACAATCCTGCTCATCTCATGTTTATTTTTTCTTCATCCAGGAATCCTTTGATCTTCTTCAAAAAGCCAGCCAGTCAGAAGCCAAACTGATGAAATCAAACAGCTCCTCCTCAGTCAGCTCTCATGAAAACATTCCTGCTCCTCCACAGCTTGTTTTCCGCAGTCCCAATGTCATGGAATTCAGACCGAGGCCATTTGTGTCACAAAGCGGCGAAGAAGTGAAATGGTATCGATTGTATGTGAGGTCAGCAAGTGGTAATAATGTCAAGGTTAGGCCAAGTGACTCGCTGTTACCTGGAACTGGCAAAGACGTAAGGGATAACTCTGTACTTTAACTTTTCTAAAATTCTTCTCTTTCTCATTCAATAGATATATGTTTTTCTTGGGTCGCGTCGACTGCAAGTATTATTGTTACTTGGTTTAGGTTGTGTTTCACGAATAAAATGAAATTGAATTGAATTGATTGTCCTTAATTTGTATAATCAAATGTTTTGAATGCTTTCAATGAACATATGGCTAAACTCTGCTGTGTTATAAACATTGCTTTTTTATGTTTATATCATGATTGTAATAACCATAGTTGTGTTATATTGTTATCCAGTACTAATAATCATTTGCAACTTTATATTTAGGTAGTTTTTAAAACTTTAATTCAGCAACCCAAGCTAGATATGCTTTTCTTAGGTCCAGTAGAATACAAGTATTATTGTTACTTGGTTTAGCTTGTGTTTTACGGATAAAATTGAATTGAATTGTTTTTTAGATACCAAATGGTTCCGACTGCTTGTTAAAAGTCAGTGGGTTGACTCCAAATGAGAAATATGTTGTTGCAGTTGCTGCATACAATCACAGTGGACAGATGATTGGAGATAGTATTGGACAAACAAGTCGACCAGTCCTGGCTGCAAGTCCACTTCCAATTGCAATTGCTTATGGATATCTAGCTAAGGTATCCAGTTACCCTTTTCTTGGCTCGCGATTATACAGGGGTCTCTTGGGCTCGAGCCCCTGCCAGTAAGGGACCGTGCACAATGATCGGCTATTTTTCGGCTATCAATATTCGGCTAAATTCGGCAATTCTCGGTAAATAGCCGAATTTTTTAAAATTTTAGCCGAATTTTTCATAGCCGAATTTTCAAAATAGCCGAATTTATGGAAAATTTTCTTCATTTTCTATCACTGCGTTAAACGAATGGATATAAAGAAGTAAGAATAAATGCAAATTTCATTGCAAACAGCTAAAATATCTTATTTTATGTAACTAAACTGAGCTAGAAACAAAACCAAATACCTTACAAGTTAATGCTTTCGTGCGATAGCATGTGTGGCAGTTTGTTTTCTCGTTAGGAAAGATATGAAAAGTTTCTTAACTTTTTGGTTCACACCAAATCTCCTACCAAAGCTCCTTAAGTTTTGGAAATCAAGCCCTATCGTTTCTTATCCACGGTTTCTTATAAAAATTGAGTAAATGCAACTGAAGTCAACCTTGGTCTTAGAAGAAAAAGATATACAATACGAATTTCTTTCACTTTCTTTTTGCGTTGAAAAAGTCTTTTTCATATAACTACCCATGGCAGCTAGCGATCAACAAAACGTGCATATAGCGCGCATGGGGATTGTTTATTAAGCAAAACTAGCTTATGCGGGGAATAAAACACTGGAAGCTTTTTTCCAACACAATATTTTCTATTCAGTTATTGTGTGGAAGTGTTGCTCTTTCAAACTTCAGAGCCACGGCGACACAATCGTTTAGATAATTATAAAACAAGACAAACAGTTGAAGCGATCTCGTGGGATTTTCCATTCAATTGTTTATTTCAGCCATAGCCGTTTTTTAGCCGAAGTTTAGCCGAATTTTAGCCGAATATTAGCCGAATTTTAGCCAAAGTTTCGCCGAAGTTTAGCCGAATAAATTCGGCTAAATTCGGCTACGTAGCCGAATTTGTAAAAAGTATAGCCGAATTTTATTTTAGCCGAAAAATCAAAATTCGGCTAAATTCGGCTAAATGCATAGCCGATCATTGTGCACGGTCCCTAAGATGATTTGCTGAGCCCCTTTGGAAAATTAAACGAAAACATTCACATTTCACTTATCATATGATTACCGTAAACTGGAGCTACTTTGGCTTTTGAGGTTACTTTGGCCACCCATGGTAGACAATAGAAACAACTGTTTATAGGCTACTGGTTTATACTCTTGAAAGTTTTCAAAAAAGCCTATAGACAGTTGTTTCTATTGTCTACCATGGGTGGCCAAAGTAACCTCAAAAGCCAAAGTAGCCTCGGTTTACGGTACATTGTATATAACTGCATCTTAGTGCTCGATGTACGAAGATACAGAGCGATATAGATTAGAAACAAGAAAGGAGACTGGTTCTCTGAGTCTGTAACTCGATGTTTCATGTTCTCAAAATCATCAGACAGACTATACTCATCACATTTCACTTAAAGCTTTTAACGTTATCTCACGGTCTGCAGCATACTTCATCACTATCTAAAAAAATTTGATATTACTTACAAGCTGCTATAATCTTCATATCTGCTCCTATTCTATTGACAAATCCTCAGGAAACGTTAGTTTTAGCAACCTTTATAGAATTTTTCGCCCTTCAGTCCCCCTGAAGGTCAAGTAAGTTTATGTCTATGTAGTGTTTGAGCTTAAAGTGTAAGGCCATTGATTTGCCTTCAATATTTATGAATGTAAGACCTCAATTCCTTTAGGTTAGCTACCAATGTGGAGCTTGGCAGATTGCTAAAGATGCATTCAAAACTCTGTGGAATCATTTCACATTGCCCCCTGGATCTACAGAAAATAAAGATGGGTTGGTTTCAGCAAGAGAAAACACAGATCTTAAGCTCTTCAGGTGATACTCTTTTATTTTATTTTATTTTATATCTGTTAATGAAGATGACTTGAGTAGGTCTCGAACCTATACAACCTCTAACGTTATTCACCAGGACTCTATCACTTGACATCATGATAAATTCAAAAATAAACTATGCTTGTGTAAAAGTTTCGATGTACATCTTCATCAGTAACTGTTCTTACAATTTATGATTTAAGATTGTAAGAACAGTTACTTTTGAAGATGTATATCGAAACGTTTACACAAGCATAGTTTATTTTTGAATTTGTCTATTAGTATTTTATAAACTTAGATCGTTAGGCTCTCGTATTATTACTTGACATCATGGTTATCGAGCAGTCTGAGCCATTTGAATTATAAAAATTGTGCCACCACTCATCAAATGTAGAGATGAACCATCACAGTACTTAAAAAACTACTACTCTTCAAATTGAACTTTTTAGACTATCTTGACCCTTAATATTTAAGATTGGTGTATTATTGTTTGTTTTAAGAAATTTCAACCTTGCATGTAAAGTATCTTTAGCAACCAGATAGAGAGCCACTCTGTGTATGCTGGTCTTGATTCATTATTATTATTGTTATTATTATTATTCCTCCCACACTGGGCCTGTCAAAGGGTGATGTTATTTTCACACATCTGAGACCAGCCAGCCAATCACAACTGGGTATTGTCGAGGATTATCCTTGAGAAGAAACAGGATTTGCGAAATCAGTTGAGATCATTCAAGTGAATGAAAGTGACCCCAAAATCTATGTTCTTATACAATCTATCTAAGTTTCTTAGATCTATTTGAAGCTTTGTTCCATCTTCTATGCTGAGTGCCATCTTTGTATCCTGTACCAGATAGTTTGTGTGAATGAAAATTACTGGAGCAGGACTCGAACCCACGACCACTTATGTGATGCATTAGTGATCTACCAACTGATCATCACCGCAGTTTATTGAATGTAGCTACTCGAGTCACCAAAATCTCAAATATCTTATTTTCTATTCAAGTTATTTGGAATCTATTCGAAGCTTTGTTCCAGCTTTGAAGCTGAGTGCCCTCTTTGCATTACTGTACCAGATAGTTTTTGTGAATGAATTGAATCGAGCAGGACTCGAACCAACGACCACTTATTTGGTGCATCAGTTATCTATCAACTGAGCTATTGGGACAGTTCATTTAATGAAACAACCCGAATCCCATCAGTCTCAAATATCTTATTTTCTATACAAGTTATTAGGGATCTATTTGAAAATATGACGTACTGTATTTAATACCTTATTTTTATTTCAGGATGAATGCTACATCAGTGAATAGATCTTCGACAGTTCTTCTGCGTTATTTCATCCAGACGATTTTCATCTCTGTCGATATTGCAGCGAAGGAAGGTCAACTCTTCTGTGACTCTCTCTGTGATTTCAAACCTCTCTACTCTGGCCAGGTAAAAACATTTCGTTGATGCATCAAGTATTTTTTTCTGTATTCTGCATTTATCTGCTTGAGGCAAGGCTTGGCACTTGCACATTTGATCAATACATTTGAGATTTGTCCGCGTTTGCGATTTGTGTGCCTTTGTAAAACAGCCTAGTGGTTAAGACGCTGGAATTGTGATATTTGAAGGGAAACATTCGTGGGCTTGAATCCATGAACGAAGAATCATAAACTACAACCTGTCAGCCAACTCATTTGTCAATCCTTCCGAGGTAGGGAAATGAGTACCTAGGATATTCATTCTAAGATATTCATTCTGGGGGTACAAACTGCAGGTCCACATCAGCTTTACGCTGCCATACTGCGAACCTGCCGTAACAAATAATGCTTGCTGGCTTGCTTTGTGTTCATTAAGTTGTTTTATATTATTGTTTCTGATAAACTAGCATTCAGCTCTTATTGCATTTCCATTTATTCAAAACCCTATAGCTGATCTTGATAAATTAATGTTTTTTTAGCATGCGAGACTGGAGGAGTGCCGCAAATTGCTAATTGCCATCCATGTAGCTGGGTTGGTGAATGACAACTCTACAAGTTTACAAGCCGTCATACAATGTTACGGCCTACTCACTCCCTTGCTGCAGATGGAAATCCACACGAAACCTGTTTTGCAGGTGAGGGAAACTTCGAAAATTCTCTTATGATTGCTTTGCAGATTTTGTCTTCCGGGACTCTCTAACCTTCATCTTTGTATACCACTGATCTGTTGTTCTATACCTCTATACCCTTTGCTCCTTGTGATCCTGTCTTTATGAGGTATACTAGCCCAGTAAACAGATGCCAAAGTTTGAAAATTCTCAACGTGCTTTCATATGGGAAAGTCTGCCACAAACACATTACATACTTTATGAAGCTGATATGAACAAAATTTGGCAGCATCAAAGCCCTGATACATTAGTAGCTAGCTCACATGGGTGGTCTGACCTAGATTAATTCAGTTCATATGAAACATCATCTGTCTATGGCAGCTTTTTCTAAGAAAGCAAGAAATTGGAAACTGGTAGAATATTGATTTTGCCGTAGGTACTTTGCCACTGCTTTGCCGTACTACAAGAATTGCAATCGTTGATAAAACATCGGAAGCAGTCATCAGTATCAGAGAATCTACAGCACATGGTTTCATGCATCACATTCTACATTGCCAAGGTATGCAAAGCTCTTTTATATGCAAACTCTTGTATATGCAGCAATATTGGCCAGAGCATGTATTATATTTTAAGGGGCTCTACCATATGGGAGAGGAAAAGTTGTTTCAAGTAGATTGAACAAGTTGGTTTGCAAAGCAGGTTTGCCTTGCCATGCCAAGGCATTCAACTCCTAGAGAGAACAAAAGGTAGCCAAAGGCGTTTAACAAGAAGCTACTAATTTGAAGCTACCAATGTTTTTCGTGATTGTGTCTCTTAAGACCGAAAATAATCTCCACAGCGATTGCGTTGTCTATGACTACATCACAGTGCTCGATGTACGGAGACATAGATGTATACTGGAATAGTCTGTCTGATGATTGCGTAGGCATGAAACTTTTAGTTACAGAGAACCAGTCTCCTTTCTTGTTTCTCATTTAAGACAAACATTTTTATTCTTATTTCTTAGGTACTAGAAGAAAAGCATCAGAGGTTTGGTGCAATTCGTATTCTTGAGTACGGCAACCGAATAATCGTAGGGGATGCTGCTGCTGGAATACCAGACAGTGCGACAACAACTAACACTGCGTTCGGATCCTTACCAGGTAATAAAACATGCTTACCTAAATCCATTGAATTTAGAAAATATGAAACTTAAGTAAATCAATTGAAGGCCATCTCTGAGGTTATCTTATTATTTGGAAGATATCTCCTAATCGTTTCTTTTTTCTCCATTGAAGTTTTACAGCTTTATTGTCAGGAAGAATGATGGGTTAAATCACTCACTTTATCTGGAAATCGTAAGTGAAAACAAACCCACAGATCGGTCAACAAATGTTGCCTCTTTGTAATTCCAAGTTGAAGGATTTTGAAACGTTGTGAGGCAGATTGTTCCTTCATGAGTGTAGAAAGTGAGATGCTGCCCCAAGAACTATAGTAAGGGTTGTGCAGGAAATCATCCTTAGCGTTAGAATTTATCATGGTAGCCCAGTTTGCAGTTTCTTTTGCCTATTCACAGTAAACACCCCTACATAGAGCAACAATATCTAAAATATGAGCTTCATTCACTTCTTTATTCAGGTCCTCGTAAAATCATGAAAAGAGGAACGTTTAAGAAATCCAAAGTCGGAGTTGGGAAACCAGGAAACAAAGGAATGACTGATCTTACAGCATCAGAAAATATTGCAATGGAACTGAAGACCCTGGAAACTTATGTGCTCAAGCTGAAAAGACATGGTATGTTTCAAAATGACTAATCTTTCTTACTTTCTCTTAATTTTCAGGAATCAGTCGGAAATACTCAACTATTTCTTATACTCATAACGATCTCTAGATGGTGTTGATAGTCGGAATTGTTTATTTCGTTAATCAAATTTGTCAAAGGCTTGAGTTTTTGACATTGTCTCTATTTCTTTGATGGTTTTTGAACTTGTTCTTTTGTTGCAAAAGCTGTTCAATAACAGAGGATCTTCAACATACAACTAGTGTAGAATTTCCTTACCAGCTTCTAAAGCTTCTCCGCCTGTTGGTGGAATTTTTCTGAACAGTAAAGTGATCTTTTAGCTCATAGTTTACCTTGGAAACTCTGTGATTTGGTTTCTTATCTTAGGAATTACTGATTAAAGGACTAATTAATTAAAGTGATATGAAAATAGGCAAATGAAGCTTTCTCTCTGTCTGCTAAAAAACAAGGAATTTCCTCCTGTTGTAGAGAAAGTTTATCTTCACCTTCGTCAAATTGTGTTTATAGTCAAAATTCTCTTCTTCATGAATCAAACTTCTCAACAGCTTGAGGCGAAGTAACTTTCTCTTTTCCTTGGATGGTTTTGCATTGTCATCATGGCAAAATTGTTTGATAATGACAGTATTTCATTTATAATGTAAATTGGTCTGCTGATAAACAAGGAATTTCTTCCTTTTTCAGGTGATTTCTCAAAAGACGATGATTTTTACGAATTAAGTGGAACAGAAGAAGCGCCATACGTCCATGCTGTTCTTTCATGTTTGCCCACTGCTTCTGCATATAAAGAAGGTGAGTACTTATTTTGCTATTTCGATACCTTGAAGATTCTTCATGAACTGCCTCAAATTGGAATGGTACGCAAGGCACAAAAATACATGAACATTTCATGCAGCTCTCTCTAAGACGGAGCTCAATACATGAATCTAGATCATTATGTATTTTGTGAAGTAAAGAGTCAAGAGACGAAGTTGGTTCGCCACCACTGTTATTACATCTCTTATACTGTGTCTCCTGGTGAGTTGTAAACAACGAAACAGGCTTGTAGGGCTGAAGAGTTTAGTCTCTTGATTCTTTTCTTCACAAGATATATTACGCTCTATAATTTATTGTATACCCTAATAATACACGGTGGAGTAAAGAGTAAATGACAACGCTTTTTAAGCCTTTTTCGTGGTTGCCAACTCATCAAGAGAGTACATTTTTCGATACTTTTTTAAGTTTAAAAGTTCAATTTCTTCGATAGTTTTGAGTCATCACAAATAGAAATTTTAACCCTCGGGGGCATTACCTTATTTCCTTGACTGACTTGTTCCCAATATGAAGATTTTATTTGTTTCAGTGTCAAAGTTCAAGAGACGTGCCCATTTTCTGGAGCACTTTGTTGTTGTTTTGCAACGTGCGTTGAACGATGGGCTCCATTCTCTCATGATTGATTGGACCAAAGATGCTGTCACCTGGCTTACAAGGTACACAACATTATAAAATATTGCTAACTATTCTATTAAGATGATATCAAATGAACACGAGGCTTGATTAAGAGCCTGAGATTAAGTCTTGATGACTTGCCCGATGATGGAAGACGGATCTCTCCCGAAACGTTGCCCAACTAAATAACAAAGGCTTGTCATCATAAGTGGTGACTATCAAAAACTTTGCCAGAGACAGCCTTGATATTAAGACCAAAGTTTTTGTGTTTTGCAGGAGAAACGAGATCCTACTCAATAAGCAGTCACCTGATCAGAAAGGTGGAACTGTTGTAGTTGCTGTTGAGGATGAGAAAAACAGAAAGTTCTCCACTACTGTTGCTGAATACGGAAAGGTATGAAAATACTTCAAAATAAATAATCCGTTTCTTGTTATAGGGGCCATCCATGTCAATCGCTAACTATAATTACTACATATATACAAACTGTACGTAGTAACTATCATGAGGGTCATGAAGCTGGGCACTTATCCCAATTTTCAGCACTGAAATAGTCTAAAGTCCCAATCCAATTGACGAAAATAGAGAAATTTCCAATATTGACGAGTTTAACAATCCAAATTTCCCCTTCATTCCCAAATCCCAGTCCCAAGAAGTCCAATCCCATTTTCCAATTTTTAGTGTAATTCTATTTCAATTTGATATTTACAATAGCTAACAAAATATACATTTTAAATATATACAAGTAAAGTCAACTAATCCAAATCGAAATCATACAAAAGCCAAATCAATATTTTCTTAATAAATATTTCTTTACCTACACAACTGATTTGGTAGTCAAGTCATTTACAGGCAGTTTATTAAAAGGCAAATCTCGGTTCCCCATTTACCCGTTCATGACCCTTCATTATTGGTAATCTACAATGCAGTAAGACAAGACTATATTGAACTGAAGAACATTTATAAATAGACCGTCTTAAAGCTTGGTTTGTTCTTGTCTTATCTTTTGATGTTTTTAAGATTAGGTACATTGGCTCTTGTATTACAATGAAGATAGATGGATAGGTAAGTTGTAAGAAGTTTTGACTGGTATTTCTAACATTGCAGCCAAAGTCCCTCACTGCTCATGATCTGCTACCAATCCAAGAATCTCCAAGAGTTACGTCAAAAAAGGACGAAACGACCGAGGACAGGATAAGCACGAAGAAGGAACACAGTCACAAGAATTCTGAAAAGGTAAATGTAGACTCATAAAACCATAAAGTTTTAAAATTTCACTCTTAAAACCAGTAATTTTTACTTGACAAGAACAGGATTTGGAAAATCAATCGAGATACTAGCACACTAGAGTGCAAATCTAGAGGTCATGTGTTCTAGTCCTACTTGGGTCATTTTCATTCTCACAAATTATCTCGATTTCCTTAAGTTTTAACAATTCACTTATTAATCTATTGAGTCCTAAGCAAACACACTAAACACTTCACTTATGAATCCACTAAGCCCTAGCCAAGCACACTAAACATAGAACGTCGATAGTATTAGGTCAGTTTAAACTTTGTTGCACACTTTTTCATTTATTTCTGACAAAGCGAGAAATTTAAGGATAATCATAGCCTTAGAATGGATAGGGAACTTAAAATTGACGTCATTTAGAATACTGACTAGTATACAGGGACAAAGTTGTAGAAAGTCGAGAGCATTAGGCCACCTTGTTCAGTCTTGTTCAATCACTATTAGTCAATTTTCTTCTCATGCCGATAAACCGGTGGCTATATCGTTTTTTGTAGACCAATATTTATAGATTTTATTCGTATCATTAAAAATAATGAACCCAGTTTTTGGTAGAGTCCTGTTTTTTTACTTTTGGATGGTTTTTAAGTTCCCCAGAATCATCCTTACTTAATCATATTTAAATTTCTTAATTTTTAGAAAAATCGATCAAAGAGGCCTGTTCCTCTCACAGAAGCGGAGAAAAAACTAAAGGTAAATAAGATGAAAGGAAAAAAGAAAATAGAATAGTCTTTTGATGGTACAAAACTTCAAAATAGCCAGAAATACCGGAAACATAATGAAACGAACACATAGATTACTACTTAAGCTTTTCGTCTGACTCTCAACAGATTAATACGTCAGAAAGAGAACGAAACAGAAACAGAAATCGTTTCGCTGAATTTCTGGTATTTCTGGCTATTTTAAATGATAAAATATTAATTTTTTTTATCATTTATGTCCGTTAAAAGGAGAGCTAAAATAGATGTGAGACGTTTTTACTCGATTGCTTAAAGGGCCTCTATACCCAAAAAAAAATTTCAAAGTTTTTTGGTGGAATTGATAGTTAGTCGTGAGTTTTGAAGCATCGCAAAGTTTTTTTCTCGAAATTTGCTTGTTTCTGCCTTCAATAGCCTCTCAAAGTTGACCGCCTCCGAAAAAAAACGAAAATATTTTTTCGGAAAATTGGGTCTAATGACGTAGATAGACCCTATTGTTATACCATATCACGTGGTACCAGTGAAAGATTTTCGCCAATCGGTTCATCGGAAACTGTTCTCGTTATTTTATTGAAAACGAATGTATTTTCGACAAACGAAAGCGTTTTGCAGCAACAGCGTGAACGAAATCTGTCCTTTTGAGAGTGGAGCCATTTGTCGTAAGAAGTCTTCGCTTCGCTATCGAAAATCTTGTTCGCTCCAGCGTTCCTCGAGTTTCAGGCCTGAAGTTCAAAATGTCGACCAAGTGTTTAGTGCAAAATTGCAAAGATGTTACCTTGCCAAACAAAATATCATTTTTCGAATCCGATCAGAAGAGACTCTGAAATCAGCCTGGGTTGACTTTGATGGCGCGAAACAATTTCATACGAAGTATACAAGCTAGGCCCGTATTTGCAGTGATCATTTCGTTCCCCCATGCTTCGCGAATTTCTATCAGTCAGTGGCAAAATGGATTTGCATCAAAGTTGATACTACTTCCAAATGAGATTCTGTCTGTTCTTCTGGGCAGTCCAATATTAGGGCCGAACGTATGAAACAAGGACTAGTGGGCCTAGGAGGCCTCTGTTACCTCGACATCCTCTACAAACTCCCAGCCTTGGAACACTTTCTTGCCTGGAAGATTTTACAGAACAAAAACTTTAATTTAACTCGAGTAGAGCATGCCTGCTATAGTCTGTCTGCTGGGTGCAAAATCACGAAACTCGGAGTTACAGAAAACTATGTCTGTTTTTTGAGTGTTAATTCTTCTTAGGTTCAAAATATTACTTTTAGTGCTCTTAATTAAGAATCGAACGCAACATGTCCAGTATTATTTCATCCACTTAAAACGTTTCCCCTTTTCTTGTTTCCCAGGATGCAACACAAAAGCTTCAAGAACTTTTACCGGAGTATTACAAGATGACACATCGAAAGCGAAGGTTGAGAGCTGTTGCTCTTGAAGAATTACCGTGGAGGGCACAGGTAGGCCGAATTCTTGGCTATTTCGTGATGTAAAATTAGAAAATGGAGGCAAAACACATATAAGACCACCAAAAGGCCTTTCTCTCACGGTTAATTTCAGAGTTAGACTTGTTAGACCATCTTTCATATTCTCCAGGGGCGGACTGGGTAGCCTCTAACCCAGCGGGAAAATCAAGTAAAAGGGCGCCAATACAGGGAAAATATTTTTGCCTCAACAGGCGTTCCATAAACAGCTGGGGGTCTGCGAGGCGCTGTAAGCCCCCCCCCCGGCGGGTCCAGGGCTGAGCCCTGGCAGGGGTAGCGCCCCCGGAAGCTCCTGGGATTTTGTTGCCCAGCTGAAAGATATAGCATCAGAATTAACCAAGAATTTTAATCTTTTGGCAGTAAATCGCTACTTTGTTTGCTTTCCAAAATTTAAGCAACTCTTAAGCAACTTTGAGGGCTGAAGATCCAACTTATCTAAGCAACTCTGAGGGTTGAAACCAAATTTTAGTTGCTTATGGAAAAGAGTTGTAGACCCTAAAATGATGTTTTTCATATGCATAGTTCTATTACTTTAGATAAGAAATCTATAAAAAGAATCAAACTTGCATCGTTTTTTACTTTTTACTTGTCAGATGAACTTGCTAATGGCTCAGTGTACCTTCGACCTGAGCAACGATAAACTGAAAGCTGTCATGAAATCTTATGGCTTGACTGATAGTCACGATGAAGCAAGGTGAATTCTTTATATTTAGCCCCAAAAACGCATAGGCTTGATTGTTTCCTTTATTCCTATGAAAAAGAGGAGAATAGTAAAAGTCCACTACTGAGGAAGCGTAGATTTTACTGTACACATTACAATTGCAAGGTCTTTTGTCAGATTGGCTGCGTGGCGCAATGGTAGCGCGTCTGACTCCAGATCAGAAGGTTGCGTGTTCGAGTCACGTCGCGGTCAGTTGATATTTTTCTTTTGTTATTTAATTTTCTGGGCTAGGCCTAGTCTATATACGAAAATTCATTATTTCTAGTAGCACTTTTAGTTTATTTAATTTTTTCGTTTCCCCCATTTTTTGGAATAGGGTTAATTATCTTGATAATAAAAAACTTTATAGATACAATACTAAATGAATACTTGATAAAAACTTCGAGAATGAAAAAAGAAAAAAAAGAAATTAGTTGGCAAATCTTAGAACTAATAAATTATTTTTAGTTCGTTTTGCCTTACAGTATGTGGTAAACTTTTGAGAGGTTTACATATTGTTGTTTATTGCGATGTTTTTAAAACCGTAGATAAAGTTCCCTTTTTCAGATGCCCCACTACCGTCAAATTCTCAATAATAGATTGAATAAACGTATTTTACTAAAATTTCTTTTGTTTTTCCTTTAGCATAATGGAGCAAGACTGGTTCACTCTGTCGACATCAGGAACACTGACGGTTTCGTGGGCAGGGTGCCCCGTGCAGAACGAGAGTGAAATTGAGCCAACCATTGACATTGGAGGACGGAGCATTGCGAATGAAGGCAAGGATGGAAGATCTACCAAGCTCCGTATTGATCATATATCAGGAAAAGGCAAGGTGGTCATCAAGAGTAGAGCCAGGTAAGATATGGTCTACTGAAATCAGAGTCCATAAAAAGTATGGTCCACAGCAGAAATGCTCAATAGAAATGATGGTCCACTAAAATGATGGTCCACTGAAATGATGGTCCACTGAAATGATGGTCCACTGAAATGATGGTCCACTAAAATGAAAGTCGATAGAAATGACGGTCTACTAAAATGAAAGTCGTTAGAAATGATGGTCCACTGAAATGATGGTCCACTGAAATGATGGTCCACTGAAATGATGGTCCACTGAAATGATGGTCCACTGAAATGACGGTCCACTAAAATGAAAGTCGATAGAAATGATGGTCCACTGAAATGATGGTCCACTGAAATGACGGTCCACTAAAATGAAAGTCGATAGAAATGATGGTCCACTGAAATGATGGTCCACTGAAATGATGGTCCACTAAGATGAAAGTCAATAGAAATGATGGTCCACTAAAATGAAAATCGATAGAAATGATGGTCCACTAAAATGGAAGTCGATAGAAATGATGGTCCACTAAAATGAAAATCGATAGAAATGATGGTCCACTAAAATGGAAGTCGATAGAAATGATGGTCCACTAAAATGAAAATCGATAGAAATGATGGTCCACCGAAATGATGGTCCACTAAAATGGAAGTCGATAGAAATGATGGTCCACTAAAATGAAAATCGATAGAAATGATGGTCCACTAAAATGAAAATCGATAGAAATGATGGTCCACCGAAATGATGGTCCACTAAAATGGAAGTCGATAGAAATGATGGTCCACTAAAATGGAAGTCGATAGAAATGATGGTCCACTAAAATGAAAATCGATAGAAATGATGGTCCACCGAAATGATGGTCCACTAAAATGGAAGTCGATAGAAATGATGGTCCACTAAAATGAAAATCGATAGAAATGATGGTCCACTAAAATGAAAATCGATAGAAATGATGGTCCACTAAAATGGAAGTCGATAGAAATGATGGTCCACTAAAATGAAAATCGATAGAAATGATGGTCCACTAAAATGAAAGTCGATAGAAATGATGGTCCACTAAAATGAAAATCGATAGAAATGATGGTCCACTAAAATGAAAATCGATAGAAATGATGGTCCACTAAAATGGAAGTCGATAGAAATGATGGTCCACTAAAATGAAAGTCGATAGAAATGATGGTCCACTAAAATGGAAGTCGATAGAAATGATGGTCCACTAAAATGAAAGTCGATAGAAATGATGGTCCACTAAAATGGAAGTCGATAGAAATGATGGTCCACTAAAATGAAAATCGATAGAAATGATGGTCCACCAAAATGATGGTCCACTAAAATGGAAGTCGATAGAAATGATGGTCCACTAAAATGAAAATCGATAGAAATGATGGTCCACTAAAATGGAAGTCGATAGAAATTATGGTCCACTAAAATGAAAGTCGATATTAATGATGGTCCACTGAAATGGAAGTCGATAGAAATGATGGTCCACTAAAATGAAAATCGATAGAAATGATGGTCCACCGAAATGATGGTCGACTAAAATGATGGTCCACTGAAATGATGGTCCACTAAAATGAAAGTCGATATTAATGATGGTCCACTAAAATGGAAGTCGATAGAAATGATGGTCCACTAAAATGATGGTCGACTAAAATGATGGTCCACTGAAATGATGGTCCACTAAAATGAAAGTTGATATTAATGATGGTCCACTAAAATGGAAGTCGATAGAAATGATGGTCCACTAAAATGGAAGTCGATAGAAATTATGGTCCACTAAAATGAAAATCGATAGAAATGATGGTCCACTAAAATGATGGTCGACTAAAATGATGGTCCACTGAAATGATGGTCCACTAAAATGAAAGTCGATATTAATGATGGTCCACTGAAATGGAAGTCGATAGAAATGATGGTCCACTGAAATGTGTTTCCACTTAAGTGATGGTCCACTGAAATGATGGTACACAACAGAAATGTTAGTGAACAGAAATGATGGTCCACAGCAAAATTGATGGTCCACAGAAATGATTGTGCACCGTAGAAATGATAGACCAGAGAAATTATAGTCTAAAGAAATTATGGTTAAGAACAGATATTATGTTCCACAGCAATTATGGTCCACCTTATTATAGTCCAAGGAAATGATGGCCCACAGAAGCGCTGGTTCACATTCTATTACTTCCTGGCTAACGGATTATTTTCCCTTGTAGAAAACGATGCCAATCGATTCACATTGTTTAATTTTGGTAGAAATTGTTTCTATTGGATCAAAACTATTCTTCGTTACTTAAGGGTTGAAAAGTAAACAAATTTTTATCACTTCTCTTACTTAAGTTTTTGTGAACATATTTCCACTTATGATTTGTTGTTTTTCAGTCAAAATGGAAGACACAGTCAGAAAAATCATCTCGATGATGGACAATGGGTATCCCAGCACACAGATGAACCAATGAAAATCTACCTCCACTACATCAATAACACACTGGTCTACCTACGAAGGAGCATGGTTAGATTTTTCATCAGATATTTTTCTCAAGTTCCTATTCTTTTTATTTTTGGATAGGATACACTCATTTTTCTGACCGAAACATATAATGAACGGACCGAAATCTTCTTTAAATTCCCAAAATATCTATGTAGCACAAATTTTTGACAGTTTAAGAATTTTAAAAATAATTTACAAAAATAAACTATCAAACAAAACCTTGAAGACTGAGAGCTTTTGATGAGCACTGTCCCTGTCACCATAGTTGGGTGTGTTTTTAATTCTCAAAGTCGATTTTATCTTCTGGTGTTTTTACTAATATATTGTTTGCATTTCCATAACTTGCCTGATTCAATTATCAATCTTATTTCATCTTTATTCCTGTAATTTAATTTGAAGTGGCGAATGAATACGTTCACAAGCAGTTAGGAACACTATCTTAGTTGCTGGATCTTTTGTTTTAGGTACTAGCATGCCGTGGAAAGAACTGGATTCTCCTGCAAAACTCAGCACATGAACTGTACAATATTTCAAACAATTTGCACAGAAGAGTCATGGGTCTGATGCAGAGCACCTCTCCAAGCAATAAGAGAGATCTTCCACTTGATGTGCAGAAGCTTCGAGAGCTTCTTTGGTACCCATTCTTCACGGCTGCAGATAGCTTACTTGAGATGATGAATTACATATACTGGGATGCAAAAGAGAAGAATAAAAAGGAAAAGGTACTTAACATACTCCTTCTACCAACTTTGAATAAATTATTTATTACTATCATTATTATCCAAATTCTGTTCGACTTTTTGCTAGTTTATACTAACAAGCTCTTACGAAAATATTTAACTGAACATCTTGATTTTCTCATGAAGATTTTCGATTTTCCACTTCTATTCACAAAATATAGTGTCCATGTTTTTAATGAAGACAGACTCGAAAATTCCTAAGCAAGGTCAACATTGTACTTAGGAATCTTGGAGTGCTAATGGAGGTACCAATCATTAATCTAGTTTTTGATCGGCAAATTGCTAATGAAGCAGAACGAGAGTACACTCTAACGCAAAACACTATTCAATTAACACTATTTGATTCTAGACCATCAATCTATAATAAGAACTATGCACAAATGAAGACATATTTGTGTACACTCATTAAACCAGTTAAACCTATTTAACCTATGTATAAAGGAGGTTCCCACCGGCTAATTTCATCGTTATCCATATGTTATTGTTAATTAGGTATTTAAGTACATAGGTCCCAAATCATTGTAAGCAAAGTTACTGAAGAAGATTTAATATCTGGATATTATATTCCGTATAGGCTGCATCTGGAGACTCTGAACAAACAACAAAACTTCCATTTGGTGGAGACATTGACGATCACAATGGTGGACTGAGCCTGCATTTCGATGAGATTCTGGATGACACAAGCGTGACGCATTTCATGTGGCTGAAGAAGATAATTTGGTATGCAGTTGAGATCATGTATTTCGAAGAGAAATGGGAGAAGCTCGTGGAGATCATTACACGATTCAGTGCACTGACAAGGTTTGCCTTTGATTTACTCTTCATCTTCTTATAGTCGGTAGAAGGAATGGTCTTGAAGCCTTTTGTCTCATTTCTTTCTTCTAGTCTGGATGTTGAGGTAGTGTTAGCCGTGCACAAAGTTTTTTTGAATTTATTTGAATATGGTTTTAAAAAAGGAACAGAAAAGGTCTCCATTGCATTACTTATTGAAATATTCTAGCATGATTGTTTCTTAGCATATATTGGAAAACAACACATATAGCATCAGGGCTGGGCAGGAATTTTAGTATTTGAGCAGTAAATCCTCTTTCTCGTCGCTGTGAGTTGGCTTATTCTTATATCAGCAAAAAAGAAGCACTTGTGCTCAGTTGCTAAACCAAGGAAATTTAGATCGAGTGATAAAAAGACAAAAGATTGTTGCACGATGACTGTTGAGAATATTTAACTAAGACATACAACTAGAGACAATATCCTCTATTGACTATAATCTTCTGGACATTCATTTACTTCTTGAGAAAAGTCTCTCTGTAAAATATGGACACTACCTGTTAATTAGTTTAGGCTACCTATTTCAAAAAGAATTATCATCATTATCATTCAAGCCAAATCATTGCTTCACGCGACCAGTTTTCCCCATTTATTGGAATTTGGGCTAGATTCTTGAATACCCCACGCCATTGTTCTCACGCCTTAACAACCTATTGTTTTCACGTTGGGTACTTTTGTTTCGTCGACCAGTGAAGTTCTCTTCCTCCCCCAACACGTTTAAAGGAATTACTTGATTGAACTTTTCCTGGAAATAGAAATCCGACCTCCCCGGAGTTTTTCTTCAAGGATAACTCTGTTCTAGGGGTAAGCATCTTACCCTAGAAACAGACCCTTAGTTTTTATAGTTGATCCCATGTTTGTCTGTGTGTGTAATTTTATTTCAATTCTATTATTTACAGTAGCTAACAATATATAAATTTTAAATATATACAAAATCAACTAATACAAATCGAAATTACAAGAACAAAAGCAGTAAACAAAATGAATATTTTCTATCTACATAGCTAATTTAGTAGGCATTTGCAGGTACTACATTTGCGATGGGGACCATTCCATTGTTTTATCAAAACCTTGAAACTTTTCAAATCTTTTGCTGACTTTATTTCGTCTGGTAAGCTGTTCAAAATCTGTGGTGCAATAGACATCAGGCTATTGGGTTCAAATGTTGTTTGGTTAGGCCTAACATGGGCTAAGTTATTTTGATTTCTTAATGACCATGTTATGAATTAACGGGTTACATTTTCTTTACAGAGATCGATTCGCCGAATCATTGCTTCCAATAGTGATATACGCCCAAAGGCAGCTTCGAAACCGCCTACGCCTGAAATCATTACCCGGACCTGACAAGATCCACCCGAAGGTAGTATTTGACAAAGAGACCGGGATACCTTTGCAAGCATTCTTCGACCAACCGGATGTGGTTTCAATTGAACCGGGAGCACATATCGATCCGGAAGGTCATGATCTCTATGATCCCAAGACAGAGGGCATAACTCTAGTGTCGGTACCCTTGGATGTAGAAGGAAACTTGGAACGTCTTCATAAGTTATTAGATGCAAAACGGTATTCTGCCAGGGCTTTGGAGCACAGTAGAAGATTATTGGTGTTGTATCTAGCCGGAAAGCAAAATGGTAAGAAGATACTGCATGCATAAGAATGTTAAAATGATAGCAAATTTGATTTTCCTGCTTCACTTCGCTGATTTTACATATATGGGGATAAAATATTTACATGGGATAAAGTTCTACATTCTGAACCTGTGGACATACGTTTCACTTTTCATAAATGTTGGTAGATTTGCTTCAAGATTTGGTACTATAATTTCAATCAGTGTTTAAAGGATAAGATTTATTCACTGAGTCAAATTTTGAAGGAGAGTCAAAATATTTGTATCTATATATTGGTTGATTGATCAATGATTTACCGAAGAGTTGATATTGACGATGCACAGCTTTGGCTTTCAATAAGTTGAGACTAAATTTTATTACTATTTTTGCAATACTGCATTAAGCATGATAATTTCCTACTCTTCAACAAGTTGAGTCTAATTATCTTTGATCAAACATTCCACAAACAGTCCTTGGATTTTCTGGTGAATTTCTTCACCTCATAGTTATTGCCTTCTTGAACTGTGCCCATACCTATAGTTTCAGTTCTTTCCTGTAGTTTCCAACTATGGTGACGGATGTGATTGTTTGGAATATGTTTCCTTGGCAAGGCAACTACTATCCTTAAAAATTATTGTACCAAGAGAACGTAAATGTACAACACTTCAGTTTTTGGGAAATATGAAAGTTAGCGTACTCCTATGAACGATGCAATTTTCTCTGTCAATGAAGCATAAAAAGAGCCCTGTATTAAGTAAGGGACGGGTCTAAATCCTTGTTTAAAGATATTAAAAGACTAATGCCTCAACTGTAGATGATAGATCTTGATAACTTGATATTGTGATTGTAGGATGTGTACAAAAAGTTGATCATTTTTAATCAAGGATCGCACGAACAATCCCTGGATTTTCCGAGAATTTCTTCACCACACTGTTCTTGCCTTTTTCACCTCTGCTCCTACCCATAGTTATATATATCTATCATGCTTTTGACTGGAAATTCTCTGGACTGGAAATTTGCCTTACCAGCATGGAAGTAGCTTTTGATAACTTGATATTGTTATTTTAGGGGGTGTACCAAAAGCAAAACTTCGCCAAGGCTCACGTGTCAGTTTCAATGCGAGTCAGATAAAACCACAATCAGCCACTCCTGTTGATTTGAAAGAAGAAATATTTGAAGAGAGAGAAGATATAGAGAGTTACCCCCTTCCAGATGCTCAGCTCGCTGTTGTTATTTCTTCATACGACAAAACTATAGGTACGCTCATTCATTTTAACACTCAAAGTGAAGGTCACTTAGTGCCACTACACCCTTTAATCAGAACCTCATTATGTCGGTTATAACAACCATAATTCTACACCTAGCTCGATTAGGGAGTGCATTTCTCAACCTTTTAATCTAATGACCCTGAGATGGGCAAAATCTTTGCTTTCCACGGTATCGTCTTCGTTATGCAATTTTGTATTTTGTACTGTAAGTTTTTATCAATCCGGTATAGAAAAAAACCACCTTGATAGTGCAGTTTCGATCAAGCAGCTCTAACTGCTGGTTTTTTCAGATGTGTCTTGAAAAAAGACTGATTTAAACTTATGATTGATGTTTTGTGATTATGACTACTAGTTTATTATACCTTTGTTTGTTTATGTTTTAAGTAAAATTCATATGACCTTTGTTTTTAGAAACCCTGCAATATCGGCAAGAAAGCAGTTTAGCTGCACAGGCAATGCATGAATTGGGTAATCTGATGATGCACTCTGGAAACACGAGGTATCTACTTGACAATTTGATGGAGTTTCTATTACTATATTACTCAAATCCCAATTTCATGTTGTTTCTTTTTCCGTGTAACTATTCAGTCAATGCAGTTACAGTATGGTGATGAAATATACCTGAAAGCCGTGAGGTCAGACCAAACTCAAATCTTTAGTGCAACAAATGAACAGACAATGTTTGGCAGGAATGTTTTTACCAAACTTGGTTTAAAACATTGTTCAGAATAGGCTGCCACTTATCAAATGGTTGTCTCATGATTTCATTGTAACAGAACATTATTCAGATAGAAAGGGTGTGAGAATCTTTTAAGAATTGTTTTGGGTACAGTAGGTAGGATATAGACTATAGACAATACCTTCTTTGTATCACTTTATAAAATGGGGCCCTTGTTGAGACTACTACCCATGCAAGAAAAATATTTTATGGAGTTTGCAAATCTATTCGGGGTGATCCAAAACCCAACTAATATCAAAAAACTTATTTCATCTGAGAATACTCAGTTTAACCCAGTTTATGACAGAAAACCCAGTTAAACGGAGGAAAGCCCGTTTTATATGAAGGATATTGCCTCTTGGTTACATTTGCTTACAACAGACTTGAATAGTCTATGATTGATAGTTGAGAATTGTTGATATTGCAGGCTTGCATACAAATGGTGGGCAGATACACTCGACACGATACTTGACAGCAAAGATGCTTTGAAATCATGGAGGAGCCTCTTACTTCCTGAGAAGAATTCAATTCGTTCCTCAAGGCGCTTTATTGACACTTGTGGCATCTGGGGATGTGTTCTTGGTGGGGTTTTGGCAACCAAGATTGCGAGGTACTTACATTTACGACCCGCTAATTATCACCCTGGGGAATTTCTGTGCAGTATTCTTGAGGATGTTCAGTTCTGCGGGGGTAGACCATCAGTACTATTGGGGGATACAATCAGTACATGGAAGGATGTACAGTACTGTCGAGGGATACCGTCCAGTACTGTAAAAGGTGTTTAGTATTGGGGGGATACCATCAGTAATATGAAGGATACTCAGTACTGTAGAGGAAAACCATAAACACTTTGGGTATCATTTCCGCTGTGCTTATGATCCTCTTTCACAGTCATTTTTCCACCAAAAAAGATGATTATTTTTTTAATATGATTCTGTTTTTTAAGGTACATTCACACTACGAACCTCGGCATGCGGTCTGATTTCTGTCACCTTTCAGCAGCCATGTTCCAGGTTTGTGTTTAAGATTTCAAGTATGTATCGACTGTACTCTTTCAAGATGTTGAAATATTTGTTGTTGCTTTTGCTATTAGTGTAACTTTGTTTATTAGGTTTTATTCAGTTATTAGCTTAGTCAGTCCTGCTTTGCTTGTATAGGGTATATAAGCATGGAAACCCTATTAGTTATGCCATGGGCCTTTAAAGTACTGTGGGGGATATCATCAGTACATTGCAGAATGTTAGGTAATGCGGAGTAATACCATAAGTAATGCGGAGGAATACCATCAGTAATACCTACTCAATGCTTGTGGTTTCCTTCAATAGTATTGAACATTCTCCACTGTATCTTCATAGAGCAGTCTTTCATCGGTACAAAACTTCAATATACCCAGACAAATCGGGAAGCTTACTTATGTGTATTACTCTTTTGAGTTTCAGACGAAAAGCTTACATAATCTATGTTTTTGCTTTGCTTCTGATGTTTCTGGAAGTATCTTTATACTAATAGTGCTGTACAAAAATTTAATTCAGTGTCTTTCTTCTGCCTTAGGGTTTGCTATGCTCATCTTTACCTCACCCATCCGCCTTTATCGACTATGCAAGCTACGACATTGGCCTAAACCAAAACGTGAAAGAACTTCTGCCTGGAGTGGATCTCTTCTCTGACATCTTCAGGGCTGATTGTGGCAATGTTCTCGGTGCTTTACTTTGGACGGTCAATGAATTGATAAGAACGGGATTCTATTTGCAGGTAATTTTATGATTTTATTCGTCAATGTTAGGACATAGCCTAGATTTTATATGTTTTTCAATGATGGCCGTATTGTATCGATTGCATCAATTTTGAGCTTTCCTAAAGAAAACCATCGATGTTTATGTTTTGATTTGTCATTGCTTGAACATAGTCTAGGTTTTGTATATTGCTTAATGATGGTTTTCTTTAGCTAAACTCTTACTACATGCATTCTATTTAATAAGGTACGTCATTGAGACAGTGTCCAAGGGCAATTTGATTTCTCAGTGATTCCTCAAGATGTCTAGCAAAGATGACCAAATACAACTTTTCTCGAGAGTGGTGTTTCTAACCAATAGCAAGAGCCTCCCAGAGAGGGAAATTAATGACCATCAGGAATCCAAACATAGGGCATGATGCTTTAGATTTGAACAGTAGAATTCAAATATTGTTTGATACAATATGTGTCTAGCATTTTGTTTGTCTATATATTCAATACAGTGCTACATGTATGAAAGTACAGAGCAATATAGATAAGAAACAAGAAAGGAGACTGGCTTTCTGTAACTCAAAGTTTCATGCTCTCTCATCATCAGACAGACTATAGAGACTGGTAAACACAATATGTATATATTTCTCTTGGTGCCTGTAAACTGCTAACTATGTGATCTTGTCCTGTTGATTATCTCCCATCATCACGATCTATTGGATCAGAAATTCATTTAGTCTCGAGAAAACTAGGATTTGGAAAATCAATCAAATCAATTTGTGAGAATAAAAAGTTACCGGAGTAGGACTCGAACCAACAACCATTGACTTGGTGCCTCAATTCTCTACCAACTGAGATATCAGGGAATCTACATAGTCCTTCTTTCACATACGGTGAATATCGAAAATAATTGACTAACTGTTTAGTTAGTTCTCTGTAATCGTTCTTAAGATATTGCTCCCCGTTTACTATGTATTGAATATTGTTTCCTACAGGCTCTACCCCTGCTGTCCATCTGCCAATACCTCACTAATGACGTGTGCAAAGATGTCAGAAAATCTGTCGAAGTCAAGATACTACGGGTTTGTCTTTTTTCCTTATTTATTGGATGTTTGCCAGATGTATCGGAATCATTGCCAAATGTCAGACGAAAAGCAAAACTTTCAAAGAAGACCTGGTATAGCCTAGATTTGTCTGCTCGGGTTAGGGATTTCTTGGCTGTGTTTTACCTGGTTTATTGGTCTTGATAAACGAAATTTTGCATGCTTGATCCCGTTTAATTGAAATGTTAGGTGAAATACCAGCTTTAAGTCATACTCTCTTATTTGACAAACTCAACTATTATAAACAAAAATCTTTGAACAATCATAGAAGTTAACCCAATATTGATAGTTTAACCTAATCCTAGAAATTTTTTCTCTTGTTGTGAGGTATTTTCTTCAAAAAAATTCTCTGATTATTGGGGATTTTGCCCAGGTGATTAGTCTACCTTGTAGATCTCCTCGGTAATGAGTCTACCTTGTGGACTTTTACAGGCACCACATATTTACCTACCCTACTTTAGTAGTTATCCCCCCTTACGAAAACCATCATTTACCTGTTTGAAAAATGCTTAAGTAAAAATGTTTTTTAGGTGCGAGCATTAGCTGGCCTGAATCTGTTTGCAGAAGCAATAAAGCAGATGGAGCATGTTTTTAGAAGCAACAATCTTCCTAGCTTGAGTTTGAAGAGAATGAGGGTTACTACACAAATACAGGTAGATACTATTACAATAATGGTATCGAACTACTAATGGCATATTGATATTGGTATATTGATGATGGTAATTCATATGTTAGCGCTGTATTTATTGTACTTCATTTACATTGAAATGGTTAACCCAGCTATATAGTCTAGAGAATTTTGCAGCCAGCCAAGAAAATTCGAATTATCGAATTAAATGATATTAAAGCATTGCCCTGATTATCTGAACAGATTAGAGTTAGATTTATTTTAGGTCACAAAAAACTACTCGATAATGAGATTGAACTCCAACTCAAAAGTGGTTCATATCTTTATTCGTGTTTACTCTATGTTTTTGTACCAAGCACAAAAAATTATTACTTAGTAAAAATATGCTTTCTAATTTTCCTTGCCTGAATATTTTTTGAAAACAACACCCCGCATATTAGATATGACTTATTGAATATAGTTCGATATGTCAAGAGCCTTTATGAGACTTGATAGTGATAGTTTTTGATAACTATTGCAGTTTGTTTTTATTTGGAGAGCCGTTTTAGTGCAATAAAAATAATCACTTTGATTTACAGCAGAAGTTTGGCAATTTCAGCAATTCTAAGAAGCTTACAGACCAAGCCAATGTGAAGGTAATTTCATTTCATTTCCTTTTCCACGCATATTTCACATTGTACAGTATAGCCAGAAAAATCGTAAACATATCGAAGTGAAAACATGGATTACTTAAGCTTTTCGTCTGACACTCAACAGAGTAATACGTCAGAAAGAGAACGAAACAGATACCTAACTGATTTATATACCCAGATGTGAATCGAAATATGCCAATCACTATGTTTCCGATTTTTCTGGCTATATTGAAGTTTTGTACTGACCATAGACTGTTCACAGAACAGTATTCAACAATAATTGGCTTCATTGTCTGCTACTTTTTCGGTTTCACAGAAATTTAGAAACTTTTATTGTGTTCCTTATGAGATTTTCATCATTCCAGGCGATACGAGAACTCTGTACTGCATCACTGGCTAATGCACAGATAGAGGCTTATGGCACCAGAACGGCGCGTATTGTTGAAATAACACAGTCGCATTTGCTTAACTGCATTGCTGATACTATCAATTCTGTACCAGAAGAAACTGCAGCCCCGAGGTGATGTATTGTTGAATCCTTGTGCTCTTTTGCATACTAACAAATTATTATCATCATCATCTATTTTGATCCAAAAGATTGCAAAACCTGAATTGTTATTCAAATTACCAATGTCGAATTTAAATGCTTACTCTTCATTTTCATAAAGCTTATTTTGTATTTTGAATGCAATGCAAAAGTTTTATCCCCTTTATCCTGATTTCCTACAGAGTTTGGTAAACAAACTCTCTTTGCTCCCAGTTATTTTATTTCAAGAAGCTTCCCTAAAATTTTGCCTCATTTAATTCCTTTGCTCTCTATTTTGACGTCAACGTTTAATAAAATTTCAATATATGAAATAATCTTCGGATTTACCATAGGCCTGTAGCTGAAATACAGAAAATGTCATTAAAGCATCTTGTGATACAAACACAACATCTGGGAAAATAGAAAATTGAATGTGTGATTTTATATTTTCATTTAGTGGTCCACCAGTGATCAAAGAAGAGGTCTCCCCCGAGCTTAAACGATCCAGCAGCAAATCTAAAAAGACCTCCCCGAGAAAGAAGAACACGAAAACAAAAACTGGTAAATTCCTTTGATTCTTCAACGAGTTTTTATATAGTCTTTATTGTTTTAAATCTATTTAACATATTAATGATAAATAGCCAGAGTTTTTTTATTTGTTCTCTTTCTGACGTATTACTCTGTTGATTGTCAGATTCCAAAGCTTAACTAATCCATGTTCTCACTTCGCTATGTCTCCGATTTTTCAGGCTATATCGAAGTTTTTTACCATTCGAAGACTGTTCTATCATTGCTAGCTTTGACGATTTTGGTCCTTAGATTTTTTCTTGATTCTGATTTGTATTCAATTCTGACATATTTTTCCTTGTTTGTAGGAATATCTCCTAGTTCTTCCACCTCTGAATTAGCACCAGAAGAGGTGCAGATGACAATGCCAAGAACAAAGGTATGTTGAGAGTTGCGTGCTTATTTCGCACATCAATCATTAGTAGCCCATCATCTTAATCATTGTTTTGCTATCATCATAATCATAATCATTGTTATCATTATAATCATGACTGCTTCAATTTTAGGGTTTATTGCTGAGTTCTTCTGAAGGGATACTGAAGAAAATTTTGGGGTCATTAAACGGACAAAATGAAGACAGTAAGTTCCTCATTGTTTTTCTATCATTGTGAAACATTGATGATATCACCCTGGGGAATTCCTATGCAGTATTGTGGAGAGTATTGTGTGCTGTCGAGGATGTTCAGTATTGTGGGGGATATTATGAGTGCATTGGAGAGCGTTCAGTACTGAAAGGGATGCCCCTATTACTGTAGAAGATGTTCAGTACTGTGGAGGGATACTATCAGTGCCGTGGAAGGATACTATCAGTACTGTGAAGGGTCATTCGGAAGTTCACTTACTTTCTTGTCTAGGTTTCAAATTTTGAAGCGAGACGTAACTGTGCTATCTTTCACTAAATATTATACATTTCTGTGGCAATTTTTTCCATATTAGTGAAAAGATTCGTTTTTCACTTTTTAAGATTCTTAATTCAAGTAGCTTTACTGGATGGATTCAATTTGTCTTTTCAGTTGTGTGGATGGCTGCAGAAAATCTTGAATTGTTATGTCTGAGTGAAATAGAACTTTCGAGGATTGCAGACATGAGGCTGTTTCCCATCACTGCTGCTAAACATATCTTCAAGGCAATGAAAGCCATTGAGAATGCCTCTGTTTTGGCTGAAACCGACCTTTCCAGGTAATGTATGTTTAAAAGATAATTTCGGGGCTGGCAAAATTGTCAATAAAGTGAAAAAGCATACTATCGTCATAGTTTGAATTACTTTTTCCTAACCTCTTTTCCTTTTTCTGTGAGGAAAGGCATGCTCAGTCTAAGCATTGTAGAGCTGGGGGTGCATTACCCCCTCCCAAACAGTTCTCAAAATAAATACTTCTCAGCATAGTGCCCAGTGTTTCTTTTATTTTCAAATAATGTCCACCCACCATAACTATTTTCCAAAGCTATACGATGCTGGCAAATTGATATTTCACTGCTCATGCCCCCTCCTCCACACACAGATCTCAACTTGAGTTAGCTCCAGTATTCCTACAACTGCGACTTCAACTGACAATATAAAATCTAATTTCTAGTGACATAAGGCAAATAACGGTAGCTGACAAGAAGCTCCTTTCAACCTCTGAGCTTAATCTGATTTTTGTATGCTCCAAAGTGAAAACCGATGCTCGCGGCTCCCTCCCATCCCCACAGATTTGAACTTTAGTTGCCCCCGGCATTCCTGCAATTTTAAATGCAACTGCATGAATCATTAATCAAAAATCTCATTTCTAGTGACATAATGCAAATAATGGTAGCTGACAAGAAGCTCCTCTCTGCAACTGAACACAATCTGATGTCTGCAAACCCAAAAGTGAACATCGATGCTCGCTTATGGCTCACTTGTCGTCTCAAAATATCCCAGTATCTGTCTGACTGCATTAAGATACCAGTTGACGAATCTCCTCTTGAGACTGAGGCTGTCATTGGTACTGCGGAGTATCACATTGATCAGGGATTGAATGAAGCGGAGGCGTTTGGTGATGATGAGCTGGCACTGAAGTTTTCAATGCTGGAAATTTATAAGTCTCTGCATACTGGAGACGAGGCTGCTGATATTGCTGAGAAGTTGGAGGTGAGCCTTGTGTAACACCACTTGATCTTTGTTATTTTGAATAAAAGGCACTGCACGTTGTATGTTTTATGAGGTCTTAGTTTATTCAATTGCTTTTATTTTTGATACTCTCTCAACTTGAGAACAACTGTTCACCAGAACCTTTCAACTTGATTATTGAGAAGTTGAAGAAAAGTCTTATCAACTGGATTCATTCTATATTCAATAAAAAACACTTCATATTATGTCAAGTCTTAAATTTTATCAATTTAACAAAGGTTTTTTCAATTTGAAAACAACTGCCTGTTAGACAACCCCTCATTTTTGTTGTTGGGAAGTTGAAGGTCAGCTTTGTGTCTTTTAAACTAGATCTATTCGATATTCATATGAAAGCACTACATCTAGTCTAATTTGTTGAATTGCTTCCATTTGTGATACTAAAGTTATTCTCAATTTGAAAACAACTGCCCATTAGACAACCCTTCAATGTCAAGTTTGATTTATTGTGATTTAAAAACTACTTGATCTAGAATCTGTGGCATTAAGCAGCTGGTCTATCTGTTTCCACCACTGCAGCATGCTACTGATACAGCACTGAAATTATTCCCAGCAATAAGTAATCAAAAATCCCAAACCCAATGAGGAAAATAGAGAATTTACCAATATTGACGTGTTTAAAAATCACAATCTCATTTTTTTTCTCATTCCCAAATCCCAGTCCCAAGAAGTCCAATCCCATTTTCCAGTTTATCAAAGGCAAATCCCACTTCCCAATTTACCCCCTCATGACCGGCTTCGAGGTGTTGACGAACAACTTACTCCACTGTCACTAAGAAGGGACGTTTGAAATAAGGCTTCTTGCCTTACGCACATGAAACATAAACTTACTTGAATTGTTACGAAGTAGTCAAGTTGGTTTGTATACGATGAAATCAAATACGATGCAATAAAATTCTTTCATCCTGATTTTCTGCAGTGTCTGGTGAACAAGCTCTCTTCGTTGCCGGAGATTTCACTGGAAGCAGAAGTCCTTCTGTTAGATGCAAATATTCTTATAAACGATGTGATAGCTACGACTGGTCAAACATCTACTGCTGATGCTATTGCTGCTTATTCTGGCATTCTTGACAATATCCTCACTCAGGTATCAACATTTTCACCAGTTATCTAATCCTATCTTATTCAAATTAACAAATTTTATACTCAAAGTTTTCTCTGACCGAAAACCTTCGCAAAACCTCCTTCTTTCGTTTATCTTTGATACCAATTTTTCTCGTTGAAATTTGGTGTTTTTCTGATACTGGTTTGGAGAAAAAATTTTCCCTTGAAATCTCTAATTCAATAAGAATTAAAACGACCTCACCAAAGCTGTAAATGTAGAAACAAACCAAGAAATATAAGGACAACTATTTGTGTGGCTTGTTTGTGATTCTCAAACTAAAGAATCCATTTATATAGTATTGGGAGATATACTTTGGAATCAGTACTTTGGGAAGATAGCATTAATCTTGTGGAGGGTTTTCAGGACTGTGGAGGGATACCATCAGTACTGTGAGGAGATTCTATCAGTACTGAGGAGGGTGTTCAGTACTAAGAAGGGTGTTAAGTACTGTGGGGAGATACCATCAGTACTGAGGAGGGTGTTCAGTACGGAGTAGGGTGTTCAGTACTGTGTAAGATAACATTCAGTACTGTGTATGTAGTAGGGAAACCACTCGCACTTTGAGTGTTATCCCTCTACATAACTACACAGACGTTTCCTAAGGTTCATATGGTGTTTCTCCTCCCTTTTAATCTTCTTAAACTGTCATTCATAGATGATGCACATGGGTATCGACATTATACCAAGCCAAATGATAGTGGCGAGACCATTGAAGAACATATACAACAACCTTCTCGAAAGCTTATCTGCTGTGAAACTGCGCATTGGCAAATGCAAGGCAACTGACGCAAGTCAACTTGCTGATGCAGAATCACGTGCTAAGCATTGGAGTGATGTTAACAGATGCTTGGATGATGCATTGGAATTGCAGCAATTAGCTGCCAAAGAATCCCCTTCTATCAATGTGGAAATAGTCTTTATCAAAGGTAATATATCAGTTGTGCAGCTGTATATGCTTTTTCGTGCAGTAAAATCCTGCAAATAAGAACCTGCGTGGTTCAGTGTTTCCTTGAAAGGCTTTATTTAGTGATACTATTTCTATTGACTCCTATTAAGGTATGGATGCAAAATCTGCATTTTCATGGATGGTCTTAAGTTAGAAGATTGTGTATTTTAAGCACTATTTTGAGTCAAGAAGAGATATAATGTTTCATTAAAGCAATTAAGAAAAATTCAAGAAAGATCTTTGAGAATTACTAAAACTTTAGGGAAGAAGTTCTTAATGGAAGTAGCTCCTGTATGCGGGTTTTACTTTATAAGTGGAGGAGTTTCACTAAGGGGTGATATGGAGGGGGTATTAACAATTATTATGCTGATTATACCTTTTTGTTCGGAAGCTGAGAGTTGAATAAAAAAGAAAAATACCATAAAAGATTTTCTAACTTCTTCATAGTCAATCAATCATATTTAAGCTCTGAGAAATTTGTAACAGTGTCAACTATGAATTCATCTTTCTCTTTTTGCAGGTTTGGTTATGCGTCAACTCTTCGAACTGGATAAGATCCCGTTGAAAGACGCTGTGGAGGCGCTTATAGAAGTTGTTAAACTATCATCTCAACACACACAAGATCTCAGGTTGGCTACTATCTTTTTAGATAATGGTGGACATATATATATATATTTTTTTACCGTTGCTGTAGAACTAGAATTAACCCTAACTAATGCAACGGAGTTTCCCTATATTTTATTCTTGAAAGATTAACTACTACTCGATATTTTCCCAACTGAATATTCAGATGGGGTTGGGCCTGTCTCCTCTTCCTGGCCTGAGCCTGGTGTGTTGATATTTTTTCAGTCTTTTGAAAATGAAATAATTTTGTTGGTTTTATTTTCTACGAACTTTTTTAACATAGATAGAAAGAGTTTGCTATTGAACAACATTAAAACAGTTTTTGATGAAAGTTGAAAATTGCAAAAATACTCATGACAGAAGCAACAATGAAAAACATAATATTTCAGAGTTTTACAATTGAATAAATTGTCTTCATCTCCTTTACAGCATGATCAGACACGTCTACCTGGAACTAGCCCTGGCCTATCTTTCCTTCTACGAGAAATCAGAAGCAGTCTACCTGAAGAGCGAGAAGCAACGCCTTTTGGAAGAAACTGACAAAGAAAAAGAACGAAAAGCTGGTTCCGCCAAATCCAACTTACAATCCAGCTCTAGCCTCGGAAAGCAAGCTCAAAAGCAACAAAAAGCCCTCCAGGCAGCTCGTGAAAAAGAGGCTCGAGCTAGAGAGAAGCAAAGACAGGCCATTCGCAAAGCAGCTTGGGTAGCTATAAGAGCTGCAGGCGCTATTTCTAAAGCTCAGCAGAAGCTAGAAACACTGTCCAGTGATGTTGTTGTTGTTTCAGCAGAAATGAAGGCTCTTTCCGCACCGGATTTCAGCCTGTTTGAGATATTCAAGACGGCTTCAATTGAGCGTGACAGCAATACTGGAGCTCTCGTCAATAACAGTGGAATGATCAAGGCAGAAACTCGCAATGGTCATTCAGAATCGATTCAGTTCTCGTGGTTGCATTTAGTTAACTACTTGAAAAATCTCAGGCGTTTGACGGGGTATGTAGGCATGGGACTTGGTGGAGGTTCGAAACTATGCGTCCGCACTGCATATAAGACCAGCCGTACTGCTCTCAAGCTCGAGGTAATGCACAACTTCCTACGTGAGAGCCTGATGGTTTACGAAAAGGAGTGCTGTCCAATTCTGCCCGTTGATTACTTTTTGGGACAATCATTGACGCTATTCCCTGCTAAAGATGTACCAGCAATAAATGTTACCCAAGATGAGGAAGATGAAGATGGAAAGCGTGCGGATAAATCACCAACCAGAAATTCAGATGCTTTGGGCAGATCAGTCACTCCTAAAGACGATGGCCCTCCTATTGTCTCCGGTTAGTGATTTTCCATTTTGTGTCCCACATATAAAATACACCTGGTTTAAGAACCACATACCTGATGTTCAATGTATAGCCCTTATTATAAAAAACACCTATTGATTTCAATAGATGCATCGGAAAGGCCCCAGACCTGATCTTGAAATTGACGTTTCTTATAAATGGGACACTGCTATAATTATTCTTCTAGACGAGACCATACATAAATTCGATAACTTCGCTCAGAATTCGATTCTTCTAATTACTCAAAATACGAATAAAAATATAACTCAGTTTTGATTCCTTTTTACGCACTTTCAACCATCTCGATTCTTTTCAAATTATTTTCATGATACAGCCCATATATATCAGGCTCTATTCAGAATCATACTCACACTTATGGGATTCCTAATGATTATCTACTTTATTGTATTACGTTTGGCACAGCATGAATTAGGAGCAAACGAAAATTAGAATAGAAATAGTGTCTGTTGAAATTGGTTTTTTTAAAAACTATCGAATATCTATTTACCAAGAGTGGTGCCGAGGGGGTATTAAGGTAATCACTGATTAACAAGGTTTTCTGAGAACTAGATATCCAAATCAATATAAATACATGAACATTCTTCCATCCATCAATTATGTAGAGATTGATTACCTATTTCTAAGGCCTCTACACCACCCCTGCTATGTATACATGTAACCACTTAATATAGGTCAAGTAATGAGTCAAGTTTGGTCATATAAGATGGATAGGTAACCTTCTTAGCCCCACTCCACCAGGCCTAAATGTTTAACAGCAACTCTGAAATTCTCTTTAATAATATATTCATGTTTGCTTTGTTTTTTCCAGCACGTAGAGGTTCCTTTGACCCATCCAAATCGCAGATCTCCAAAATAGCTGCCAAGTCAGATCGAATTCACGTCCGGGACCCTTTGCAAGCGGGTGAACTCGAGGTTGCTATGCAATGGTATCACTCCGAGCTTTTCAAAGAGGACGCCACTACGTTGCTGTACGCCATGAACAGTAAGCCAATCACAGTGACGGATAAGGCAGCCTCGTTTGCAGCAATAGTTGTCATGAGTCAATTGGATGTTCAGTGGCCTTCTGGCTTGCGTCAGAGTTTGATGGAATTGTTCCGCACGGCAGAAAGTGATTTGAACCAGCAACCAGGTAAGATAATGGCTGGTAATTATAATTGTATTTACTGTTTATGGGGTCAGGAAAGGGTGAATTGGAAATTAGGACTTACCTTTTTATTAACAGGGAAAATGGGATTTGACTTCTTTGGACTGGGATTTCGGAATGCAAAAGTAAATTGGAATTAAGATTTTCAAACTCGTCCAACTGGGATAATTATCCCTTGCCGTTCAGGACAATCTTTATAATTCGAAGTAATTAAATTTGCATTAAAGACTGAACCATGCCTAATTTGAAGGAAAATTCATTACTGCATATTATGATGCGTTGTGCACAAGAAAATGCGTTGCAGTAGACCCTACATCTCCTGGAAAAAACAGATGCGAATGTTAAATGAGAAGTACCAGTTTTCCCCTCAAAGAAGTAACTACCATCAAACTACCAATAATGGGGGTTTTCAAATAATATTTTCTTGTATCTCTTCAAAAGGAACATCTGGATGAGTAGGCCTGAAATAATATCTGCGTGTAGTGGCAAATAGATGATACTCTACAATTGAATGATATTAACATCGTACACCGTTTCTAGTATCTTTGCATAAAACCATTCAATCACTACACAAATTGGTTATCACAACTATTTCTACCTGGGAGCATTCAACTTGTGATTTCATGTCTGAAAACTGATTTTTGTCTCTTGTACTTTCTGTGAAGAAATATCAACTAATGTTTAATACGACAATTGTACTACAATTAACAATATAGTTGGCATTAATCAGCATTTATTTTAGTTGAACCTATGTACAGAAGCCAGTTGCTGCGACCTTCCCATTTTCCAGATTCCTGTCTCTTCAACTCCTAAACCAAATTAAGGACAGAGGGCTTACAGTTATTGCTCAACCTTGGCCCATGCAAATTATTAGGGTCATGTCTCCTAACGCTTGTCATCTTCACATCGTAGGCAATTGACAAATGCTAGATATTGAAATAACAAAGTAAGTAATTGAACCTATGTAAAACCAACTTCAAAGAAACTCATTATCATTATATTATTGCTTGCAGGAACTTTAACGAAAACAGCAGTTGCGATTCAGGCCGCTTCGACCATTTCATCCACCTCACCGACTCGCAAGAAGAAACCGGTTGGCATCAAATCGATTGCTCAAGATGACAAGGAGGAAGAAATCAAAACTCAACTGAAAAATGTTCTAGAAATTCTCAATCATGTCTTCAAGAAAGATAACCAGGTTCAGGTACGATTTTTTTATTACTTTTACATGTTTGATTAACGTAGGAAATTGCTTTCTGAATTTGTCGTTTCGTATTTGTATAGTTACAGCACTTGTGATATAAAGCCAGTGTTTCGATTTCAGAAAATAGTGCTCAATACATAATAGCAGAGCGTAAATGTTCTAATTGACAGAAAAGAGACAAGAAATTACTCCTTCTCTACAAGCCTGTTTCGTGATTGCTCAATCATCAGGAGATGTACTAATCTTTAGTAGCTACATCTAGGTTAGTACATCTCCTGATGAGTGAGAAATCACGCAACAGGCTTGTAGAGATGAACGTGTAGTTTCTTGTTTCTTTCTACCAATCAGTTTATACATCACTTGTCTATTTCCATTATTTCTGTTTTCTTTTAGGAAATACCATTCGAAACAACATTAGACAATATTGCCTGTCTGGAGAAGTTTTTCAATACAAGTTTTGGCCACCTCTCCAAAACTACAGATGCCTTTTTCACTTGGCTTTCTCGATTGTTAAACTGAGGACTTTCCTAGTTGAAAATTTTTCGTTGTTTGCACATGTTTTCTGTATTTTCTGTAATTAATACTATTTCAGTATGTTTTAAAAAGTAAAATGTTTTATTATGGCAGAATTGCTTTTTCTTTATCAGAATCTTGGACTACTTCTTTTTGTTTTCAATCACTCAACTGCTTCTTAAGGTTAGTTCAATGTAAAAGAAAACAACGAAAAATATGTAGGCAATCAAAAATAACGAAAACATAGATTACTTTAGCTGTTGAGTGTCAGACGAAAAGCTTTCTATGTGTTCGTTTCATTATGTTTCCGTTATTTCTTGCTATACTGAAGTTCTGCACCATCCAAAGACTATACAATCAAAAATATGCGTTTTTTTCTCAAAGTCTACCTTGTGTAGATAACCTTAGAAGAATCAGTTTTCTCTAGTTAAAGTTTTCAAATTGGCTCTGGTTTTTCCCTAACCTTGAAGAATGTTTATTGTAGTTTTGCCTAAACTAAATGCCCTTACGTAAAATGGTTATAAAAACTTAAATGGACAATTTGAAAATTCCACAAGAAATTATCCCACAACACTGCAAAGACAAACTAAAATACCCTATGAAATACATTATAAGATTTCTATCAATTTTGAGGTACAACGTACAACAGTGATGGAAGCCTGCATTGACTATTTACAGGTCTCCTTTTATAATTCTTGGATGTAAAATCTCCTATATTAAAACTAAACTTTCAAAATAGATTCAAAAATTGCTATTTGCTGCAAATTGGCACTCCAGCAGTAATCCCTAATGTGATACGTCATGCTGCGCCTCCGCATTGCAAGAGAGCTTTGCGTGGCTTCACGTCACGTCCTCACGTTCTTCTCCTTCTGAACAGACGCCAAAATGGCTGCCCTGCCTGCAATGAACCGCTTGACCTGTCAGTTTGGAAGCTTGGCAACGAGAACTAGTCACCGTTTGCTTGCTAAAAATCAGGTTAGTATGTTCAGTTATCACCTAGAAGCAAATAGAAATTAAGTTTTCTTGCACAGAAGCCAGTTGATGCGACATTTTCATCCTCCATATCCCAGTCTTTCAACTCCTAAATCAACTTGAGGATAGAGGGCCTACTGTCATTGCTCAACTTTGGCCCATGCAATTGATGCAACATTTAGGCCCATGTCTTCTAGAACTTGTTGTCATCTTCACATAGTAGGCTATTGACAAATGCTGAATATTGAAATGACAAAGTAAGTAAGGACACAAAAAAAATATAGTTAGATAACAAAATTAGAAAAATAAGGATTAACCAGTGTAGAAATGTATCTATGTTCTTTGTCAACTTCATTATTCTTGATATTCTCCTCACAATAATAAGGGGAATTCTGCCTAATGGATCATGGCTACATGGCTACTTGCATTGCCGCTTAAAAGTGCTCTCCCCATAACAACACAAGCAAACCTACAATCCCAGCCAAAAGTCTTGGATTATATGCATGACTTTTATAGTTTTCTACATTTTGCCCCCTCCCCTCCCTTTACAATGTTGTTTCTGATGACAAAAACTAGCCCAATAACATTCAGCTAGTGTTAGGTGTGGTCTCATGAAGTTTCTTTTGTAAACAAACTTGTTTTGAGGGGAAGAGGGGTTTGATTAGAAATAAAAGGCTGGGAAAGCTAAAAATGTAGTTATTTAGTAAAGAAATCAAGGGTGTTTCAACTCTTTTTGGTGAGGATTGTATATGCTCACTAGGTGGATAGGCTTGCAAGGTGGTGGCACACCATCTTACATACAGTGGACATGCCTACAAAGGGGTGGTATATTGCCACATGTAAAATTGTATTCTGCCCTCTTATAAGCATATGCACCGCACCCAGACTGCATTTCACATTTGTGCAGGCGCGGGTAATTGTGCAGGCAGAAAACAATTTGTCCTATTGTTTAGGGAAAAGTGACACGGGAAGATCTTCTCCTCGCACTTTAAAGAATGCAAAGTGGCACCGCGTTGCATGTCAATGATGTGCTACCCCCTTATAAGATGAAGTACCACCTTCTTGTAACCGTATCTACTGTTGTGGTAACCATTTAGGTTTTTCTCTCCATAACTAAGCCCTTCAATATTGAAACTGATTAGATTTATCTACTTCTAGGTTGGATTAATTGGAGTTGCACAGAAGAGATGTTTAAACTTGCAAGAATACCAGAGCAAGAAGTTGATGGCAAGATATGGAATTAATATCCAGAGATTTGAAGTCGCAGAAACTGTTGAGCAAGCTGTCGATTCAGCTCATTACTTGAGTAAGGGCCTTTCACTGTCAATTTGAATATCCCACTGTCCCTTCTTGCCCATTCCCCCACATGGAAAATGAAATGCTATTGAGTCTTAAGTGTGTCCTTTGAGGCTGAACTCAAAAGAAGATTTAAGTTAGTGCCTTATTACCTAATGTTACTGTGGCACAATCAGTGCAAATGAAGTCTAATTGGTTTTGTGATTTAGTGTTAGTCACTTGTTTTTTTTCTCTTTTAGTCCAAGGCTCAAAGGAGTTGGTAATAAAAGCCCAAATTTTGGCTGGTGGACGAGGAAAAGGCACATTCTCAAGTGGCTTAAAAGGAGGAGTTCATCTCACTGAAAAGTTAGTTCTATTTCCTTATTTCATTTCATTCACAACTCGAATTGAATCACAACTTTGATGTTTTTAATAATCTTCCCTTAATACAAAAGCTATTTGGTGCAGGATCTAAAAGGCTCAATTTAAATTTTGTTCAACAGAAAGAACATGCATACTAATTTGATTTGGAAAGATTGGTCTATGTGTGGTGCATGCACTTAAAATTTCAATTCTTTCACACTGACACATTCATTGCAGATCCAATCACCTTATATTCACAATTCTTTTGATGCTAGTTCTTAAAATAGGCACACTGCATAAATGATTCAATTTAGCAGTTTTGCTACACAACTCACAAAAAACTGGAAGGGAAAAGCCATTGGACTATTTCACTGGAAGTTTGTCACCTTTTTAATTATATCAATTGTATTTATTACTATTCAGGGCTCAAGATGTTGAAGCACTCGCACGAGGAATGCTGGGTTACAATCTGGTTACAAAACAAACCCCAACAGACGGAGTTTTGGTCAAAAGGGTATGAACATTAATTTTCATCTATTTTGGTAAAGAGATGGCACTCTTGATTCCTATCTACAATTTTTGAAGTGATTTCAAATAGTCATAATCTCACTTAATTTCCTAATGTGATTCTAGTAATCATTGTATTCTCAAGACATTTAGCTTTTGGTGTGTCACCCAACCTATGTTGCATTAGCACTATGATATAATTCATGGTGTGTGACATTATTACGAAGCAAATTTTTTATTGTTTATAGAATTAAGAAATCAAGAAGGAGTGACTTACTTGTGTAATTGTGTTCCTTTGAAATGATAATTGATATCTCTCTTAGGTAACCGTTGCTCAAGCGTTGGATATTTCAAGAGAAACATATTTGGCCATTCTGATGGACAGAGATTCCAACGGTCCTGTTATTGTTGCGAGTCCTGAAGGAGGGATGGACATCGAAGAAGTGGCAGAAAAACACCCCGATAAAATATTCAAGGTATACCTGATTACATACTTGATTTTTTTCCATTATTTCCATGTGTTACATTTCTATCGATTGATAATTTTAATATTCATCACTAAAGAATTCGAAAGCCTTTCCCATAGCTCTGTTCAGGCTAGGATCGGTTGGGATTGTTCATTTTAAATCAATAGATACGAATCATTTGATATTGAATTTCTTTATAAAATAACTTGCTTGCTTCTCCCAACAGGAATACATTCACATAGACACTGGACTCACAAATGAACAAGCTTTGCGTCTTGCAGAAAATCTTGGTTTCACTGGAGATCTGATCGGTCAGGTTAGTTTTTTGTCATTCCAATTTAAAACTTAAACACACCTAAGGACTTAAATGGTGCAAAATTTCCCTTTCTAGGGAACTTAAACATGGTGAAAATACTTAAGTGATATAGATGTTTATAAACCACTCCAAATGAGCCATTTTGTATGGCTAGTTAAGTCGAAGTTTAATTTCAAAGGCAGTTGTGCAAAGAAGCTTGGCTGAAAAGGGGGAAGATGGATAGCAGATTAGATGTTATTTGATTGATTTGGATTTTGCTACTTTTGGGCTTTAGTTCCGCAGTAGAAGCACACTAGAAGAGTTATCTAGAAGTCCTGGGTTCTGGTCCTACTCAGGTCAATTTCATTCCCACAAATTATCTTGATTGTTGGCTAAAGATCTTTCTAATTTCCATTTTTCTGCTCATTGATATTCAATGGTTTCTACTTGTTCGCAGGCTGCACTTCAGATCAAGAGGTTGTACAATTTATTCATTGGTGTGGACGCCACTCAGGTGGAGGTTAACCCACTTGGAGAAACTCCGGATGGTCAAGGTACATCTCGATCCTTTAATACCCTACAATTGTGATCTTGATTATATTTTATCGTAATTACGAAAGCGATTCAGCTTAAGGAAATAATTTGACTTCTGAATTTGTTCCCTCTTTTATGCAGGGTTTTTGTATTCATGATTATTTATGGAAAAATGATACTCACACTATTAATTTTATCAACCAACTAGATGAACTCAGCTCCTTGCATATGTTTTTGTGCTATGTAGCACATTCACTAAGGCAGCTTGTTTTTAATCAAGGGATTGTTAGTTCGACCCCTACCAGCTGCTATACCCATATTCATTTGCTGTGGATTCAAATTTTATGAAAGTGCCTCCCTCGACTCTATTTTTCTTATGAGAATAACACAGACTAAAAGCCATGTTTTAAGGCAGAATGAACAAATTAAAAAACAGACATGCCCTTCTGTTAATCCGAGTTTCATGCTTTTGCACTCATCAGACAGAATATACCAATGAATTCATGCTTTAAATTAAGCCATGTTTTAAAAGACTTTACTTATTTCTCATTAGGATGGAGCCCTTTTTAACTAGCATTTAAGATGTTTGATTGTGTAAGATCCCTTTGGTCTTCCTTTGCAGTTGTGTGCTTCGATGCAAAAATCAATTTTGATGACAATGCGCAATACCGACAGAAGCAAGTCTTTGCAATGGATGACATGTCGGAGACTGACCCAAGAGAAGTTGAGGCCACGAAATACAACCTCAATTACATCAACATGGATGGAAACATTGCTTGTCTGGGTATGTGTGTCACTCTATTTAAAGCTTTGAATTATCCTATTATCCAGTAGTTGTTGCAACGTGCATCTGTAGGGTGCCGTCTGAGGTGGTCAGTATTTGAGTAGGGTCAAGTTAGATCTGGATTTATCAAATAAGTATGTCGGTCTATTACTGCTAAGGCTTTGTATTATGCAGTAGCTGTTGATGGTTCATCTATAAGGTTTCGTCTGAGTTGTTTGCTAAAAATTGCCTATTTGGAGGTTCAAGTAGAAACCAACCCTTCTGCTCAATTTAAAGGGAAATACAACATGAATCGTCAAATATTAGTGTTGTGACATGCAGTGGCATAGTAAAGGGGGTAGTTGCTCCAGGAGCTGGAGGGTATCTAGGGGCATGAATGTAATACAATTTGTGGAAATATATAATTGAAGCTGAGAAACACATCCCTAAAAACCAGTCATGATATCTGTCAGGGGCGCAAAATCAATGCATTGAATTAACCTTCATCTTCTATGCAAGAAATTAGCTATAGCTTAGAGCTAATCACGATTGATAAACTTTGACAATTCAGCCATAGCATACAAAAAATTGGAAATGCCATCCTAAAATTTGGCCATAGCACCCATATTTATGATTAGATGTTGAAATCTTACCAAGAGCCATGCCTTTTGCTCAAAATGCTAAATGTAGAGAGAAGCACCATATTAGATATTTTATCAATTTTATATTTGATTCATCAGTGAATGGAGCTGGACTTGCAATGGCAACGATGGACATAATCAAACTTCATGGAGGAAGCCCTGCCAATTTCCTTGATTTGGGAGGTGGCATCAGAGAAGACGGCGTCTACCAAGCCTTTAAAATCATCACTTCTGACAATCGGGTAGGTTGCGTTTATTATAATGTGCTATAGTGGGAGTCGAGATAAGCCAATCATTAATGATTGTGAATAAGTGGTATTGTATCGGGTAGGGATAGCTAATCATAGCCTGGGGTCTAGTCAGACAAACCTTTTTAGGCTGTTGTCTGAGTAGGTATTGGCGATGTTTAATTTGCTATCCTGCTAGTGCTCAAATGCATGGTGGAGGTTGAGTTTATTATCACATGCTGTAGTGTGGGGCGAGATAAGCCAATCATTAATGATTGTGAATAAGTGGTATTGCATTGGATCGGGGTAGTTATCCATTTCATGGAATACAGTTAGACAAACCTATTTAGGCCTTATCTAAGTAGGTAAGTTTATGTTTAACTTGCTAGCCTGCAAAAGGCTTGGGGCATGGAACACCCAGTTTAACATCCTTCCAGAAGGATAGAGTGGTGAGTTGTTCACTCAACACCTCGAAGGTCACTTATCTAGATGTTTACTTCACACGACCAAGCTTAACTTCAACTGCACATAGCAGACTGCTTTAGCTGCCTGGCCACTCACGCCCTTCTTTAACTCTTTTGAGCTCAAAACGAAAAGCCTTACAAATCCTTTTCATTTTGTTCCCAATTCTTTCTGAATTTTTAAATTCTTCATTGATCCTTGCTTTTATTTTTCAAGATTTAAATATGAATTCCTAAAATGTCTATATTGACAGGTACGAGCTATCCTGGTGAACATCTTTGGTGGCATTGTCGACTGTGCCACAATTGCCAGAGGTATCACAAAGGCATACAAAGGCATGGACTTGGGTGTTCCTGTCATAGTGCGTCTTGAAGGTATGTACTAAATACCGCATTCAAACTGTCATAATGCACCCAGCCTTGTTTACTTCAGGTTTCTTTACAGCCAATAAAGAGCATTCAAATGTCAAATTGACCAATCAGAGTATTCCATTTAAAAAGCTGGTTCTGTTTAGGCTGGTTTAACTGCCAGTGTGACATCAGTACTAGTTTTATTTGAATATTAAATCACAGCCCACAGACTATATAGGTTTTCTAAGCTGTGATTTTTGAAGGAGGTTTAGTATTTTGAAGATTATTATTTAGGTCTAATGAGAATGGAATTAGTGCAGCCCACTATGATGAAAATTCCCTTCCACATCTAACGATTCCTGTTATTGAATTCAAGGCACAAATGTGACAGAAGCGAGAAAAATCCTCGACTCCAGTGGGATGCTCATAGAAACCGCTGAAAATCTAGAAGACGCTGCGAAGAAGGCCGTGTCTTCATTTCGATAAAGTTTGATATTATGATTCGCATTAAATTTTAAGTCTCAATGTCGTGTAAAAGAACTTATATCTTCTGCTTGTCTGATTCGATATAATCGGGAAACATTTTCTGGCTGTTCGAGGTTATGAGCAATAGATGATTCTGCAATGGACTGTGGATCTCATTTCACGCGATGCATGACGGGAATATAATCCTTAGCAACGCATAGCTACCAAATTTCCTAGGCCTAACTCTTTTGCAGCAGCAGTCAAGCAAGCTGGTGTTAGTTTTGGTTGCTATGTGTTGTTAAGGGCGTATTTCCTATGATGCATTACGTGAATAAGATCTATTATCTTTCCCAGAATTGTCCATTGCACATAACCTCAGTAGAAATAAAAACGGCTCTCCACTTGGCGATGTCTGGAAACTTAGATTAAACGGTTTTCAGAAGTCTCAAAATTCTTTGAAGTCACGGGACTGCTGATTATGAAGATAGTTTTCATTTCTAAATCTAAAGATGTAGATTTTATTGAAAGATGTTAGTGTTTTCAAACAGATAAGTGTTCTCAGAGTTTTTAGTATTGTGAGCATGAATTGTCATTTAACCCTCTCCCTTTTATTAACCTTTATTAACCTAACCCCTTTATTAAGATCTTTGGCCTTTCTTTGATCCTTTAAAAGCTCATGTGACTTTGCCAAGTGGAGTCCAGTGTCACTTGTTTCAAGTGTTTGTTGTCAACATTTGAATAAAGTGTTTACAAATAGACGAGTTTAACTAGAATAATATAAAAAATTGCTCTCTTTCACTTTTGTAATTCTCCTTTGCTGATTGATATGAATTGTAGATTATACGAAGTCTGTTTCTTGGTTTTCCCTGATACATTGCTTAACACTTGAATGTTGGAGTGTAATTTACATTGTGGAGAAAAGGGGAAAGATATCTAACTCTGCATCTCGACAGGCCTGTCTCGAATGTAGAGAATAATTGGCGTTTTTTCTACATACAATTCTGGGAATCCTCAACGGAACGTATTTAAGTTAATCATGAAACGATTTGAAACGAGCAGAAACGAGAGGGAAACGGCTAGACTTGCTCCACGAGTCCTTGTTTCCCTGCGTTCTCTGATATGCGGACGTCACTCCGGGAATAAGTTAGTTGACCGGAGTGCACACAGGGAAACAAGGACTCGTGGAGCAAGTCTAGGAAACGGCAACAAGGGGGAAAAATGTTTTCAACCGCTGACTTGTGCGCCCGCGAACCCTTCTTTTTTGTAAACATGCTTCATCGGAGCGGCGTGAGCTAAAAATGACCATGCACACTTCTCCGACCCTCCCTGTGAGGTCATGTGCATTTTCTTTGTGATTGATGATTTCAATCATATCTTGGGACTCTAAAATGTATTTTCGGAGCTCATGGTCCTGATCAAATCATTGCTTGACGAGCAGCTCGGAGCGAAAAGAGCGCATAACATGGGCCTAAATCATGCCGAAATTACACGAAAATTGGATTCTGGATTAAAAAAAAACTGCACCACGAAACCTTCTGTTTTTTTCTTTTAAGGTAAGTCTACGCTTTTCGCTTTCGATTGTAGTAGGTGGCATATGTGGGAAAATCCGGCATCATATTTTGTTTTCTTGTCAATCTTGGGTTGTCGAGAATCTGGCGAAAAGTTGATTTAATAACTGCGAAGATATTTTCGCCCTTATCCTCAGTAATATTCGAGCTGAAGGGAATATTTAGGCTTCAAAGGGTAGCAAAACTCTTGAATTATCATAATATTCAAGCAATTTTCAGATTTTGACCGTTATAAGAATTTTAACCTTCTTTTCCTTGCGTAATGAGTTTTATCGCATTTCCCAAGGAAGCCAGATTGCACCAACTTGGCTGCTATTTTTCTTAAAAACCCTACCGGGAAACCAAAAAGAAAATTTAGTTTTCAGAACTAGATTATATCATCTTTTAATAAAACATACGTGCATATTTGGGAAAATTCGCCATCATTAAGAAAAATTGATTTTTAGTTCTTCAATATTTGTCGAAGTTACGTTCAACTGTCGCTTTCAATGATCACGTTACTTAGGCCTGCTCATCTTTCAAAATTGTTTTTCTCACTGATGAAAGGGTATTGTGCAGCCTAAAATTCTTAAATACACACAAATGAATTGACTGACAATAACTAACAGTATTTTTGCTTTCAATAGTCATAAAATCTAGCAGGGCTCAGTAGTTAAAATATTGCTTTCCTGAGAGCACTCAAAATTACTTTGCAATTTTCTATTTTCTGTTCCTTCTTTTGGGGGAACCCAAGATCAAAGCTTTTGACTTTGTTTAAAACAAGGTATCAATCAAATCAATCAATAGTTACTTTATGCAAGGAAGTGGGTGGTTCTTCATGTATTTCCCAAATAAATTTTCTACACTTCCAAAAAAGACCCTTGTATAGAGCTCTGCAAGTAACATATATTCAATCTCTTTTAGAATTCAGCATCAGATGAACAATTGGCTGTGCACTTAGAAAATACATGGCAAAAAACCATAAGAAGTTGCTGCCTGTGTGAAAAACCAGTTCTAGAAAACAGCAGTTGGTGTTTGAGAAAAAGGAACTTCTTTGAATACAGAATTATACATTATATTATACATTTACAAAAGAAAGCTAAAAGAAAAGAAAAAGCATCTTGACAATGTTATATTTTAATAGTCCTTTCAATAAATATTTTCTAATCACAATTAGACTTTCATTCTTAGAAGCTCTAAGCAAGTCAAGCTCTATGGTAAGAACCCAAGAGTTGCAGTAATGTTTTTTGCAAAGAAGCAATGAAAATTTTATCATGAATGTTTCAGGAGTGATTTGAAAATTTCCCTAAGAAATGCCCCCCAAGACTACCCCACTATTTTGAGGCTTTCCATGCCACTACATAGTCCTTGCACAACAATGAGTACATTTGTATTGTCTCATTTCTTCCTTTCTGTAAGGCCTAGTGGTCCCTGCTGTCCATCATACAAAAGCAAATAAAGTCCAATAGACTAGGTAAACTTGGTCTTGTTTAGCATGGGCCTATCTTCAGTGAATCGAGAATTCTTCATCATCAATGTTTTGAAGACCCAACACAGACTTGATCTCTTTTCCATCCATTCAGCTTAGCTATGGGTCATCATATTCATGAGATATAATTTATCATCTTCAACTCAAATGGTGCTTTCATTCTCATGCTGCATCTATGTATCAGGCTGACTTCCATTTTCATCTTCATCCTGCCTGCCATTTTCGAAAAATTCCAAAAGCTGTGGAGCATTTTTTCCATCATCAGTGCATCTGACGTTTGCTTGTGTTCCGGCGCGAAACATCAGCCTCGATTTCAAAATGCGCGCGCATATTTACATTTTTCCCCCTTGTTGGAAACGGCTAGAAACGAATGACAACAGAGAGGAAACTGGGAACTAGTACGACGCGCCCTGAGAAAGAGGTTGGCCCCCGCCCCCAGCACCTGATCATCAGGAAGAAGGGAAAATGAACACGACGAAAACTAAATCACTGCTATTAGCCTGGAATACTTGAATTGCATTCAACTGGGGAAATGGTTCCTGGAGCTGTTTAGCCATTGACTGAAACTTTGCCATTTTAAGAGTGAACCAACGATAATAGAGTCGAGTCCTTGAAGTTATCGTCAACTGATTGCTATCTTAGGCCTAGGCCCTTATAATTTTGTATTGACCAACAAGAACAAAAGTTTGGCCTAGACCCTGAATAAAGTTTGATTTTGTGCATATATTGGTGACATGGTGACGAAGCAGCAAAATTAAACGTTATGTTCTTCATCAGGCATTGAAGTGGCAGTCAAAAAGCCCATCAAGCAATTGAACGTTTATTTTGTATTGAATATTTAGCTGGATCAAAAGTTGAGCATCATCCAGAGGAGCTAACAGGCAGAAATGGCTGATGGATATGGCTCCTCTGGCAATCTGCCATTATTTGGACCTGATAAACCAAAGGTATATATCAGTGGTAGTGGTCTAGTAGTGTAGTAAGTGAGGCACTTCTCAAAGGAGGGTGCTGATACTGAGTTTGGTTGGTTGGAGCTATGGCCGGGTCATTTTTTGCATTATTTCTCCACTACAAGCTTGTGCCTGTTTCAGATAGTTCCTGCTAAGCTCTAACCGCCAGCAGTATTACCTAGCTCCGAACTCACAAAGCTAGATATAACATCCCTCCCATTAATCACCTTGACTTCAAACATTCATTCACCAAGAAAATCTACGCTATCACCTCCCTAGTGTATGGACCAGTCGCTGTGGAACTATTGAGGAACAAACAATACTTTCTTAATCCCAAACAAGATTTGGGCTTTGGCTTCAGCTGAAGATATTTTCATTTTAATTCAGTCATTTTAGCAGAGCCATGACACCTGTGTTTATGGCAAAACTGCGCATACTCAGGGTTTATTATTATTTTACAGAACCATTACCAACCTCCCTGATTTTCCAAGCCACCATTAATGAGAACCATAAATTCCCTCCAGTTATCTGCTAACCTCTTTAAATTCTGTTATCTAGAGTAAACACTAATTTTTCAGTAAAAGTTGAGTGGTGGTGCAATTTGTGTGAATGAAATGGCCTGGGTTTCTCGTAGCCCAGGTGGCGCAGTTGCGTTCTAGAGTACAAATCTAGACGTCGTTGGTTCGAGTCCTACTCGGGTCATTTTCATTCTCACAAATTATATCGATTGATTTTCCAAATCCTGCTTCTCCTCAAGTTTCAGTCAACTGTTTTCACAAAATATTGTTTTTTTTAGGAAAGATACATTAATTATGCCCTTGGAATATTTGCATCCCTAGCAGTGTTTGTGAGTATTTATTTTATTTTTCATTTTGATTTTACATCCTTTTTAACTTTGGGCATCAATTATAAAAGTCTACCAAAAGATGTAAGGTTTCCTGCAGAAAAATTATCATGGTGGCGAGAGGGGGTTTATAAAGAAATCAGAAGAAATATGCAAAGGCATCCAGTGAAATAGGGCTTTGTTTGGTTTTACAAAGAAAAAACTTTGGAGAGAAACCACTTTGAGCTCATAAAATGTTTTTGTTAGAATGAAGTCCTAAGCTTAACATTAATACATAAGGCATCGTCTAACACTGGTAATTAAATTATATCAGAGCAGGCTACTGCAATAAACATATGCCTCCACTGGGTTTCGAATCCAGGTTTGTGCGGATACAGGCGAGCATGCTAACCACTGTCCTAAACCAGGACAATTAAATGGGAAAACTAAGGAAAACTAAACAACACTTTTCTCTACTATTGTTGCCTAAAGATACAAAAGACTGGAAAAGTGGTACAAATTGGAGTTTAATATCTAGGATTTTCCTCAGCCTAAAAATTTTTGCTATATTTCATAAAGCAAAAATAGGTAGAAAATAGAGGCAATGAAACACAACTTTTATACTGCACACTTAGGCCTCTCGGACTTATGTCCTCCTCAGAGTGTGACTTATGATTTTTTGATCAAAAAATTGTAAGTTGCACTCTGAGGAGGATACAAGTCCAAAAGGCCTATGTGTCCTGGTTTAGGACAGTGGTTCGCCTGTGTCCGCAGAAACCCGGGTTCGAGACCACATCTCATATGACCACATAATGTCTCATATGTCAATTGCAGTAGCCTGCTCTGGTAAAAGTCCTAAGCTTGAGATATTTTCCTGGTTGGTTTTTGCATCGGGGAAATTAAGCTAATATTACATAATAGCATTAGCCCAGGCTTTCTTGGTTTCATAGTTTTCCAAACTCACCAACTCCCCAACTTACCAAATCCCATTATTGTTTAGTGAGGTGATAGTTTTGCATAATTGTAAAATTGGTCAAAAAATCGTATGTTACACTCTGAGGAGGACACATGTCCAAAAGGCCTATGTATGCAGTATAAAAGTTATGTTTCATTGCCATTTTTTTCTACCAAGTTTTAGTTATCATATCTTCATAATATTTCATAAAGCAAATGTTTATGTTTTTCAGGCGACAGTTGTCTGTGCATTCGCACATCCATACCCTCCAAATGGAATCCACATTTTCTTTGCCAGTGTGATTATCATGAACTGTATCTCCAACTGTCTTTTGGTGAGTATTCCAACAGTCCTAATTTCATTCTCTCGTGTTTTACAAGAAGTTTCTTTCCTTTGGCAGTTGTGTTTCATGGGAGGGGAAGGTAACTCCAAGAGGTGGCCTGGTATATATACCAGATAACAATTTATGACAATAAAGATAATGAAATAACTAGGGGGTTGCATACCACAGTGCTCTCTGCCCTTTAAGTTTATTTAAGTTCATCAAACCTTGGCTAAGACCTTGACTCAGTGGTCATAGGCTTGAATTCTATGCAGGTCATTTTCATTCTCACCAAATACTGCGTTATCGATCATTGCATGAATCATTTCAGCCCTCCTAATTCACTAAATCTTTTATTACAGATATATTGGTACAGAGAAGGAGATTTAGACCCCAAGTTCAGGAACCTGATATATTACAACATCTTGGTAACTTTATTGCTTTGTGTTGTTGCTTTTATAATCATATTTAAGAAATATTAGCTCTAGACTCAAGGTTGCGTTTCTTTGAGGTGGATCAAGAAATTGCTTTGATATTTCCACTCCATGAAGAAATTGAACTGAAGCAAAGTTGAAAAATGTAGTACTCCCTGAGAAACTTGGCTCTTATCAGTCTTCTTAATTTTGGATGCAACAAATAAACCCGCTAGAGCTGCAAAATATTCAGACCAATAAGAAAATGAGAATTTGTTTTTACCTTGCTCAGCATTCATTATAATCAAACGACTTCAAATGTGAACCAGGCAATAAAAGCAAATCAAATTGGTTAAATCTTCAAAACATCACAGGACCTGGAACGTCAAGTTTTACTCCACCCAGATAAACGCAACCTTAATGAAATGTAGGAATTTCTCTTCTATAGACTAAGGGGGCCAGATTTGAATCAAGGGAATGTATGATATTATAAGTGACAGGGTAGGTAGTGGATAGGTAATCAGTAGAAAAATTGTTAGGAGGTTCTCTTGGTGGTACCCCAAACCTTTTTTTGGGAAGTTTTCAATCTACCTGTCAACCGAGGAGGTGGGATACTTTCCCAATGAGAGTCCCAAATAAGTAATGAAAGAAGTAGGGGCTAAAAAGATCGGTATTTAGTAAGAAAGTGTAAAAAGAGGGATGTCATTTTTTCTGCAGACCGTATAAAGCATAATTAAGCATTTCTTTGATATTTGAAAGAAAGTGAGAGTATTTGTAAGATTATAACTTATGCATGGTGATTTCTTTAGTCAATGTGATACTTTCTTTGTTGAAATCCCTCGACCCACATCTTTCAACCTCACTTAGAATGTGACCCTTGTGGATTATAGCCTTGTTTTGTGGTCACCTTCCAAGTAAATCTTGAAAAACAGCTGTCAAACTCCGAATTCCTCCAGGATTTTTTGTTTTTTGTGAAACGTTTATGTTTAGGCTGTTAAGTACAACTTTGTCTTCAACAATCCAATAGCCCTGGACTTAGGGTCATTTTTCGCAAAAAGGCTATGAAACTCTCGGATATTTTTACTGGCCTCCTCTTGCCTTTAAATGAAAGAATTGACTTTTTGTGAAAAGGGTAGGTAGCTATTCTATTATCTTTAACAAAATGTTAATCAACAGCTAAGGTCTGGATCCAAAGTTCAGTTGGTTATTGAAAAAAGTTAACAGTTATTTTCATTCTCCTTCCAGAAACACCTGTCCGAGATGAGCTACATGAAATAATCCAAAATAGAATTGTAATGCAATTTCCTATCTTTGGTGTCTTTGTTCGTGTAGACATTTGAAAAACCCTTAGACTGGTGGAGCCCTCCGTCATTCAATAACTGGGCGAGCCCCTCTATGGATTTTTCATTTATCTCAACTTCCAACGCACTCAACCAAAAAGATCTCAAATCGAACTTCTTCGTCATAGACTTTATTCGTCATTATAGATAACAAGGATACTTTACTAAAGATATCACATGGAAGTCTACTGGCTGCTTTTTGATCCTAACAATTACAAGTTTTAGTTTAATTTCAGTACGTCAATACATATCTAACATCTCTAAACGACTTGTCCTCTGACTTCTTGGTCAAACATCGATGTACCCGAAGGCTTTACATGTAAACATTGAAATCATTGCAAATATCATTTATTCAGATCAGTACCTTTTTCCAAACCTCACTACGCTTCCCAGTTATTCGTCTCTCCTTCGTTATAAAACTGCATTTTCCATCTCTGTAGTTGAACTTGACATAAATGCATTTTTCCTGGAACAAACACTTCTGGATGCAGTTTTGTGGCATTCCATGTCTTTCATGAGCGTGCATGCTGAATTTCGACACCATGAAATATGCACTTCTGTACAATCCTTCAGCTCTCTGATACATGACTAAAGTCATAACAGCAACAAATACTAGCATGCCATTTCGAGACATTTTTTAGCTCTATCCTAAACTTTCTCTCGTAGAAATCAATTGTTTATCTTTACCAAACATGTCCTGTTACTCCTTTGTGCTGTCATTTGTCATATGCTTCGTCGTATAAAAGGACCGAAGAGCAATGTTTGGGAATTTCAAATGAATGGTTTATTTTTTATGAGGAAAACCACGTTTGTTTGTTTTGGGAAGTGGAGACTTATCTCTCGATGCGCTAAGGAAATTAAAAGACAGTTCTACAAAAGATGGACTCTAATGATAACAGTATATATCGCACTGATTGGTCATCCTTTTAAAATATTCGAATATTATTATTGTTATTATGTTAGATCTCATTTCACGCAGTGTTTATTACGGAAAAATGCCCCTTAATAATCCCCTTAGCAACACATTAGTAACCATAACTAACTGCTGCATTATGAATTATTCGAGCGGCATTTTACTCCTCTTCAAAGATATTTGTAGAAAGGAAAGATTTCCAGGGATTTTCAAGGGATTTTCATCGGATTATAGGATTTCCAGGTTATGTCTAGAAGATTTTGAAGATTAATTTTCCCCTTTGGAAATATTAAACTAACTGTGCGTTAATCAAAATCAAAGAAGCCATCAAAAAAGCGCGGGAAAAGATTTGCTGACGCCACTTTTTCAAGCCTTTTCCATTTTAAATTCATTTAGGCCTTGTAGTTTAAAGTAGTTTAAAGTTTTATAGCTGAAGCAGTGAATGAAATAGCTGTCCATATTTCACATTTGATTTCATCTGGTGAGCATACTTCTTAACTTCTGAATCTATTTAATCCTTTGAATCTTAAAATCAATTAATTTAAAGCTGCAATTAAGTAAGAACTGGATAATTTTAGCCAAGAAGAAAGACAGAAAGATTTATATTTCGTACTTTCATATTTGTCTGGAAAAAATATCAATTGATTCTAATGTGGAGAAGAAGCTCTGATAGGGGGGGGGGGGGGGCTTTGACCACTTTCAGCATTCATTTTTAGATAGGGGAAATATAAATGGATTTATACGCACAATATGTATAGAAATGTCTTCAGAAGGGGGAACCCCAGCTGCCCCCTTAAGGAAAGCCTCCAGGACACAATGATGTATGAATTTTAACATATTGACACAACTCTCAAAGCAACACCTCCGATTGCTTAACCAGCTGAATAAAAAACCAAATCCTGGATATTTGTCAACAAGGAAACTTGTAAATAATAAATGAATGCGGTAAAAAGATGATCAAAATGATTATTTTATTCGCCATATGAAGTAAGCACTTTCATTGTTTACCTAACTGTTTTGCGAACAATTATTTTCATTGCCTAAGCACAGATGTATGTAATTTGTTTAGCTTTGTATGCCCGCATTGATCGCAATGTGTTTCCCTTGTATCACCACGGGGGAAATATTTACAGTAGGTACTGGAACTGTGGAGGAGGATGTTTAGTATTGTGGGATATCTTATATGTACATTGGAGGGTTTTGCGTGCTGTAGGGGAATGGTATCAGTTTTGTGGGGGATTCCATTTGTAACGAGGAGGGATACAATTTGTATTGTGGAGGATATTCAGTATTGTGGAGGGATACAATCAGTATTAAGGGGGATAGCAACAATCCATTGGGTGTATAAAATGAAGGTATACTTCTTGTACTGTGGAGGGATACCATTATTACTCTGGAGGATATTTGCTGTGGAGGACACCAATAGTAAATTAGAGGATGTTCAGTATAGTGGATGTACACCATCAGTACTGTAGATATTAATTATCTCCACATTACTGAACACCCTTCACAGAATTGCACAGGTATCTCCAATGGGGAGTTAATAATCACAAGAGAATTTCAGATATACATATCTTGTTATTAGCATTGCTTGATAATGGCATATATGTTATAAGGTACACTTCATAATCTATTTCAAATAAACTAGCCTAGTTTCCATTTCATATATGTAATCATAACTGCTTGGAAAACATTGACAATGGATCTGCAACGTTAGAGTTCCAATGCCAGTAATGCATCCCATCTACGATAACCTCAAACAAGTTCTCATTTTGGGTATTATTGCATGGAAAACAGGCAAACGATTTCAAAGAAGTAAATCCTACTGAAATGATATTGTTCTTTCAATACTCTAGAATTAAGTGAAGTTTTTGCCTCAGTTGCTACGGAAAAAGCTCTTTAACTCTATCAATAGTACGTGATTCTATATGTAACTGTATATGTATTACATAAGTTTTTTAACTTTAAAGCCATTAAACTGAAATTGAGTGTATAGTTGTTCTTCGGTGATTTAAAATAGATTTGAAAAATAGTTTTAGGTTGAATACATTATAATCATTCAATCTCGGAACTCTTTCATTTACCAATGCAGATTTTAATCTTTCTGCTATCTTGTCAATCAAAGTTCTTTTAAGCCATTACCTTTTTCCAAACCTCGTTTCTTTTTCCATAGATAATTCTCTCTTTATAAACATACTTGCAAACGCTTTCCCTGTAGTTGTAAACAGCATAGATGCAATTCTTCTTGGACAAACATTCTTGAATGCAGCTTTGCGGCATACCCCCTCTTTCATGCGCATACTCGCTGCTTTGCGTCATAATGAAATACGCATTTTTGTACTTTCCTTCTACCTTCTGATGCAAAGCAAATACTACTGCAACGATGGCAAATATGAAGATGCTCTTGGCAGGCATTTTATGATTGCTTGATTGTTCCTTTCTTATGTATGAAGATGAACAGGCAGATGCATCAAGATGTCTACCCAATTTCTATTTTGAAAAATTTGTCATTGTATTGCATCGTCAGCTGTTTTACGCACTTTTTTATAAGATACACTAAAAGTCTTACCCTATATTTAAAGCCATAAGGTTAAACTTGATGTTTAAAGCGCTTCTTTCGAAGACAATACTTTTATAAAGATGTCGATAGCAGAGTTTTCAAAGAGAGTGGTAAAGATTGGAATGACTGGTAGGAACATTGCATTTTTTGGATTACAAAATGAAGTCAAGTGTATCAACTTGTAATACTTTTTGTGTTACCTTACTTTGTTTTTCCCTTGCACTTTTCAATAGATAACAGGTCAAAATAAGCAGCAAACCCTGGATAAAGGAAGTTTTTCAATAAAGGTATGTATTGAAGGCAACGACTTTCAGGGATTGCTTCACTCTTACCATGGAAGTGTAAATAAATGGGGTATGTAGAAAGAGTTTGTTATATTTTGTAAATACCTAGAAACATTGAGGATCTAAGCCCTACTATGTTTCTCTTGCCAAGGGAGTAGAAATAATTAGGTTTTGCGGACAGAGGGTGGTAACTTTTGGGACAACCAAAAAAACTGTTGCAGTCTAGCCTGCGTCACAGACACTGTCTTTTGAAAAACTGTAGACTGCAAACTTAAAGTACCATATTCTGTGCACAGGCTACTGTAGTGGAGTTTGTGAACCTTTTTGTATTACCTATTTACACCATCATTACCAATCAATAAGCAACAGGTTGATCAGCATCAGAAACAAACCCGGGATGGAGGGAATATTTTCAACAAAAGCGTCGAGTGAAGTCAATGGCTGTCTTAAATTGTTTCACTATCTTCCTCTTGCCAGAAACATGCAAACAAATGGGTTTTGGGGATAGACGGGGTAAGGAACCTGTAGTTTCTAGCAACACTTTAGGCTACATCGTGGATCTTGGGTTCGAGTCCAGTTACTTATTGAACAAGTGCATATCATAGAAAATGCAGAGGCAAACGGTTCGTAACGGTATTTGGCAATACCAGCTGATAGGTAAGTAAAAGTGGTTGACTTTCCGAGGGTATATTCTGCAGTTGTTATTTTCAGACCGGTTCAGTATTTTCAGGGTATTAAATCTAGCAGTACACTACACATGTTGATAGTTGTTGATAAGCAAATACGCTTATTAGCTACTTTCGTAAAGTATTGATTTATGTGTAAAGCACAAAGGGCCCAATGAAGAGGTAAACTAATCGAACAGTGTGACCCTGGTCCTTCCTCCAGAAGTTCCCCCATCTCGTGATTCCTTTTGCCTTTTTGCCTAGAGTTGCTGAAAGCTGGCAAATTCTATTTTACCACTTTATGCGACAGGTCTGAAGATGGTTTCGAACCAATGACCCTTTGAACAAGGGTTGAGTTCTAACCACTCGGTCATCCCTACCACACTCAGCCATCTCATATCAGAAGAACGTTACCTATAAAAAAGCTTGCAACCCTCGAATGCTTAAAAGAATCAATTGCAGATCTGGTTAAGCTGACTACCCGTTAATATTCTCACGTTCATATGGAGTTCTTTACTCTTGGTTCTAGAAACTTAGTTGTTTATTGGAAGTATTCTTTCGCGGTAGTTAGCACGCATGAATATTAATACGTGATCTAACAGCTGTGTAAGCAAATATTGAATACTAGTCTCAATCAAGAGTTTACTCAAAGAAATGTTATACAGAGACGTGCATGAATTATGAATAAACGTGGTAAAAATATTCGAAATACGGACTGCACTGACTACAGATAGTCAATGCTGTCGAGACGTATTTCAGCGATTTCAGTTATTTCATCTTCGTTTCTCTTTTAAGAATGTCTGTTTTCTGACCACTTGTGGCCTGTGCGTAGACTCAAACATCGACAAAGGAGGAGCGATCTATCTACATTTCATCCATCTACTTGCGTCCAAATTCGACCATAACATTTTTGACCAGGTTTCCTTTAGAATTTCTGACACCATCTTATGACGTCATAGATACTTCTGATCGACAAGATCTAATTAGAAAACGCTAATTTACCCCTTTTTGCCACAATGCTACAATGGCACTTAGAATGGCCCCCAGAACTAGGGGCGGGCTGGCCCACTACCGTGAAATATCTCCGTGGGCCCCCTAAAAGTTGCATATTTATGGGCCTTTCAGTTTCTACCCTTCTGGCATCACCAATATTTGGGCCCTAAACTTAATTTTTCCCATGCCCTTTTTGCTCCTAGCACGCCCCTAGGACCAAAACCAGGTGCTTAATACGTCTCCCAACAAATTTTGAAGGCTTAAGATACAACAATCTTCCACAGCCAACCTTTACTGGATAGGATCAAGATGTTAAGGGTAGTTGCTAGTACAAAAAGTCGTGGGTTCGAGTCCAAAAACCGTCTGAATGAATGCACTATTGTTCTGCAGCGTGCAGCCTCGTTTATGATCTAGCTTAATTTAGGGGTAATTTGCTTTCAACACCCCCAATCAAACATATTTATTGAACCCTTCAGAAGAAGCAAATTCGATACGAAATTGCAACGAAGATATTAATTTTTGTTTATTTTGGGAAAATATTTTGCTGCGAATTTGAGATGCCTTTTCGACTCGCTGCGGTGGATGGAAACCCGTTGATGCGCAGGCACACCGGCTTTTGTTTGCAGTTTACTTCCTCGAATCTACGAAACATGGCGCCAGCTACGGGCAGCATGGACCCGTCTTCCTTGTCCAACCTCGAAGAATACAAGTGTGAACACCTCAGTTGGAAAGTGGAAGTTGACTTCTCAAGCAAAGTTCTTCGATGTTTTGCAACATTGACTGTTAACTGCCGGAAAGCAAATGCAGAAAAGCTGGTAAGCTAGCTCAACCTCGCGCACGCAAGCAGCAGAGGATCACGTCATCGGGCCTAATTTAAACCTGGCCTAGGCCCATAGGCCAGATAGCAATTTTAAGAAAGCTCCAACCTTAAATTTTCTCCCACCATCGAATTATTGAATATGATATACTTATAAGACAATTTTAAGTCTCCTTAGATATCTATGAAATATAAAGATTTGGAAAAACTCTGTCCAAGTCTAGTCTATAGAAAGGTTAATAGTCTTTAGAAACTGTTTAAGTTAATTTCTGCACAGGATAGGCATACCTTCCAACCCTCCCAACTATGGTGGTAACGTTACCTTATATATACGGCCCGCCTTACATATAGGGACCTGACATACGGCCCAAGTCACAATAGCACAACAGTAGATTTCTATCATCTAATTTGGGGGAAAAGAATGAATTCCAAGTTGTTACAAATGCCTGATGCTTGGAGCCTATTAAGGGGTATCTCAGTTTGTCCTTTATAGATCAAAGGCATCACAAATGAAAAATAATAAATGGTTGAAAAGACAAGAGGATATAGCCTCCTGGTTTTATAATGAGGAAGTGGGCAGGTCAGGAAACGCATTTATCCTAGTAGGGGTAGCTTTCTTAGTAAAATTGAGGTAAAGCTAAGAGGTGCCAGTTATACCATTGTAAAATGGTGGGTGTGGATTTTGTTTTTAGTCTTCCTAATAAGCTCCAAACTCTTAATTAAAACTTTCACTCTACATAGACCAGGGGACTGCCACACCCCCTGCCCCCCCCCCTATCTAGCTACCATCTGTTCTGTAATAGACATCCCCCTTTTAAGACCTCCCCTCCAAATTTTTAGAAAATTTCTCACCCAGGACATTTTTAATCCAGCCCTCCACTAATTAATTCTAGTAACAAGTTGCAAGCAAAACAAGTGTTACACTACAAAAATCTACGTGATTGAGAATTTTGAATTAAACCAGTGAAGTTATTGATCTGTATTTCTAATGTCTCACTGTCACTACATTCTGTCTCTCACAGATATCCCTTTTCTACTAATTTTCAGAAAATTTTCCACCCAGGACATTCTTATTCCAGCCCCCTCACATATTAATGTTTTGAAATTTTCCGAACCCCCCTACTATTTGAACCCCCTTGTCTATTAGAGACCAGAGAGTACTTCCCTGAGTGCTTTCAATCATAACTTTTCTCCCTCAGATTCTGGATACAAAGGGGCTGATAATTCATGATGTTTGTTTGACTGAATCAGGAAAAGAACTTTCTTACATCATTGGAGAGGAAGTTGAACCATTTGGAAAATCTCTTGAGATTGCAATACCCAGTGATGTCACTGAAAGGTTAGGGATTTTCTCTTAAATCTTCAATTCATCTGATGCAAACTGTTGATATAAAAGATGCATGAAATCTTTGACACGTTAATGTGCGAAATGCAGCATTGAGTTGATTGTAAAAATTGCAATGGTTATTTCTCTTTATAAACAGAAACCAGTTTTGGAGTATTTGCAATGAAATAATTAGTACCATATTTAAGACTTTGGTAAGCACTAAGAGGCCAAGCAGTTTGCTATGCTTAATTCAAGTAAAGCTTGGTTGTGTGAGGTCGATAGCTGGATGGGTTACCTAAAAGGTGTTGACTAAACAACTCACTCCACCATCCTTTAGCATGACCGTTAAACTAGTGGCCTGTGCCCCTGCTGGAAATAAGGCCTCTGGTATTCTGTTGAACTGCACTCTTGTTTTTAATTTCATAATTTTTGGAAGCCTGTTTTTGTTATCAGTTGTTTTAATTTGTCCAAATTTTTACTCTCTTTACAATCTGACTTATCTGTGTACTGTCAATCTGCTTTTTTTGCGATTATTTCTCAGTCTTCGGGTTATTAGACTAACAGAAATTAGGCATCACATAATATCTCAGTTTGTCTTCTCAGTTGATAACAAGATCATTATTTGCCCATATTTCAAACCCTAACCCTAGTCCTCACCCCTTGTCATTCTCATGTCTCAGTGTTATACCTTGCCCTTCTACATTTGGAAGTATTTGCCGAGGCATCTCTTTATAGTCAGAACTGAATACCTTTGTATTTTCCATGTTAGTGTTGGGTCTACCTTTAAAGTGACCATTCATTATGAGACAACGTCTGCAAGCTCAGCAATCGATTGGCTGGCGCCAGAGCAAACATCCGGCAAACAGCATCCGTTTTTGTTCACGCAATGCCAGGTACTCTTTTCATACTTCATGTAATTTATTTACCATATTTGTTTCAATGGGGTAAGTGCAGACCTGCCAAGTTTGGTGGGTTCAAAACCTTGAGATTATTTAAAAATTTCTTTAAAAACCTTGAGATTTGTAAAAAAAACCTTGAGAAAAGTCAATCCACAAATAAGTCTTAATCTCATTGTTTAGGGTGGATGGTGGTCTCTCTTCGACAATTAGTATATATCCAGTTGCAATCAAGCACTGTCTCATACCTTATGTCAAGGATTGTAGGTACTTGACCCAGACCTGCCAAGTTTGGTGGGTTCAAAACCTTGAGATTATTTAAAAATTTCTTTAAGAACCTTGAGATTTGTAAAAAAACCTTGAGAAAAGTCAATCCACAAATAAGTCTTAATACGGGCTCAACAATCACATCATAAAAAGTTGAAACAACTAAAATGAAACATGAATTTGAATGTAAAGTTAATGTTTATCTATTTATGCTCTCCATTGTATTATACAAGTGTGGTTGCCTTTTATGAACTTTCCAAGACTTCTTCCGTTGGTTTCCAGCGATAACAGGGCGCATGTTGTTAACAGTTCCGTGAGCAAAAATATGCGGATACACTAGCATTTGCTCGTCAAAGAAGGTTATTTGCCATTTGGGAGAACTTTTTGACTTTTTTGATTTATGAATTTACCGTGAGAATTTCCTGACCAACCGTGAGATCGTGAGATTTCTTTAGAAACCGTGGGTCCCACGGCAAAACCGTGGTACTTGGCAGGTCTGGTAAGTGGCCAAGCAGCTCAAACGGTTTGCTTTGTGCAGCTGTAGTTAAGCCTGGTCACGTGAGTTCTCATCTTGATAGGTGACCACTGGAGTGTCGACTAAACAACTCCATCCATCATCCTTTGGGAAGGGATGTTAAACTTAGGGCTCCTGCTCCTGCTGGAAGTTGAGCCCTTAGGCCTTTGGCAAGCTAGCATGTTGAAGATAACTTACTGTTTTTGGAGCACTCCTATTAATTTTCACTTTCTAAAGGGGCTTGATTGCATTGTGCAAAGAGACTTGTGTTGAAAGATATTTCAGAGCTCCTGTTTTAAGCATCATTATGAATAAACTCGAAACAACTTTTTAACTTAATTGATATGAATTTAGCTAAAATTGCAAAACTTTTTAAATTAGTGCTTCATTGAATACACACATTCTTTTAAAGCAAATCTAGCTAAACTCAGCTCTGGAAAAAGTTTATTGTTTCCATATTTTTATTTGTTCTCAGTTATCATAAAGTTGATATATCTTTATTCGTAGGCCATCCATGCCAGAAGTATTGTTCCCTGCCAAGATAGTCCATCTGTAAAGTTCACCTATGATGCAGAGGTTTGTAACGTCTACTTCATTCCAACAAATGATTGAGTTTCTTTGTTTTTTGGACCATTGATAAAACTTATTTGTTAAGTAAAAGGATTTAAAACTACCTTGGTTATTTCATGTTTTCCCAAAGTACCTCCACCCCAAAACTTTACCCTTGGACAAATATGGAGGTTTTATCTGCAAATGGTGGACCCTTTTCAATGACGTCACCGACATAAATATTAAATATGGAGCTGTTCTGTTTGATATATTCAGGGAAAACAACAAATGTCTCATCACAGCTTTTGTCTAGAATGCTGCCTGTCCCATCTCCAGAATTGGAATGTAAATAGGATATGGCTAGCAGCGTCCTCCTAAACTTCTTCTTCTCAGGGCTTCATCCCCAGATCAGCTGGGGTTGACAATGTGGATGCTTCTCCTCCACTCTGTTTTGTCCTTCACCAACTCCTTTCCTCCTTTGTCTGCAACAATATCCTCCCATCTTATCTCAGTTTCCCTTCTCATCCCGTCTCATAACATCCTCTTTCTAAGTCATTTCTTTACCATCCTTTCTCGTCTCCCAACAAATTCCGTTTCTTTTAAAATATCTTCCATAAATTTTTCCAGGTTACTGTTCCGTCTGATTTAATTGCTTTGATGAGTGCCGTGAAGGAAAGCAAGGAAGTTGTTGAAGATGACAAAAGAAAATGCCACTTTCAGCAAAAGGTATTAGCCAATTTGTTTTCATGAATAATTGCTTCAAAGCTTTACCACTCAGGATCCAGTAGAGTCCAAATGTCAAGTAAACGCAAAATAGCATCTGGGCATAAGTAAGTTATCTCTTTTGATGTTCTATGTAGATTTTCAGTTTCTTGGAAACCAAGGAGTATAGTAGTATTCATAAATAGAGATATCTCAACCTAATAAGCTATCATAATAAGCTCCAGCAGTGGGAATATACTTAAAAGCAGGGACTTCATCAAACACAGTAAGATTATCTGATGATGAATTGTACACATTTTAAAATATTTTCTGTGATTCATTTCAGATCCCTATTCCGTCATATTTACTGGCTCTTGTTGCTGGTGCATTAGAAGGACGGTATGTTTATTTTTCCTTGTTATTTTCTTTACTTCATTTTGAATTCATGCACAAGCTTAAGTTCTGTATCGGTATCCAAGAAGAAGGCAAATTTTCTGATTTGATTAACAGCCTACTTCCGATTATCAGATAAGTTTGAAATAAGCTGAAAACGTCTAAGTAAGTTAAGTGAATAGATGTACCTTTACTTGTTAAGGAGAAGTAGGATTCGATATATAGAAAATTGTGTTTTGATTGAATTAGCAGAACCTAAGCTGTTGGTTTTCTTATTCTACCTAACCTAAATTATACCCAACTCAAAATCAAAAAAGCAACCATCAATTGGAACATAAAGTAAAATGCATTTTCTTTTGTCAAATTAGTATTTTCTTGCCTTAAGGGATGTTGGACCAAGATCCAGGGTTTATGCAGAAAGTGATGTCATTGAAGAAGCTGCCTATGAATTTGCTGAGGTAAGTCCAATGCATAGCTCTGAGTATCCATGCCTTAACACCTTTTGTTTCACATTTGCTTAGTAAACGAAATCGTTAGATATTAACACAGTAGTGCTAACAAAATTGACAGACAAGAATTTGCCCTGCTTGGAAGCTAGGCCTTGAAATATACCATTTACTTATGATGGCCCTCTTTACATAACACAAACTAGTTTCAGGTGTCATGATTCTGATAGCACTGAAGATGGTAATTTTACCAAAAAGCTTTTGCTAATTTTATTGTGGACTGAAAGGAACATTGAAAAAAAAGGAAAACGAAATAATTGATACCACTTTATGTCAAAGACTCGTAAGAGTAGTATGTCAGGAAGAGAATGAAAATGAAACCCAATCCAGATGTAGATCGAAAGTAGAAATCTTTTGGAAAACCTTTTATCAATGGTTCCCATTGTTACTTTTTATTTTATTATTCTAGCTTGAAAGTATGGTTGCTGCTGGAGAATATTTTTGTGGCCCTTATGTCTGGGGACGATACGATCTCTTGGTTCTGCCGCCATCTTTCCCTTATGGTGGAATGGAGAATCCTTGCCTGACATTTGTCACTCCAACTTTGCTTGTGAGTAATTGAGTGATTATATTTGAGAAGAAACAGGATTTTGAAAATCAATCGAGGTAATTTGTGAGAATGAAAATGACCTGAGGAAGACTCGAACACACCACCTCCAGATTGGTACTCTAGGGCCCTACGCTACGTGTGCTACGCTACGGTGACCTGTGCTACGCTACGGTCAGCCCCCGTCTCGTCTTTTCCTCTAAGAAGATGATTCCATCCATCCGCAAAGATAGTGTGCCTACCACACAAAACAGCCTAGTAGTTTATGAATACTCGTGCCGGTGTGATGCCAGGTACGTAGGTCGCACATCTCAGCGGTTATGTGATAGGGTTAAACAACACGTGCCGTCTAGCATACGCAACAAAACTGTTCCTCAACGAGAACAACCATCTCGCGCCTCTAAACCAAAAAGTTCACTAAAACATGACTCTGCTATAGGTCAACATTTGCTCGACAACCCAGAGTGTGCTAAAGCCTACAGTGAGAATTGCTTTCGAATAATTGGCAGAGCAAGATCTACCTTTCACTTAGCTATTTTGGAATCTGTCTACATAAAAACCAGGGATCCCCTATTGTGTAGACAGAAGGAGTTCGTTTTCGCCTTAGGACTCTTGAAATAATCTTATTGGTCAGCTCACTGTATCGTGGGTGTTGATTGGTTTTCCCACACCATACCAATCATTCACCTCTTTTCTGATTGGCCTATTTCGATCCACATCTGGGTATATAAATCAGTTAGGTTTCTGTTTCGTTCTCTTTCTGACGTATTACTCTGTTGAGTGTCAGACGAAAAGCTTAAGTAGTATCTATGTGTTCGTTTCATTATGGTTCCGATTTTTCTGGCTATTCTATCAAAGTTGGCATCACGTAGGTTCGGGGTATGGAAGCATAAAGCTGATGTGGACCTGCAGCTTATGCCCTCAGAATAAATTTTATAGAACAATTATCTTGGGTACTCATTTACCGACCTTTGGAAGGATGGACAGCTGAGTTGTCTGACGGCTTGTAGTGCTTGATTCCGACCGTTCGTGGACCCGAGCCCTCAAAGATTACCCTTCAAGGATTAGAAATCCAGTGCCTTTACTACTAGACTACACCACCATATGAAAAATATAGAAAGAAGCGTTATGGTACATAAAGAACACAAGTAAATATTTCAAACTTATTATATTCAGTACCATAGAAGATTATAATGATGATTAACGAGCTTTTGGGTTTAACATGTTATCAAGTAAATACGAATGTTCCTTGATAACGGGTTAAGCCCGCAAGCTCGTTAACTATCATTATAATATTCTATAGTACTTAATGTGATATTTGAATTATTTACTCCACCATATGCCTCAACATACCAGATAGGGGAAGGTCTGCTAGGTGGAATATTTTAACTTATATAAACAGGCCCTAAGGTACATTTATGTATTGTTAATGTTCAATCGACTCTATCATTTCTATTGTAACTGGAGGTTGCACCAATGCTTAACTGAGATCTCTCTCTATTTTCAGGCTGGCGACAGATCTTTAACAGGGGTGAGTTATTTGAATTGTTTTCGTTTATCAAAATTCTATACATACAGTAAGAACAGGCAGAATAGAAATCACCTTGCAAGAAACCTTAGGTTGATCTTTTTGAAAGTTTCTTATTAGAGGGCCTCCGATTCCAGCTACACATATCCAATACCTTCGCAAATCCATAGAAATTCCTCTGCAAAAGATTCAAAACGAAAATAAAAAGAAACGTTTTTAAAAAGAAGAACTGGTAGATAATGAATGACTGACTGGGTTCTAAGACGGAAGAACTGGTAGAAAGTGAATAACTGACTGGGTCTTAAGACAGAAGAACTAAATGTGTCTATGTAGAAAATAACTCCATGGCAAGAACTTAGCCAAGTTGGTACTCAATATTCTACAAGTGCAGAATGATAGGTTTGAAAAAGTATTGAAAAGATTCATTATCGAAATATTTTCCGATCTGAAAAATGAAATAGTTCAGTTACCCTATGTAACATCAATGAGTTGTTATTCATATCAAGTGTTTTTCCATACTAGGTAGCTGCTCATGAAATTGCTCACAGTTGGACTGGTAATCTTGTCACAAACAGAAATTGGGAACACTTTTGGTGAGTTTACTCTCAAACTGAATGGTCAGAAACTGATCTTATTTTGTGAATGTACTACATGATCGCTGGAGATTCTCTTATTTGGAGCAGCCTTTACTATTGAGATGATTTGCCACATCCGCTGCAAATTGTTCCAGATAGTCGTAAAATCGTTGGCATAGACATTTCATTTTGCAGTCATTTTTTCAGAGAGAGGATATTGGCAAACAATTTAAAGTACTTACTTGGGTTGGTACTTATTCAATCAGGAGTTTCTTTGTAGTTTTGGACTGTTTCAAGGAATCACATTATTCGAGATGATACGTATGAATGGAAATAACTCGAGTAAGAGAAACCATGACCTCTAGATCGGCACTCTATGCTAGCACTACCAAGAGCAACCGACGTCAGAGCAACCCGCTGATCCACTGAGGCCCCTATCATTTTAGAACTCCTTCTTCTCAAATGTACAATATTATATGTAATGAAGAAGTATAAGCAGATACTCTTTGAAGAAATAGGCATCGAGTTGATATTTAGTGCTTTCATTACATGTGATAACTAGTTTTGCTGCTAGGGCTACATCAGAGCAGCCCACCATTATATCTATAAAGCTATTATATTATATATTGTATATTGTTTTGTGTATATAGTATAGTATTTTATTAAAGGATATTAAATAGTAAATTTCTCCTCAGGTTGAATGAAGGCTGGACACGATTTGTTGAGTCGAAGATAATTGGAAAAGTGAGGAATGCAAAGATGCAGCAATTACAGGCCATTGGTAAGAATTGAATTTATTCTCTTTAGTGGGCTGCCAAATTTTAACATACCCCTTATTAGAAATTGTTAGCACGCTCGCCTATGGTGAACCATATAGTAGGCATGCGTCCTACACCATAGGCCAGCATACTAACTCGATATCCACTTCAATCTACCAAAGGTATTTTGATTTGTTAGATTTTTTAATTTCAAATGATTTATGAATTGGTAGTCGAAATGTTGATTAGCAAATACACTTATACGTGCGTTAAGTGATAGTTTATGTGCAAAGTGTATAGGACCCACTCAATAAGAAGACTGATTAAGCGGTGTGTTGATAACAAAAATCTAAATAGCGATCAACTCAAAAACAAATATTTTGCACTTTAATATTCTTAAATTTACTCATTTTCTTACAGGTGGTTGGAAATATCTGCAGGATTCTGTGAGTACTTTCATTTTCATGTATTTCGATATTTCATTAAAGGTAGCAGTCTTGCCTTTGGCTAAAAGAAAATTGTCCAAATGTGCTGGAACAAGTGCTGTCGAAAATTGAATTAAATAATAATTAAAAAAAATAAATGTAAAAATGAATTAATGCCAGGTGTAATTATCATAGAAAATGGAGAGGCACTGGCATGGCATCTGGCAAATATAATCACAACATAGGAATCATTTTCATGTCAGTGATTATAACAATGTGTTTTACCAACTAGCTACCTGGCTTACTAGCTGTCTGATTGTTTTGAAGATAATGGAAGATTAATCTGTTAAGTTCTGTAATCTGTAAAGTTATGGTAAAAACTTGTTGTCTTTGTTCGGATCTCTATCATTTACCTTATTCATTACATTCATCACATATTATATTTGTTACGTTAGATTAGAAACAAGAAAGGAGACTGGATCTCTGTTACTTAAAGTTTCATGCTTACGCAATCATCAGACAGACTATTATATAATATGATTATAGTCTGTCTGATGATTGCGTAAGCATGAAACTTTAAGTAACAGAGAGTCAGTCTCCTTTCTTGTTTCTCATCCATATCGCTCTGTACGTTCGTATATCGAGCACTATGATGCGGAATTGATAACGCATTCGCTATAGAGATATTTCTTACGTTAATCATTTATTTTGCTTATATTATACTAATTTACGAGAAACTGCACGTTCATCTCGACAAGCCTGTTTCATGACCGCTCACTCATCAGGAGATGTACTAACTTAGATGTAATAAAGATTAATACATCTCCTGATGAGTGAGCAATCACGAAACAGGCTTGTTGAGATGAACGTGTAAATTCTTGTTTCGTTCCTACAAAGTAGTATATCTACGTTCTACTATCATGTATTGAGCACTATCTTCTGAAATCGGAACACTAGCTTTATATTTCTTATATTATATTATACTTGTTACCTTATTGATTTATGTTGCTTATATTACATTATTCTCGTTACCTTGTTCATTTACATTTCTTTATTTCTAGTAGATTGACAAATTTGGCGCTGAGAACTTGTTGACAGCTCTCGTCCCAGACCTCAAAGGCATCGACCCCGACGACGCATTTTCCTCTGTTCCTTACGAAAAGGGATTTGCTCTGCTATATTATCTGCAGCAGTTGGTTGGTGGACCAGGTCAGTAAGACATTTTTATATTACACCCGTGTACGGTAGACCACACACCAGGATAAGGTATTGCTTGGGTTCTGAAAAAGGGGGGTAAGAAAGCTATCATCTTCTTACGAAAAGGGATTCGCTTTGCTGTATTATCTGCAGCAGTTGGTTGGTGGGGCAGGTCAGTAAGACATCTTTATATTACACCCGTGTATGGCTGACCATACACCAGCATAAGATATTGTTAGCGTTCTGGAACAGGGGGGTAAGAAAGCTATTGTCTTCACTCATTTATTTCAGTCTCTGTCTGCCACATTGCTTTAGTTGTGATAGCCTTTGGGCTAGGGCATTCTGGCTGTTTGGTTATTCGACTTTGGTTAGGGCTAGAGCTATTTGGCTTCGGGATATCTGGCAATTGGCTATATGCTATTTGGCTATGTGTTATTTGGCTAGGGCTAGGGCTATGGGCTATATGGCTGATGGCTATGGGCTATATTGTTATTGGTTTATTTGGTTTTTAAAAGTTCTATTTGGCTATATGCTATGTGGCTAGTGGCTAGCCTATGGGCTTTATGGCTGAGGGCTCTTTGGTCAGGGTTAGGGTATTATTTAGCCATGGGCTGTCTGGTTATTGGCTATATGGCTAAGAGTTACTTGGTGAGTGCAAGTTCTATTTGGATATGGGCTATTTGGTAAGTGTTAGAGATATTTTGCTATAGATTTGGTTACGGTTCGGGTAAGGGTTAGGGGTATATTTGTTAATATTTCAATGTTTCTACAACAGCCTTACCAATGAAGTAACCGTTTCTATTTGCAGAAGTATTTGATGTGTTTATGAGGAGTTACATCGACAATTTCAAATACAAAACCCTGACCACTGAAGACTTCAAGAAGTATCTTTACTCCTACTTCAAAGAAAAGGCAAGTTGATTTCATTCTAGTACCTGGAATTGTAAATCAATTATCACATCGGCTGACGTCATTTCTTAGCGGTAGATGAAAGATATGTATAATGATCTGGTTCTTGGGGAGCCCAAATATTATATTTTACCCTTTATCCTCGTCAATCAATACTTGGATAGACACTGAACCCTACTAGACTCTACTTAACCCTGGTCAACCCTCACTGAACCCTCACTGCACCCTAAAATCCATTGTAACCTTCTGAACCCTTACTCGAAACCAACCCCACAAACCCCTAAAATTTATTTCGATTTCAAAAGGTGATTCTGGGGCATAGGAATAATTGCTAACCGTCCCTATCCAAGGATCGATTGACGAGGATAAAAAGCAGAACAGAATATTCGGGTTTTCTGGGAATTATGACATCATATCTTTTATCTTCCTTTCAAGCGAGTTGTTTGATTTTAGATTATTAGTCTGTGAAATTGAAGGCTAACTCCCAGTCATGTTTGTTTATGATACGATCAAACTAGACTGTCTATTACCGAAAATAGCATAGATTAGATTTTCACAGCGTTGCGAGATAATACCCGTTATCCTTTTGTTAACAGGTATAATCTCGAAACGTGAAAATTTAATCTTTGCTATTTCAGTACTAAACAGTTTTATTTACCGTATTTTCATCGAACGACAGAGTTCCACACGCAGCAATCACGTTTTATTGAACTGGTTTGTTTAGGCTGCGTGAAAACAGAAGTCCATACGCGTTGAAATAAGTTGTATTTATTTGAAAGGACAGATCATTTTCTTACATAGTGGTGGGAGATTTGCTCCACCAGGCCCTAAGAGTTCCCCCACCACTGAAGAGAAAAATGAATGTTTTGCCATTAAGTCAGCCATTATGTAGCCCTTGCTTCAGAGGTAAAGGCAAGGTTGGTGACACATTTATGCAAGGGGCAAATCACTCCCTAAAACTCTCGCACACTATCTGAAAACCTTATTGTTCTAGTAAAAACCCCTTGAAAATCACTGGAAATCCTTCAGTTATTGAAAATATCTCGAACGCTTAAAAAGGGAGTGAAATGCCCCTCGCATTAACGTGTTTCAAACACTAGAAGATAATGAGAAAACCTCATCCCAGATCAACTTCACAAAGAGCTACTTCTCATGTAAATATACCAAGGTTGGATTTTAGGTTTTTCTTCAGATACACTCATTTTTCTTATAAGAAACCGGTTTATAAGAAACCTAGTACTAGAGCCCCAAAAATTTAGGAAACTTTTAGAACTACATCAATATCTTTAAGAAACTCCGAAAAAAAATAAAAGGACTTTCTGAGACGGAAAGTAATATGTCAACCATACATTTTTGCTTGATTTAAGTTTCCTACAGGTTTTTATTTAGAGGAACACAGGATGTTGAGTCAACTTGTATGAGTAGGTGGGTTTCACATTGATACAAGAAATATGCGAGGGAAAGTGCAAAATTTGATGTTAAGTGCAAATCTAAAAATAAGAAACTTTTAAGAAACTTTTAGTACTAAAAACTGGTGAAAATTTAAGAAACTTTTAGTACTAGGGCCCAAGCTAGGTTTCTTATATAAAAAAACGTGTAATGGTACGAAAAGTTTCTTAGCAAGTTTGTTAACAAAAAGAGATATTTTTCTTGACTTGATATAAGGAGTTTGAGCTTTAACCTTATAAAATGTCACCCCATGGCAATTAATTCCAGAAAAAGTACCCAATGAGATGAGATACGTTATGATCTTGTGCAAATGAAGGGCATTGAGCATTTTTAAATGTCTTATTTTGAAAAATGTTTACAGAAAATTTCCTACCAAAGCTTCTTAAGTTTTGAAAATCTGGCCCTATGGTTTCTTATAAACGGTTTCTTATGAAGAAAAATGAGTGTATTTCTATTAGATAGGGAAAAATAAGGACCCTTTGCCATTTTACAGGAATTTCCAGGCTCAAGAAATGGTAAAATCTAAAGAGCCTCTGAGGGCTTCACCCCTGGACCACTACCAGGGCCCTTTTGAAAATTGCCAACCTTTCAAAAATCCGTAGAAAATGCCCTGTAAGTGTTTTGCTTCATCAACGTGCGTGCAAGCTGCAAGACCCGGTTGTCGGAAGGAAAAGCAGGGAATTCTTGCTAAAACTACCGATCATTAGAGACGCTTGCGCTGCCACTGTGAGATTCAGTCGTCATTGGAGATTGGTCAGCTGCGATCTTAATTTAACTGCAAAGATTATTGCCCAGTAATAAACTCCGCTGACGATTTCTCGATTTCCGCCAGTGTCATCAATGCAATAAAAACTTTTAATTTTTAACATGGTATTAATTCCTTCCGGAACATTTTGGTCGTCATTCCCGTCACCTAAAGCGAAAGATTGTGGGCTTAGAAGTAGCTGAGGACCTCTAGCTAAGGGTCATTACGTGCTCTGAGGCAGGCAATTTTAAGCTAGAAATATTATGGGCTGCTAGCAAGATGACCTTAAGCTAGAATGAGAGGCCTATCTAGTAATTGCTAAAACATGAAAAACACTTTTAGAAACATTGAGAAAAATAGAGCATCTTGCATTTTCAAGAAACATCATTTTCAACATAAGGTCAAAGGCCTTTGGTGCTTCTCTATTGAAATCAATAGATGCTTGTCGTAAAATTTCATATCGTAAACCAGATCTGTGTTTCTTAAAACAGTGTTTCTTATATGTGGAACACTAAGCAAAAAGAGCATACATCTTGCATATAAGTAACATCATTTTCAACGTGAGGTCTGAGGCCTTTCTTATGCTTCTTTATTAAAATCAATAGGTGTCTGTTGTGGAATTTCATATCATAAATCAGTGCTGTGTTTCTTGAAACAGTGTTTCTTATTTGTGGAACACTAAGCAAGATAGAGCGTACATCTTGCATTTAATAAACATCATCTTCAACATGAGGTCTGAGGCCTTTCTTATGCCTTTCGATTGAAATCGATAGGTGTTTTTTATAACAGGGGTAGTTATAAATTAAAAATCAAGTCTACGTTTCTTTAAAAGAGTATTTCTTAAATGTGGGGCATTGAATAAAATCAAGCATATGTTTTGAGAATTTGATTGTACAATTGAAGGTATTGACTTAGCTATGGGGAGAGGGAGCATGTTCCAGATTAACAGTTTTGTTGATATCTTATTTTGTTTTATTAGGGTTCTGAGAATGTGTTTGATGTTGTTGATTGGGATTCGTGGTTTCATAGTCCAGGGATGCCTCCTGTCGATGTTTCGAAAATGTGAGTCGCAATCTTCATCTTAATCATAACAATTATACACAGTTGTGTTCGACATATTAGAAACATCATTTTCTAAACCAGGTCTGCGGTCTTCTGATGCTTGTCTACCGAAAGTAATTCTTATCAAATGGGTAGTTATATATTTTGAATTGAATTCAGTACTGTTAAGAATGTACATTCCTGTAGAGGGATTCCATTCATTGCTGTGGAAAATGTTCAGTACTGTGGATGATGTTCAACACTGTGGAGGGTGTTCAATACTGTGGGGGGATACCATCAGTATTGCAGAGGGATACCATTCAGTACTGTGGAGGATATTTAGAGCTGTGGATGATGTTCAACACTGTTGATGATGTTCAATACTGTGGGGGGATACCATCAGTATTTCAGAGGGATACCATTCAGTACTGTGGAGGATGTTCAGAGCTGTGGATAATGTTCAACACTGTTAAGGGTGTTCAATACTGTGGGGGGATATCATCAGTATTGCAGAGGGATTCCATTCAGTACTGTGGAGGATGTTCAGAGCTGTGGATGATGTTCAACACTGTTGAGGATGTTAAATACTGTGGGGAGATACCATCAGTATTTCAGAGGGATACCATTCAGTACGGTGGAGGATGTTCAGGGGGGATATCATGTTTCTTAAGTTGGTGTTTCTTATATGTGGGACAATGTTGTTTCTGGCCTTCCTTAGGTTTGTTTGTCAAAATTCATTTCAAGTTCTGTGTCAGCCTAGGCAATAGAAATGCGTGAGAGCAAAGCATGATAGAGACTTGGTTGATATTTTGTAATTTCCCTTTTCCAAATACATTTCGACCACTAAGGGCTTCTACACGACTTTGAACTTAGACAAAACCTTTTTGTGTCAAACTCTTACATATCTAGAATTACAATTAGCTGCTAGTAAGGGGAGGGGGCATAAAATGGAACAAAGATGGGTGCAAATAAAAAATCATAATATCTTCATTTATAATAAAATAGAAATGATAATGTAATTACTGCAAACACCAAAGTTACAAGATGTTACGAAAGTTAGAAGGAGTATAGGCTAAATGCGTATATTAACTCTCCGTTACTCTTATCTAGAATTACGATTAGCTAATAGTGAGGGGAGGGGCATGAAATGGAACAAAGATAGATCGAGATAAAGAATCAAAATATCTTCAATGAACGAAAGAAATCAAAAGATCCAAATCAAGGATAAACTTACTGCGTTGACGCCAGAACTCTTGAACAATTGTAGAAATAACTTTTTGGTTTAGAAATCTGTTGTAATACAAAAACCACAAATTACGTAATCGAGTAAGTGAAATGCCTATTTGATAAGTGACTGCGTTTGTTGATAACTGCAGAAGTATTTTACATTAAGATGGATAACTTGAATACTTGAAAAGAACCAAGGGTGAAATGAGGCGGTTTTTGTTAGGGTTTGTTGCCAAACCTGCCCTACAGACTTTGCTCAATGTCCTGCCAAAAAAGTAGGACCAGGTAATTTCCCATAATCACCAGTTTAGTACTAACTTACAACTAATACTTAGAAACAATACAATGGTAATCACCAGTGAGCAATGTTAGACATTTCTAATAAGCAAAACACACGTCAGTTGGACTAATTCGGGGGTCTCCGCATTTTGCTGCTATTTCCTTTCAGAAGTTGGCCAATATTTTCCAGACGAGATCATTCAAAAATCAAAAGTTTACTTCATTGCCTAAAAAATGCTTGATACCCTAATCTGCCCTGCAAAGTGGGATCAATTTCCCCTGCAAAATGAGATCTTTTCTGATTGAAGGGGGGGTGTCACATCCCCATACCCCCTTCAGTTTCGCCCCTGAACAGAACAGCTTAATTCCCGGGGTGAGAGTGCTATGTTATTGAAAGTAGCTTATTTGAAGGATACACAATAAGCCTTGGTGATAATTGACCACTGTCCTATTGATTCCACCATTCAGATTACTGCAAATGTGGTTTTTTGCCTGTTCTAAGGCCACACAATGTAGGAAGGAATGCTCAGGGGAGAAATAGAATTGATTGGAAAATGGTTGATTGAACCCATATTTATTGAAACGATTTCATTCGTTTGAACCTACAAAGATAAACATTTTGTTGACATTGAATTGTTACTTGAATTTTTGCAGGTATGATACTACTGTGACGCAATCGTGTGAAGCACTTGCCAGACGCTGGCTGCATGTAAGTGAGCTTATTCGGTACCTTCAGTACTGTGAGGGATACTATCAGTAATATGGAAGGATATTCAGCACTGTGAGGGAGACTTTCAGTACTGTGAAAGGATACTTTCAGTACTTTGGAGTGTGTTCAGTGCTGTGAAGGGAACTATCAGTACTTTGGAGGATGTTCAGTCCTGTGAGGGATACTTTCAGTACTGTTAGGGAGACTTTCAGTACTGTAAAGGGATACTATTAGTACTGTGGAGGAGATTCAGAAATGTGGAGAGATGCTATCAGTATTATGGAGTATATCCGGTACAGTGAAGGGATACCATTAGTACTATGGAAAGATGCCATTAGTACTGTGGAAAGATGTCATTAGTACTGTGGAAAGATGTCATTAGTACTTTGGAGGGATACCTTGGAGGATGTCCACTGCGAAGAGTGTTTATGATATTCCCTTCATTACTGAACATCCTCCACATTACTGATGGTATCCCTCCACTTTTTATATACAACCTATTTGTAATAATTCATCTGCTTTTGCGAAAAAAATACGTGCACTAGTTAATTGTCAGTAACCACCAATTTGAATTGCCTATCTGTTTCACTATTCCAAGTATTTGATGATTTTGTTCCATCTTGAAAAACGGTTTGATATATGCCAATGAAGGATGATTTTGCCAAAGGATAATTTCACAAAATATGATGAATGTTTTATATGAAAATATTACGATAAATGGTAACTTTTGATTATTTCAGGGAGGAACTGGGGAGCTGTTTTCTGCTGAAGATATTCAAGACTTCAGCTCTAGTGAAATCATCGAGTTTCTCTCTAATTTGCTGCTGAAGGTGGGTTTTATGTAGGCCCGGCAGGACGTTTTTAGTTTCATTCAAGGTGGACAATGAAAGGCTCTCCCTTGCTAATAAGTCTATAGTTGAATGTTACCATCGAAAATAACGCTGGATACCCTCCATAGAACTGATGGTATCCCCTGCAGAGCTGCTGGCATTCCTTCTCAATACTGAAAACCCTTCACAGTTATGATACTATTATCCCCTTTAAGTATATATGGTATCCTCCCAAAGTACTGAGGGTATCCAACCACATTATTTAAATACTTCTAAAGCACTGATGGTATCCCCTACCCACCTATCCTCATACTGAATATTCTCCAAAGTACTGATGATATATCCCGCTCCACAGAGCTGATGGTATCCCTCTATAATACTGAACACCCTTGACAGTACTGAATGTTTCCTCTAAAAGTACTGATGTCATCTCCTCAATGTACTGACAACTAAAAGTACTGAATTAACTCCAGTGCACTGATAATACCTCCTTCCAAGAATACTCATATTACTCCACAGTACTTCATAATTTATAGAAGATTTGTATATCTTTCTCTTTGTAGGAGGAGATACCAGTGGCAACACTTAAAGCAATGGACAAAGTTTACAAGTTGAGCACGCTGAAAAACAGCGAGATATCATTCAGGTAATATTTCTTTCTTTGCATCTTAGGAAATCCAAATAATTCATGATTTTCTACTAAATTATTCTTTAAAGAAGGTGTTTGAGCTTGCAAGTGCATAAAAGTCATAAAGCTCGTGCTGTAAAAGGTCAATTAAACTGCCTCTTCGTACAATAGCGTTCACCAGTAAAATAAGTCCCTCTAGTGAGTGCAAAGAGTTAGCTAATTGATGAATACCATCATTATATTAGAAATGTATTTTTAAAGAATTATGCTTAAGATTGAATAATTTATTTTCCAGTTCTTCTTTTATATCTTCTTTTATTTCCAAACTTCTGACACTCATTTTTATCTCTATCTCTTCTTAGCCCCTCTCCCCCCTTTTAGCATCAAAAACTACAGAGTAAAATGTGATTAGTTAGCTAATACATGTATACCCTCATTACACTGGATATTTTTTCCTTGATATGCTTTAGAGTAAAGAGTTTATCCTCAAATCGTCTTTATATTCTCATGTTTATCTTTTTCTCTTACGCTCATTTTGCACTTCCATCGCTCTACATTACTTATCTTCGTACATCAAAACTTTAGAGTAAAATGCAAGCAAGCTGGATAATAGATGTTTATCATAATTATGTTGCAAATATCTTCCTTTATATTGTCATAATTTATCCTCTTGATACCATAATTCTTGATAACATAATTCATTCCAGTCCCTCTTTTATATCATCTTGTATATGTGATGCTCTTACACTCAAATATCATTTCAGTATAGCCAGAAAAATCGGAACCATAACGAAACGAACACATAGATGACTTAAACTTTTCGTCTGACACTCAACAGAGTAATACGTCAGAAAGAGAACGAAACAGAAACCTAATTGATTTATATACCCAGATGTGGATCGGAATAGGTCTTTTCATATTTCTATTCTTCTTAAGCCCTTCTTTACTTATCTTCGTGCTTCATCATCCACAGTGTAAAGTGCTACGAGTTAGTGAAAAGATTGCTATCTACATAATATTGGATATATCTTCCTTAATTTGCCTGATAGTAAATAGTCACGGTTATAAAGCGTGCATTTCTTTCAAGTCTCTCCCCCAATTCGTGCATTAAAAACTACAGAGTAAAACGCAACAAGTTAGCTAATAGTTGTATATAATAACTTTGGATATATCTTTCTTAATTTGCCTGATAGTAATTAGTTTATTCTCTTGTTCCTTTTTCATAAAGTCAAGGTCATAAAGCTTTCACTTCTTTCATATCCTCCATCAAAAACTACAGAGTAAAATGCATCAAGTTAGCTAAATAGATTTATATGATAACATTACAAATATCTTTCTTAATTTGCCTGATAGTAATTAGTTTATTCTCTTGTTCCTCTTTAATAAGGTCACGGTCATAAAGCTTTCATTTCTTTCATATCCTCCATCAAAAACTACAGAGTAAAATGCATCAAGTTAGCTAAATAGATTTATATGATAACATTACAAATATCTTTCTTAATTTGCCTGATAGTAATTAGTTTATTCTCTTGTTCCTCTTTAATAAGGTCACGGTCATAAAGCTTTCATTTCTTTTATATCCTCCATCAAAAACTACAGAGTAAAATGCATTAAGTTAGCTAAATAGATGTATATAATAACATTACAAATATCTTTCTTAATTTGCCTGATAGTAATTAGTTTATTCTCTTGTTCCTCTTTCATAAGGTCACGGTCATAAAGCTTTCATTTCTTTCATATCCTCCATCAAAAACTACAGAGTAAAAATGCATTAAGTTAGCTAAATAGATGTATATAATAACATTACAAATATCTTTCTTAATTTGCCTGATAGTAATTAGTTTATTTTCTTGTTCCTCTTTCATAAAGTCACGGTCATAAAGCTTTCATTTCTTTCATATCCTCCATCAAAAACTACAGAGTAAAAATGCATTAAGTTAGCTAATAGATGTATATAATAATGTTACAAATATCTTCCTTAATTTGCCTGAGAGTAAATAGTTAATTCTCCTGTTCCTTTTTCATAAAGTCAAGGTCATAAAGCTTTCATTTCTTTCATATCCTCCATCAAAAAAACTACGGAATAAAATGCAACAAGTTAGCTAATAGATGTATATGATAATATAAACAATCCTCCCTTAAAATGCTTGTAAGTTTAGTGCTTATTCTCCAGTACATCCTACAACCCATGCAGTTGAACGTATCCCTTTTCCCGCCCTTTCCCTTTATTTACTGTTTGAAGAAGATGAAAGTATCTCTGTTCAATACCACATATTATCCTGGAAACTCTTTCTGAAAGATAATACTCAGAACTATCTTCATTGTTTATCTGATTTTCAGATGGCTGAGGCTTTGTATAAGATCACAGATAGAAGAAATGTATCCTCTGGCTGTTGAGTTTCTAACAAAGCAAGGAAGAATGAAATATATACGACCTCTCTACACGTGAGTTTTAACGATGTCTTTATGTTAATCATAATTTTACCCCATTGATTTACAGTTGATGGTTGTTGATAGGTAATCGGCAAATACATTTACTATCTTCATAAGGTATTGGTTTATGTACAAAATTAAAAGGACCCACTGAATAGGTAGATAATCGCAGCAGTGAATTGATAGTTGATAGTCAAATACGCTAATACTCCATTAAGACTTAACAAAGAGCTTATTTGTTATACTACAGGGTTAACGAAGTGTTTGTCATGCCATTTTTTTCTTGCAGGTACACCATTAATTTTAGTGTTTTAAGATTGATTGATAGGCAAATATGTTTACTATCTTCGTAAGGTATTGGTTTAAGTGGAAAGCACAAAGGACCCACTGAATAGGTAGACTAATCAAAGCAGTGCATTGATAGTTGATAGGCAAATACGATTACTATCTTCGTAAGGTATTGGTTTATGTGCAAAGCACAAAGGGCCCACTGAATAGGTAGACTAATCGAAGCAGTGTAACCCAGGTCTGTCCTCTCGATGTGACCATACCTCGTGACTGTTTTTGTCTCTTTGTTAGGAGTAACAGAGAGCCGTCGAATTCGCTTTTTTGTGACATGGCTGACAGGCAATATTCTAGAACATGATTCATAAAAACATTTCCCATGTGTTTATTTCAATGATTTTCTATCAATGGTTAGTGCCATTTCTAACATCTAGGTAATCTGCTTTTCAAAACAATAAAGAATTCTTTGTATAATTTATAGTGATTAATGGAGATATTTAATGAGAATGAAAATGACCCGAGTAGGAGATTGATTCTCCAAGTCCCGCTGCTTCTCCTGTTTGATGGTGATTAATTCGTCCTTTACCTTTTAGCGAAATGTTCAAGAAGGAAAAGTCCAGAGAGCTTGCTATCGAAACGTTCAAAAAAAACCAGAATGTTTATCACAAAATAGCTGCAGCTATGGTAGCCAAAGATCTGCAACTGTGAATGGATATTCTTACTGTCGAAAGGTACCGCGTTGTTTATCTCAAAATTGTTTGTTTTTTATGATGGGAACAAAGAAAGATGCCGTAAGTATCATAATGAGCCTTTGAATAAGGCCCTCTCTAATAAACACTCTCCTTTGATAAGCACTCCCCTCTAATCAAAAGAGAATAAGCAGGATTTGAAAATTCTCTAAAATTTGCACTGCCGTCTAATTTGCTATCACCTCCAATAGGCACTTCTCTCTAACAGGTACCCTACCTGATAGGCACTCCATCTTCAAAAAAGCCTCTTTCATCTCAATTTTGTGAAATGAGTGCTTATTCGAGAAGAATTAGGATTGAGAAATTTAACGAGCCATTGAATGAGGCTCTTTCTAATATGCACCCGACTCTAATAAACATTCTTCTCTAGTAAGCACTCCTCTCTAATAAAAACCCCACCTTAAAATAAGCCTCTTTCATCTCAAATATGTAGTTTAGGATTTGAAAATTAATCGAGCCTTTTAACGAGCCCCTCTTTAATATGCACCCCATCTAATAAACACTCTCCTCTAATAGGTACCCCTCCTTCCAATAAGCATCTTTGATCTCATTTATCTAGACTGAGTGCTTACTTGGATGAGCCTTTGAATGAGCCCCTCTCTATTATGCATCCCCTTTTCAATATGCATTCAACTCTAATAAACTCTCTTCTCTAACGAACACCTACCTAATAAGCCTCTTTCATCTCAGTTTTGTGGAGTGAGTGCCTATTTGAGAAGATACAGTATTTGGAAAATTAATCGAGATGTGAATAAACATGAGTCGAATAGCTGATAATAATTCCTAGAATTGATAAAGGATGGTGAGTTGCAGTAAGTTCCTGCATTTACTCAGATTATCAAGTCAGGATTTCAAGTTTCTAAGGCACCGTGCACAGCGATCGGCTATTTTTCGGCTATCAATTCTCGGCTAAATTTGGCTACTTTTCGGTAAGTAGCCGAATCTTGTAAAATTATAGCCGAAGTTTTCATTGCCGAATTTGGAAAATAGCCGAATTTATGGAATGGTCAATTATTGTTTGGAAATGTTGCTCTTTCAGATTTCAGAGCCAAGGCGACACAATCGTTTAGATAATTATAAAACAAGACAAACAGTTGAAGCAATCTCGTGGGATTTTCTATTCAATTGTTTATTTCAGCCCTAGCCGAATTTTAGCCGAAGTTTAGCCGAATTTTATTTCAGCCGAAAAAACAAAATTCGGCTAAATGAATAGCCGATCATTGTGCACGGTCCCTAATACATTAGGGATTTTTTTCTAATCCTAATGTAGATCATGACTTTAGAAGATGGCATAAAGATGTCAATACGTGTCTATGTACTTGTCTACTTTTCAGAAGTCCTTTTAAGGTCACTTTGGGGACTGAAAAGTCAAAAAATAAGATTTTTTTTGTTTCTTTAGTTTTGCACTGAAAAATCGTAAAATTTCATAAGCTTTCAGGTGCTGTAGTTTATTTCATTGTGATTCTTATAAATAGGGGTGAAAATCCCCTTTGAATGACCCCTACCCTAACTCAAAATAGCCGATTTCTACTTTGAAAACGACCTTGACTTTCCGTCGCCATATTTTCAGTTTTACTAGGCCTACAGCAACAAACCAAGCATTGAGAGATTCCTCATGGCATGAACTTTGTCCTGATTGACTCACATCCGGTATTACTCATCGTCCTACACTTTCTACAGAAGAAAACTTTGAGTTGTTCTTATTGACCAATAGGAAGCTTTAGAAATCGAAATTATCCAATCCGTGTGAGGCAATGAGCAACTCTCAGCCTTTGTTCTCTAAACTTCTGACCTGTACTTCCGTTTTTGGCCAATCAGAGCGTGTTATTCTAAACGTTGCTATTGACAACTACCATTTCATATCAACCACACCATGTGAGATGAAAATTCTCTCCGTTGTGTCGAAGCTGTGAAGGTGAATCCGAACTGAAAACTGAGGAAAAAAATCTTTGTTTTCTGTCGATCCTCGCGTATACAGTTAGAATTTTTGCGTTGGAAGGTCGTATCGTCGTATTTGATATGTTGTCGTCCGATAAATCGAACGTAAAACGGAAACAAAGCAGCCAGAGAAGACGTGTAAGGAAATTTCGTGGAAACCAGTTTACAAAAATTGAAGAACCACAAAATCAGAAGCAAACCGATCTTGCTTCCTGCCTTGATGCCGATGAACCAGTCGTTGTTAGAGTACAAGAATGCCCATTGAATGAAGAGAACGAGGTAAATATAATTCTCACTTTCATATTTATTTATCGTGCTTGTTTTGATTATGAATTTAGGCCTTCATAGAGTGTAAATCAAGACCTCCTCAAACAAGGCCTATTCATTTCATTCCAGCTTTCCTTCTCTCTAAGCAGTGACTATTAGCCTATTGTTTGACTGTAATTTTATTTTGATTTTTTGTTGTTGTCTAATTATCAGCCACTTCAATTCTCTAAATTGCTTCCATCTAATATTACTTCTGGTTGTTTTTTCTGTCTTGTTCAATGATTTTTGATTTACTATAAATTTTCCCCGTATGCTCTGTGGAGAACTAACTATGATTCTATCTTTTATCTCAGGCAACTGCTGGTCCCAGCAACATAGTAGAGGACATTGGTCCCAGCCGAAAAAAGATAGCCAGGTCGCAAGAAGGATTGTTCGATGACGAGGTTGATGATGGATTTCGACTGATCCATTTCGAGATGTTGAAGTCACTGTTTTCTCAGGCATGTGTCTGCTCAAAGTGTAAGGTTGGACAGCTATCCCTGTATGAGGACAAGGCAAGAAAGATGGGAATGGCTAGTTTGATCATTTTAAAATGTGAATTCTGTCAGCACATCACTGAGACTTATAGTTCCCCTTGTGCTAAAGGATCAAGATCCCTTGAAATAAACTTGAGGGCTGTGCTAGCAATGAATGAGACTGGTGGAGGCCGGACATCCCTGGTAAAAATATGCGGCCTACTAAATATGCCTGGGCCTATGGATGAAGAATCCTATTCTAATAGTGTTCGGGTTTTGAAAGATGCCTGTGAAGAGCAAGCCAAAGCCAGCATGAGAAAGGCTGCGGATGAAGAACATTCCTTTGCAGAATCGCCAACTGATGAGGTGATTGAATGTAAAGCCATGTTTGATGGGACATGGAGAAAAAGGGGTTTCTCTTCATTGCAAGGAGGTGTCACCGCAATTTCACCAGTGACAGGCAAATGCCTTGACTATGAAACTCTAAATCGTTCTTGCTCTGGTTGTACCAGATGGAAATCAAAGCCTGAGTCCCCGGAAAAAGAGAGATGGCTTGCGGAACATAAATGTGCCATCAACTTTGTCGGCTCCGCCCCAGCAATGGAGCCAGAAGGAGTGCAAAGGATTTTTCAAAGATCAGAGGCAAAGAACCATCTCCAATATACTGGTTATATTGGTGATGGAGATAGCAAGTCTTTTTCAATGGTGAAAGCAAGTAAGCCATACAAAGAAAAAGATATATTGAAATTGGAGTGTGTTGGCCACATCCAAAAACGCATGGGTACAGCCTTGAGAAAGGCAAAAAGCCAACATGGGGCAAAAAAGCTCACAGACGGAAAAAGTATCGGAGGCCAAGGTCGGCTCACTGGAGAGAGAATCGACAAATTACAAGTCTATTATGGCTTAGCAATACGCAGGCATAAAGATGACCTGAATGGTATGAAAAAGGAAGTCTGGGCGGGCCTCTATCATTCCTCGTCCACTGACGAAAGCCCTATGCACCAGTTTTGTCCAAATACAGACGACACTTGGTGCAAATACATCAGAGCGGAGAAAGATGGAAAAGACTTCCACCATACCAAGCCGTTGCCCAAAGCAGTTTTTGATGTCATAAAGCCAGTTTATGAACGACTCTCAAAAGAAGAGCTGCTGCAAGGGTGCTTGGGTGGCTACACACAAAATAGCTGCGAAGCCCTGAATCACCTTATTTGGGACAGGTGCCCTAAATCCAGATATTCTGGTAGGGACCACTTGGACTGTGCAGCAGCCAGTGCAGTCCTAGTGTTCAATGATGGGCTAACAGCTTTATGCAGAGTCCTTCATGCTTTAGGAATCAGTCCAGGAAAGAACACAAGACGTGCATTGAAAAAACTGGACAGTAAAAGAATACGGGAAAGTGATAGGCATGTCCGTAACATTCAAAAAAAGATTCGCAAAAGCAAGAGAAATGCAAGGAAAGCAGTGGAAGAGACACAGAATGAAGCAGAGGGGACTGTTTATGCCTCTGGTGCATTTTGAGAACACTAAAAGTTTATCCTGTAATTGTATTGAAATTTGTGATGTCCGAAAACTTTAAATGCGTTTTTCTCAAAACCTACTTTTTCGCTCAAAATTGAATTCTTGACGACTCTAGAAAATTTGTTGTTGAAGATATTTACATGGAATTTGGCTGAGAAGTAGAGTAAAGCCTCCTCTACAAGATAAACCTAAGAACATGCACACACATTGTGTATGAGACAAGACAGTGTATTTCTAAAATCAGTGATAAGCCAAGATATCGGCAGCTTTTTTTGAAAAATTGATTAAAAAAAAAATATCTAAGATAAAAATAATTTTAAAGGTTTATCTTGTTAAGCAGGCTCTACTGATGATATCAGCCAATTTCAGGCAATCATCTAGAAATATCTAGTGTTGGAGAACTGTCAAGGTTTCAACATAAATTTCGTGACTTTTTGCATGAAGTATTGCACATTTTCTAAAAATAGCTTGTCAATTCTTGGTTTTTACCCATTTTGATACCTCTTACCAAAAAACTTCACTCTAGCACATTGCAAACCATCTTAAACAGAACAGCCCCCAAAGTGACCTTAATGTCTATCATCGAGCATGCATCTAATTCGAGTAAACTATGCCTATCCTGGCATAGTGCTCAATATACGGTAGGCATAGAGCAATTGCATAGAAGAAATGCCATTCAAAAAACACATTATTTTCTTCTACTCTGAGTTTAGTACACTCATCAGACAGATTACAGTTGTGATGGAGCCTATAGTTTTAAGTGATAAAGTTATATTTGAATAGGTAAGCTGCAGTTTCTTATAAGTCAGTTCCTTCTATGCAGAGCTTGCAGTATCATTTATCAGGAAAGTTTCCTGCAGTCAATACTCAATTGAACATTGGGGTTTCTTGGCCTGAAACATGCTATAAAAGTAGTAACCACAATCAGTGTCTTCTTTGGATATCTAGTTGTTCCCAGAGTGTTAAGGTGTTAAGATGGTTGAATGGCAATGGTAATTTGCAAATGGACACCAAGAAGACATATATAGATTGACATTGCAGAAGAACAATTGCCTTAAGCTTGCTGTGTCGTAGATCACACAATTTCCTGTTTTTCTTAAAATTTTCATGAATGTCAAACTCAAAACTTTTTCTATTCTTGATTGTAGACCGAGAAAAGTGAATGGTAGAAAATTGGTGAAGCGTGTCAGCAAAACAGTAGGGAAAATATTAAATTTTATATAGATATATTTTAGAATTATTTCAATGTGTTGGTGCTTACAATCCTTATTCACCCTGTTTCCGTATTAAAGTACATTCATGTCTGACTACGTGAAGTATTATTCCTTAGTATTAAAACCATTGCAATCTTTCTGACATAAAGAGTTTTATGGAAGTGAAACTATCAATTAAAACAAACATTCATGGACAAAAATTTAAAGTAGCCTAGAGAAATTCTAGAAAATGAAAAGTTCTCTATGTGATAGACAGAGTGATATATAATCGTTTTAAAGTTATAAAAGACCATAAGAATCAACCTTTGTATGGAAAAAGATTCCATAAAAAAATTTCTTTTCGCATTTGTGAAAGCCACAAAGCATAAATCATTGTCAGCACAAAACATTTTGACATTTTTCATAAAAATAAGGTCAGTTTCGAAGGGGTGTCCAAACGCGCTAAATAATGTTTTCAACTCGCGCATTTTTCTATTTTTTACTGGAAGATTCTGCGGTGACATCAGTGGGAGTGAGACAAGAATCCCTTCTCTCTCCAACTCTCTTTTACATATTTCTTGCGAGAATCATGAGTGATTGTCCAGAAGATGGTAAAAGAACAGTCAGCAGTTGAGGTAGAACGATTACCAACTACTAGCACTAACTGGAAATGAAGAAGAATTTTCTAACTTTTTCATAAACCTGGATAGATGCTCAACAACGTTCAGCATGTAAATGAGTGCTGAAAGACCAAGCTGACAACCATGATCAGCACAGCATTGATTCTTAATGGTTTGACATGGGAAATTGAATTTTACTAGAGCAGGCTACTGCAATTGACATATGCCTCCACCGGGTCTCGAGCCCGAGTTTGATCGGACACAGGCGAGCGCGCTAACCACTGTCCTAAACCAGGACAATAAGTTACCACAGTAACCTTGATGTCTTCACAACTCCAGGCTTATCCACGGTGGGGCATTAATTCGTGTTTTGGATTAAATCTTTCTTCAAAGCCATGTTATATTTTCTTTAATTCATAAGGCATGGTCTATTACGGGAAATTAAATTTTATCAGAGTGGGCTACTGTATTTGTCAACTTCCATCAATGTGCCTTGAACACGGGTTGTACCCATTAAAAGCTTTACAGCACAATGGTAATTGCTCTAGTTCTGAAATCAATTTAGAGAAGCTGGAAACAGTCCAGTGCTTCAAAAACATCAGATCTTTTGCGATGGATGAAGGATCGAAACCGTCTGTTCTGCCGAATTGATAATCAAAACCATGATACATCCAACCTGTTCTGGGATTTCCAATACACATACAACTAGTGAGATACCACAAGGAGCAATAACCATGTCTAATACCTCGTGGTCATGACATGAACTACACACAGTACCTAAATCAAAGATAGAAGAAGGAAAAAATAACAACATGATTTAATCTCATTAAAAAGACAAGATAATTAGGGTGGTTGAGTGACTTAAGACGATTTTATTTAGTAAGCATACCGACCAGTATCGTGAATAAACCGCAGAGTTGGTAGAATGGGGGAGTGCATTTTCATTAAAGAACCCAAATTACTAGAATCAGATTCTTTAAGGAAAACTACATGACTTCTGACAAGTTTTGAGTGTCAACTGCAAATAGGATAATATTGCCTATTGTGGCATCATCTTGGAGAAACTGTTATTAAACGTGATAAGGGCAAATTACAGCCACACAGCCTTTCCATTAGGGTATCATATAGTACCTCTTTTCTGGTGGATAGCCCTGCAGAATTTTCTAATCAGCAACTGGAGTCTTGTATAAGCTCAAATGTTTCTTAGATACTCAGGTTTTCAGCCTTTGAAGTTGCCAAAGAGTTGGCTGTAGTTCAACAGATCAAACAGATCATGTCCGTGATAGGTAAAAGTGAGATCTTGGTAATAGATGGTGGGAATTGCCGATTTAGATTACTTGACCTTGTTCAAAGGGTCCCAGGTTGGAAACCTCGTTCAAACCCGTCATAAAGTGCGAGGCGGGAATTCGCCAGCTCTCTGTAATTCCACGCCAAAAGGCAACATTTATCATGAGTCGTGGTCACATCGAGAGGAAGGACCAGGGTCACACTGCTGGATTAGTGTAGCTATTCAGTGGGCACTTTATGCTTTGCACATAGACCAATACCTTACGAAGATAGCAAGCGTATTTGCCTATCACCTATCAAAGCACTGCTCTATTAGTCTACCTTTTCAGTGGGCCCTTCTTGTTTAGCACATCTACCTTACGGAGATAGTAAGCGTATTTGCCTATCAACTATCAATGCACTGCTTCGATTAGTCTACCTATTAAGTTAGCCCCTTGTGCTTTGCACTTAAACTAATACCTTTCTGAAGATAAGCGTATTTGCCTAACAACTATCAATTCACTACTTGATTAGTCTACCTACTCAGTGGGTCCTTTGTGCTTTGCACTTAAACCAATAACTTACGAAGATAGTAAGCATATTTGCCTATCAATCAATCAATCCTAAAACACCAAAATTAATGGTGTACCTGCAAGAAAAAAATACTACGACAAACACTTCGTTAACCCTTAATGGAATATAATCAACAAGCTCTTCGTTAAGCCTTAATGGAATATAAGGAAAGAGGCTTTGAAAACTCTCAAAATGATTAGTGTGCTGTTGATTTACTCATTCCCCTTAGATTGACACGTAGCGTTGGTTATGTTTCGGTCTTTTCTTTAGCCCTGGTTTTGACTATTCGACTAATCAATAAAATATTCTTCTTAATCTTTTTCTACTAAAAATGAGTATCAAACTTGAATCTGAAAAGATTTGAGATCAATTCCCAATGTGAAACAGATACTTGTTTGCTGATAACATTGATGGCGTAGTGCAGTATCAGTTAAGCTGAATCGATTTCCCAGTCGAATATTTGACCCGTGGTGTATAACAGGGCAGTTTAAGCAAAAGATCAACCATTCTGCTTCTGATGTTGAGCAGGCTCTTGCCAAAGACAATAGACAACCTGCTCATTTCTTATTCCGCTCCTTCACAAAAAGGTGTGGCCTTTCTAAGGAACCAAAAAGAGCACAGCTAATTACGCGCTTAGCGCTCTTTCGGTGCTCGTTTAACCGTTACTACGCAGTATTAAACGCACTGTAACAAGCATTAGGAGTGATAGCATTAATTAGCAAACGATTCTCTCTTCTGTCTGCCAAGGTGATTTAAGTACACGTGGAGTGAAGGCTCCAAAACGTTCTTTATTGCATCACCTGAAACCCTTTAGTGAGAGCACAAGGGTCTTGTTATGTCAGGAAGCTATTATCTTGTCTTTGCACGAAAACCTATTCACTACAGAGTTGAGAGTACAATGAAAATTAAAGATTTTGAAAAATTATTTCTGAAGGGGTATTTTTTTGCTAGATAAGACAGGCGTGGCCTTCTCGTTCGCAGGTTGCCCTCTCAGTTTTGCGGCTTTCCAAATCGGTTCTCCGATCTAAGTTGTGGTTTCTAGCTCGTATCATGCCACGGAGAACAAAATAATCAATTGGCATAGGAGATAAGCGTTTTTGGAGGGAAACAACACGTGCTGCTCACTTGCCAGCCGAGGGCCACGATTGGCCCCTGGGGCAGGTGGGCCACCGAGATCATTTACTCACGTTCCCTACATCCCCTACCAAGTCCAAGTGAACTTAGGGTGTGGCAATGGAAACGCCCTACACGTCAAGAGAACGTTTATCTCTTGGTCATGATTACAGCAATGTAACAGCAAATGTTGAACCGTTGTACCCCATTTCCTATTGACAGGAACCAGAGGAGAGGCTTTGGAGAAAGGGGACATAAAAATTCCCTTCCTATGTTTCATACAACTCTAATCTAGGGCGTGGCGATCGAAACGCCTTACACATCAAGAGAACGTTTATCTACAACTCTATGATATAACAGGGAACAGGATGACAACCATGTAACAGCAAATGTTGAACCGTTGTACCCCATTCTATAGAGACAGGAGCCACAGGCAGGTTTTGGGGAAGGAGGCCATTGACATTGCCTTCCTACATTCCCTCAAAGTCCAAGTAAATCAAGGGTGTGGCGATGAAAACTCCTTATCTGTACAGAGAACTATAACTCTATGATGTATCGGAGGACAGGATCACAACCATGTAACAACAAACATTGAACCGTTGCATTCCGTTTCATATAGAGGAGAGCCAGAGGGCAGGCTTTGGAAAAGGAGGACATGATTATCATCTAAAGATACACACACACAGTGAAAAGTAGACGAATGATTGAAAAAACTGGAATGGAAGAAAGATTCATCAACAGTAGTGATTGGGATTTCTCTCGTTTGGTACAGAACATAACTAGAGGATAAAATCATCAATTGTCAAGGCAAATGTACCATAAGGGACATAAACGAGCGAACCAATTAGAAATTTCCGCACAGATGATTTATATGTTCGGGAAAAAACAAACTTAGACCCAGACCTCCTAGCAAAATACCAACCTATGACAATTTCCCTCTTAGGGCTATTTGGTTAGGATTTTGGTTACTGTTAGAGTTAGCGCAATATAGCTATTTGACTTTGGACTATATGGATATTTAGCTATAGGCTATTTCGCTATGGGCTAGGAATTTTTAGCTAAGGGCTATCTGGTTAGTTTGGAAACGGAATAAAGTCCCCTACATACACATGATATTTTAAACAGTACGTTTTCATGTATATTCTTGAGGGCTTCTCCGAGACCTGTCCTGTTCAGGGGTTGTGGCTAGCCTGTGTTCCAGACCCCTTAACATGATGTAAGTGTGAACTGACCCCCCGTCGTGCTATTCACTGATCTGACTCAACCCCCTTACTGGACTGCGTGTTTTGAGAAGAAAATAGGGAGCATACTTCGATAGTTTAACAACCAAGCCTATAAAGTTGAAAGTAATAGTAGAAATAATAGGCCTTCGTTTGAATTGAAATTTAGAGCATTTGGTCTGCTTATTCCAGTACAGGTTCCAGTAAAAGGGAACTGTAAAAGCTCATGAACACTGACATGCCTTTACAAAGTCTTCATTAAGTGCTACGTTGAGTTCTTTCGAATGGATTTGGGTATTTTGCTTGGGCAGGCCGTTAACCTTTCAGTTCAGTTCAGCTCCCTTTTCAGATTTCCTGTGATGTTGACAAATCTCATCAGTCTTCGAAAATTAGCCTGTTCTGTTCCCCAGGCCTCTTTTCAAAACGCACTGTGACGTCATAAAAACGGAGACGAGGGACCAGACAAACCTTAGTTAATTACGTCAAGTTTAGGGGTCTGGAACACTGACTAAGGATCGTTTTCTAGATACGTTCGGTGCCCGATCCAGTCTTTTTGGATCAGTGCCGAAACTGCGTTACAACATTGCATTATATGGAGACGTCTTAAAAGCCTTTTCTTAAAGAAAAACAGGTTATAGGAAACCTAAATATAAAAGCTCGAAAACTTCAAAATTTCTGAGTCCAGAGATTGCTTATAAAAGCATGTTAGTAACAAGCGACCCACCAATAAGTTTGGTTATTGGCAATAACCAAACGTAGCTCTGGTATATTTATATACATATCATAAGGTTGCACTAAGGATGAGTGGGAAACCACGAAACAAACAGGCTTGTCGAGATGGAGAGTTTTGTCTTTTTAGTCTCTTTCTTCTTAGTGTATATAGCTCTACTTTATGTATTGAGCACTTTCATGGTAAACCGACTCACAGACACTTATCAGAAGCTCATTCTTGTTTCTCATCTTCATCGCTCTGTACCTTCGTACATCGAACATCAAACATCGCTATAGAGATAAGTATATTCATATACTTATATTGGTACAACAAAGACAAATAGATAATACTAAAAGATTCGGATGAGCCAAAAAGTAGAGACAGATTTGAAGAATTTCCCTATTTTTTTCTTAAAAAATACATATAAGCAATTTAAGCACACTAAGGCCTAAAATTAAAAAATTAGTTCAAAAACACCAAAACGCCCCGACCAAGAAAGAACAAGACCTCTTAACAGACTTTCGTTTGACAAAGTCTGTTAAGAGGTCTTGTTCTTTCTTGGTCGGGGCTTTTTGGTGTTTTTGAACTAATTTTTTAATTTTAGGCCTTAGTGTGCTTAAATTGCTTATATGTATTTTTTAAGAAAAAAATAGGGAAATTCTTCAAATCTGTCTCTACTTTTTGGCTCATCCGAATCTTTCATATACTTATGTATTCATATACTTTTACATTCATATACATACTTGAGAATAGTCTAACTTGTGTCATAATCAATAATAGCCTCGATCAATATAATAAGCCAATAAGCTTGTATTTTATGTGATATATTCATAGGATATTTAGGCTGAAAGCTAAGAGACTTTTGATACCAAGATTTAGCAAAGATTCTTTGGAAGAAATTGAGTGTAGCTTTGAGATAAAAAATTCTGAATTAAATTTCAGGCTCTGAAAAGGTTTAGTTTTTTATTAAGAACGTCTTGGACAGAATCTCCTACCGGACACAGAATCTCCTACCAAATTTCCTTGACTTTGAAAACATGGCCTACAATTTCTAATTTAAGACTCCGTAAGAAAAACAATGAGTGCTGGATAGGATGCAAATGTAATTTCAGCTAAATTGTTGTAGACGTATGAAACGCGTCGATCACTATCCTTATCTTCCTCTGAATATTTAATAACTCTTTAATCATATTTATGCATTAAAGGAACTCTTTCATTCCGAGCCTAAAGCATTTTATCTTCAATACAAGTCTCATTAACCGATGTGAAAAATACCCAAACAATCTTCTATCTGCAAAATTCTCGTTCGCAATAGAATCCTTTTGGAATTAATTTGTTTCAGAGAGCTCTCAAAATCACTAATTTTATTTCTGTAGAAAACACAGACACGTAATGATGTTAGTTGTTTTTCATTTTGATTTTAAAAAACATTGATTGGGATTAAAGTCGATCACGCGAGATTTAAGATCGGATGCCGCCGTGAAGAGACTAATCCCGTTGTAGAAATTACGATCGACAAAACATGCTGCCATAGGTAAAGAAATGAAATGGATTATAGAAAAGCGTTTCTATTGGCCAGACCACTGCCATTTTGAATTGATGTAAACATCGGTATTCCTTCAGAGAGTGCTTCCAATGACATGTTTTCGAGCTTTAGACCTTTGCTTGGTACCTTTTTTTACCGTCTTCGAACGGTAAAAGACTTGAGGATGGTGACTAGAATTATTATTTACATTTAAATCGGGATCATAGCGAAACATTATAACTACTGAAGATTTGCGTCTGACACACTTCAGAAAAGTACGTCAGAACAGTCTTTGAAAGGTAAAAAAACTTGAGGATGGTGAGGAAAATCGGAAACATAGTGGAACATGATAACTACTGAATCTTTGCGTCTGACATGCTTCAGATTAGTACGTCAGAACAGTCTTTGATCGGTACAGAACTTGAGGATGACGAAGAAACCTTGTTTGCATAAGACCTAGTTTGAAAATTAACAAGGATTTAGCCAAAAAACCCCTTTACTTCTGATTTGTATGCTGCCCAAGTATTCCTTGCCCTTCTAGATGAGAAACCATCATTTAAATTCAGGTTTAGAAATGTTTCTTATCTAAAGGTACCTATTGAAAATAAGGAGAAGTGTCCTATACATAGGCTACATATTATCAGAACTAATAAGAAAGAAATACTTTTTTACACATACCAGTCTCATTGATATAACATTGCACATGATTACAGCTAAGTAGTCTAAAATAGTGTAAAAAGTCTTTCTTCTTGCATCTGATACCAACAGCTTCGCAAGTTGAGCACTAATAAAAGCAATCGAGATAATTTGTGAGAATGAAAATGACCCGAGTAGGACTCGAACCCACGACCTCTAGATTTGATCTCTAGAACGCTACCACTGCGCCACCAAGTTTACTAATAAAAGCCATATGTATCTAGAATCCAGAATCTCATACTCTTAAAGAAGTCGTACGTCGTAATCTTGACGATACATAGGTTACATATAATTTCAAGAAGCAACCATGTTTCTAGGGTGTATTTTTGTCAATTCATTACGTTATCACGTTTGTTGAGTTAGTAAGAAGCAGGGAATAATTGATTTTGTTTGGAAAAGGAGTTTTAGATTCCTCATAACTGATGCACTTTTTCTTTGGCATACATGAAAGAATGACAGATCTTAAGATAAGAATCATTTTCATTTCAGACTTGAAATTGTTCGTTATTACAAGGAGCTTTTTAGAAAGAATTTCAGGTTGGTTTCTAACACAGTTTGTAATCTTACATGCAGCAACCTACTGTATCCAGCACCGCCCCTGGCAATTACAGAGATTCGACTCTGTTAAATTGGGCATATGCCCACAATTTCCTTATTATTAATATGTGTCTAATTAGAGGTTGCCTTGACAGTAAACAGGAACTAGGTGCCAATAAGATCACCTTATCAATTCTATTTTTAATCACGCTGTCGTATCTTTGCCTTTAAGGTGGCCATTTTGAACGGCCTAACTAGGCCTAAATAGAAAACCCAAACATGGCGAACAGCTTAGCCCGAAGTCAACATACAATGCGAATCTCCAGCTAGCAATTCAGAATTCAGTTGAAAGCTGTATTAATATAAAAATCACCAGATGCACTTCTTTGTTCGCTTATTTGTTTATCTTAAACATTGTGAGTCATTTGTTGTCCTTCTAGCTCGGTTTTCGTTCGAATTCTTCGGCTGCTCTTTTATAACTTCTGGCTATTCAATACGAAGCCGCATGCGAAATTCAATTCATTATTCGCCTTTGAATTCTCATTCAGTTGGAAATTGCCAATCCTTAATTTCATCTTCGATAGAATAAAACGTAAACAATATTGGAATATGTGTTGAGATTAGAAATTATGACAGTATCTATATCGGGTGTCCCAATAAAAAGATCGTCACGTTCATAAATCGCTAAGATAAGCCATTATAATCACTCTCCAGCCCAGACCTCTTGCTCAAACTGCAACCTTAGGGAACATCCCTAGAACTATGGAGGATGATCAGTGTTATAGAGGGTGTTCAGCACTATGACGGTGTTTAGTACTACACTCTTTTTTTTATAAGAATATCTAATTTTTTTCTGAGCCTCAATATTCTTAATTTTTTGCAATTTTCAGCCTCGGAATATTCTTAAATTATTCTTACGGCAGAAAACACGGATATAGCGATAAATTGTTATCATGGTCATAGATACCAAAAAACGCACACCTTCAGTATTACAAATATGGAGGCTAAAGTAACAGAACAATATCCTTATTTACTGTAAAACAGAGCTCATCGACACTTCGTCAAAATATAGGTGAGTGTATTTAAACCGTTCCCTGTAAAAAGCACACCAATTCGGAAGTAAAGAAACACTCGCTAAAATTTTTTTCCATAAGATCTGAGCCTCGCAATATTCTTAAAATATTCTTAAATTTCACCGATTTTGAGGCTCATTATTCTTATAAAATTTATTCTTATAAAAAAAAAAGTGTATGGATGGTGTTTAGTACTATGGAGGATGTTCAGTACTATGGAGGGTGTTTAGAATTGAAGGGGATATCATTAGGACTGTTGAGTTATACCACCTGTACTATGGAGGGTCTTCAGTACTATGGAGTGTGTTTAGTAATATGGAGGATGCCCAGTAGCATACTATGGAGGGTGTTCAGTACTATGGAGGATGTTCAACACTGTGTAGGGGATATCATCAGTGCTGCGGGGGAATACCATCAGGACATTGAAATCTCTAACACTTTGGGGTTCGGGTATTAGCAACCTCCACAGTGCTGCCGAAGCTTTGTTTACGATTGAGCCACCAAGCGGTCCAAGAGGCTGGCTTTTGCATCGTTGATTAGCTGAAGTTTCCTAATTGCCCTAAGATTGTGTTAGTCCGTGTTGTCGAGCGTTTTCCATGAACTGTTGATAAAGAGCGAAACAACAGGGGCTCAATGAGATAAGAATAGCGAAACAACAGGGGCTCAATGAGATAAGAATAGGGTAACAACTGTGAACTGAAACACAGCACCGTGAGATAAGATTGGAAACACGTGCTCTGGTTGACCTCTGCTTTAAATAAACACAACAGAGTTCAGCAAATCTCCAAAAACTGAACACGAACTCACGCGAGGTTACGTGCAACATATTTTGGCCTAATCACTTTTGTTGCTCTGACTTGAAATGCCACATAACAGGCTTATTTTCGAATGAGCACGTAATCCACCGTAATTCTGGCACAAATGCTTCATCTTTTCTTATTCAATTAGGGTGAGTGTGCATAACCGGCAATCTGGCATTCAAAATCGTGGGGAATTCGTGACAGGGCCGTAATCTCGTTTCAGTAATTTCGCGTCTCGTGACCGCAGGCCCTAAACGCCAAACAGCAACCAACCCGCTACCCGTGCCACCTGCCCGGGTCTTTCAGGGCCGTTGAATAGGCAGGGCTGGTTTTGTTGCTGGGTTTCTGCACTACAGCGCACAGGAGTTTTCAGTACTGTATAGGGAGACCACAAGCATGTTGGGTATTGCATCCACAGTACTGATAGTATCAGCTCACAGTACTTTTTTTTAATAATGATATGCTACACAAATTTTGAGCGTCATCATACTATGTGGTAACCTACACAAAAACTGGATATATAGTACAACTGGATATATCCTTCAATGTACTGATGATACATGCACACAGCACTGATGAAAGTTCCCCCACAGTACTGATAATATTCCTCCTAAGCACTAGTGGTATTCCTCCACAGTGCAAAAGCGACTTCATCCAAGCAGTGTATGGTATAGTGGGCTAATTCTTGCACGAAATTGTATTTGTTGTTTTCCTTAAGGGATTTTTAACTCCCATGGCCTCCGAAAATTTTTCAATCTCGATCCCTAAATATCCTGATTCCTAGATAATTCCTTAAATTTTCAAATTTTTTTAAACTTTGAAACATAATTTTGATTATCTGAATGATACTACTTGGGCTTCGTCTTAAGCAGTGCAAAATTGTGCTAGTTTCCTTGTTCTCCCAAGTCACAAGACTTGGTGTAATTTTGCCAATTTTGTGGCTTGAGATAAGGCTTTTGAAATTTGTAGCTCATCTAATTGTTTGAATTGTTCCGTTATTTCAAGTTGTATTTAGGTTACTTTCAGATTTTCTCCTGATATTTGCAATAGAGAACGTTAGTGATAAGACATATATGCGGTTTGCGTAGATCCGCAACCCTCCGTATTTTAGGGCCTAGGCATGCTGCTCCTCACAGCAGAGAAAAGAAAACTCTATTAATCTGACCCCCGTTCACCTTTTATTGGAAGGTGGGACTAAACTTAGATAAAAAACTGTAAAATAAACAAATTATCGAGAAATTCATTATTTTCTTCGGAAAACAGCATAACAATGGCACAGGTGAAAGCTTTGTTGAGCGCGAATGCATCCTATTTCTCTTTTATAAATGGCAAACACGAAATAGCTTCAACCGTAAATACGCCATTGAATATTGTTACTGTTTAGTTTCGCTGTAATTGGCTGAGAGTACACGTCATGCGCAGAACAACAGCCGCCGCGATTCTGCTTGTTGTTGCTTTGTGTCTTATCTCGCCACACAATTCCAAATGGCGCCTGAAGAAAATACCACGTTTGCCTACATTCCTTATTTGCTCAGCAGGAAGGTTCGATAACCATAGCGATGGCATTGTTTGCGCAACTGTTTCTGGTTTTATCTTTCACATAAATTTGACCTGTAACCTTGTAAATAATGGAGGGCATTGAAATTCTAATAATCCTATTCAATCTCTTTTCCTTGCCGCACGGCATCCCGTCACGCAAGTTTGGCTGCCCTCCAACATTGAGTACTTGCCATTTCGAGATTCTTTTGTCATTCTGCTCTCGCTGCTTGGAAACAACCTGTGAAAGATTACTTTAAATGCAGCCTCGTGTTCAGTCAAGTTAGAGACCTCCTGCAGCCGTGGGCCGCATCGAGGTTGTGTTATTGTATTATTTCCGGTGCCGATAGAGGCAAGAGGCAAGAGCTGGGAGACGACGTGGCTTGCTTTTCTTCGTAATAAGCGCAGTAGGTGATTCCAAAAAATGATACTTCCTCTGGCAACATAGGGGAAAATAGGGTAGTAGTTGAAACGAGAGTGGGTACCTAGATCAAAGTTGAATACTAATTCTCTACTATGTTGTTGAAAGTATAGAAATGTGTAATATGTAAAGTAAAAGCAGTATACAGTGTTTTCAAAAGTACAGTAGTTGGTTAGTAAGAACTAGTATTCCCATTTAAGTATAAGACAGAGAGCCAGTCCGGGTTAATAGGACCAGGGGCAAAATTTTGGCATATAAATTAAATACTGTTTTGTTTACCATTTTACTGTTTTTCGATAAACATTTCTTCGAATTTCTGTAAGTTTGATTTTATAAACAAACCGAGATGGCATTCATTACTATCATTAGTAAGTAATTATTCATTCGCCAAAAAATTAAAATCTAAATGCACGGCAGATTGGAGTACTCAAAATTGCTTGGCAATTGCTTAGCTTTTTTTGCTTAAACATTTAGTTGTCGGGCGGGCGACAAATTACGATGGTAACTTACATTCAACAGTGTGTTGGGGTATTAACATCCACGGTAACCTACTTCTCTATAGCTGCTGCCGCGCTGCTGCACAATTTTTCATTGCCGATCGGATCAGAACTAAGGTGTTCTAATTGCTTTGCATTCCAAAATCCAGTACTAGAATTGCTAAAGTTTTGTCTTGTCGAGTAGAAGCAGCAGTTGCTTATAAAAAATACGTGTCACTCTTTTTGTTTGTGCCTTGCTTATAAAGCAGTTGCTTATAAAAAATACGTGTCACTCTTTTTGTTTTATAAGAATACTTGAAATTTCCCTGAGCCTCAACTTTTCCATTGTTTATTCTTAAATTTCCATTGTTCTTTGGCGATTTTGAGCCTCAATATTCTTATACAATTTATTCTTATAAAGAGAAAAGAGTGTAAGGGATCAAGCCACTCCAAGTAAGCCATTTCCATCTGATTTAACTGGACATAATTTTCGATTTTCAACTCAGAAGTGCAAGGTGAGGTGGTAGACCCTCAGTGTAACAAATATGAGACTCCAAGATTCTAGGACCCAGGGTATGCAAGTCCTTGCTGCTCTAAAACCTATATTTCGCCCTACCTGCCTAAATGTTGACTCAATCACTATCAAGAGAATATATACTTATAATTCGTTAATAAGTATGTAAGTTTTCTTAAAATGGCTGTAAATTTGGGTGTGTTCTGAATTGGGAGTTTCCTAGGTGCCCTTGAAGTCAAACATTTCAAAATACACTCTTTTTTTATAAGAACCAGTAAAATTGGTTCGAAGCTGGCTGTTCTTAAATATTCCTCTATTTTCAGGCTGAAATTTCCTTAAATTGTTCTTACTTTTACAATGGTTGGGAAGCCTTTTTGCTAGTTGCTGCAAAGTTTGACTTTCTTGACCTTCTGACATTATCTGTGTGCTGCCAATTTACTTGTTTTGTAATTATTTCTGAGTCTTATGGTTATTTCCGGTTATTTCATAAAATTTTCTTATTGAGTCAAAAATGGTCAGCTTCGGTTTGTTCTTAGCTTGTTCTTAAGTTTTGGCCAAATTTGAGGCTGGTGTTCTTAAAAAATTGTTCTTAAACAAAAAGAGTGTAGTCACCTGGACATGTGAAAATGAAGTTCACTTGGTGGATAGGCCCAGTTTAATCTCTTCTGGTACAGCACAGTACGTGTTAATGCATAGGTGGGCTGGTAAGTAACTGGGAGTTTACAAGCAAATCAGTCGTGCAGAATATTTACATTAAGGGTCTGTTGCCCATTAGTTATCAGTTCGGAACAGAAGTGGATGGCGCCTGTAAAACGCACGTCTAATTTATGATCGCCCTGGGGAACGTCTCTCACTGTACTCTGGACTGTACTCTCACTGTGTTCGGTATTGTGGATGATGTTTGGTATTGTGTTGTTACCACCAGTACATTTAAGGGTGTTAGATACTATGGGGGATACCATTAGTATGCTGGAGGGTGTTCAGTATTGTGGGTGATGTTTAGCACTGTGGGGCTACCATCAGTACATTTGAGGGTGTTAGATACTTTGGGGGATACCATTAGTATGCTGGAGGGTGTTCAGTTCTATTGGGGGATACCATCAGTACTCTTGAGGGTGTTCAGTACTGTGAGGGAAACCACGAGAGCTTTAGGTATTACCTTCACAGTACTGATGGTATCGCGCCACAGTACTAAGTATCCTTTACAGTAGTTATGTTATTCCCACACAACACCGATGATACCCTCCATAGTACTGATGGTATCCCTTCACAGTACTGAATATCCTCCACAGTACTGATTGTATCCCTTCACAGTACTGAATATCCTCCATAGTACTGATGGTATCCCTTAACTGTATTGATGGTATCCCTTCACAGTACTAAATATCCTCCATAGTACTGATGGTATCCCTTAACTGTATTGATGGTATCCCTTCACAGTACTGAATATCCTCCATAGTACTGATGGTATCCCTTAACTGTATTGATGGTATCCCTTCACAGTACTGAATATCCTCCATAGCATAGAATATCGTCCACATTAGCTACTGATGTGTCCCTTCACAAAACCAAAAGCCCTCCATAGATAATGCTTATTTGCTTATTTAGGCCGTTGCAATCACGGTAACCATGCGTTGCTAAGGGGCATGTTCCTAGCATGCATTGTATGAAATAAGGTCTTCCATCTTTTGAGAAACCTCTCATCGACTTCAGCTTTTCTCTTCGATTTCTCTAGGCCACTCTACAAACATCAATAAGTTTGTTTCCCAACGCAGCCAGCCTTATTATCTTGCACACATACACCTAAGATACAATTAACTGGTGTTTGGCCTGCTTGGCAACTGTTTACCAAGTTTACTGACTCGGTCTTGCAACTCTAAATGCGGACACCATTCAAAGTCGCGATGCAGTGTCAACTTATCTACAACAAGTCGAAATGTGTGCTGAGTTCGAAGATGTTTTTAAGAAGAAGCCTGTTTTAGCCTTTGAATGGCTTTAGCTGGAGAATATCCAATTATGTTTTACAAACTTAAAACAGATAAGGCGTTTTATCTGACTTATCATTTCTTGCAGCCTTTAAACAAATCTTGTCAAGCAAGCAAATCACTTTTAATTCCATTCGTCAGTTGTTTCTTTGTGTTTTTCAATTCAATGGAATTTCCAATTATTTCTCGAAACCAGGAAGCGACATGTTAGCCCTCATAAAGAAATCTGCGGTCTTGAGTTTATCAGCACACCGTATCATCTTCATCATGAAATTATGTGACTTCTCTTTTGACGTCATTAACTGAATAAATATCTAATTGTTGCAATTCCAAATACCTTTTGTCCATTCTGAAATATGTAAATGAAGGTAACATTTCGGTACATGATGTATAAAATTAATGCTTTTCAAAATGTATGATATTAAGTATCCATTATTTTTCTTGATTTGATAGATAACGGGTTAAGCCCGAAAGTTCGTACGTATTAATGTGAATTTTCAATGGTACTTCATATCATATATCTTGAAAAATAAGATAGGCCCTGAGATATTGATGCATTTCTATAGGAACTCTCTAATATGAAGAAGAATGTGGTTATCTTCTACAAGGAGAAGAATATAGACGAAGGAGCGTATGAAAATCTACCAGACGAAGAATGGTATGATGAACCACTGTATGAAAAAGAATATAGATAAAGTATAATATGATGAACCTCAATGAGGAGAATAATGTAGACAAAGAATAATTCAAAATTCTACCAGATGAAGAAAAGAAGAATTATTAAATGAACCGCCATATAAAGAAGAATATAGATGAAGAATCAGACGATTAACCGATCATATGAAGAAGAAAATTATTAAAGTGTCTACCACATGAAGAAGGACATGGTAATCTTTCATAAGAAGAAAAATATAGATGAAGGAGAATATGAAAATCTACCAGATGAAGGAAAGAAGAATATGATGAGCCACTGTGTTAAGGAGAATATAGACAAAGACGAATATTATTAACCATTAGATGAAGAGAAAATGATTGTCTACCACATTAAGAAGAATATGGTTATCTTCTAGAATATATGGAAATCTTTCAGATGAAGAAAAGAAGAATGATATTATGAACAACCATATGAAGAAGAATACTATATGGGAAGAATATGACGATCTCCTAAATGAAGGAAAAATGAGTGTCTATCAAACGAAGAAAATATGATGATCTTTCATAAGGAGGAGAAAATAGACAAAGGACAATATGAAAATCTGACAGATGAAGAATAGAAAATCGTAGGATAAACCACCATATTTAAAGGAATATAGATAAAGAAGAATATTACCTGGCTATGTCCCACCAAATGAAGAATTACATGATCGTATACTAGACGAAGAAGAATATGCCAATATCTACTAGATGAAAAAGAAGGTGGTGACCTATTGGCTGAAGGAGATAAATTATATTCAATGGATGGAGAAGAATATAGATAAAAAAGAATATGACGAACGATCAGATGAGGAAGAAAATATTTGTCTACCAATCTGGGTATGCTCTGCAAAATGAAGAATTACATTATCGTATACTAGATGAAGAAGAATTTGCCAATATCTACTAGATGAAAAAGAAGATGGTGACCTATTGGCTGAAGGAGAAGATTTATATTCAATGGATGGAAAAGAAAATAGATAAAGAAGAATATGACGAACGATCAGATGAGGAAGAAAATATTTGTCTACCAATCTGGGTATGCTTTGCAAAATGAAGAATTACATTATCGTATACTAGATGAAGAAGAATTTGCCAATATCTACTAGATGAAAAAGAAGATGGTGACCTATTGGCTGAAGGAGAAGATTTATATTCAATGGATGGAAAAGAATATAGATAAAGAAGAATATGACGAACGATCAGATGAGGAAGAAAATATTTGTCTACCAATCTGGGTATGCTTTGCAAAATGAAGAATTACATTATCGTATACTAGATGAAGAAGAATTTGCCAATATCTACTAGATGAAAAAGAAGATGGTGACCTATTGGCTGAAGGAGAAGATTTATATTCAATGGATGGAAAAGAAAATAGATAAAGAAGAATATGACGAACGATCAGATGAAGAAGAAAATACTTGTCTACCAATCTTGGTATGCTTTGCGAAATGAAGAATTACATGATCGGATACCAGATGAAGAAGAATATGCCAATATCTACTAGATGAAAAAGAAGATGGTGGCCTATTGGCTGAAGGAGAAGATTTATATTCAATGGATGGAAAAGAATATAGATAAAGAAGAATATGACCAACGATCAGATGAAGAAGAAATATTTGTCTACCAATCTGGGTATGCTCTGCAAAATGAAGAATTACATTATCGTATAATAGATGAAGAAGAATTTGCCAATATCTACTAGATGAAAAAGAAGATGGTGACCTATTGGCTAAAGGAGAAGATTTCTATTCAATGGTTGGAGAAGAATATAGATGAAGAAGAATATGACGAACGATCAGATGAAGAAGAAAATATTTGTCTACCAATCTGGGTATGCTTTGCGAAATGAAGAATTACATGATCGGATACCAGATGAAGAAGAATATGATAACCTGCAATAGTTGTGTTTTTGTTGGTGAATTTAGAGTGTGCGTGCTTATAATAGCTACTAGATCAAGCCCAAGAAGATTATCAGCATCTCTAATCAAAACCAATGTTTTTAATGTAAGTATCTCGTAAGAAACTTTCAGCACTAAAACTCGAAGAAATTAAAAACTTTCAGTACTAGACTTATTTCTTGGTCTTTTATAAAAATACGTGTATTTTTCCTACTAGCGTGCCCCCCTGGAGAACAAGTAAGTTTACGCTTATACCCGTATTTCCTGCTGATAAAGTTTTTCCGCTTTGACACTATCATCAAATCTATTTTTAACCAATAAGACATCTCCATATTCATAAACTTTGATTTTTCCTGATAGGTCATGCGCAATTTGGTCTTAAAAGACTATTAGCGGTAATAGAGAAGAACCTTCTAATAATGAACGTATCCCCAAGCACTTAATTTCTAATAACGATTCACCCTCTTTCAAGGAAATCCCTGTAGACCCCCGTTTTACCCAGCCAGAAAGACGACACAAAGCATCAATTAGTAATGAGATGAAGACCAAGAAGATTCAATAGGAGATCAGTAGGCGTTGAAAACCTAATACGTTGCGCAAAGCAGGAATTCTTTACTTGGCAACATTCCATTCGTTATCAAAGCCAAAAAGCAAACACCATCTAGTCAACAACTAAGGCCAAGGGCAGCGGTTGCGAGGCTAGAAGCCGATTTACTTGTGTACTTTCTATTCCAGGAATCGTCTGGGATACGAACTTTGAAATGAGTGGGTAGGTGAGGTGATGTGCAACGTGCTAGCCAACGAAAGCCCACAATAGGCCTTATTTTTAGAACAGGTACGGTAGCATTTAAATCACTGCACATGATAGTAATTGAGGTCGTAGCGAGTGAGTGAGTTTATGTGGAAGGTGCTAGCCTTACAAAGGCCAAAAAGGGCCTTATTTCCAAGGGGTAGGGAAGCATGAAATACTTTACTTCATGTATGTATGGTAGTAAATAAAGGTCTTAGTTAATTTGTTGAGTGATATTCAACGTGCTAGACTTCGAAGGGCCACAGAGGGGCCTTATCTTAAGAAGGGACAGAGTTTAACATGCACTACACCCTTTTTTTATAAGAACCCCAGTAGAATTGATTTGAAGCTGGCTGTTCTTAAATATTCCTATATTTTCAGGCTGAAATGTTCTTAATTTGTTCTTACTTTTACAATGATTGGAAAGCCTTTTTTGCTATCAGCAGTGTTAATTGTTTAAAGGTTTCACTCTTTTAACCATCCGACATTACCTGTGTGCTGTACATCAGCTTGTTTAATCATCTCTCAGTCTAATGGTTATTTTGTTAAATTTTCAAATTGAGCCAAAAATGGTCAGCTTCGGTTTGTTCTTATCTTGTTCTTAACTTTTGGTCAAATTTGAAGCTCGTGTTCTTATAAAACTGTTCTTAAAGAAAAAAATAAGTGTAAATCATTACCTCAAGTAGTTTATTGAGTTAAAGAGTTTATGTTTAACACCTGCTAGTGAACGAAAGGCCCCAATAGGCCTTATCTCTAGAACAGGTACGGTAGGTAGTATCTGAATCACTACCCATGATGGTAAATGAAATGCCAATGAGTGAGTGAGTTTATGTTGGACGTGCCAGCCATACTAAAACCAAAAGAGGCCTATTTCCAGAAGGGGGTAGGGTAGTATGAAATACATCACTACATATGTAGTATAGTAAGTGAGGTCTTAGCAAATTTGAGTTAGTGAGTTTATGTTCAGCATGCTAGCCTTCGAAAAGCCACAAAGGCCTAATTTCCAGCATTGAATAGACTTTATCGGTATTCCTATCGAGAAGGGCAAAAGGATTAAAAGATATTAATAGGTTTCTTCTTACAGGGAAAATATTGAATAAATTGATAACGGAAAACTGGAAAAAACCAATTACTCTAAGAAACTCGAAAACTAGGGCTCAGACGAATCGACTGAGGATCAGCAGCTAACTCATCCCTCTTATCCTCCTTAAACAATAATAGATCAACCAGGAGAGGAAATGTACGTCCAATTATTTTAGAACTTTTGATTCGCTGTGATGTCAGCTGACCCTTAACGGAGATGAACTGCTTGAAAAAAACGTATGAAAACAGCCCCACATGACAGCCCCCTGCGTTTACCCCAGATTATGTGGACTGTGATCACTCGTACAGTCATACCTCCAAACATCTTGTAAATTTTGCTAGAGAAGAGGTTTGGGCCTAAGATATATCATCATGATTTCAGTCATATTTCAACTTTGTTTGCAGTATTTAGGTCGTATTTAAACAAATCCCTTTAGCCTTGTTTAGCTTATATTCTAACCCCTTTCGTATTCTTTTACTGCACAAACCCATTCCATTATTACTGATTATTACTGCGTAGTAAAAAAGGACCTGAGCCTCGTTTTGACGTTGGTGGCGGGAAAATGCTGTGGGCGTGCCGCGTGGGCAGCATTCGAATCAATAAGCTGGATGTTTTTGACGAATATTTTGATGGAAAATAAAGCAAAAAAGACCAAATAAATGAAGCAAAAAGGTGAGTAAATAGATTTATGGCTTAACGATGATAGAAATAAACCTAATACTTGTATATGTGTCCTCGTGTTCTATTGTGTTGTTTCTTCCTTCAAGAAGTGGAAAATTGGTGAATTGGCCTAGCCAGAGGCCTACCTAGGCCTAGTAGGTTTTGATAAGGGTGGGCCTAAGTATTTCAGGAGTGGAGCAGAGTTATCGGGTATCAATGACATTCTTTTAATACTAAAGCTGGGATAATCGCATGATAAAGTTTATTTATCCTATTCTAAAAGACTAACAACGACTTGTGGTTTTGCAGCGTTTAGCACAATTAAGTTATCACAAAGGCCAAGAACAGTGAAAAAGATAAACACTCCTTTTAAGAGGGAAAATGGGAAACCGGAAAATAAAGATGATGTCTTTTTAGGGAATACAAAAACTAAATAAAACAGCTAAAAATATGGAAGACAAATTCTACTTTGATTCAGAGAGCTATCTTTGCTAGTAAACAGAGTCTACAAGCTATGTGGACTTAATCTATTTAGTATCTACGTAAATGACCTTTTGTTGTCTGATATCAGGCAGACGATACAATTGTTTAAAATGTGTTACAAATTTGTAATACGTAAAAGAGAGATTGGAAAATTGATCTAAACTCTATTTTGAATGGTTGAAAAAAGCTTCATATAGATAGACACAGATAAGCATCATACTCTAATGTTTGGTCAAGGAAAAGGCTCTATTGAACCACCTAAACCACCTAAACCCAAACTTGTGGTGGGATATGTTTTGTGGCAGAGGATGGCTGAACGGTTAAATCACTTGACCCTTGCTCGAAACCACTTTTAGATCTGTCACTCTGTTATTCCAGGCAAAATGATTCACGAGGTGTGGTTACATCGAGAGGAAGGATGAAGGTCACATTGCTCGATTAGTTTACCTATTCAGAGGGTCCTTTGTGCTTAGCACATAACCAAATAACCTTACAAAGACAGTGAGCGTATTTACCTATCAACAACTATCAACTGACCACCTATTGAGCAACAAATTCAAAGGCCTTTGCTTGTTCAAACATGAAAGCTAGTTAGAAATAAGATGTTCGTTCCTTGAGATTAATAATCAAAAAGTCATGCATGGCATACATGTTGCAAAGCTCAGGGTCCAAAATTTAGCAATTTACTACCTCTTTGGGTCAGTTGCAGTTTCATATGGAGGCAAGGGGGTCATGGTCCTAGGTCCCACATTTCATATTAGAGAAAAGGGGCCCCATAGAATAAAAAAGATACAAAATACTGCATAGGAAATGTGAAATTTGTGAAATAAAGACGTATAGCCTCAGGAGTCACTGCCTCTAAAACTACTTCTTCTTAAGGGGTAGAAGAATTATAATTTTGGAGCATTTACTATCACTCACGGCTATTTAATCTGATATGATTGGTTTACCGATTTCAAGAAAGTTATGTTTTATCAATGACTTCTTCTTGGTAGGATTCCATTACAGCTAAAAGTTATCATTATTATTATTGTTATTTTCTGATTATTGAAAGAACAAAGAACATTTCAAAAGATTCTGAAGGGGGTACTGATCCTAATTCTAAGCACTGAAATAATCAAAAACCTCAATCCCAATGAGATATATATAAAAAATTCCCAATATTGACGTATTTGACAATACCAATCCCAATTCATTTTTCCATTCCTAAATCCCTGTCCCAAGAAGTCCAATCCCATCTTCCCAGTCAATAAAAAGGTAAATCCCAGTTCCCAATTTACCCCTTCCTAAAATCCAAACCCGCCTAAGAGAATGCCCTTCTCTGTTTTATTTCTGATCTTGTGATATCAAAATAAGCACTTGATTCTCAAATGCTCTTCTATTTCAAAGCAATATAACTATATCTGGTTTTTGAAGATGTAGGTTTGTAATTCAATCTTGCTGAAGGATTTAGAGCCCCTAGGTGTAGTGGTGATTTGCCAAAAATTAAAGTTAGAATTGATACCCATTATGCATGAAACAGTATTTTTGCACAGACTTATTTGTGTCTGCTAGATTTGGTGTTCCATTCCTTACAAATTGGTCCTGAGTGGCAACTTTTGTAATCTTTATAAATGCGTAGTCAGAGAGATAAAAGGAATTGATATGATATCAGTAGCCATTATGCCTGGTTGCTCAATAATTGCATTCTGATCCTTACCTAGACATCATTTGAAATCTAAGATAGGAGGCTAGGCTCAATGATGAGGAAATAATCCCTCATGCGTTTTGGCATATATAACCACCCTGGGAAACGTCTGTGTAGTATTGTGGAGGAGTATCAATGGTACTCTGAGGGATACCATCAGTGCTGTGGAGGATATTCAGTTCTTTTGAGGGATACCATCAGCACTGTGAAGGATATTCAGCTCTTTTGAGGGATACCATCAGCACTGTGGAGGGTGTACAGTACTTTGGATGATGTTCAGTTCTAGAGGATGTTCAATAATTTGGATGGATATCATCAGTATTGTGGAAGAAGTTCAGTAATGTGGAGGGATACTATCAGTACTGTGGATGATGTCCACTAATGTGGAGGGATACTATCAGTACTGTGGAGGATGTCCAGTACTTTGGATGATGTTCAGTTCTAGAGGATGTTCAGTAATGTGAGGGGATACTATCAGTACTGTGGATGATGTCCAATAATGTGGAGGGATACCATCAGTACTGTGGATGATGTCCAGTAATGTGGAGGGATACCATCAGTACTGTGGATGATGTCCAATAATGTGGAGGGATACCATCAGTACTGTGGATGATGTCCAGTAATGTGGAGGGATACCATCAGTACTGTGGAGGATGTCCAGTACTTTGGATGATGTTCAGTTCTAGAGGATGTTCAATAATGTGGGGGAATACTATCAGTACTGTGGAGGATATTCAGTAATGTGGAGGGATACCATCAGTACTGTGGAGGATGTCCAGTACTTTGGATGATGTTCAGTTCTAGAGGATGTTCAATAATGTGGGGGAATACTATCAGTACTGTGGAGGATATTCAGTAATGTGGGGGAATACTATCAGTACTGTGGAGGATATTCAGTAATGTGGGAGGATACTATCATTACTGTGGAGGATGTCCAGTTCTCTTGAGGGATATCACAAGCACCTTGGGTATTATCTCTACAATTCTTGTGGGGTTTTCATCTTACATTACCAATGATATCCCCCTTCAGTACTAAACAATGTCCTCAGTACTGATGCTACAAGAGTGCTTACAGTCTTGGGATCTTATGAATTCTAACAGTTATTGAAAGGGACCAACAACAGGAGTCACACAAGCTTCTGTTCTTGGTCCCTTTCTTTTTTAATATTTCTACCAATGAAATATCTTGAGGAGAAGCAGGATTTGAAAAATCAATCGAGATAATTTGTGAGAATGAAAATGACCTGAGTAGGACTCGAACCCGCGACCACTAGATTCGTACTCTAGAGCGCTACTACTTCTCGATCAATGAAATATCCCTAAATTCAGACGAAAGTAGAAATTTGTCGATTGAAATTAGGATTAAAGAAAGATGCATTGTCCACCATCATCAATAGCATGCAAGCATTGCAGACAGCCTGCAAGACCTGCCAAATAATCAAATTATTCCACAATTAACAACTTTTTAGAAAGCGGCGCGAAACCTGAATAGCATTTCACATGATTTATTTCTGGAACAAGATACCACCAGAAACGTGACTGGTTCCACGTGACCAACTATCACGTGACCAATTCCCTCCCTATTGACAGTGGCATTATTGGTGGCGTAATCGAGAATGCTCGATAAAGCTGCATACAAGGACTTAATGTAAATAGGCCTAGGAATTTGGAATCGAAATTGCTTCCTTTCCTATTCAGGTTTTTCAATGGACGTTCTGTTATAGGAGACAGAATTTTTAATTAGAAAAATGTTAAGAAATTCAGAAAAATATCAGGTCGATCAATATAGAGTATTTGAGTCTTTTGAGAAAAAAGAGAAGATTTTTTCTGATTTTTCTAGGTTTGATTTCAATGTTTATAAGATTGTACCTGTTCGTCTTTGCGTAGGCGCTTCCTCTCAACACGCGTGACCTCACCTACCGCGAGTGCAGTGTCTTCAACTCGCCTTCAATTTTCAACTTTTTTTTAGATTCCAGAAATTGATCGAAGAAAAGAAAACATTTCCCGTACACCGTTCAAAAGAATGTATGTAAATGTAAATATTACCTTGAGTTAAAGTTTTTGTCTCTTGCTTGGAATCTCTAATTTTATGTTGTGCACGTACTTTTTACATGAATCTGGAATATATGTCCAGTACTCAAGTTTTTCCAATTGTCCAATTTTTAGTACTGAATGATTCTTTCGAGTCTCTTTCATTTACAAATCGGTTTGGAATTTCTAGATAATGCTGATCATATATATTGGTTTGCAAGCTAGTTTAAGCAAGAAGACTTTCATTGTATCAAAAACATTGAATCTAAACATCACAGTAGCTCTTTTATTTAACTAATAATAAAGAAGTTTCTTAGGAAATGTCTCACTTGCGTGTTTGGCCATTCTAAAATGTTTAGCCATTGAAAGGCCTCGCTTCCTTACGAAGAAATACGTGTATCATTATTTCTTAATGCTTATTTTCTGGGGAATGTAAACTTTAATCTTCAGATAGTGCTTTTACATCGATTTGTTTATTATTTTAATTGTATGATAAGAATCATTATATCAGTCAAAATTGTAGTAATCGGCTATTCTGAACCGATTCCTTATAAAAACCAGCATTTCAATTAGGCGCCATGTGCCCTACCGTAGGAGTATTCCCCCATGTGTGGAAGAACAATTCTGCGGCCATGAGCCATGTTAGCGGCTTAGCCGGCGCCAAATTAATAATAAGATATTGACAGCTGAAGTTGTAGTTGGGTATCCCGGATGTTAAGGTGGACGAGGTCATGTACGAACACAGATTCCAACTGCTTATTGGCTGATTTTAGTAAGAATCCAATAAGACGGACAAGTTTTGCTGTTGTTCCATTGTCTTCCTATTGTTCGCGAATTGTCAGTTGATCGGAGGCCATTCACATTATTGTGTTCATTATAATAATCACTGTTGTGTGCACTGGAAATAAATCGAGTCGTGTTGTTGGAGGCAAGGCAAGAGTGGAGTGTTCCAGAAAGTAGAAGCAGCGCCGGTAAGGCATCACGGATGGAACCTACAAACATCGACCGGAGCCATGACTGCCAACCCGTTTGATGGGAAGAAAATGTAAGTGCTTCCTTCGCTGCTTTTTCTCTAGTAGCACATCCTAGCTAGCTCGATGCCAAACCGATCGCTGCTAATGGTTTTTATGTGGATAAGTCCGGGTAAACGTTGTATACAGTAAATATTCTCTGTGTTAATTGGCGATCGTGAGCCTTCTTCCCCCTACATGACAGACTGAGCAGTTTCTTAACTAGCTGAGGCTCATCATATTGCTTGATACCTACAGAATATCTTTTAGATATGAAAATATCAGGCCAAGACTTTCAGTTTTACTTGGAACGTCGAACTAAATACACTAACAATTCTTCAGGGCCTCCTCACGTTGATCTGTACATGCTGTACTAAACATGGCTTTTAATCCTTGTTTTTTAGACGAAGCCTAGACAACATCATAGCCAAACTATCCAAAGTAAGAACGCCAAGGAAGGGCAACAGAATTCTCCTGGTAAGTCGCTGTAAAAACACTTTTAAACCTAGCTTTCCTCGACGCACTCATCCTCTTGTGTGGCAGCAAGCTGGTCCTGAACGGCCACAATTTGTCGTTCAGCCTTGGTCACGAAACCCTATTTGGGGCCTTGCTCGCGAGTGAGGTGTGAAATCGTGCATCTAGATCACGCTACATAGCCTCATAACTGTGACTTAACATTTTCAGAGCGATGCGTCATATCTAACTGGGATATTTTGCGATTTTCTGACGCGCTTAGGCCTAGTAGATTGACCGGCTTTCAAATGCCTTCCACCAGAACAACAACACAAGGCAGAACCATCTTCACCGCGATCCTGAAATCGATAAGCTCTTACCAGGGCAGCCCAAACAAAGTCTCCTCCTGATTTACCTATCTACCTTCGACATCTTCAACTGTGTTACTGTTTGGAAGCCCCAGACTGAAAATAAAAGTCAAATTAAGTTAGGGATGCCCCACGAAGGCGAGTGTAAATCGCCATGTGTTGCGAGCGAAACTGGAAGGATTTTTTGTAAACATTACTAAGTTTTCCATTCACTAAAAACAGTCAGCGAACTTTTTTGATTCCTGACGAGAAAACCTCGAAGCAATTTTCAGAGAAACCATCCATAAATCAGAAAAAATTACGATGCGGTTAGCTAATACTGCAGCCAATCCTCCATGCCTGAAAGGCAACGGGTCGTAACCTTGCTTGGTTTTCAATCATCGTGGTTTTGGCGTCAGTAATGAATTAGCCTGCCAGTCATCAGTTGAGTTTCGTGTGCAGCGCTCACCGATTCGTTTAGCAATGTTTGACTTTCCAGAGGGCTGTTATGATAGTTTACATACAACGTTACGCTACTTACGCTCAATAGGGTAAGGTAGTGTAAGGCATACAACTTTCAGGAATAAGTCTGAGACAAAAACTCTTCCTGCAACTCTACCAAACCGTGCGATCAAAAATATACTGACGTTTTGCCAAGATCGAATTAAAATGCAGATTATTTGTATTCCCAATTATCATCAGAAATCCTATCAGAGATTTGGGGAACTTTGGGTTAAAAATGATTTAAGAAGATACCATAATCAGCTTGCGATGCATTGCGACTAAAATCTCATAATTGAAGCCAAAAACTTTAAGAATTAGGAATATATCAACTATAGAATTAGAAAAAATAGTAATAATTGCGAATATAATTTTCATAGGATCTTTAGCTGCCAGGTCAAAGTCCAATCATTAAGCCAAAAGAGTTTCATAGACAGCTGATGTATACAACAAGCTTACAAACTCAGCTAAGACATTCACAATCACAAAATATACCAATATACTGTATTAATAAAGGAGCAGTTTCATGTTGTCAGCAGTAATTCACAGTATCATTCATAGTAAAAATAATTGCAAAGCCATGACCCATTATCAGGCTATACATTTTTGCTAGGCTGCATTATACTAACTAACTTGCTAATTTGGCCAAGAGATCAAGCAAAACTGTAGTAGAACTGAAAAGACAGAATTGAAATAATAACTATATTCAATGAGATCTATAATAGCTTCAATAGTTTCATTAAAATGATATCTTAAACCTTAACTGAAAACTTGTAGCAAAACTGTATCTTTTTGGAGCCCAAAGAATCAAAAAATTAGAATTTCAGTGGCATTTTCATACCTTCTTTTTGTGGCCAAATCTTAGCAGAGGTAAACATTTAAGAGTTGCAAATATATCAATTGTAGAGAGTTGAGATATATTACAGTTACTCTGTTCCAAGTATTATTCATATCCTTGAACATTGAAATAAAAATAAGGAACATACTCCCTAGAGCCCCTAAGTATTTTAAGGGTAAAGTAAAAACTTTGTGCCTACTTCCTCACTAATAACAAGAAAGTTAAGTAATTGAAATTAGTCAGCAATAGAAGCTCGAATGGATGATTGAAATACGTTTAAGATTCAGTACTGATCCTATTTCTGAAGCTTTCCATGTAGTTTAAAGTCAGGCTTTGGAATTATTGCCCTAGAGTCTCTTATCATGGATATTATTGAAGGCCTACCAATTTAGTACAAGTCTAAAATCAAGTAGGGCTGAAGCATTATCTACTGATATATAACTGTAGAAATTATAGAATATTCATGCTTAAAACTGCAATTGTCAATCCTCAAACCTTTTAGTTACTCTTCTTGCTAAGAAAGCTCTAGGCCCTAAGGCAAGGGACATTGAACCCCTCTCATAGCCTGAAAGAGTTTTAAACCGTCAAAGGATTTTCTGTGATATTTTTGGGAATTTTTCGAGCTGTCATAGACCATAGTACTCCAAGGATAGAGTAAAGTATTTTTAGGGAGTGGTTTGCCCATCGCCCTAAGCATTATTATAGAGGCAATTATATAGGGAATTCGTTCCCCGTTTGAAAAATGCTGCTAGCCTACACAGCAAGCCAGAGGCGTTCATTGCAAATTATATCAATCTTATCCTGCAAATTAAATATGAAATATCGTAAACTGGAACGTCAACAAGCACACGGGTATCAGAATCCCACAACTCGAATTCAAACCCAAACGGTATTCAAGGGGACACAATGAGGCATTGCATGTTTCACTGCGGCTTGTTTACGCCATTCAGGCAGTCGGTCACGCAGCCTCAAATGTACTTTAACTTTTTGAGGCAGAACTAACCACAAACAATAAAAATTACGCATCTGAGACCAAAATCGTGACCTTTATGGCGTCGCAAATCTTGACACGAAAACCAAAATCCCATGCTTGTTGCCTACTTTGTTGTGGTAACGACTCTTGCTGAAGACTCGGCTTGATTAGCAATGCATTTGTTGTCCGCTTCTCAAATTCCTCGTAAGGATTGCAGCTACCTCTTTTCTCATAAGGACAATTTTGTAAGAACACGAGCTTCGAATTTGGCCAAAACTTAAGAACAAACTAAGGCTGACCGTTTTTGGCTCAATATGAAAATTGTACGAAATAACCATGATACGGACAAATAATTACAACACACAGAAATATCAGATAGCCAGAGAGTTAAAAATTGGAACAATTAGCTAATACTACTAGCAAAAAGGCTTCTCAATCATTGTAAAAGTAAGAACAAGGCTGAAAATATAGCTGTATTAAGAACAGCCAGCTTCAAATAAATTTTACTGGTTCTTATAAAAAAAGGGTGTAAACACAGTATCGAGGCTTGTTTATGATGATATTTATATGAATTATCTCCACTAATATGAATTACTATTCAATGAGGGGGCCCCCTTTCGCCAGGGCTGAAACTAGGGGTTACATAGCCTGTCGTAGGATTGAGTTGTGCTTGGAATATTGCATAACAAATATCCGCTTGCAATACAAATTTTGCGTAAATGATACCTCTGATGCCCAGCTTTATGATTAAAACTGTGCAAAGATTCTCCATTTTACTTAGATATTTCACAAATAGTGTAAAACTTTCGAGCTATTTCTATGGAGAGGCTATTTATTATATTTTTTACCTTTTCATGTGAGATTTGAGAGAAAATCGTATCCGTGTTTAGAAATTTTACGATGAAAAATCCACCTATATAAACAGCAGAAACCCTGTACCAATTTTATGCTCTGCACCCCCTTCCTCTCCAAGAGCTAGACTCTTGGACGCAAGGTAGAAAGAAGAACGAACCACTTTCAGCAACTCATCACAACATGTCTGTCCTATTTACTGTCATATTTGTGTATGTATCAATTCAAAAATATACATCATACTGTCAAAAACTACTTGAGCAATAAATGCCATGTGGCAGGTTGCCACCTAAAGCACTTGTCATATAACTAATATACTAAATAATAAACCAGATTTGAAATGAAATTTTATTTTAGTCATAAACACCAATCATTGAAAAAAAAGAGGGGCAAATAGCAGAGAGGAAAGTGTACTTGAGATCTTAAAGATTTTTGGGGCTATCGGGATTTTTCGGGTTTTTTCAAGATTTTTCGGGATTGTTCAAGATCTTTCAGGACAATTGTAAGGGATTTTTAAAGGACGTTTGGGCGTGTACCTCATCCAAAATGCTTTCATTTCATCTCGTAGCCTACATTATACCTTGTTTTATAATAAGCAGTAAACCCTGGATCTATAGTATTTCTTCTGCCAAAAAGCAGTAGGAAAAGCTACGAATCTCTGGGATTGCTTTAATTACCTTTTCTTGCTTGGAATATACAAATTAATGAGTTTTTGGGGTAGGGGTTGATGGCTAATTTGAGAGGAAGCAGGAGTTGGGAAAGTGCCGATCTAGAGGTTGTGGGCTCGAGTCCTACTCTGGTCATTTTCATACTAACAAAATATATCGATAGTTAGCCTGTAATCTTTAGCAGAATATTGAGCAAAACGAGTTGCCAGACCCAAGTCCAGTTGTTCATTAAGAAGTGTTATCGTAGAGAAGCAGGTGTAATCATTTGTGCAACGTTGCAGAGCATATTATGTTAATGAAGGTTTTTCTTTTTCTTAGTACAACCTAAGAACAAGCTGAGGTTCGCCATTTTAGATCAAGATATTTTAATAAGAAATAATCATGAGACTAAGAAATAAGCATAAAACATGGACAGTGGGACAATGGTGACACCTTTGGGTGTCAGATTGGACAGGAAAGTAAAAAGAATTCGATAATTCAACACGAATGATAGCAAAACAGGCTTGCAGGGCAATGTAATAGTTCAAACAATCTAAGAACATTTCAGGCTGAAAATGGAAGAAAATTTAAGAGCAGCCAGCTTCAAATCAAATTTGCTGGTTCTTTAAAAAAAACAGTGTAATGAAGGTTTTCTTGTTACTTACCAATTAACACGTCAGGAAAATGACCAAAATGTCATATAAAACTTTCTTCGCCATACTTGGTATAAAAGTTAATGCATCATTTTTGGGTATAATAATAAAATACTTTCCAAAAGAATTAACTATATGCATGATTTTTGCTTGCAACCTATGAAAGCTAGGCCTAGAAATAAGTATCATTCTTCTTAGGTGTCATTGATTAATCCATAATCAGAGGCAGATCATATTTTTATGAAATAATTGTGCTGAAAATCATATTTTTATCATATCCCTTCGTTATCTTCGCACCAGTGGCGGATCCAGACGGTAGCAATGGTTGCAGCTGCAACAGTCAGATTTTTATATCATACAGTATCATATGTAACTAGAAAAACTTATTTGAAAAAAGCAAGACAAAACCAATTTGAATTTTCCGTAGCGAAGAAAATCAATCTTTCTTGTAAAATGTAAAGGGTGTAAAGCCCAAAACCCCACAAATTTCTTCATTCTGCAACAGTCACTAAAAAAAGCTGTATCCGCCCCTGCGTTCTGCACACATAACTTTATACTACATTTCTATTTTGTTTTGTCAGTGTGCACTTTCATTCTCCTTTTCAATGTCGCTGCATGACGCAATAGTGAAAACGATGGATTACCCCCCCCCCCCACTAGATGTTATCATCCCCTCCCAATTAAATGTGCACAGCTCGAGCCTCTATTATGTAGATCTTATCAAGAAAAACCCCGAAAAATATGTTAATCACACACAAAATAGCGTGCTCAAAGCTATACTAGGCATCTATTCACAACCCTGAAACTTACTATGGAGAGCTCCTCTTCTAATCTAAACCCAAGCATGCATAGTACGATACACTTCTTTTTTATAAGGACAATTTACACGAACACGAGCCTCAAATTTTGCCAAAACCTAAGAACAAGCTAAGAACAAACCGAGGATGACATTATAAGGTCAATATAAGAATTATGCGAAATAACCATGAGACTGAAAAATAATTACAAAACAAGCAGATTGACAGGACGCAGACATATCAGATGGTCAAGAGAGTCCACATTTGAAACAATTAACACAACTTGTAGTGAAACAGGCTTCCAAATCATTATAAAGTAAGAACAATTTAAGAACATTTCAGCCTGAAAATAGAGCAATATTTTAGAACAGCCAGCTTCAAATCAAATTTATTGGCTCTTATAAAAAAGTGTGTAACCTCTTTTAAAATAATTTCAATCTAATTCAATCTTAGAAGGTCTTAAGAAACTGTTAGCACTTATGATTGGAACATTAAATAAATTTTCATTGCTCGGTAGAATCTTGGTCTCTTATAAAAAACCTGATGAAACCATACAGCACAAACTGAAATCCCTCCATAGCACATACTACGTAGACCCCTGAAACGAAACTTGTTGCCTACACTGCCTTACGTCCCCTTAAAGTGGAAACACGAGAGTTTGGAAAAAGGAGCATGCAATGCTTGTTGGTGGCAGGATCCGTTGTTGACTGAACGAACAAGAGAAAATCTGTATTTGGATTATCAGCGTAGTTTAACAATCTAAAATTTGCTATGCCAAAGCCTATATTGTGTTTCGAGTTTCTCAATACCACTGCACGCGATTGAGTAATCTTTTTGTGCTGTTTTATGGTATCAGGTATGGTCGACGTGAAATACACTTATTCAATAGGAAATTCTCTAAAAGCAACCAGTACTGGAATGAGCAATTCCAGTGCCCGATGAAATAAATCAAGCAACTAACACGCAGCTATGCTGAATTTGCTGAACCCTCTTTGATCACACTATGTGTGTTTCATTTTTCAAGCACATTTGTCGTTTTAAGCAACTCTTAAGTAACTTTGAGGGTTGAAAATACAAAATATACCAGAAAATTTGAGGACTGGGACCAACTTACAGTTCCTTATTGAAAAACATGTACTTACTGTCGTTACTGTACGCATATTTCTCTTCCAAGATTACAGTGACCTACCCATCTGTAGTGCACACCCACCCACAGTACTGAACACCCCTGAACACCCATCTTTATAAGAAACCTTTGATATTATTTATAACTTGAAGCATTTGATTGGTCCTTGAAGGTATCTACTGCCACAATGTTGTTGGCCTATGCATTAGTTATAACCACCCGTTGATATATTAGAACTTAGAACAGGCAAGTAGCAAGCATCTCAAACTTTGGGGAGGGGTACAACACTTTAAGGGCACTTTCCCCGTTATACTTAAAGGGAACTTCATTTCCTTTTGCAAAGTGAGGGAGACATTGTCATGAACTACATCACTACATAAATGGTATCTACAGTAATAAACACCCTCCACAGTAAACAATAACCCTCCTGCTGAACACCCTCCACAGTACTGAACATCCACCACAATACTAAACATCCTTCATAGTACTGAACATCCTTCATAGTACTGAACATCCTCCACAATACTGAACATCCACCACAGTGCTGAACATCCTTCATAGTACTGAACATCCTTCATAGTACTGAACATCCTCCATAGTACTGAACATCCTCCACAGTACTGAACACCCTCCTCAGTACTGAACACCCTCCACATTACTGAACCTCTTCCACAGTACTGGACATCCACCACAGTAACCACCCTCTTACTGAACGTCAGTACTTAGTACATTCTCGTTAGTACTTAACCTCCTCCGCAGTACGTAACACTCTCTACAGCTAAGACCCTCTCACTGAACCTCCTCCACAGTGCTGAACCTCCTCCACAGTACTAAACTTGGGTTAGGTTGGTCGATTAAATCGATCAGCTAAGCTGGCAGAGTGATTCAGGAACAGACTCTCCGGTCGTGGGTTCGAATCCCACCCGGGTCGTTTTTATTCACACAAATTATTTCGATTATCTTGGTCTATTGTTTCCTTTACTAATTTAGAATTTAAGAAACTTACATCTGCTTTAATTACTGGGTCTTTTATTTCTTTTCGTACACTAAAGGTTCACCTTTAAAAAACTGGATGTTTTTTTATTTGAGACACCCTGTGTCGAATAATATTTCCGGAGTAAAGACTTGAAAAATGACGTCAATGCTGATATCGAATATCTCGCAAACATCTTGAACAACAATAATAATGAATTATTAAAGGCAGAATTCAAGCAAACCATTGATAATCAAATTTGTTCATCTCTTCTATAAATTATAAATATTATTTTTATTACACACTTTTTCATAAGTAAACTTGGTTTTGATATCCACCTCTCTGTTTCTCATTATAAGTGATTTTCAACCACCTTACCACTACCCACTTTTTCTGAAATATGTTGAAAACACGCTTTTTTTACAATGAACCAGCTTATAAGGATAAGGAAGCTATTGGAAGGATTTCTGCTAAATACAATGGATTCTTTTGTTCTGCTGTTTCCTCTATAACAATTGTTAATAATATAACATTTGAGGAACTTTTAGTACTAGGACTTGAGGTACGTTCCTTATAAAAAAGTGTGTATATGGGCAAGGGCTCTGTTGCTCTTTGTGAATACATAGTTTTTAGCGATTATCTCCGATCCCAATTAAGCCAGGTGTTTCTTGTGAAGGTCGTTCTTATAAAAAACATGGATTATGTCTTTACAAGGAATGTCAAAATTCCTTGTTCTGATTCAAGTTATCTGGAAAGCCTCTTACGCAGACTGGTTGAAGATTCTACCACACTGACGTCATCGAGTGTCAAAGACTACGTGAATCTTGAATTTTTTTCATGAATAATTTCAGCTTAGGCTTAGTGTTGAGGTTTATTTGCTGGTTGGTAGCTTCAACCAATCAATTTTCTCCAAATAATTGATTATAACTGCCTCACTTGTAAACAAATTTTCTGGAGATGATTGGAGAATGGTAAAAAATAGGGTCTTAGAGACCAGCAACGCACACTCTTTTTTATAAGAAACAGTAAAATTGGTTTGAAGCTGGCTGTTCTTAAATATTTTGCTATTTTCAATCTAAAATGTTCTTGAATTTTTCTTTCTTTCATAATGCTTTTGAAGCCTTTTTTGCAATTAGTTGTGGAAATCGTTAAAAATCTCCAGCAAGATCTATAGGAATCTCGTGCTCTTTTCTAGAAGTGATTTGATGCCGAGCTACTGTACGCAAGCCGAAAAGGCTCGAGGCAGATGTTTAGGCCAGATGACAGGGGACGACAGAGTGCACACCTGCCGCGAGACGCCCTGTTCTCTTAATAAGCATGAGAAAATGAGCTGCTGCACCTTCGAGGGAAATTCCCGCCCCTCTTTCCGTCCTGACGGTGGCTATTCAATTAAAGTAACTCTTAGGCCACGTGAAAAACTTCCTCGCTCCAAGCTACAAAACAACATGTGGCATCTTAACTGTCTTTGAGTTTTGATGCCGCGTTTTCGATGATGCACACAACAAATTGCTGATGTGTATTAGTCGATCGAACCGAAAGGTATTTCATCCCCTTTCAGAGCGTACGAGATTCTTGAAGAGCAAAAGTATTTCCAGAGATTTTCAAGGGAATTCTTAACCTTGTAGAAAATATGAAAGTTTGGCAATTCCTTACGCTTAAATCAACCTGTCTTGTGCAAATCTCGATTAGTTTGCAGATTGCGAGCTGATCCAAATTTTACCCTGGTGTTTATTATCAAAGTAGTTCTTGTAGGAGAAACGTGTACACTCTTTTTTATAAGAACAATTTCATAAGAAAACGAGCCTGAAATTTACTAAAACTTAAGAACAAGCTCAGAAAAGACCGGAGCAGACCATTTTTGGCTCAATATAGAAATTTTATGAAATGAACTTTATACCGAGAAATAATCACAAAAGGAGCAGATTGGCAGCACACTGATATGACCGATGGTCAAGGATGTCAAAATTTGCAACAATTACTAAAGATTTTTAAAGATTTTGGAGTTTTCTGAAGATTTCTAAAGATTTCTAAAGATTTTAAAAGATTTTTGAGCTTTCTGAAGATTTTTAAAGGTCTCTAAAGTACCTGAAGAAATCACCGGGATGTTCTTTGCAGGGATACCATCAGCACTATAGAGGATGGGGAACAAAATGCACTTTGGGTATTACACATCTCCACGATGTTTCTGGTTTCCCTCCAGAGTACTAAACATCCTCCACATTTCTAATGGTATCTCCCCACACACAGTACTGATGGTACCCCTCGTATAAGAGTATTGAACACCCTTCACAAAAGAGACGTTTCTCATGTTTAACGTGATAGGTTTGTTAGATAATAAAATGTTATGTCAAGTTCGAGGTGGCGAAGCTGTGCATCTCAGTTTTGCTGTTAGACACATTTCTAACTCTTTTCGCCTGGATTCATATCTAGCCAAGTCTCTCATGATCACAGCCACCTAAAAAGAGAAAACACAATTTACTTCACTTTCAAAACACAGAGAATGTAAGCTTCATCTTACTCTTCCATGGAAGTACACTCTTTTTTTATAAGAACAATTTTATAAGAGCTCGAGCCTCAAATTTGGCCAAAACTTAAGAACATGCTAAGAAAAAACCGAAGCTGATCATTTTTGGCTGAATATGAAAATTTTACGAAACAACCAAAGACTGAGAAATAATTACAAAACAAGCTGATGTACAGCACACAGATAATGTCAGATGGTTAAGAGAGTAAAAATTTTAAACAATTAGCTTACACTACTGATAGCAAGAATGGCTTCCCAATTATTTTAAAAGTAAGAAAAATTTAAGAACATTTCAGGCTCAAAACAGAGAAATATTTAAGAACAGCCAGCTTCAAATCAATTTTACTGGTTCTTATAAAAAGAGTGTATTATTACCGTTTGAGATATCATGTTGCGTAGCAATAGTAACGTATTGCCTACGCAAACGGTTGAATTGAATGGGTGCGCATATGGTACTGAACATCCTCCACAGTGATGAACATCGGCTAATGCACTGGACATCCCCATAGTAGGTATTGAACATACTCTAATGCACCGGACATCCTCCGCAGTACTGAACATTACCTAAGTCGCTAAACACCATCCACAGTACTGAACTGCCTCCACAGTACTGAATTTGCTCCACAGTACTGAATATCCTCTACAATATTGAACATCCTCCACAGTGCTGAACATCCTCCACAGTGCGGAATATCCTCAAAGTACCGAATATCCTCTAGATATCAAATATGGTTGAAGTGAACTACCACGCATTTCACTACTTGACGAACAATAGAGTTACCATTCCGGTCTATTTTTATGTAATTCAACGGTTGGACCTGCCCATGTGGAATGCTCTAATCTCCTGTACCCCTGTGGCCAGGCCCGTCGAGAGCCAGCTCGGGCCCCAGAATATCTCATAGAACTAGGCCCTAGATCATTAAACGCACTTTTAACAAGGTGATTTGAAACAAACATTTTTTCGGACCCCGGACCTTTTACCCCCCTTCCCCTCGTCTCGACACTCCTGCATGTGGCCGCTAGTACATCTGGAATACTCATCGCTCAAGCTTGCATGATGTGTTAATAATGAAAATAGAAGTTTCATTCCCGTCTTTTTATAGGTACAACTCAATGATTGGGCTACATTTTCTCCTCCTTGTTTCCCTGTGTATGCACTTCGGTCAATCTTATTGCTGGAGTGACGACCAGAGACCGCAGGGAAACAAGGAGTGGTGGAGTAAGTCATGGTTGGACCATCCCATGTTGAGTGCTGTACATCTCGTGTACGGCAGTGGCCAATAGTACATCTGGAATCCTCTTCACTAGGCCCTGAAGCGTGCGTGACGTGCTAATAATGAAGATGTTCGTGACTCGTGTCAGAGGTCAACCAATAACAAACCTCTGCTGTCCAAACTCATTGATCCTCGCGGCCTTGCGGTGCAAGAGAATTAATTTTGCCTGAATAATATCTTAATACAAGTACAGGTACTTAAGCTTTTTCTGTTGCACCTGTTGCTCCTCGGCTACAATATTTACAGCCAAAAATATACACATTCAAAACAAATTAACCGAGAAAAGCTACCGGCAGGTACATTCGTTTTCTTTTAGTCTTTTGTCTTGTGTCACACTCTTTTTAACAAGAACCAGTTGATTTTGCCTGAGGGAGGAGGATTTTCTTATTTCCCTTTCATTTTTAGAAATATGGGAGGGGAGAGGCGGTGAGATGGTCCATATGTACGAGAAACCTGAAAAATCACCCATGGAGTTATGTTCAGCACTGTAGAGGAGGCTCAATACTGCAGAAGATGTGCAGAACATTAGAGGGTGTTCAGTACTTTGTAGTAGGCTCAGTACTGCGGAAGATGTGCAGTACTGTGGGGGATGTTCAGTGCATTTATAGATATTCGGTACTGTGGAGGATGTTTAAAACTGTGGAAAGATACCATCAGCACTGATAGTATTCCTCCCACGTAGTGACAGAAACTGTTGTATTAATTGTTATTTCAAAATCCCAGTTTATTTCATTATTAAAAACTAGAGAAGCGTTCCATATAAACATTGAAAAAAGTGGTTTTCCAGAAAAGTCTATATCTGAATTGACCGTTGAAAATCGTATTTTGCTGCAACTTCAGCGAGTCATCTTTAGGTTCCTTTCATTGGCCTACCTTGCGATGACGAACGGATTTGAACTGACCAATGGCCTTGAAGTAAACACGCAACCTGTTTTCGACAATGGAACATGTGGCGTGCCAGTTTCTCCCAAAGACTTATCCAACAGCCCGACCAGCTCACGCGAAATAGCGTGACTGGTTGACAGGGCCCGGCCGACCTTCTTTGCGATGAGAGGGTATTAGTGTTCAGAAGTTAACGTGATCAATATTCCCGATGAGAAGAATCAATCATAGATGAAAGCGAATTACAAGGTTTTCTCAATATCCCATACAAAATTAATTTCCCATAACTTATGTTGGGCAACGCTTGATCGTGAGGGCTTAATCGTGGTTTTCTCACAAAATCGTTTCTTATCTTTGGCCAAAGTCAAATCTTGAAACGTAGCATGGAAAACTGTTGAATTCGTCTTATTGATTGTTGTAAACTTGTTATAATGGATTTCGAGAACTCCTAAATGGTTTGAAAACTTTTAAACTTTTTAATCAGCAACCAATCAATACATGTGTATACACTCTTTTTTTATAAGAGCCAGTAAAAATGATTTGAAGCCGGCTGTTCTTCAATATTCCTCTAATTTTAGCCTGAAATGTTCTTAAATTGTTCTTAATTTTCTAATGCTTCTAAATAGATGAACAGTAATGTAGAGGATGTTCAGTACTGCGGAGGATGTCCAGTAATGTAGAGGATGTTCAGTAGGTGTGGGGGGATATTTTCAGTCAGTACTGTGGAGAGTAACCATTCAGTACTGTGGGGATGTCCAGTTCTCTCTCTGGAGCTGGGGATATCATCAGTACTTTTGGGGTATAGATGGTGTCCAGTACCATGGAGGATGTTCAGTAGCTACTGAGGAGATACCACGAGTACTGACTTTTTCCAGGGTATAAACATACATACCAAGTAAGACGTTTAGACGAATACAAACCTTAGATATCCTAGAAGAGATTTCTACCAATTATTGGATCCAATCTCTAAATTTGGGCCTAAAACAAAGAAAATCTTAAATTGCATGTCGTAAAGACCAAAATATACATAATGTACCCAGCTCTGAGCTGAAAATAAATTACATGGCGTGATGTATTAAACGCAGCACAATGCAGGATTAAGAATCGCACACAGGTTAACCGTGGCTTCACGGTGCGGTAGAAAAGCAATTCTTTTCAGTGGAGGCTTGGCATCTTCATTGTTGACAACGCATTCCTAATACCGAAAGACTGCCGATCATATTAAAAACATAAACCACAACAACACGAAAGGCAGCTTTGCATTTCCATTCCAACTCATGCTGAAATTACTCTGGGAAACGTCTGTGCAGTACTGTGCAGGGCTTTCAGCTTTTGAGTCTTTCCTCGGTTGTTTGGTTGTGTGACAGGGATTACTTCCTTTCTCATCTCATTTTCATCAGAGACAGAGAACAGAGGAGTTGAGTTGAAATCGAATCTGAAGAAGGCCTAGGCCGTTTCTTGATGTTGTCGACATCTGACTTTCTTTCTTTATCCTTTTTCCAATCTATGAAGCGATTCACACGAAATTTTGTTCTCTTTCTGGATTGTGTCTTTTTGTTGGACTCCATCTTAGATTTCAAGCTTTCCAAAATAAGTTAGTAGGCTTCTGACAAGATTCAAGATACAGACTTGATGGAAGGTGCGACTGCAAAATTTGCTCATTTGGAAAGCTTTTTGTGAGAAATCCACAGGGTATCAAGCGATAAGGAAAATTATCACAGGTAGTCCATATAGTTGAAATAGATTCCCTACTTCTTATTAGGGGGTTTGGGTGGGGCAAAAATGCTGGGAATCTTGCTCAAAATAGCAAACTTCTTGTTGCCATGGAGTTGCCAAGGCCAGAAAAATGGATGTGCCTCTGTATAACTGAGAATATAAATACTTTCCTCAAGCAAGAGCATTTTTTGAGCATAAAAACTAAAATCTACGATAAATTCTGCACTAGAAACTGTTTATAACTTTTTTTAAGATTTTTGGCACTGAAACAGAAATATTTGGTAGTAAGGAACCTTAACGTGATAGGTTTGTTAGATAATAAAATGTTATGTCAAGTTCGAGGTGGCGAAGCTGTGCATCTCAGTTTTGCTGTTAGACACATTTCTAACTCTTTTCGCCTGGATTCATATCTAGCCAAGTCTCTCATGATCACAGCCACCTAAAAAGAGAAAACACAATTTACTTCACTTTCAAAACACAGAGAATGTAAGCTTCATCTTACTCTTCCATGGAAGTACACTCTTTTTTTATAAGAACAATTTTATAAGAGCTCGAGCCTCAAATTTGGCCAAAACTTAAGAACATGCTAAGAAAAAACCGAAGCTGATCATTTTTGGCTGAATATGAAAATTTTACGAAACAACCAAAGACTGAGAAATAATTACAAAACAAGCTGATGTACAGCACACAGATAATGTCAGATGGTTAAGAGAGTAAAAATTTTAAACAATTAGCTTACACTACTGATAGCAAGAATGGCTTCCCAATTATTTTAAAAGTAAGAAAAATTTAAGAACATTTCAGGCTCAAAACAGAGAAATATTTAAGAACAGCCAGCTTCAAATCAATTTTACTGGTTCTTATAAAAAGAGTGTATTATTACCGTTTGAGATATCATGTTGCGTAGCAATAGTAACGTATTGCCTACGCAAACGGTTGAATTGAATGGGTGCGCATATGGTACTGAACATCCTCCACAGTGATGAACATCGGCTAATGCACTGGACATCCCCATAGTAGGTATTGAACATACTCTAATGCACCGGACATCCTCCGCAGTACTGAACATTACCTAAGTCGCTAAACACCATCCACAGTACTGAACTGCCTCCACAGTACTGAATTTGCTCCACAGTACTGAATATCCTCTACAATATTGAACATCCTCCACAGTGCTGAACATCCTCCACAGTGCGGAATATCCTCAAAGTACCGAATATCCTCTAGATATCAAATATGGTTGAAGTGAACTACCACGCATTTCACTACTTGACGAACAATAGAGTTACCATTCCGGTCTATTTTTATGTAATTCAACGGTTGGACCTGCCCATGTGGAATGCTCTAATCTCCTGTACCCCTGTGGCCAGGCCCGTCGAGAGCCAGCTCGGGCCCCAGAATATCTCATAGAACTAGGCCCTAGATCATTAAACGCACTTTTAACAAGGTGATTTGAAACAAACATTTTTTCGGACCCCGGACCTTTTACCCCCCTTCCCCTCGTCTCGACACTCCTGCATGTGGCCGCTAGTACATCTGGAATACTCATCGCTCAAGCTTGCATGATGTGTTAATAATGAAAATAGAAGTTTCATTCCCGTCTTTTTATAGGTACAACTCAATGATTGGGCTACATTTTCTCCTCCTTGTTTCCCTGTGTATGCACTTCGGTCAATCTTATTGCTGGAGTGACGACCAGAGACCGCAGGGAAACAAGGAGTGGTGGAGTAAGTCATGGTTGGACCATCCCATGTTGAGTGCTGTACATCTCGTGTACGGCAGTGGCCAATAGTACATCTGGAATCCTCTTCACTAGGCCCTGAAGCGTGCGTGACGTGCTAATAATGAAGATGTTCGTGACTCGTGTCAGAGGTCAACCAATAACAAACCTCTGCTGTCCAAACTCATTGATCCTCGCGGCCTTGCGGTGCAAGAGAATTAATTTTGCCTGAATAATATCTTAATACAAGTACAGGTACTTAAGCTTTTTCTGTTGCACCTGTTGCTCCTCGGCTACAATATTTACAGCCAAAAATATACACATTCAAAACAAATTAACCGAGAAAAGCTACCGGCAGGTACATTCGTTTTCTTTTAGTCTTTTGTCTTGTGTCACACTCTTTTTAACAAGAACCAGTTGATTTTGCCTGAGGGAGGAGGATTTTCTTATTTCCCTTTCATTTTTAGAAATATGGGAGGGGAGAGGCGGTGAGATGGTCCATATGTACGAGAAACCTGAAAAATCACCCATGGAGTTATGTTCAGCACTGTAGAGGAGGCTCAATACTGCAGAAGATGTGCAGAACATTAGAGGGTGTTCAGTACTTTGTAGTAGGCTCAGTACTGCGGAAGATGTGCAGTACTGTGGGGGATGTTCAGTGCATTTATAGATATTCGGTACTGTGGAGGATGTTTAAAACTGTGGAAAGATACCATCAGCACTGATAGTATTCCTCCCACGTAGTGACAGAAACTGTTGTATTAATTGTTATTTCAAAATCCCAGTTTATTTCATTATTAAAAACTAGAGAAGCGTTCCATATAAACATTGAAAAAAGTGGTTTTCCAGAAAAGTCTATATCTGAATTGACCGTTGAAAATCGTATTTTGCTGCAACTTCAGCGAGTCATCTTTAGGTTCCTTTCATTGGCCTACCTTGCGATGACGAACGGATTTGAACTGACCAATGGCCTTGAAGTAAACACGCAACCTGTTTTCGACAATGGAACATGTGGCGTGCCAGTTTCTCCCAAAGACTTATCCAACAGCCCGACCAGCTCACGCGAAATAGCGTGACTGGTTGACAGGGCCCGGCCGACCTTCTTTGCGATGAGAGGGTATTAGTGTTCAGAAGTTAACGTGATCAATATTCCCGATGAGAAGAATCAATCATAGATGAAAGCGAATTACAAGGTTTTCTCAATATCCCATACAAAATTAATTTCCCATAACTTATGTTGGGCAACGCTTGATCGTGAGGGCTTAATCGTGGTTTTCTCACAAAATCGTTTCTTATCTTTGGCCAAAGTCAAATCTTGAAACGTAGCATGGAAAACTGTTGAATTCGTCTTATTGATTGTTGTAAACTTGTTATAATGGATTTCGAGAACTCCTAAATGGTTTGAAAACTTTTAAACTTTTTAATCAGCAACCAATCAATACATGTGTATACACTCTTTTTTTATAAGAGCCAGTAAAAATGATTTGAAGCCGGCTGTTCTTCAATATTCCTCTAATTTTAGCCTGAAATGTTCTTAAATTGTTCTTAATTTTCTAATGCTTCTAAATAGATGAACAGTAATGTAGAGGATGTTCAGTACTGCGGAGGATGTCCAGTAATGTAGAGGATGTTCAGTAGGTGTGGGGGGATATTTTCAGTCAGTACTGTGGAGAGTAACCATTCAGTACTGTGGGGATGTCCAGTTCTCTCTCTGGAGCTGGGGATATCATCAGTACTTTTGGGGTATAGATGGTGTCCAGTACCATGGAGGATGTTCAGTAGCTACTGAGGAGATACCACGAGTACTGACTTTTTCCAGGGTATAAACATACATACCAAGTAAGACGTTTAGACGAATACAAACCTTAGATATCCTAGAAGAGATTTCTACCAATTATTGGATCCAATCTCTAAATTTGGGCCTAAAACAAAGAAAATCTTAAATTGCATGTCGTAAAGACCAAAATATACATAATGTACCCAGCTCTGAGCTGAAAATAAATTACATGGCGTGATGTATTAAACGCAGCACAATGCAGGATTAAGAATCGCACACAGGTTAACCGTGGCTTCACGGTGCGGTAGAAAAGCAATTCTTTTCAGTGGAGGCTTGGCATCTTCATTGTTGACAACGCATTCCTAATACCGAAAGACTGCCGATCATATTAAAAACATAAACCACAACAACACGAAAGGCAGCTTTGCATTTCCATTCCAACTCATGCTGAAATTACTCTGGGAAACGTCTGTGCAGTACTGTGCAGGGCATTCAGTGTTGCAGAGGATGTTTAGTACTGTAGGGGGTTCCACCAGTACATTTGAGGGTGTTCAGTTCTGTAGGGTGATTATCTTTAATGTTATGGGCACTTTAACACTAAAATGGTCGAATTTTGAATTTTTTTAAATTTTGTCGTCCAGAAAGGGTGGTCTTGAGATATTGCTTCTCCCTCGCATACTTTTTCTTGTTGGAGTCTGAAATACACGTATTTTATTTTTATAAGCAATTTTAACTCAAGATCAGTACTGAAAATTGCTTAGCTAGAGAGCAAATTTGAGTACTAAAAATTGCATAGTAATTGCTTAGCTTTCTATACTTGGAGATTTGTTTCTTAGAATACTATCTCGCAAGTTTTTCTACAACAAATGTCGATGGTATATTGCATACAAAAGAGTGTTGGGGTTCTAATATCCACTGTAATCTACTTCTCTTTAGCTGCTTCACGATTTTCTTTGCCAATTTGATCAGAACTAAAATATTTAGATTGCTTAGCTTTCCTTGATCCAGTTCTGGAATTGCTTAAGTTTTTGTGTTGTTGGGTACTCAATTGCTTATAAAGCAGTTGCTTATAAAAAAATGCGCGTAAAAGACAGTATCTTCAAAGGGCTTATACACGCATTTTATTTTATAAGCAATTGCTTCATAAGCAAGTCAGTACTCGACATGGCAAAAGCTTAAGCAATTCCAGTACTGGATAGAGGAATGCTAAGCAATTTGAAAATTCTAATTCTTATCCAATCGATCATGGAAATCGTGCAGCAGCTACAGAATAATTGGTTACAGTGGATATTAGTACCCCAGCACACTTTTGTATGCAAGATACCATTGACAATTGATGAACAACAACTTTTGAGATAGTACTATAAGAAACAAATCTCCAATTATAAAAAGCTAAGCAATTTCGAGTACTTAAATTTGCCCTCTAGCTAAGCAGTGTTGAGTACTGAGCTCGAGCTGAAATTGCTTATAAAAGAAAATGCGTGTATTGTTTCCTCAGAGTTAAAAAATCCGTTATTGGACTTTCATAACCATGTATTTTACATTTTGTAGGTTTCTGAGAAGAATAATGCTTGCTTGTCCTTGTCATCAGGTATGCTATTCGTTTTACTTGTCATCAAAAGTATCACAATGAACCTGTAAACGTAGGTAATGTTTTCTGTTGCGCCCGGTATTTGGATTAATACATTCATTGCTTCGCCACATTCTCACATTAGGAAATGTCTTTGCAGTCCTGTGAAGGGTCTTAAGTGTTTTTGGAGGATACCATCAATACCGTGGGGATATCATTAGAACCGAGGTTGATACTGTCAGTACATTTGAGGATATTCAGTACAGTAGTTTTGGGTGAATAGGGACAAAAACGACAAAAGGCTGTTGACATTGAAGATTAGGTTAGAGGTTTCTGATTGTGACCCAACAATATTAGCTAAGTATATGATATGAAGATCAAATTGTTTCAAAATGAGAAGACCCTCTGTTATTTTCAAAGTCCACCATATTTGTTCCTTTTTTGTCCCTATTCAGCTTCCTGTCCCTATTAACCCAAACTACGGTACTGTGAAGGGAAACCTAAAGCACTGTGGAGATAATACCCAAAGTGCTTCTGGTATCTCCAACAATATCGATGGTATCTCTCCAAAGTACTGAAGCTTATCTACAAAACTGAATAGGATACCTCTCTATTGCTGATGGTATCCCCGCAGTTCTGAACACACTCCAATATACTGAATAGTATTCCCCCACAGTACTGATAATACCCCTCACAATACTAAAAAGGTCCACAGTACCGCAGGGGTCCCCCACAATAATGATGATGCCCCCCATCTCCCACAGTTACGATGATATCCCTGTACTGAATATGCTCCACAATACTGAAAATCGTCTACATTATTAATAGCAAGATAAAATAAGAGAACTAGTTCTCTTATTTTATCTTGTTAATAGGGCCCCACTCCCGCAATAGTGAAGGTATCCCTCCACAATACTGATGTTATCCTTCCACAGAACTGAATACCCTACAATAAGCTGAATAGTATTCTTCCATAGACTCATGGTAAAATTTTCAGACATAACTCCTCTGTAACATAACCTTATGAAAGATGTATAGGTCGTGTATTTCTCATCTAGACGTTAGATATGTCTCTGATATCATGAACTGCTATTATATTATTTGCGCTATCTAATATATTCACTCCCAGACATTAATCCCTCAGACAGTAACGTGTTCTTGTTGTCGTTTTTCAGAAGAAAGCGAGGATGGAGAGGCGGACTTGCATCAATGTGGTCACTGCCGTAGAATGTTCACGAATCTCTCTCTATACATTACACACAAGATCGAGAAGCCATGTCGTGCTGGTCCACCGAACCGAGACGGGGAGTGGCCCAACGACGCGATTTCATTTAATAATGAAACGAATGCTGAAGACCAGCCAATTGCAGGACAGGCTAATGAAGATGAGAAGGTAGGCACTTATATTGATTTTTAGGGTGCCTAGACAAGGGGTGCTTATTCCAAGGGGTTGTTTGTCCTTCTTCGTATATATATCCATTGTGGTTCACATCGTGAGGAAGGACCAGAGTAACACTGCTCGATTGGTTTAGCTATTCCGTGGGCACTTTGTATTTTGCTCATAAACCAATACCTTACGAAGATAGTAAGCGTATTTGCCTATTACCTTGTCAATGCACTGCTCGATTAGTCTACCTATTCCGTAGGCCCTTTGTACTTTGCACATAAACCAGTACCTTACGAAGATAGTAAGCGTATTTGCCTATCAACTATCAATGCACTGCTTCGATTTGTCTACCTATTCAGTGGGCCCTTTGTGCTTTGCACATAAACCAATATCTTACGAAGATAGTAAGTTTATTTGACTATCAACATCAACATAAGATTGGACATTAGGCCTAGTTTGAGAGAGTCTTTTTCATAAATGCCTTGCCTTTTGCAGGATCGGGACATTAAAGTTCTCAACCAGGAATCGCAGAAAAGGTAAGCGGAATTAAAGATGATTTCTTGTTTGTACAGCTGCAAACTAGTGGGCAATGGACGTGCTCATGATTCTTAACTTATCAGGTTATGAGATTTGGAATTTCTCTGCTACTTAGATTATGCAACCTAAAAACATACTTGCTGTCGAATACTGTGATAAATAAGATAAGTATTATGTAATGAGCCTCTCTATGACGTCTTTCGCCTACTAGGTTAGGTAATAAGTGTTGTAGGTAATAAGTTGTTGTTTTCAAAGTCTTGCGTATGTTGCATATATGTTTAAGTGACTTCCGGCCTGAACTGGTGGCCTTATTTCAAACGATGGCAATATTGAATCACCTTATATTTAAACCAAACAAAGCTGATCCCACAAATAACATCAGCTGGATGTTTGCTGTCTGTAATTGAAATTGATAATCGCCTTTTGCATACGGAACAAGTTAGATTTACTTAAGCCTGGTCGACGGCCATTTTTTAAGGAAGATGCGGAAAGGCTCGATAAGTGGTTACTTAGGCGTTGTCTGCGTGTATCAGGATATTCTTGAAACACATATTTATTTACCTGTTTTTGAAAAAACTGCGTCCATACAATGAGCGTTTTATGTATATTGCGCAGTTTTAAAAAATCTCTGTTTACATAGCTAAACAATTTGTTTTACTGACGAAGAAATTCATGTCACTGCCTAGGTCCAATGTCGTTGTTTTTGAACTTTCTTGGTTAACAAAGGGCCTTTGAGTGAAACAGCTAATGACCCTAGCATCTTTAGTTCCTTATAAAAAAAGAATAGCTTTGATTAGAAATGCACGAACACGTGGTTTAAGAATGCTGATTAACTTAACTGATAATCAGCGCGAAATGTGGTATTCTATGCAGCACAAAATCAACTGCGTTGCTTCCTTGTTTTGGCCTAAATTCATTCGTATGATAAGCAACCGGATGATAAGCAAAAAACCTTGCATTGGTGAATTTTATCCGCCAAAACGGCATTTAATAAAGGCAGCGCTGTTCTGAGATTGCTTTGTTAGCAGTGCTTCACTAGCTTTCTCTTGCCAGGAACATGAATTTGGGGTATCGCCAAAAAGGCATTTGATAAAGGCAACAACATTCTGAGATTGCTTTGTCAGAATGGTTTCACTATCTTTCTCTTGCCAGGAACATGAATGGGACATGAATATTGCTATGGCATTTAATGAAGGCAATGACTTTCTGAGATTTTACTGTCTTCCTCTCGCTAGGAAAATGAACGGTATTTGAAGATAGGGAGTGGTAGCAAGCCTCTTATTCTTAGCAAAATATTGGCCAAAATCGTCGAGGACCTTTGGCTCAAGTAGAGTTGCTAATTGAACGAACAAGTGCATCTCAGCTCTTGATTTCAATCAAGTTTTTTTTCCTTACAGGAAACACGATCGGAAGGGTCTTGCTCGACGGCTCAATGTGACTGGATCTCCTGACAGCGCAGATCCAATGTCCTCTCCGGATGACGTGGACCGAGTGGAACCTCAGATCTTACCCCCGTCCAGTGACACGGAAAACCCTGTTATTGTGGTGGTGAATGAGCCTGGCACTGAAAAGGAGGCCGAGCTAGAATCGAGGTTGAACGGAAACGAAGATGAAGATAGAAACAAAGATGGTGAAGCCAGACGGTTATCTCCAATACCACACTCAAAGAAATTACCAGATAATCTTCCACCTGATATGCCGTTCTTAGAACGAATCCGATCCAACAATCCGCACGAAGGAATGCCTGCATACCCCCCTGCTGCGTTTCCTAATTTTCCACCGCGAATAACGGATAAAATGCAGAACATGTTCCCGCCCCACGGCGAAGGCATTCGAGAGAACTATTTCCAAGGGGACAGGATACCGATCGAGAATCACAGAGACCATGACATGAGAAAATCATGGCCTGAAATTAATAAAAAGAACCTTCAATATACTAATCATATAGACAATGACATTCACGGGTGTTACCCACCCCAATTACCCCACCCCCTTTACAACGCCCCGTTCCCAAGCATGCCATACTCACACCCATATATGCGCCACTCTAATTCAAATTTACCCCATGGAAAGCCCTGCCGTTCCTCTGAGCACACAGGGCACCCAAATTACGCCGTCAGTAGTTATACGATGTCACACATGCCCGCTGACAGGGCGAACAGGAAAATCTACGAAGTAGACCCCAGTGTGTACACCGCTCCTTACAGCAGCAGTAAAGCAGGAGTCATTCATGACGACGATAAGAAGCAGAAAGACGAAGCAGAACAGGCTGCTCCTGATGACTTAGAGAGGAACAAGCCAACCAGCCCATCACCGAAGGAAGACGACGAAACTGCTGCTGAAAACAGCGAACAGGTAGCGCCGGATGGTGCTGATGAAGATAAGACTAACACAGAAGCTAACGTCGTCTCAAAAGACGACGCAACATCAGAAGAACAACGCGACGACGCAGTTACAGGCGAGTCGAAGCCGCAGCTTTTGAGTATGGTTGGCTTGTACCCGTCCAAAGAGCATATCGACTCGCCGTCGTCGTTGCGTCCTGAGTCATTCGAAACAAACAGTCAGACTGGAAGCTTTGACTCTACGCCGACGTCGTCCATGTCTGACAGTCCGCAAAGCTCGTCGAATCAGAGCATAGATCCCACTATTTCCCCGTCGCAGGTTTACGACGGAGGCGTGTTGCAGGTTGCACCCGATTCAGTGGAGGATGGCTCCAAGCAAAGGTTTGGCTTTGTCTCATATTTACTTGTGCATGTGACTCTCTAATTATGACTAGTCAAACGATCAGAAATTTCTATCGGAGCAGAGTTTTCAACAGTTTTTCTAATAGGTATCTGGGTACGTTTTAAAGTAACAAAAAAGCGATGGAGACATTAAGAAAAGCTGCATTGTTGTCGGTTATGTTTTGGTCGTTGGTTCAAGGCAAGTAATAGTCCATTTGTTGGTTCAAAACCAGCACCAGTCCAGTTGATTAACTATATTTCATTGCTTCATACCTCAGGGTTCGATCCTAAGCCATCGATGAAATTGGTATCGAAGAACGAATGAAGTTTTATACTTGTAATACTTGGTTCTTAAAACAGTGAGATGACCCTACATCTGGTTGTCCATACTATTTTAGTTGCTATTCGAAAACGACGCAAACATCAATCCGAAAAATTTGCTTTCGAAGAAAAAACTCTCATAATATTCAAAAAATTACAAGAACTATCATCCTAAAAATCTAAATTTCATCAATTATATAGAAGTTATTGATTATTTAAAGGAATTATAGAAATGATTTATATGAAGGTAATAAATGTACATGAAGGTAATGACTTACGCATTCTTGGCCTTTGCAGCATTGATTCTGAGTCAACCACGGCAGAACAGCAAGAGAAACGAGCTTTGATGAAAAACAGCGGATCACCCTCCTCAGATCGTTATGTCAACGACTCCAACCTTGGAGAAAGAGAAGACGCTATCAACCAAGGTAGGTCAATTACGAATGCATAAGTTTCACACCAATTTGAATTGTTACCAACAGATGAGTTCACATCATCATCGTCATTTTCATCATCATCATCTTCATCATCATCATCATCATCATCATCATCATCATCATCATCATTTTCATCATCATCATCCCCATCATCATCATCATCATCATCATCATCATCATAATCATCACCACTTTCATCATCCCCATCATCATCATCATCATCATCATCATCATCACCATCATCATCATCATCATCATCATCATCATCATCATCACCATCATCATCATCATCATCATCATCATAATAATCATCACCACTTTCATCATCCCCATCATCATCATCATCATCATCATCACCATCATCATCATCATCATCATCATCATCATCATCACCATCATCATCATCATCATCATCATCATCATCATCATCATCACCACTTTCATCATCCCCATCATCATCATCATCATCATCATCATAATAATCATCACCACTTTCATCATCCCCATCATCATCATCATCATCATCATCACCATCATCATCATCATCATCATCATCATCATCATCATCACCATCATCATCATCATCATCATCATCATAATAATCATCACCACTTTCATCATCCCCATCATCATCATCATCATCATCATCATCATCACCATCATCATCATCATCATCATCATCATCATCATCACCATCATCATCATCATCATCATCATCATCATCATCATCATCACCACTTTCATCATCCCCATCATCATCACCACTTTCATCATCCCCATCATCATCATCATCTTCATCATCATCATCATCATCATCATCATCATCATCATTTTCATCATCATCATCATAATCATCACTTACATCATCACCATCATCATGATCTTCATCATCATCATCATCATCATCATCATCATCATCATCATCATCATCATCATCATCATCATCATCATCATCATCATCATCATCATCATCATCATCATCATCATCATCATCATCATCATCATCATCATCATCATCATCATCATCATCATCATCATCATCATCATCATCGTTTTCATCAGCATCATCATTATCATTATCATTATCATCATCATCATTATCATCATCATCTTCTTCATCTTCATCATCTTCATTTTTTTATTTTATTTTTTTTCAAAACTACACGGCTTGATGCCGGAAACTTCAGATAACTACCGGGCCACAACCAGCAGCCAAGGATAGATATCTCATCTCGCTTTGGTCCAATCAGTCAGTTGGGCTCTTTACTCTTATCTGATACCCACACAGGGGCTGATAATAGACGAGGTCCCAATTAGTGCGGCTTTTTGGATAAAGTGAATGGTTTTTTCACACCCGATAGTTCTGAGATATTTTTCCAACGTTTTACCATCATCATCATCATCATCATCATCATCATCATCATCATCATCATCATCATCATCATCATCATATTTTGATATTTTTAAATTTTCGCCCATGCACCACGATGATATTTTTGTGATCAGTTGTCTAAAGAATTTTGCAGAGTTCTGAGCTAAAGGGTCAAGTTATTGTTGGGGTAGGCCTAAGGCTAGGATTAGAGTAAGGGTTAGTGCTTGGGTTAGCATGCCCCTTTGTGATATGAAGCCCAAAGTTCCCGACCCTCTTTATTTCTTATTTTCTGAACCAAGAAACTCACCAGTGGGAAACCAAGATCATTACACAGGCTTAAGCAGTAATCTATTATATGCATTTTAAGTCTCTTCAATATTAAACTTAATCTCTGCCTAACACTATTAAACTCTTCGGAGCGTTTGCTATATAATTATTTTATTTCAATGAACTCACCCCATGGAGTGGGGTAGTCAAAATTTCAATCAATCAAAAGCCTATTTCAAGAGTGTTATTCTGAGCATTGAATATCAATAGCGTGAAGTACTTGTGCATATATCACAGAATATCCTCTTAATTTTGAAATATTGATGCTGAATTTGGTAAGTGAATAAGTACTCCCTTCCTTACCCAGGTCGTGTATCGCTCACGGGGACTTTCGCCCCGTCAATCATTTCAGGGACTTACTTAAGAAATAACAAGGGGATGAGTAGTAGCGGCTGCTTTTAGGAGATTATGATTGTTTTCTTGGCTTTCTCGCTTTACCGATTCATTATGCTTCCCAGATGAGTTCATGAACCCTGGATTAAAAGCGTCAGATATTTTGAGAAACCACAGGTTTTTCAGGACCAGTCGATTCTATTTCGCATTGTGGATTTTATGATAAGGATTAATTAATTGTAAAGGCACCTTTAATGAGAAGGTAGAGCCTATTTTGGAACAGGAACTTCTTAATATTCATTTAAGTCCATCTCACCAAAACATCAGCCCTAACTTGGCAATAATACCAGATTTCGTGCATTTTCACATGGAGCAACTGAAACAAAACAACATGGGAGCCATTTTGGACGATTTCAAGTTGGAAGCAAAGTTTGGAAAATGTTTTGGGTGGTTCTCTTGCAATGTTGTCATTTTCGTAGAGGATTTGTAAAGAGGAATTAAAAATGATCTTTTCATCGAAAACGCTCTCTTTGTTAGGATGGTAAGTTATGTAACCGTCTCTGTTAGCTGGGAAGTGTGGAAATATCTAGGCCTAAAAAGTTGTTTATACTTCGTGTGAACAAGAAAGGTGTAGCGGGAGGTAAGAAGGGTTTTGGAAAAATATTTTTTGTTAATTTCCTGACCCCCAGCATTTCATTTGGAATTTCTCCATTGACCCCCAACATTTCATTGTTTACACGCTAGGGTCTAACAGATTTAGATTTCTAAAGAAATGTAGATAAATTTAGGAGAATCTAGAGATTCTTCTAATTATCTCTTTGTATGAAAATCTCATGATTTGTTTATTATTATTTCAAATTTATAGTGCCGGTCATTTGCATCTTTGTCACTAAGCATAAAACAAGGGAAACTGTCTTTTCTTGGGTGGGGGAGAAAGGGGTAGTGGTCTCTCCAAAAGTCAAAATATTGTGAATAGCAAGATGGAGGCAGCTGGTTTCTGCTTAAATGAAAAGATTTTCTTTTGAGCAGAGATACCTGGAAAATGCATGTTTAAAAAGGTAGAAACAATTAGCAATAGACTGGGCAAAATGATAGCCGAAAATCCCACAAATGGGGCAGGAACATATACCAGGTACAACTTATAGTAATTGCCTTCCCTTTGATATACAATAGTATAGTAATGGCATTTCACAAAACTTATGAAATTGCATTCACACAGAAACAAGCATATATGCAATAACTATACAAAAGTACTATGAGTTAAAGGGAAACAACCACATTTTTCATATATCTGCAAATTTCAACAAAAGTTGGCTAATATTTGAACCCATTTGTTTATTGTTATCATTTATTTATTACAGTATTTCAAACATATTTTATTTGTCTTTTTATCAAGATAAGAAGAAGGGTTAAAGAATTAGGAAAAGAAGGGAAAACTTTTTATGTCATTCTGAACAATTTTGTGGACTTTTAATAAGCAAAAACTAGAAACTAACCAAAAGCTAGTAGCTTTGGAGTCATGCATATGAGATAAAAGGAAACAAGTAAATGCTGTAACTGAACTAACACTTTTGGAAAAGAAATCAGTCATTTATACTACCAGCTATTGCAGTCATCACTTTATTATATTACCATGTTTTTTAGAGAAGATGGCAAACTTCAGTTTGGCAAATGTGGTACACTTATTACAGTAGGCTTGCATAAAACTGTTTTATAACAGTGTCTGTAGACTTTTGGGGAGTCCTGTTGATCTTTTTTTGTTTATAGATAAAGTGTCCCGTTTTGGATTTCCAACTACTGACAAAGCCTTAAAAGATGCACTTGAAGTTAGAGTCTATGCCAATAAGAAGAAATACTCATAACATTTACATAAGTGCAAGAAAAGTTGTACTAAGTATTGCACTAGAATGCCAATAAGAAGAAATACTCATTACATTTACATAAAAAAATTCAAGGATTTCAACTGCAATTAAGAAATAAAACTCAATAAAAAGATAGGGAAACAAATGAGAATGGTGAAGAGATTAATAAAGGATAATAAAACGATATGCAGCAAATTATACTCAATCTAGAGATTATTAATGATAAAGATGTGGGGAAATAAACCAAGAACGATAAAGAGACAGGGGAAAACAGAATTCAACAAAGAGATAGGGGAATAGATAAAGAATAGTAGAGAGAGAGAAGAATCCAATCTTTACTCACGTATTTGAGCCTAGCCTAACATCCATGCCTGTCTTGTTTATCAAATCGACCTGTAAAATAATATCTTGGGATGAAAGAGTTTCAGAAGTGATTATTAATATATGGTAATTTATTCTTGGGAGGTTGATCATCAAGATATGAAAATGCTGTAAGACTCGACGTAATAGTCGTTAGAAATTACATTTGACCTGCTTGAAATGGCCTTTAGTATACTGTGGCTGTAGATTTGAAGATGAAGTCTAGGCAATGGGCAGCCTTAGGCTCCGGCCAAAAGATTCTTTAGGCTGATATATGTTCTCTTATTTTCAAGCTTTTAATTCAAGATTTCTTATCAAATTGTTTAGACTTTCATTACGCCATATTAGCCTGTTTATGCCAACACTTTTTTGCTGTTAATCATCGCAAATTTTGAATCTCCTTACCAGTCCGACATTCTAGATTGTTGCCAGTGGTTAGTTGTGTTTCTAGTTCTCAGTTTTATGGCTTTTCTCATATTGAGATGAAAATGGCCAGCATCCGCTTGTTGTTAGCTTGTTTGTTCTCGAGTTTTTGGCAAATATGAGGCTTGCGTTCGTATAAAAGTGTTCTTTAAAAACGAGTTAGGGCGTTGCTGACGAAGGAACAGACTACGAGGGAGTATTTACTTGGAGCTTTGCATCTTGACTTCCATTTTGTTATTTATTGGCCACCGTAGGCTTCTTGTTTACCCTGAATATATATGATTAAGCTAACAGAGAAAAAGACCTAAAAATTCAGATATGATATACTTACCAACCTACATCTGGGGAAAGTTTTTATCTCGAGAAGACAAACATAAAGGCTAACGAAAATTTGTTGAAGGACAGAGCTTCGGTGCCGATTTCAATGATGAATCCGAATTTGTTTTTCGAAAAACTCGGACAGTAGCTAAAGCTTTCTTTCTAAGGTCAAACACGGTCAAATTTAAGAATTAATGCACTTATTTAGTTCAATATAAACCTTGTAATACACAATACGCTTCACGTCTTGTCTGTCTAGACATAGGATTGCCTTGGGCTCCGCTGAAACTTTTTTAGGGTTGAGAATTTATCTTGGCAAAGTTTGATTGAGTTTGAACTAAAAAGCCACTCACCATTGAAGAGATGCCAATTCCTTCGTGTACTGGTAGTGATTTCCATTTCGTTTGCCATATGCAGGCCATAATTTCTCCCTGGCAGTTGAGCAACTCCCCCAATTACTGGCAAATAGACTTGCCTTGCACTGAAAAACCAATCCCTGCCGAGAAGCGAGATCTTGCTCGGGCAATCGTCCCATCTTATTGTGTTTGTGATTGACGATCTCGCGTGGGAACGCGTTTTCATCTCGGTTTGCAAGACCAGATAATTTGTCTGGCTTTAACTTTGTATCTAGTCTAGACAGGCTTTCACCACTTTCATCATCAAACGATCAAATTTCCAAATAGATTGCTGGCTTGCTGGTGCCAACTGATGTTATTTCCCTTCGTGACAATAGTGTTTGGAAAAACATCAAGTGGTTTCTATATATGTGCCTCGTTAGAGGCCTGGGGAAAGCTTCCATTTCTCACACCTGTACATTGAAGACACGAGGGGGGGTACTCTCATATTGGCCTGACAGGGGGTTGAGTAGGTTGGTGGGTTTCAAATCACAACCAACTGGTCCAATTGAGGGTTTTTACCCCCTTTTTAGGGAGTATTTTGATACTTCCCCCTGAACAATAATGCAGCTGATTAATTGCGTCACCAACTGTTCAGGGGGTGATTATCAAGGGTCGTAAAGCTGGAGAGCCGTGCAAAAATCTACCAAATACCCCTACATGCCACCCAAATTTCCCCAAATCATTGCAAAATAACCTATACAAGCTGCGAAATAAGTATTCATTGCATTTCAAGATGACTGTTTATGTTATTCAGGGATTGCTTCCTTCAAGCACAAACGGCCTCGTTCAGTAGACATCGCAGCAGACAGACCTCACGAAGAGAACCAAAACGAGGTTTCATCACCACCAAGTGACCCCTCATGGAGACACTCGAAGCAAGTGTACCGATGCCCTCTCTGTGCAAAGATCTTCCCTTTCAAAAGCAAACTGCAACGACACGTCCTAGTGCACACTGGGATCAAGCCTTACAAGTAAGTAGTTTTTTGAGGATTTCTTATCTCTCTTGATGCTTTGGTTCGTATCTTGCTGTTGTGATCTATGATATTTTTAATTGTATGCCCTTCTACTATCGTTCAAAATATTCAGTTTCAGTTTCATATCATTTTAATTCCACTACATACAAAATATGAGCTTTAAGGATACAAAAAAATATTAAACTTACAACAATACAAGGCAATATTACAACATGAAAATTAAAGTAAAGATACAAAAAAATACATAATACAATATACAAATATAGCTGTATAAATTGCATGCAGGGAATTACTTTAAAGGAAGAGCTCTCTCAATAGGTAGACTAATCGAGGAGAGAGCCTCCCTATCCTAAATTTTTATCTATTGATCGACTTCTGAAGAATAGGAACTTGCATACAGTAGCGGATTGAGGGGGGTGCAGTTGGAGCCAACACTTCATACTATGTATCATTTGTAAGAGGTGCAGTGTATAAGTGTTTTTATTGCTAATATTGTTTAATATATGTATAATATGTAGTGTGTATAGAAAAGGTCTTGATGCTAATACTATGTTTGATATGTATGTGACACCTCCAGTGTGTAAAGTATTAATATCGTCTTCTTAACCTAGTGCACTGTAATACTATGTATCTAACAATCAAAGATTTACTATTTATTTAACCTTTTAGGTGCAGTGTATGTGATGGTGTTAATGCTTAAACTTTAATATGTTATATGTTTGAGGAACAGTGTATTAATGTGAATACTTTGCATTATCACCTTTTCGGTTCAATGTGGATAGTAGAGATCTTATAGCCTCATACTGTGTATTATAGTCTTTTAGGTACCGAGGGGCCTATCACTCTCAAAAAAGTGTACGAGATTCTTGTGATTTCGAAAATTACAGTGATTTTTTTGTGATTTTGGTTATTATTGTGTGATTTTTGTGTGATTTTTCTTCTATTTTGCTGTGATTCTTGTGATTTCTCTGTGATTTTTCTGTGATTTTTTAAAAAGTGTACGAGACTTTTCGAGTGATATGCCCCTCGTTAAGTGCAGTTGGGGAACGTAGTAGGGTTGTTAATACTGATAATGTGCATCATGAGGCTCAATGTGTACAAAGTAGGACCTTAATGCTGATACTATGTATTATAACCTTTTGGGTGCAGTTTAATGTAGTAGGGGTGTTAATACTGATATTCTGCATTATGAGATTCAATGTGTACAAAGTAGGGTCTTAATGCTTATACTGAGTATCATAACCTTTCAGGTGCAGTTTAATGTAGTAGGGTTGTTAATACTGATATTCTGCATTATGAGATTCAATGTGTACAAAGTAGGGTCTTAATGCTTATACTGAGTATCATAACCTTTCAGGTGCAGTTTAATGTAGTAGGGTTGTTAATACTGATATTCTGCATTATGAGATTCAATGTGTACAAAGTAGGGTCTTAATGCTTATACTGAGTATCATAACCTTTCAGGTGCAGTTTAATGTAGTAGGGGTGTTAATGCTGATACTCTGCAATATGAGGTTCAATGTGTACAAAGTAGGGTCTTAATGCTAATACTGTGTATTATTACCTTTTAGGTGCAGTGTATGTGGAAGAGGCTTCACCCAGCAGATCGATCTACAAAGACATATAACAAGGCACACTGGAGAAAAACCCTTCAAATGTCACCTGTGCAAAGCACAATTCATCAGAGCCGACAATCTAAGAAAGCATTGCAAAGACACTCATTTTGTCAACATTGAGGAGCCAATCAGAAAACGTCGTAGAAAGACCACTGGCAGTGATACGGTGCTTCCACCTTTAGAGGTAAGATGGTTCATTTGGTCGGATTTAGCCTCCCTACACCTTGTAGCTAGATGTTAGTCCAGGAGTGGAAAGCCTTCTTTGTGTCTTCTAACCATGAACATGTTTTACGAAATTCTTTTTCCTATCACAGGGTCTAGATCTAGTATCTATCTCAGAGCTGAAGGTCTGAAGACTTTTATTAAGTACCAGATAACTCAAAAGATACCTCACAAACTAAGGACATAGTTATTATGAGAACAATTCTCTTTGAATTAGATTATTTCAATTCAATTATGTGCAATTTACTTCCACGGTGTAAATATCCCCACAATACTAAATATCCTCCACAATGCTGGTGGTATCTCCAGAGTACTGATGATAACTCTCCACTGTACTGATAATATCCCCACAGTACTGATGGTAAATTTACACAGTACTGATAATACCCCCCACAAATATCCCCCGCAGTACGGAATATCTCCAGAATACTGATGGTAACTCTCCACAGTACTGATGGTAACTCTCCACAGTACTGATGATATCCCTCACAGTACTAAAGGTAACTCTCCAAAGTACTGATGGTACCCCTCCACAGTACTGATGGTAACTATCAAGAGTACTGATAATATCCCCCACAGTACTGACGGTAACTATCCACAGTGCTGATAATATCCCTCACAGTACAGAATGCTATCCCTCCATAGTACTGATGGTATCCCCCACAGTACTGATGGTAACTCTATACAGTACTGATAATATCCCCCACAATACTAAATATCCTCCACAAAACTGATGTTATCCCCATAGTACTGATGGTACCCCTCCACAGTACTGATGGTAACTCTTCACAGTACTGAATATCCCCCACAGTACTGCACAGAGGTTTCCTATGTATTGGCTTTAATGATTCTCCCAAGCATCCGAAGCTGGCAAACAAAAACTGATTTTTCTTCTTTCTATTTAGGTTGCGATTGCAATGGCCATCAACGAAACTGAGAAAAACGGCGGTCGTGTCCTTGGTCGATCTAGTAATCGAAATAACAGTCGAAATCCACGCCGCGACAGAATGCTCTCAATGGAAGAAGAACAGCGAAGAATGGATCAGTCATCAGAAACATTCTCAAGGCCAACCATGGGAGCTTTACCCTCTCATCCGTTTCCAGGTGGTCCTCCTACAATGGGCTTCCCACATGGTCCGGGTATGCCCCCATTTTCAAGACACCCATCGGAACTGTACGACCCTGGTATGGATCGTCCAACCTCACCTCCACATCCGATACTGCCGCCTCGTTACCATCCCGGATCAATGGTTTTCCAACCGCGGTCGATGGCTGACCGATATCTTGAGCGGCCTTACTTCAGTAGACCACCAAATGAGCTTCCCGCTATGTATTGGTCATCAGCGCCGCATATCTCTCCACCTGGGGAGGGGCAAAGGATTCCTCCACGTGAAAGATTCAACAGTGAGACATCAGAAGGTGCTTCTAGTGTCTTTGAGACCAGAGATGATGGTAAAAACCAAGAGGCAAGTGAAGGAGGTTTGGGGAGAGGCAATAGCATGGTTCCATCTAGAAGTGAAGCCCGGTTTATGCCTGACGGTTCGTACATCATCAATGAGAGAATTGCCCGGTCATCAGAAGGCCATATGTCAGAAGAACGGATTTCAGTTGTGCGTGAAAGGGTGGATGACAGGAAAATGCTGCACCCGCCAGATCTTAGAATGCCACATGAAGCGGGGAACCGGTCTCCTCATCGTAAGGGAGAAGAAAAGGGTTCGTTTATGCAAGACAGAAGAGGCATACCCGGAGAACGTGGTTGGCCTTTGGACGAGCGGATGCGCCCGCCTGTAGAGCAGATGATGCGTGCTTACGATGAACGGGTCTTTCGGGTTCCTGATGACGCCATGAGATACGAAGAAAGGAGAAACCGGTCTCCAAACAAAGTTAGTGTATCTCAGAATAGTCAGCGGCAGTTAAGTCCGGCTGCACGGTTCAAGAATCCTGATGAGCCTGACAGAGTTGTGGCTTCCCGGTTTCAAGATCCCGGTGTTCCTGTAGTGAGGATGAATGAACGAGGTCCAGGTGCAAGATTCAGCGATCAAGATACTCCCGAAAGAGGCCCCCCTCCCCGGTTTCTAGACCAAGATGTCCCCATACTGCGAATGGATGAAAAAGGCCCACCTACGAGGTTCCAAGATCCGGAAACTCCTGAAGGAGGCCCTGCTGTCCGGTTTCAGGATGGAGATGTTCCGATAGTACGCATGGAGGACCGAGGCCCGGCTGCAAGGTTCCAAGATCCGGATACTCCTGAGAGAGGCCCTGCTCAACGCTTTCAGGACCAGGATATCCCAATAGTGCGGATGGACGAAAGAGGCCCGGGTGTGAGGTTCCAGGATACGAATGTCCCTGAAAGGGGCCGGTTTTCGGACTCAGATATGCCAATAGTGCGAATGGATGACCGTGGCCCTACTGGGAGATTTCATGAACCAGATCCTATAACTGTAAGGATGGAAGAAAGAGGCCAAGCAGCGCAATTTCAGGAGCAGGATGCTCCTGACCGGGGTCCGGGTGCACGTTTTCAAGACTCGGATATCCCGATAGTGGGAATGGATGACAGAGGCAGCCAAGGAGGAGACATGCCGGAAGAAATGCGGATGCATCTTCGTCTTGCGGATCCCTGGAGCAGGTATGAGAGAAATAAATTAGATGTTAGCCCAAAAAAATTAGCCAATTATAACCCCGATAATTCCATCCCTATTAATAAAGTCAATGATGTTTCCGTCTCCGTGAAAGAGGAGAAAAATGGTTTCAGAACTCCGCATGAAGAATTTAGAATTGTTTCTAGTTGAAATGAATAATCGTATTATCCGAGGGTACATATTATAAAATGCAGGTTCGCGAGGTTTTTATGTAAATATAGTAGAGTGCTTGAAAATAGTGGAATTGGTGATGGGCAAGGTAAAATTAAATCTAAATCCATTACATATGTATATCCTTAAAGCGTATATCCATAACATTATCAGCGTATATCCACATAACATTATCTGCTTATATCCATTTCATGTAGTCGTACTGCTGTATAAGTTTAAGTAACAGGACATTGGAGTCCCATTGCTGGGATTTGAATTAGTTGCTCTCTCTAGGTAAGGCCTTGGTATAGTTACCTATTGCTCTACTCCCCCATGTTCTACTCCCCACCCCCCCCCCAGTTCTACCCCCCAACTACATAGTATTAAGTGTTGGTTATTAAAGTACTAGTTTCAAAATTCCCATGGATAATCGTTCTTCTTCTTGGTCAAAGTGTGCTTTGTTATCAGAATCACATCAGATCTGTAGGAGAGTGTTTACATCTATTGGCTCATGTTTGGAGGCTCAACAGGCTTGGTCGTTTATATATGAGGACAGGTTCAATTCCTGATTTAACTTTTACCACTGAAAAAATACCTTACCCTGCCAGATAAGAGACAAGAAAGGAGACTTCTCGTCTCTTATCTATATCGCTTTGTACCTTCGCACATCGAGCACTGTGATGAAGGCATAGACAACACAATGCCATAGAGATAGCTTTCTCTGTCATTCGTTATTTGGAAACTGGTTACATTGACTTACAACCAAACTTTGTAGCTCAAAAATGAATGCTTCACATGATTAGATATCAGTGCATCTGTTTACAACGGCTTATTTCTGCTGTTATGATGTCATTTCTATTACATCGGGCATATGATAGGAGCTTTATGATTAAAATGACCTCTCACAGAGCTTGATCAAAAACTCGATATCAAACCCGAGTATATGCAGAATTTCCAGTCATCAAATTGGAAAACCAGAAAAACAGCTCGATTCATATCTAAGTTTAAAGGGAAGAGAAAAATTACTAGGAATAAGCACGAGCAACGCCCACATACTCTGCTGTTTCCTTAGCCGCACAAGGAAACTGTAGGCGTTGTTGAGGAATACAAACAACACGTGTTATAGTTGTTCGAACACAATTTGTTGTATTTTTAGAATTGTGTGGGTCAGATTTCGACTCTGTAGTTTCCTTCAAAGCCATCATCCCCGCTGTGATAATGAGAGCTTATTGCAAGAGCCGAAGTTTATCTCTATAGATAGATTTGCTTTCTGCTCGAAACTACAGAAAACAAGCTTGATGAATCTCTTACTTATGCTAGTCTCGTTTTCATATGAACTACATTATGAATTGATTGAGTTGAATTGGTCGAATCGGGGATAATGTAATAAGGCTAATGGCAAGGGTGTAGATTTCTTCTTACATTGTTGCAACTAATTGCTTTCCCTGTGTCTACCTTATGGCTTGGATATTCACTAGAGATCCCTGCTGTAATACCAGCTTGCACTATTTTCAATGCCATGTCTGTTCAATACAGTATGTATTTTCATAACCCTTTTGTATTTATTATTACCGCTATTATTATTATTCTAATTATTATTATTATTATTATGGTTATTGTTATATATATATAAACCCCAGTTATATGTTTGTGGTGAAAAGACGTCGCTCAGTAGATAGGAACGGTGTCTTCAAAACATGCAACACTTTTCACTGATTCCTAACTTATAGTCTCTCCCAAAGCCATCTCTAACGTAATTGATCGTTCCGTAGCCATTCTCCAATTTCCCTTTGAGTTTCGTGCACCTTTCAAGCCAATACTAGCGTTTTGTGCGAATCCCTTGGAAATATGTAGAAATGTGCTTCGTCTTGGAAATATATCGCACGATTTGCAGAGGAAACGAATTAAATTCACCTCCAAACAGACTAGCCTTGTTTTCCCCAAATGATGAGGCATGTTTTGCATTGTTTCTGCTAAGGGTTATTTTTTTCCGCACAATTGACTTTGTGAGGTTTGAGTTGCCATGTACATCCATATTCGTTATCCACTAATGAATCAACCGAGCAACCGTGGCCAGATGGCAACCACCCGGTCTACGGCACCAATCCAATCTGCAAAGTTTGTTGAGAAGACGTGTCCTATCTTCTGAGCTATCTTCGTCTATGAGATGAATTTAACGGCAAATGTTTTTATCAAGCAGAAATCGAGTATAAATAAGGGTCTATGCTATGGTCTATTTATTTGAAAATATACAAATTTTATAAATATTGCGCGTAGTTTAGCCTGATGTATAAGATGTAAGAACAAATTTCATATTATTTCAACTGTTATTTATACGAAAAGCTTTACGATTTGCTTCAACTAGAATGATATTCCAAGTGGCACGATTAACGAAAGCAAAGTAAAAATTTTAGTTGCCATTTTGGATACAGACATGCTCACTTGAAAGGAAATATCAAATACTTTGTTTGTGGGTTCGTGCTCGAATATTCGTTGCGAATTGAACCAATTAGCCACGATTTTGCAACGAGCGTGGACGAATAGCCACGATTTGTGAAACGAATTCGCACGGTGATTTGTCAGCAACCTTCAAGACCACGAACAACGAGGGTAATTTATTATCTATACAGAGGGCCATTCTTTGATGACGTCATATCAGGGAATGCATCGTTTGTGCCATGAAAAGTGAACACAAATTCTCGGCTAAAAATCATTTTTGAAGCCAACCCTTGAAGCTCATACTGCTTTCAAATACCTTTAGTTAATAAAGGGGCCTAGCTCCCGACTGTGCTTTCAGACCACCCTTACCGGAATTCAATTGAAGTTGAAGCAACATCGTACAGCCCAAATGATGTGTTCATTTATTAAAAGAAATATTGCATCAAATGTATATGTTTATTATTGGCCACAAGGACAATCTTCGTTTTTATATTTAGCTACATTTCAGATCTTCGCATGTCAATTTTTCACTGTAGGTCAGCTTTCTCTGCTCTCCGAGGCCTTGTTTCCCTGTGCTCACTTCGCTCATTGCCGGAGTGACGTCAGTAATGAAACAGGGAGACAAGGCATCGTTGGGCAAGTATAAGCGTCAGCTAGAATTGACCAGGGTGGTTAAGTAGACTGTCTACTGCAGTTTCACGTCGAAAATGAGATCTTTAAAAACAAAATGGCTGGTTTGCTGATAAAGAATGATCTGCACAAATAACCCATTAAAAATCTTGACAATCTTCCTTTGCAAGAAACCATCCCTAGGAAGAATAGAAAAACCCAAAAACTACCTACCCATTTTCAGAGCTTTTTGCATTAGGAACCCCACTAGATTTATTTAAAGCACCACAAACATCCCTGATTCCCAGTACTAAATCAGCAAAAAAAGTCAACTGTAATGAATTTCTTGAGCAGAATATCCTTTATCAGCCTTTTATCAGCACTGTCATTTGCCCAAAGTCCATTTCGTTCCTCAGCCACTGCATTGCGCCAACAAGTAAAAGCAGTATCAACGGTCTAAATAACCACCCTTCGTAATAACTCTTTGAAACGTTTTTACGCAAGCGATAAACCGAGATTTTATACCCCGTATCAATTGGAACTCAAGACGACGTAGAAATAGATAGCTAAACTCAGCATTTCCATTCGTTAAAATTAGAGGACACCATTAAAAATATTGAATTTTAGGTTGATGGAGTGGTTTTCAGATATTTTAGGCCTAGTTTCATGAAAGTGCAAAGAAGAGCGAGAAAGCTTTTGAGAGACCTGTTGTGGTCTAGTCATGTCCGATGATATTGGTTTCATATTTCCAGTGTTTCTTGAAAGTCACAAGGAGAGCGAGAAAGATTTTGCCCTTCAGGGAAACAAAGCAGCAAACTCTGTTTTTCTTTCTCTGGCCTTGTCAAAGCTTCTTCGTCGTCCTTGGAAGTTAGATGATACCCTTTCTTCCTTTCGTTTCATCATGAAGAAAATGAGTCGATGATCTTCCCAAGCCTGCCTAGTTATCACCATAATGGCAATGGCTGCAGATGACACCCTAAATAAAGAAATCCCTCTAAAACAATCTGCAACAGAATTGACAATATAGCGTTGAGAACGTCGACCTTGCAGGTTGGCTGAATTGTTCTCAACGTAGAAAATTGATTATGAGGTTACACAAGGTTGCTCTCTCGCTTCAATTATATTTCTGTCTGGTCTGTGAAGGATATAATCTTAAATCTAGCAATAAATCCACAAGATGCCTGCAATATCTGCAAAACCACTTCAACAATTCTCGTAGCAACTTTTCGTTTAGCGTAGCAGTAGTCATAGCCTTTAGGAGTAGGATAGTTTAGAAAGTTTCTGTCTTGATAAATCACAGTATTTCGTTTTAGTAGAATACCCCTGTTCTATAAACTTTAGATATAATCACTTTATGTCCACAGATCTATGATCTTTAATGCAATTTTACCAGGTGACGAGTTAATGCATGTTTTGCTACCAAGAGGCACATTTCAGCTCTAGGCTTAATGCTGTACTCCAATGCTAATTCGAACTGATGTAGGATTTCCCAATAGCCATTGACCAACCATGTTATTGACAATGTTATCATTTGTATTGTTTTATGGCACCCCCTCCTCCCCCTCTTTTTGAAACTATGCAGAGGTAGCCCTCTTCTCCAGCTTCCGTAAACAACCTTAGATTCAATATCTAATAGCAGGTGGTTGATTTGAAGTCTCTGACATTATTCGACGAGCCATTCCTGCTTGTTAGATATAACCTCCAGCTTTGAATCGAAATCTAACTCCCTTATTTCCTCTAAATTCAAAGTTACCCTAAATGAAATATTTCCAAGTGTGCCTGGTTTTCTAAATCAACTGATGTATTCAGATATTTTTTTTGAAACAATCTTTTGGAGAACGTTGTTTCCCATAATGATAATCATTTCTGATTCGAACCAATGTTTTAGAAAACGTCTTCTACCAAAAGAGCAGTCGTTTCAGATTTGAAACAGGGTCTTGGAAACCGTCCTCTGGTACAGCAGTAGTCATTTGATATTTGAAACAATGTTTCTGAAGACCTCAATCAGCTATAAACTATTCCAAAAAACGCCCATTCTCCAGAAACACTGTTTCGGTAACAAACAGCCAAGTAGTAGCGAAACATGTATTAATTTGGTTACCCCTTACAGTTATCTTATGGGTATACGGGTGTATATGAATGTTAATTGCGAGAAATAATGGTATGCAATGTAGTCTAATGATGTATCAATGGTCTTATCTGTAACAGGCAAGATTCATGATTAACCCGAGCAGCATACTAAACTGAAGCGGAGGAGCTTTGCATTATCGAAAGATGCCTTATGAACAACGGGGAATACATAACTTACTTCTAACGTGCCCCTTAAAGCATTGGCCCCCCTTGAAATTACCTGAGTTACCCCTACCTCTCTCGATGGTCATGGGAAAGGTACATTTATACTTGCTTATCCCCAGCCTTGGAAAAAGGGAGTGCAGTTGCACAAGGTTGTTTTCTTGCTCCAATGTTGTTTCCCTGATTGTTCTCAAAGAGGCCTAAATAATTCCAAAACAAAGCCGATTTTGCTGTTTAAATTGTTCTACCAATCGTATTTGATAAACAGATCAGATAATGATTCCAAAGCATGCTTCTATTAATTCAACGTGGGAGGTTACGCAAGGCTGATCTCTCGCTCCAATAGTATTGCTGCTCGGCCTGTGTCGGATATAATTGTTGGTATCGATTAAACTTGTATGAATAGAATGAATGAAGAATTAATTTGATCGAAGGAATTGTATGATACCACCGTGTTTAGTAATCGCACTTTAGATCGCCAAACAATGATGCTCATATTTTAAGTCTTGAATTTGATCCTGCTGAAAGCTGAAAGCTAATACTAAACTAAGATATTAATGCTTTTTTAGCCTTTAAGGCTGACTGGTTAATATCCTCTGCAAACCAACAAACAATGGGGCAAATATTTCAGGGATACCAAGATGACTGCTTTTGTCATAATGTGAAGCGGGATAGAAACGATTAGAAACGGGTAATAAACAAATAGAAACGGGTTAGAAACGAGTAGAAACGAATAAAAAAGAGTTATAAACATGTAGAAATAACTAGGAAACGAGAGGGTAGGCATAGCAGCAAGTATAGCTTCAATCATTACGGAGTAACAGATTGAGACCTTCCAGGCTGGCAATCTAGTAACAATATTGCAATTTACTTTCCACGTTTTGTGCAAAACATGTTTAAAAGCATCATTGGTTTGAAGCAAATTTGTTAAGATAGGAAAGAAGGCACTTTGATTTTGATCAAGTCTATTCGAGTATATCATTGTTTGGCGATCTATTTTCAGCGTGTACAGCCTTCCATAGATAACTACCTGATCAGGAGGGAGCTAAGAAAACGAGGGGGTAGACTTTCTCTGTCTCTCGCATCATGGAGGAAAGAATTCAAAGGAAGTTAGGAACCGTGCACAAACTTTCAACACTGTTGCGGATCTAGAAACTTCACTTCTTACGATTTGTAAGAAAATTCACGAAAAACTTGATTAAGCCAGAAAAATCGGAAGCATATCCAAGTGAAGACATGGATTTCGTCTTACACTCAACATAGTAACATGACAGAAATAGAACGAAACAGAAACCTAACCAATAATTACAAGTTAGATAACATATTACAAGCTTGAACTTCTTGAGAATAAAATTGTTATATTTGCAGTTTATTCTGTTCCATACTTATAATTCATTCAATATTTCGGTTCCTTACAAAATCCACCTTAGCAAGTTCTAGATTTTAGGGTCGAACTCACTGAATTTTCACCCCCTCGTTACCATAAGCCTCCTTCGGTTCTATCGGTCCTCTGAATTTCATCGTATAGAATTCGTTTTGGGTATGGTGCCAGTAGTAGTAGGGTGTAGCATGTTTATGTAGGTGGTATAGTGTAGCCAACCACGGTAAATTGATTAGCGTATAGCGTATATAAGATTTTAATGTGTTGAGAATCAGCCTTTTTCTGACTCCTCTCTGCTGAAAGTTTTTTTAGCGTTACATGGCTACAGTGGTAGCACCAGAAGGAGGGGAGATATACGAGGGATTTTTCAGAAGACTTTTCATAGCCTCTTATCGAGACTGAGACAAACTCAATATCGCGACACTTGTCTGGGCCTAAGGAAGACGTGCGTTCATCTTGCTCCAGCAATCCAGAGATTTGAAAGTTCATACAGAGGGGATGTTTGCTAAATGCCAACTTCGGTGAGTTGTAGGATAATGTATTAATGTTCGATTAATGATTCATTCTCCTATTTTCAAATGTAATCTGACTTGACTTTGCTCCTCATTGCTTTTTTGGATAGGTCTCAAATTTTGAAATTTAGGCCCATGTGATCACATTTCTAGTGAATAGTGAATTTGACTTTCAGTAGAAAAAAGACAAAAATAGACTTCCATTTCAGTTGTGCTGGTGTTATTCATAACAGTAAAATGGGTACCTATTTATACTTTTAGTCCAACCTGAAGCTAGAATCTTATATAAGTTTTAAGACTACGTCTACACCACAGTAGCTGTGGTGCAAAAAGATGCAGATCATTGCGGATTACACTTTCATCTTAATGATGTTATACGGGTCACCCTCCCTTCTTTCGGTGCCTGATCAAAGCGGATACGCTTTTGTTTTCACTTCTCATCACATGCTTTGCTATTGTAAAACACCCTCGTTATGAATCTGTACTAAATTAGTGCGGATCACTTGCGTCTACTCATGGCAGAGTAGAAGCCATCCAGACAATAAGTGATCCGAACGAAACTAATTCGCTTTCAGACAGGAGCAAAATTGATGTGGCTAGCGTTGCGAAAGTATATCCGATCAATTAGTGTTCGTATAGACTGGAGGCTGATCCGCATCAATTTTGTATTGCATCAGAAGTGATCTGCCACTGTTTAGACCTAGTCTGAGGCTTTGAAAACCAACAGAACCTTTGTAAATTAAGATGCAGAGACCACACCCTCTTGATCGAGGTTGGGAGACAAAGGTCTAGGAGTAGTAGAGGAAAGAGGTGTCTGTGAAATACCAACTTACCAACTTCTTTTGTTAACATCTATTGTTTAGGGAGGTGATAGTGTAGATTTTCTAATTCATGCAAAACTCAGTGGCATAGCGTCTGGGTATTCAAGGTATTCAGTGAATACCCTGGGATTTTGAGTAAAAAATAAAAAAAATAGCCTAAATGTAAGATTTTGCAAAACAAGAAGACCTTTTTTAACTTTTGGGTTATAGACTTCATAGTGTTTTGTCCATTTCTAGTTGTTGAACGCAACCCAACACAATTTGTATATGTTCCATCTATTCCATTCCATTGTATTTGATTCTGTGTTCCATATTTTTGATAAAGATCTCTCGTTGAGCAGAGGAAACATTCCTAAATGGATAAGCGGTTATGTGTAATTGTTTATGAGAACAGTAAACGATTGAATTTCATTGTATTAATCATAGCAGAGGTCTATGGTACGCACTGAATCTCTTCCGGCAGTTTCCACCAATCAAAACTCTCCATTTCGCCAGTATTTGACCCGAAATTGACCTTTCAGATCGAGAAAACAAAAGAGCTGTACGCAGAGAAATCTCTGCGTACAGCCTCCTTTTTTGACTTAGATGATCAAAACTGATTCCGAGGCTCAAACAATCACAGGCAAGTAAAACAGAATTGAGATCGTGAGCAGATTAACATCAACAGGTGAACATAAATAGGTGAACATGAAACCCAAATTTCGTCGTCACTTTTGCAGTATAATATTTGAATAGATATTTTGCTAAGATGGCCTAAGCTCATTACATGAAAACAAGTAAGAACGTAAGCGCATGGTAGATTTTGAGTGATTTTTAGGATCCTACGCCATTTTGAGGGCCTAATCATGACCTAATCTCTGGGGCTTCCGGCTTGAATCTCAACTGAATACCCACTACTGAAAGTCACGCTACGCCACTGGCAAAAACTATCACCTCCCTTAACAATGTTAGTTGGTACGTTGTGCCCTTTAGGTATGGTTGAGGAGGCTGGGGGTAAACTTTGCCAATTGATAGGAGGAGGAAAACCCATTGCTTTGAAAAAAATATGACATTAACCATTATTTTATATATATTTCATATATTGAACATAAGGCTATTGTTTGAGGAAATGTTGGTGGATGACTGCACCCTCTGACCCCCAAATTTCTACCATTGGCTGAGGACAAAGCACATTTCTTGAAAACATGTTCTGCTTATCATAACCTGAACTACTCTTCTAGATTCGGTTGACCAAATCTCAATGGTCAACCAAAAAAGCACATAGCTCTCTACAATAATTAGTGGGATTTATGTAAATAATATTCATGCCCTTGCCTAATTCATTATTGAGTTAAACAAATTAAAAAAGCCTCCTCGATTGGTAAATGACTGGATGTGCTACCCAACTAATGTACTTTCGTTTTGGTAAATTGCTTCTTTTTCTCTTTCTTAAATTAGTTTATCTGTTTTTTTGTTAGTTGCTACCATGCCTTGTGTTTTGGTTGTGCGTTTCATAAAATAAATGGGAATAAAACAAAATAGAGTAGTATTATGTACTGAAAACTTTCGATTTTAAGTAAAAGGAGATACAATTTTTGTCATTTTTACATTTGTATACAGAAATTATTTGATACAGTTAAGAAGAGTCATTTATAGTTTCCCAGCACATGATGGGTTAAGCTTATGTTGGTCAGCAGGTTTTGAGTTCTCTGTCAGTTTCTATCAAACTTGAAATTCAAAAAGCAAACTTTTGTGATTAAATCACTTCGCAAAAACCTGATCGTTTGAAATCAGGCTGAAAAAGACTCTTCTTTTGAGATGCCAAGTGTGATCTACAGACCTGTCCTGTTTGAAAATCAGTCATCATTTTGTACGACTATTAAATAACTCTCCTTTTCCTTCGACTGTGGTTCTGGTGCTATCATGATTTCAGATCGCTTCGTCTTGATCCTGAGGAACGAGAGGTCATTCACCGGGTCGATATCTCGAACGAGTCCCCTCGCCATCTTTGTCAGACTTTTAGACATGGATATGTATTGCTGTGTTGTGCCATTGTCCATACTGGAACGGATTGGCACACCTGATGGAAGAGAATGGGCAAATTTTAGAAAGACATCCAAACTGCGGACAACGGAAAATTACTTCTAGTGTCAATCGCAAATTTTTCTGAATTTTTTTGCGATTTTTCGAGGATCAAAGTTAGAGCCATGCGAATCAGACAAATTGCACCAAAACTTGCTAAACGTAGACACAAACCATCACAGTTCCTTGATAGCTACACTGGAACTACCAAAAGGCAACAGTTTTATCACACCAGAAGAAGGTCTTAGCCAGCCATCTTTCATTGGGTAAAATTCGGAAGCAAATTTGAGAAGAATTAGGATTGTGAGCTATGTTATGAGGGTAATTTGGGCAGTGCTGATGTAAGTGTGAGACATCATGACCTAGAATAAGAAGAACTCTACCTTCTAGCTTTGAGACTGAATGTATTTTTGAGAAGAAGCAGGATTTGGACAATCAATCTTTGTGAATGAAAATGTCGGACATTAGCTGTTTGCAAGACTAAAACACGAAGAAATGCAGTAAGAAAAGAACTAAAATGAAAGAAGCAGAATAATAAAAACTCTTGGAAACTAGCTGTATAAGAAAGACCTAGTAGCTTGGAAATTAGCTGTATTTTTGAGAAGAAGCAGCATTTGGAAAGTAAATTGGGATGATTTGTGTGAGTGACCCAAAAAGAAGATTTAGGAGTTTTCAAGACTACACCATAAAGAAGTGCAATTACAAAAAAAATCAACTATACCTTCAGCATTGACAACGATGATTCCACTGACCCCCTTGTGGTTTTGAATTCGATCCAGAATCTGTTCCGATTCAGCAACGCTGTTTGACATCTTGTTGTTGTTGTTGTGTTGTCTCAAATCCTGCGAAATAGCTACACTGATTAAATGTCCATATTCAAGCTTTTTTTCTTAGATTTGCGTTTGATTGCAAATGATTAAATACTTACATTCAATCAGCCAAGAGTAAAAAGTTTCACAATATTCTTATCCTTAAAATATCTTTAATGTTCCAACCATAATGGAGCCTAAAAGCTAGCTGTGTTTTGCGTGAAGATCTCTTTTAGATTATTGAGCAACAAACACCTTGCCATGATGGGAGATGGGTCAAGGATTTTAGCCAGGTCTAACTGAATGACAGTCTCTAGGTGAAATATGGATCCTTTTTTCTTCCTATTGAGGCCTAAAATATTTCTGGAACTATTGGTACAGTGATCCGCTGTATTATCCAGCCTTGGTGATTTAAGTTGGAGGGTTTCGTTTGGTTCAGACCTAGTATATTGTGGCTGAATGCTTAAAGCTAGAAAGTTATTTCAACACCTTCCTTTTGACGTAGAACAAATATAGATGAAGGTGTATTTTTAGACTGTGAAATTCTACTTCTAGTCACTAAATTTGCTGCTTATTCTCAATTTTCATTTGTTCCAAACACAGCTCAAATATTTTATTTCAATTTCTTCCAAATTACACTCTTTTTCATAAGAAACTATAGGTCCAGATTTTCAAAATCTTATCAATTTTGGTAGGACATTTTTATATGAATAAAAAGAGTTTAGAAAACGTTTGACATGATAAATGGCGGAAACCTGATATTAAGTGATATAGATGGTGGAAGTTAATATGTTTTCCCTTTCAAATTCAACCCTACATTTCCATCTTCATCTCCCCATTTAATTTCGTCTGTTTGATGCTTTTCAATCCCCATTTTTGGGATCCATTTCATGTTTTGCAGTGGGAGAGAATGAAAAAGAACGCACAATGAAGGAGAATTATGTTCTGATGTTAATAAACTTACTAAGAAGCTTTTCGTTTCTTTGTATGTTTTGAAGTTAAGAAACGTTGTGGTAACCAAGATGAAAACCTAGAAACTCTGGCACAAAGATTTAGCACAGTCTCTTATGAAGAAAAATTGATGTAAACGCTTACCCTTCATTAAGTATCGACAGTCGCTTTAATAAATTGTTAAATGTGAGGTAAATGACCAATATTGTGCCAGTAACGGAGAAGGAAGGTGAATGAGACCCTTTCCTTTGAAGATTGTTGTGAAAGATAAATTTCATTATTTCTTGGTTACACATGAAGTTATTAAAGTCAGATACATTAAGATTGAATTACAATATGTTGAGAGATATACCTGCAGAAGGTTGAGCTGTTAAACCACCAAGTTTCCAACAAAAAATTCAACCAAATCTTCGTAAATTAAAGTATCGCTGGATTTGTTTGGAAGCTTTTCTCCAAACTATCCAGTTTCCCTTGACAACTGGATTTATTGATATCCAAGCTTCTCTGTCTGACTGTTGTCGTTAAATACGGCCTTAATCCAGGTCTTCCCTTTGCTCCATTGTTCGAGATTGATTTAAGATTCCCCTGTGCAAACTCTTGCTGAGAAGGCCATATGTTCCTTTGTACTGCACAAAAGAAATGCGAGATCTGACTGGGCACAATGGTTCACTTTCTGTCCCTATTCACAGCATATAGTTGTCATTGTCTTTATCTTATGTCCATTGTAAAAGTTCAAAAGGCAATAGAAAGTTATGAAAAGCCAATCAGAATTGCAAAGTACTATGGTACTAATACAAGGGTCAATTTTCTTAAATATAATTATGGTTTGATTTCAATGAAGCTGAAGTGATTAGTACTCTACTAGCTTTGAAAATTGGTTTTGATTGCTTTGGAACTGGGAGAATTTCCCAATCTCTTTTTATTTGAAAGCATATATATATTGAGTGATTGGAAGATATCTGTATCAAGTCTCCCCTGGGGTAAAGTTAATGCAGGTACTTTTGTAAGAACGCAGAAATACTTGACTAGAAAGTCTGGAGTTCTTGTATTTTTACATCTTTCTTATCAGTGAACTCAGAATCTACTCTTTTATTCTGCACGAACTAAACATATATACAGAACAGAGATGAACATTGATTGACACATCACATATATTAAACTAAATTACATTAATTATGATGATTATGCAGTTCTGTTACACAATCTCGAACTTTTACCCATTTATCACTGTGATTTTGCAGTTTGAGCAAAGTATCAGAGACGAACCTCACTCTGATTGCGAGACTACTTGTGTATTGTGCAAGAGTTTCACCAAAGCCAGCTGTTAAGGAGAATCGGAGAAGGTGGCACATCTGTCGCTTAGGTTGGCAGGTTATCAGCGAGGTTGAAAAATAAAACAACTTTTGGGCCCTTCTTTGATGCCATTGCTTATCTTCAGTGGTACCGTAGGTCAGCATGCATCACTATTTCTTGCGCCAATCACAATTTTTCGCCCTGTTGGCCCCTCAGTGTACGAGGAACATGAACTGCAACTTGGAGATTAATGTTGGAGATAAATGGTTGCAGCTGCAATACTCAGATTTCTATATCATGCAGTTTTACACATAACTAGAAAAAATTCTTAAAAAAAGCTAGGCAATTTCACTTTGAATTTTCCATAGCCAAGATAAAAAGAAAATCAATCTTTCTTGTAAAATGTAAAGGGTAAAAAGCCCAGAGGCCTATAATTTTTCTTTATTTTGTAACAGTCACTACAAAAGTTGGATCCGCCCCTGGAGAGAGGTAAATCTCCTGATGAGTGGGAAAGCACGAAACAGGCCTGTCGAGATGCAGAGTCTAGGCTCGTGATTCTTTTCTTCACAATATAGTACGCCCTACATCATGCATCGAATACTGTCTTAAGGAAAACCGAGGTAGACTTCGTGCATACATACATATGATTAGTACACCTCCCAATCTCCTGATAAGTGCGTCACCATATAACAGCTCGTATACACGCAATTTTTATAATTTCAGCTCAAGCTCAATACTAAAAATTTCTTTGCTAGAGGGAAAATTTGAGTACGCAAAATTGCTTAGCGATTGCTTAGCTTTTCATACTTGAAGAGGAGTTTCTTAGAATACTATCTCACAAGTTGTTTTACAACAAATGTCGATGGTATCTTGTATATAAAAGTGCATACAAAAATTGGACAAGAACTAAAATGTCCAAATTGCTTAGCATTCCTCTACCCATTAATAGAATAGTATTTATCTGTTGAGTACTGCCTTGCTTATAAAGCAGTTGCTCACGAAAAACGTGTAAAGATGCAGAGTTTGGTTTCTGGACTCTTTTCTCCACAACATATTATATATTATTCTCCTCTCTATGTTATGCATGCAAGCTAGCACTGTGTTGGGAAAACTGAGATGTAGAGACTTTAGATGTAGAGATGTAGAGACATTACAGTGTTTGAATGATGAAAGAAACTCTTAAAAAAATATCTCATTAAAAGTAATAAGCGTTTGAAGTTGATAAAATAGCTAGAGGTTTGAAGATATGGCTGGTACTTGGAAGTTTAGCTACTACTTATTAAGTTTGGTGTTTGAGACCGTAGGATAAGGAAGGATTTCGAAGGATATGGGGTTGGCCACTATTGTAGACAGTAGACTCTACTGGATTTGCAACGTAAACTGGAAGTTGACACAGTTTGATCTGCATGGAGATAAAAATGATGGTACATGGTATTAGGGTTCTTATACTGACTCCCCTCAACTCACCAAATATACAGTGAGGCTGTGTTAATAACGTCATTTCTACCATTAGGGACCCAAACTTTTGATCTGCATGGAGATGATGATGGTACACGGTATTGGTGTGTGTGGAATAACACCCCTCACCTTATCAAAGATGCTGTCATAATGACGTCTCCTCTACCATTAGGGGGGCAAGGGTGGCCACTGTTCAGGAGACCGAAGCAACTGGACAAAGCAATCTTACTTCCATATCAAACGTAATTTACAATACCAGATGGGGTAGAGCAGGTATTTGCACTAACATTGAATGTGTGCTATTGATTGGAAGATTTGCTTCCAGTGATGAGATGGCATGATAGGTTAAAAAGGATTTCTTTATCATTAAGAGGGGTAGACGTTTTGTCTGGGCATGCTTTGCATTTTATTTAGCTATGTCTTCTCACAGTAAAGTGAAGTTATGAGGAAAGTACAACTGCGGTTCCTTGTTTTTCTTAAAAATCAAAGGGAGCGGTTTCTAAAAGAGGGGCTTTGTACAATGCGTTTAATTCCAATAGTTGTATGTTGTGACAGGAAGAAGATTACCGATATTAATGTTATTAAACTCTACCAAAATACTGTATACTCGGTATTTATCTGTGCGTTAAGCTGAATGGCTTTATGTGCAAAGCGCTCAATGGGCCCACAGCGTTCAAAAGGACCAGCGGAAAAGGAAAACTGAAGTACGGGAATTTGTAACACTGTTTCCCCTTCCCTGCCATACAATCAATCTTCGAATGATAAACAACATTAAATTCGGGATAATTTCTTAATTGGTTTATTATGACAGGTGACTGATTGGTTTCTTGTGTGGCATTCCTACCATTATCATCATGATTATAAATGTTTGCCAAAACTGTTTGGTATTTACCTTAGTGCTCGGCTGACCCTGCACTAGGAAAAAACCCTAAGCCCCAAACCGGAAACCCTTGCTACTTGACCCCCAAACCCCTAATCGAAAGGACCAGCTTGCCTCAAAAGGGGTCAACCCCAGCGTAAACGAAATAGTTTTGGAATAATTCAAGACTGATTTTTGAGCCCAATCTTGAACAATTTGCCTTGGTCATCAAGTCTCTTGTTCAAAATATTTCCCTGGAAAAAGGGTCATAGAGAAATTAGCGGACAGGGGCGCCTCGAGGGGCACCATGTTTTCGAGGCCTCTGCCTCTTTCTTTGTGTGGCATACGCCGCTGTGGGGCCAAAAGCCCGAGAGCTTATATAAAAAATGGAAACATTGTCTATCTTGTTACTATATAATACAGCATCAGCGAAGGTGGTCCAATACATGGGATGAAGTTTTATATCGTTTGTAGCAAGTCTTGTGAAGGAGAAAGGCAGCGAGCCGAAACCAGGGTCCTTTGATCCATCATACTGCTGTGAGAATTAGAGCAGATATTTAGTAGACTCGCGTGCAGTAGCGATAGCAACAGAGGGGACAACGATCAAAACTTGTGTGGACATGTTTGTCTGAATTTGGTTGTCTCACATGCCATTCACATCGTCTAAAAAGTCAACGCCTGGGCAGTTTCAAAAAGCTTCAAAAACCAAACACAGTGGTTTCTGATATCTATACGCAACTCACGAGGGAAAGAGTAGGCTGCTGGCAGTCATTGGGAGAAGAACCATATCTGACATCTTGGAATACCTGGAAAGTGAGCGAATTAAAAACATTGTGGTAATCTTAAGATAATAGGCAACCAGGAAGTGGTTTTACGAAGCTCTGAAGGTGGAACTGTTCATAAAAGAATCGAGCTCGGAAAGGAAACAAGCTCTGAAAAGAAACCCTTGCACTGAAAAGAAACCCTTGCACTGAAGAGAAGTCGTTTCGAAAATTTGCTTGAGAGAATGGATGGGAAAGGCTCGAAATAAGTGGAGAAACCCAGACAAAGAAGACGAAACATACATTTAAAAGATTTCAACACATTTGTCTGCTGTTTGCTGTTGAGGCCTCTAACCAAAATATTTGCTGAATCTTTAAAGAGTTAACAAAAATGTCCTTTTATGTGAAAGTTTTTCTTGCAATCGTTGCACTTTCGACTCTGTCTGATTATTTCGTGGAATGCCAAGCTCCGACTAGCTTTTACATAAAACAATTCTACCCCACGAAAAACACGGTGGACGCAATAAAAAGCGAAGTTCTGCAATGCAGAAGCATCCGTGATGTGATCAAGAGGAACACGGCCAGGTACAAGAAGGTTCTTGTCCGCAATGACAACCCCAAAATCGACTTTGGTTCTGTTGGGGACAACAAGTACATGACATCCAGGGCCAAAAGCAAGCTTGATGTCCTGGCTAGTCGAGTTCAGTCCCAGTGGGGTTCTGGGGTGAGGTTGAGGGTGATCAAAGCGTGGACGGATGTTGTTGATAAAAATGATATGCTCTCTCTTCATTATGAAGGTAAGGGGTCGTTTGAGAGTCCATTATTGTCAGATCCTCACGTTTCAGTCTAGGCTGTTTTCTGCATCATCTTGTTGATAAGTTTGTCCATCCAAAGTCAGCTGATATTCACTTGCTGACAAGACCCCATTTCCGGGTTTGACAGTTGGTGCTGACCGAAGAATATAAACAAACATCCCGGAAGAGAGGGGTTGTATTGAAGGTGTAGGGCCATTTCATTTTCTCTCATGGCGTAGGATATTTTTTAATGGGTTACGAGATATGTTTCAAGGGTCATTTCACTTTTTCTCAAAGCTTACGCAGTTGTCAGATATTTCTAGAGATCTTTTCTTTGAAAACATTAAGATTATTTTCCAGAATGTTAGAGATTTTAAGAGAATTATTTCCTCTTGACCAACACACTGATCTTTTCGATAAGAAAATCGATGGATAAGAAATTTATTGCTAGAATTTCTCGATGATATCCATAGGTTTGCTGTACTAGAAGAAAGAGCCAATTCACCTTAGTTTATAAGTTATATAAGAGATAAGACAAAAATAAACTAGGTATGATTTCACAGATTATGGTTACTTATGTTTGGTGTTTTGTATGCAAAGAGTAATGAACAAAGATCTTTTGAAGCCATTTTGAAAAAGTACCAGCTGCATGCAAGATCTTGAAAAGTTTTAATTTTCCCTTGCAATGTTGTTATTTCTGTCTGAAAAATTTGTTGGGCTATAAAGAAGATACAAACATGATGTTTAAATTGGAAACTCGCAATTCCTCGAAAAAGTAGGTTTTTAGGACCTTGCTGCTTTCTGTTGCAATGGAATCCCAAAGGCAGTTAGGCCTAAAAGCTTTGCCTCACGTGACTCGAATGGGGATATGCTGATGGGGAAGGTACTAGGGCATGTCATTTACATACAACTTGATTCCCAGGGGGGTAACTACCAAGTAATTGGTTATTGATGTGCTGCTGTATTGTGGTTTTAAGGAGGGCTGAGCCCCCCCCTGGGAAAAATGATAGAATCAACCACATCATTTTCTATTATGATTATTATGCCCTCCTTGGGGCTAAGTGAAATCTGGATCTTTTAAGGGGAGTTTTAAGGGAAGGGGTGGCAGAACTCTCGTGAAAAGACATTGTTAGCAGTACTTCTATGTCTATATTTGTGTTTTTCATAACATAATAACTGTTCGATCTGGTCAAGTTCAAAACTCTCTGTTTTTACAAAGTTTTGCAAGATTAGAATTCTAAAGGGAGGAGGAGGGTTAGTTGACAGAGTGGGGCTAAATAGAAAATTTAGGATTGCCTATCTAATTTTGATTGGTTGCTTTGGTCCTTTTAGCTGAATATGTACAGTATGTTGATCAATCATATTGACAGCAAATAAGGCTCCAGTTCAAAACCAAGGGTCACAGGGCTCAATTCTCTTTTTCAGATTTCTATAAGGAAATATTTTTAAATTACTTTATGTTCCTAAAAGTTTAGACTGTCCAACGAAACTCAGAGTAACAGAAGGACATGTCTGTTTTTTGATGTGTTCGTTCTGCTTTAGAGTCCTCTTTAGATATACTGCAAGTTTAATCTCTTCTGGGCAATGAATTAATATTGTGCAGATTTCAGCCTCTTAGTATTCACCCCTTGATGATAACCTTTAATGAACAATATGACCCCTTTTGATGATTTCAATTTTGTTATTAAAGCTGTTTGGATGCATTATGCACAGTTGACGTCAGAAATGAAAAAATGTTTGACCACCTCCTTGAGCTCAATTGACCTTCGTCCTCAAGTTTTCTACAGATGAACATATTTCTTAGCGAGTGTTGATTCAGAATATACCTATTTTTTATAAGCAACTGCTTTATAAGCAAGTCATACTCGACGAGACAAAACATATGAAATTGTAATACACGCTTTTTTTAATAAAGAACCTTTTATAAGGAACCTACATGTCGAAGGTCGAAAAACTTAAGGAACTTTTACTATTAAAGGTCAAATCACTAAGAAACATTGTAATTTTGCATATATTCATTTGGTGTAGATATGCAACCTCTCTAATGACTATGTTACTGACTTTAACGTTTTAAAGGCCTAGCCTAAGCTCCTTTGTGTTATAATATGTTTCATGTTTCTTTATCACGAGTTTATTGCAAAATGTTGAATTATGGAGTAACATGAATCCGGCAGGACTCGAACCTAGGACCATCACCTGAATGTCAGTCATCACGAGGGGTGGATATTTTGGAAGTAGCTAATAGAGTGAAAATTAACTGAAAAATCTGTTATCAGCTCAAGATTATAATTATAGTTCGAGAGAAAACAATGTAAACTTGAGAAAAAGCAGGGTTTGGGACGAAGGATTTGAGAAAAAGCAAGCCGATTGCACAGTGGTAGCGCACTATAGTACTAATCTAGAGGTCGTGGGTTCGAGTCCTACTCGGTCCATTTTCATTCTTACAAATCAACTCGAATAAGCAAGGTCTTTTCATGAAGCTGTTTAGACATTGCTCTCCGAGGCTCCTTTATTATAATTTGACCCATTTCTTTTTGGCAGTTTCAATTTATCTCTGTGGCAGTTTTGTAGGAGCTGGGCTCTGCTAGAAATTATCCAATTCCCCTTTTCTATCCAAGAAGTAACCCTATTTCTCCTTGTTAAAGTGTGATTTTTCTTTAGACTTCAGTCGATAAGAGGCTACGAGAGCCTATTTCATCCACAGCAAGAATTCAGACCCTTTGCAGAGTGCACCTTTGACTCATTCCAGGAAAAAGTGCCCTCTCCCCTCCTTTTTCGTGTGCCCTCCAGTTTTAGTAACATCCTATCCCTCGTCTTCCCTCTTTTTCCACTTCCCCCCCAGTTTTAGTACCCCTGCTATTTTTGGACCATCTCTGTCCCGGAATTTATCTTTCTTCCACTTTAATCCTATGTTTCGGTTGCTTAATAAATAAATTCCTTGCGTTAAATCCTACCAAGTCATGAGCCAATTTTCTCCAAATCTTCTTTCTTTGTCAGATTACTTTGGACCTGGAAGTGTAAATACTAGCTTATTATGCAATGGCTGTTATTTGAATTTCGAAAAACCTTATTTGTCGTTTGATGGTTTAAAGTGACAGGTTTTCCACTCTGGGATATATCGAGGTGGTGGTATTAGCAAACACGCTGGACGTTGATCACAATTCAATGCGTTTGCAATTCGAACATTGCAACATGTCGTAAAGCAGTTCAGGCTGTCAGTATACTTTTTCAATAAGCAACTCGTCAATAAGGAAGCTTTAAAAAAAGCGTTTAATGATTTCAATGATAATTTCCAATGATATATTGATTGAATATTAGTGCTAACATAGAACAGGGACTAATGTAAACTGACATACACGCATTTTTTTATAAGAAATTTCAGCTCGAACTCAGTACTCAAAATTGCTTAGCAATTGCTTCGCTTTTTATACTTGAAAATTTGTTTCTTAGAATACTATCTCAGAATGTTTTGTACAACAATTGTCAATAGTATCTTGCATATAAAAGTGTGCCGGAGTACTAATATCCACTACAACCTAGTTCTCAATAGCTGCTGCACGATTTTCATTAACATTTGGATCAGAACTATAATCTTCAAATTGCTCAGCGTTCCTCTACCCAGTAGTGGATTTGCTTAAGTTTTTGTCATGTCGAGTACTGACTTGCTTATAAAAAATGCGTGTAAGTAACATGAAGTTACATGAAGTAATATTAAGTCAATCACTTTCTGGGATTGCTTTCGTAACTTCTTGCAAGGAGCATGCAAATAAACGGGCTTTTGGTAGGGAGTTGTAGCAATCCTTTGATTTGTTGTGGAAAAGTTGAGCAACTCAGAAGGCTGGGATCCTGCTGCGCAGTTATCTTTCCTCCTTCGTAGTGCCATCAGCTTCAACTGCATACTTGAGGATTTGAATTTCTTAGATTGGGCATATGCCCATCATAATTTCAATTTTTATTAATATCTGTCCAAAAAGAAATCGTCTGAACAGTAAGCAGAAGTGATGTGCTCACCACATCACGTCTTATCAATTCCTTTTTTATCACGTTGTCTTATCAAAGGCTTTTACTCTCAACTTTGGTTGAAGGTTGAAGTCTTAAAATCCTAGGCTTATTGATAAGAAATGCAATCTCTAAAACGTCCTATCTCTGAAAGGGATGAAAATTTCCACCTACAGAGAGCCAGAAATTTCAAATTTCGCATAATCTGTGAGATAAATGCTTGCAAACTTTAAGATGCTTCCTATGTTCCCAAGCAAACCTGATATACCAATACGCAGGTATTCTTGTTTTGTTTTTACGGCCAAGCTTTGGGATTGCCGAGTGGCTAGATCACTCGACCCTTCTCCAAAAGGTCCCGGGTTCGAAACCACCTTCACGCTGTCACAAAGTGCGAGAAGAGGATTTGCCAGCTCTTTGTAGTTCCTGGCAAAAAGGCAAATGGAACCACGAGGTGTGGTCACATCGAGAGGAAGGACCAGGGCTGCACTGCACTGCTTTGATTAGCATACCTATTCAGTGTCCCCTTTGTGCTTTTCACATAAACCAATATCTTACGAAGATAGTAAGCGTATTTGCCTAATCAACTCTTCAAAACTCATCTAAAGCACTGCTTTGGTCATTCTACTTATTCAGTGGGCCTTAATGCCTTTAAACCATTACCTTACGAAATAGCAAGTGTATTGCTTATCAACTATCACCTTGCCTATCAACAGCTTGTGAAAGTAGTGCTTTACGGAATTTATTATTTTTATTGTTATTTTGATAGGTAATTGTGATTTTTCTTTTCTTGATAGGTCGAACGCTGAAGTTGCAAACCACAGATGGCGACAAATGGAAACTGGGGAGGCTTTGTGGCCTCGCAGCAGAGTCAGGCTTCGATTGGGTGTACTTCGAAGATTGGAATTTCATCCGAGTCAGTGTTATACCTGATGGTAGGTAGTTATTCATCAAATATCATCTAGTCTATACAAAGAAAGGGGAACCTTACTGGAAACGTTCAGGGGGACCTTAATGGTATTCGTCGAAGGACACTGTTAGGTTTCGGTTATCATCTATGAACCCATACAGGTAGTCTTTGTCAATTGAAATTGTTGATGGGAGTTTACTGATTGTTTTATCTCGTGATTTTCTGACCTCATTCTGAATTTTCTATTCCAGTCTGCCAAACCAAGCTGGACATGGCGTTTGTCATTGATACATCCGGGAGTGTGGGTTACTATAACTTCCAGAAGGTTCAGCAGTTCTTGAAAAATCTTGTCGACTACTACAATATCGGACAGGATCAGACAAGACTTGGCCTCATATCCTATTCTTACTCTGTAAGTAACACCTCCATTCATGCTGAATTTTGTTCTTCTTTTATCAATTTTACGTTTTCAACTTCTTCAGTAGGGAGACAATGTGCTAAGTAGCCGGGGTTGGGGTTAGAATTAGAGTTAGGTTAAGAGTTTGTAGAGCACAGTACAGTGGGCTTCTAAAGAGAACTCAAAGCATCTGATTGAAGCAATATCCATCTATCTCCCAGATCTTTGGCAATATTCCCCATGATTCTACCCTTGTCAGGTTTAGGAGATTTCAGTTTAAATCTAGGTTGTATCCTCACTTTTCCTATGGAAACCTAGCAATGGACCATCAAGGGCCAGAAAGCTGTCGTTCCCTATCATCTCAAGGGATATAGGTAACTGATGTCCTATAGACAGCAAATGAAGGATCAGGAAGTTTGGCTTAGTATTGTCTATTCCATGCTCTCGAATGCAGCCGACTGATGATGATGATGAAGGTAGATCACTTATGTGCCAAAATAGTGGTCATAGGCTCAAAGGAACAAGTGTTGCTAATTGTATTGCCATCTTCTTACAAAACTCAAATCTATTCCTCTTGCAGGTCTACAGGGAATTCTACTTGAATTCGTATGGCACCAAATCGAAAATAAAGGCAGCTATCGATGACATGTATTACGAAGGCAGCATGACTGCAACGGGCGATGCATTGGTGGAGATGAAAGATTACATTTTCGACTCAAATAACGGAATGAGATCAGACAAGTCTATTCCAAAGGTTTGTATATATGTTAATTATATGCAGATTTAATTCGAGTCATCCCCGTAAGTCATCCCCATATGCTTATAGCATTGATTCTATGGTATGCTGGTTTGATCAGCAATTGAGTTCTTCACTGACCGAGGATTCAACCAAGTCTCGCTGTTCTTTCGAATCCCACCCATCCACTCCTTCTGAGGGGGTTTTTCTAGTGAAATGGGATTTATTTATTTGTTTACAAGCTTCTCATTTTATTGTTCCATTTGATATTTGCATTTGCATTATTTTCTGCCTTCCTTCTCCAAGGCCTACCTACTGGCTCTCGTATAGATGGAAAGGGTGCATCGGCTCAATGTTATTTGCCGACGGAGGCTGGAGATATCACAATCATCCTAAATCTTACCTTAGCATTTGAAATCTGTCACCATTACTATATAATGAATCAAACTCTCCCATTCCCCCAATTAGATGTTGGCTCTTTTTGTTCTTAAATCTCATGTATCAATCTTTTAGAATGAACATTTATCCCCCCCACTTTTAATCTAGGGAGAAAGAGCATGATAAGAGAACGTTCTGATCAAACTCAAAATAGGCCCATAAATTCCGTCAATAATTAGTTAATTCCCCAGTTGTTTCTTCATGTGAATTTTGAACGCTTGTCCAGATATGCAAGGGTTTTGAACACCACCCTTGGAAGGGCAGAAATACTCGATAGAATAAAATTTATTGCTCTTGCAAGGATACCAATTAATTCTCCTGTCAAATATTTCAATGGTTATAAAATGTGGCCACGATTTCAACAAAAGAATGAACAGGTTTCTTCATCATCCAGGTTTAATTGAGTGATCGCATTTTCAGGTTGGAATATTGCTTACTGATGGCCGTTCGAACCAAGGACGGTCCGTGTACTCAGCCGCGCAAGCAGTGAAGAAAGCAGGCATCAGCATGTTTGTCATCGGAGTCGGCTCCAATCTGAGACAATCAGAGCTGAATGACGTGGCCAGTGATCCAGACAGCGAACATGTTTTCCGTCTCAATGGTTTTTATGATCTCTCCGGATTCGTCGATCAAATGAGTACCACATCTTGCGATGGTATGTTTATGTTTGTATTTGTGCGAAGTGTCTTAATTCAGTGATCCAGGGATGCTTCAAAATTAGAATTTGGTCATTAGGAAGATCAGGTTGCTGTTTAGCTGGCTGTACATTTCTTCAAAGATTCCTTCAAAGACTCGGGAGGGAATAATGAATAATGGATAATTATTATTTTTACACGAAATAAACCCTTCAGCCTCTAATATTACATTTATAAAATCTTATATAACAAATAGATTAAATAATTCTAAAGTTAGCTATTTTAAATTGTTAAATGCTGTTCTTTCAAGGGGTCGTGTTAACGTTTCTGATTTGCGAGTACGTGTGTTTCAATCGTTTTTAAAGCAACCGAGTGTTGGGACCTCTCGTATATCTACAGGCGTTTCGTTCCATATCTTTAGAGCCGAATATTAAAAGCCCAAAGTTGTAGTTGTTTACTGATTAATGAAGCTAATCATAATGGAATCTGATAAACCATCTTGTGGCTCTAAAACTAAAGCGGTGATGTAGCCTAGTGGTTATGGCACTGGATTTCTAATCCTTCGAGGGCCATCTTTGTGGGCTCAAATCCACAAACGGTCGGAAATGTGAATTATAAGCCGTTAGCCAACTGAGCTTTCCATCCTTCTGAGCTTGGTAAATGAAGACCCAGGATATTTTTCTAGAATTAGAGTTTTGGGGCACAAGCTGCAGGTCCAAGTCAGCTTCATGCTACCATACTGCCTGAGTTAACAATTTAATATGCTTGCTTCCTTGCCAGCTTTAAAAATGCAAAAAACCGACTCTTATATTAGTCAAATTTCGCTGCGTAATTAGTATGATTAGTGCAACTTTAATTAGTATAATCAATACGAGGTATAATTAGTGCATAATTTTTTCGGATCAAGGAACGACAATAAAATACGTGTTCATTTTCTTCATCAGAGGTTTGAAAGAATTAGGAACTGAGAATAATGAATGACCCGAGCAGACTTGAACCATTGAAAACTGTTCTGACGAATCAATGAAGTATGATTTGATCGCGTAAACTCAAAAATTTATTATGTATTTGTTGTATTTATCATTGAAGTAGATAGTTGGATTTTGAGGAGAAGGGAACGAAAGAAAACGGGATTTGGAAAATCAATCGAAATAGTTTGTGAGAATGAAAATGACAGGAGTAGAAGTCGAACCCAAGACCTAGATTCGTACTCTAGAGCACCACCACTGCGCAACCGGGGCTACGAGAAACCTAGGCCATTTCATTCACACAAATTATCTCGATAGTTGGATTTAAATATTGAAGTTGATTCTGGTTTATATTCATCTGTAGAGGGTGCACAACTGAGCCAATGTGAGAGTGCAGAAACAGCTGTGGATGGAGGTTCGTTCAAGTATTTCAGAGGAAGCTTCTCTGCCAATACAGCCAAGGTGACAATAGAGGTGGTTGACATACAAGGTATTACGCTTTTTTTATAAAAACCGTTTATAATGAACCTACATGTAGAAGGCTAAAAACCTTCACTTCTACTATTAAAGGTCCAATAACTAAGGAACTTTATAATAATAATATTATAATCAATTGTGTGAATATGCAACCTTTTTATTGACCCTCTTTTTTCTCAACTTTAATGTTTATATAGGCCTGGCCTAAGCTTGTTTGAGTTGTAACATGTTTTAATATTAGAGTTTATTGCAAAATGTTGAATTTTAACGATTTTCTTGCGTCAGAGGTAGTTCCTATCCACTAAATGGGCATTTGAAATTAGGGATTTATTAAGGAACTTTTAGAACTACAAAGTGGTCAAAAGAGGTCTCCAAATAAGGAACCTAAAGAACTAGGCCCTGAACCATGTTCTTTATAAAAAAAGCGTGTAATTTCATTATAAGAAACATTTTTAGAAAGATTTTCTATTCAGAAGTAATGGAGGGATATTTTGTTCAATTCAATTCAATTTTATTCATAGCATACAACCCTAATACAAGGTTACAAAATATTGAATATCAAACGACCCAAGAAAGGCAATGCTTATAACTCTTGGCCGTTTAGTATAGGTATACAGTGTAGTACACAAGACTGCAAAAAAAAATGGTAAAAATACGTAAAAGTGTATAAACTAGTAACACGATGAGCGAAAAAAGTTTAGCTATTTTTAAAATCAATTTACATGAAACAGACTGCAATAAAGTTTTCCTTCACTTTGCTGTTGAATATTTTCTTGTTTGATATTGATTTTAGAGGTGTTTTAGATTTGTTAACACTGTGATATCATGGATAGTTTGATTGATTTTGTCTAGCACATTCTTAGACCTATCTACTTCCTCAGCATAAAAACCCTGAGATTCTTTGGTCAGTGCCACCTGCTGTTGTTTTCATTAGCAGTGCCCTTGATCTTTAAAGGACAAACCGGAAGTCTCCGGGTGAAAGTCGGCAGAGTTGGCAGGCCTGGTGTGTGATGCAATGTTGTTGTTGATACCTCGGTTGATACTATTTTGTTTGATGTATTTTAGTCTGAATATTGCACAGTTCTAGTTTTGAACGAGAGGCATATCACTCACTCAAAAAAATTATGCGAAATATATCAAAAATCCCTGGGATTTTTTGCGATTTTCATTTGATTTTTTCTGATTTTCTGTGATTTTTATGATCTTTCCTGTGATTTTTTTCTGATTTTCGTGATTTATCTGTGATTTTTGTGATTTTTCTGTGATTTTTCAAATAATGTACGAGATTTTTTGAGTGATATGCCCCTCGGTTTTGAACATCATTTCAGTAGTTGTACCTAACACCTAGACCGGCTGATATTTTTAACCACGGTTACTTTACTTCCTCCAGGCAGAAGTTTTCTGTACACTTCTTTAACGAACAAAAACCCAGGACCTTTAGACCCCAAGTCAGAAACAAACAGCAACACAGGCTCTACCTCTCCTCGTGCCTCCACTGTTACTCTTTCTTCGACAAGGGTGAGTGGAGTCTCTAATTCGTTATTTGCTTACGTATTTTGTTGATTGAAGACCTTCGGGTTTATTCATCGTTCGATCCTGAGAAGAAGCACAATTCGTAAGATTCATCGAGATAATTTTTGAGAAATGAAAAATGACACCCGATTGGCCAAATCCTGCTTTTCTCAAGTTTACTTCAACCGGTAATCAATGGAAGTGGCCCCTTCGCACATTGTACATAAACCGATACCTCACGAAGATAGTAAGTGTATTTGCCTATCAGCCATCAATGCACTGCTTCGATTAGTTTACCGTTTCAGCGGGCCTTTGTACTTTGGAAATAACCCATACCCCTAGAAGATAGTTAGCGTATTTGCCTATCAACCATCAATGCACTGCTTCGAATAGTCTAACTATTCAGCGGTCCTTTGTGCTTTACAATAAACCAGTACCTTTCTGAAGATAAGAGTATTTGCCTATCACCACTGCCTCGATAAGTCTACCTACTCAGTGGGCCCTTTAGGCTTTGCACATTAACCAATACCTTTAGCAAATAGTAAGCGTATTTAGCTATCAACTATCAACGTACTACTCAATTAGTCAAACTTATCAGTTGGCCCTTTGTACTTCGCACATTAACCAATACCTTACTAAGATAGTGAGCGTATATCAGCAGTGTAACATTAACCACAGATGCTTTTATTTGATGATAATGATATGTAATGTGTTTTTATTGACATAGTTGCTGTACATGGCCGTTCAGGGACAGGAAGACAGTAATAGATTCATACTCAACATATGGGACTCGCTGTTCCCTCGAGATGAATACAAATCTTCAATCTCTGAAAACCTTCCTGTTGGGCAGAGAGTGACTTTCATCACGTCTAATCTGCCTGGGTACACGTAAGTGTTGTTGTTGTACAAGAAATTTAACCGTCTGCTCCAAAAACGTAAGGCCTATAATTTACTTGTTAGGTCTTTGTCTCAGTTTTCCCTCATACAATGCTCGATGCATTAATGTAGAGTGTTATAAATGGAGACCTGCTAGGAAATTGCTATTGGATTTAGCAGTCTATTTTAAAATATATATGATTTGCTAGTGAGTAAAGATATGATAATTCTTTTTCAAGATTCCACTATACAAGCTAATATGGATATACTACCGGGCATTTCTTCATCAACAAAATGATCTTTATTATATTTTTAGATACCTGTAGCGAATGATCATTTTCATTAAGATACAGCCCTTCCAGGAGTTTGCTTTGATTGATCTGTCCTTTTGGAATTCCTTTTTTAGAACACATGATTGTCTGATTAATAAAGTTGTTAATATTTGACATGCACAACGCTAATACATTCGGCTTATCAAGGCTTTTTCTGTCACAATATTTGACATGATAGTCATCACTTATCACGACAAGCCTTTGATATTTAGTAGAACAACGTTTCAGGAGAGATCCATCTCCCATCATCGGGCAATAAGAAATATGGTTAATGAATATAGAAGGTAAGGCTTGTCATGATAAGTGGTGAATATCATGTCAAAGATTGTGTTAGAAACAGCCTTGATGAGGCCGAATGTATTAGCGTTGTCCTACTAAATATAGAAGGCTTTTCATGATAATTAGTGACTATCATGTCAAATATTGCGCCAGAAATAGCCTTGATAAGACCGAATGTATTTGCTCAGTAAAGATATGATAATTCTTTTTCAAGATTCCACTATACCATCCAATATGGGAATACTGCTGGGCATTTCAGCATGAACAAATTCACGGGCGAGCTGACAACAACTCGACAATTAGACAGAGAGTCCGTGGCCAGTTATTCTCTCGTCATTGTTGCCCAAGATGCCAATCTCAGATGTCACAAGGGTCGGACGCTTCTCACCGTCACAGTTTTGGACCAGAATGACAACACCCCAGTATTCCTTTATGATACATACAATTTCACCATTCCGGAAACTATCCCGGTCGGAAGCATAATCGGTACTGTATCTGCAAGAGATGGAGATGCGGGAGACAATGGGAGGTTACAGTATGCAATAATATCCGGATTCCGAAAGGAAGACTTCACTATAGACGCTAATACCGGACAAATCAAAGTGGCCAAAGCACTGGATTATGAGATGCGCGCGCAAAATTATAAGCTGAAGGCTATGGTTATGGATGGTGCCAGCCCGTCGAGAAGTAGCTATGCTGATTTAAAGATTAAAGTACTTGATGTAGACGAGCCACCAAAATTCACCGTCTGTGTCAGAGGATGCAATGTCAGTATAAATGAGGGGGACACCACTAACCGGTTTTTGATAACTGTGTTTGCTGAAAGTCCCTACATTTTGAAGCAAGACGCCAATTTGCAATACCAGATTGTATCTTCCGATAAGTATTACTTCAACATTGGCAAGAAATACCCCACCATCCGGACAAGTAGACCGATTGACCGCGAGTTAAAGGATGTTTACACATTGATCGTTGAAGTGCAAGATGTTGCAAAATTGCTAACCATGAAGGACCGCACCACAATAACCGTTACTGCACTCGACGTCAATGACAATGCGCCTAAATTCCCGGTTACTAGGTATTCCGCATTGGTCATGGAAAATAAACCATCAGGAACATCCGTGATAACAGTTTCTGCCTCAGGTTTGTAAAACTTTTGAGAACCTTTTTCTAACATGATTTGCAAAGATTTCAAGCAATCTGCAACAATCATATTGTCTCTGAAATGATTATGAAATGAATCAAATTAATTTGTGAGAATGAAAAATTTATTGAGTGGGTTTTGAACCCATGACCAGTATCTAAATGCATCAGTCCTCTTACAACTTTGCTGCTAGCTTTGGTACTTTGGTACTTTGGTACTTCGGTACCGACTTTGGTACTTTTGTACTTTTGTACTTTGGTACTTTGGACTTTGATACTTTGGTACCTTGGTACCGACTTTGATACTTTGGTACTTTCATACTTTCGTACTTTGGTACAGACTTTGGTAGGTTGGTAGTTTGGTACCGATTTTGGTACTTAGGTACTTTGGTACTTTGGTACTTTGGTACTTTAGTACTTTAGTACTTTTGCGCTTTAGTACTGTAGTACTTTTGTACTTTGATACCGACTTTGGTACTTTTGTACTTTGGTACTTTGGTACAGACTTTCGTACTTTGATACAGACTTTGGTAGTTTGGTACCGATTTTGGTACCTTGGTACTTTTGTACTTTAGTACTTCAGTACTTTTGAACTTTAGTACTGTAGTACTGTAGTACTGTAGTACTTTGATACCGACTTAGGTACTTTTGTACTTTCGTACTTTGGTATTGTGTTACTTTTGTACTTTAGTACTTTAGTACTTTTGTACTTTAGTACTGTAGTCATTTTGTACTTTGGTACCGACTTTGGTACTTTTGTACTTTTGTACTTCGGTACCAACTTTGATACTTTGGTACCAACTTTGGTTCTTTAGTAGAGCACAGATGCGCCGAAGGAATGGTTCTGGGCTCAAATCCTGCTCAGGTTGTTTTTGACTCTCACAAAGTAATTCGATTGGTTTCCAATTCCTGATCCTGGGGATTTAAGTCTGCGCTAAAAGGCTATAGTTTCGGGAGAATTGAATATGATCTTGTAGTTGCAGTTTGAATAGCTTTTGCCATACATTTATTTTGATATTTCAATCTTAATTAACCTTCAAAACGACCTTTCCCACTTAAGACTATTTTGATATCAATTATCATAATTTCTCAACCTGCGATCAATCTATTTTCAGATCTGGACATTGGCTCCAACAAGGCCATCACCTACAGCATCAAGAGTGGCAATAGAGGCAATCATTTCAAAATCGACCCAACCTCCGGTCGGATTGCCACTCTCAAGCCCGTCGATAGGGAGGCTCTACCGCAGGTCACAATGGAAGTGTGTGCTACAGACGGGGGGTCTCCAAACAAAACGACATGCGTGTATATGGATATTTCTATTGGAGATGAGAACGACAACACCCCCAAGTTTCAAGGGAATAAAACATTTTCAGTTGTCGAGAACGCCAACCGTGGAACATCAGTTGGGACAGTGCAGAGCAAGGATGAGGACACGGGTATAAATGGCAAGGTCCGATGCAGCATGGCTGGCGGTAACACTGGGAATGCGTTCAGTATTGATGCCGACTCTTGCTTGATCAGGACCGCCGGTGTCATCGACAGGGAAACAGTGTAAGTGTTTTTACTGTGTGTCTTGTAGGCACTGGTCTAAAAAAAAGACTGGATCGAGCATCTGCCGTTCTGAAATGAAGTCAATTGGCGGCCATATTGGAAGGTTCAATTCAATACATTGAAATTCGAATGGGGCGTGCTTTTTCTGATGATTTTTCAAATGTCATGAATAATCAGCATGAGACTGAATTATCGTGCAGCTATTGTTAACAGAGGATCAAGTCAATATAATTTCTTTGGTAGCCATATTGGTAGGCCGAGTGCAAGCCGAAGCAATTGGCTCCTAATCTTTTGCTCCAGAAAGAAAAGAATGATCGATCCAGTCTTTATTTTGAGATCAGTGACTGTAGTACTAACTACTCTCCTTTAGCTTTGTTACCACATATATCTCAATGTACGAAATCTGTCTGTTTCTGTTTACTAAGACAGTGCTTAATATATCAATGTAGAGTGGTGTAATGTACTAAGTAGGCAAGACTCAAGAAACTTAACTCTTCATCCCCACAAGCCTGTTTCTTGGTTTCCCGCTCATCAGAAGGTGTGAAAATCCTGAAATCAGATTTTGTACGTCTCCTGATGAGTGGGAAACTACAAACAGGCTTGCCAAGATGAAGAGAACTAACTCTAAGTGTTTTAAAACAGATTCTGTTTTTATATTGAAATATCATTGAGAAAGTTGTGTAACCATATCAAATATTTACTTGATGACAATTTAGCTTAAATGATAAAGTCTTTGCCTTGTAGTTCCTTAAAACCCAAGTTTTGTTCACGGGATTTACTGTTTTGGTGAATCTGTTTTGCCTTATTTATGTTAATTTTTTCAGTGTGACTGAAACTCCGTAAGAATCGAAGATATTTTGACTTATCTTAGTTGCAACTAAGAAACTGACATGTTTTCTCAGATCACTTAGAAATTTCTGTCATATATTTCTCAAATCATTTGTAGCTCGAGTTAATAACAGAACTTCGCGTTTTGAAGAGGTTCCCCTTTTTAATCATTGTATTTATTATCATTATTGTTATCAAACTGATTTTCCCTATTAGATCACAAGGAAATTTCTGTCATATATTTCTCGAATCATTTGTAGCTCGAGTTATAGTCTGCTGGTCAGAATCGCTGATCTGGGTCGACCCTCGCTGTCTACAACATCAACATACACAGTCACAGTGCAGGATGAGAACGACAACTCTCCCGTATTTTCTTCTGGCACTTATCGTGCTTCAGTGAAGGAAAATGCTGCAGTTTCAACCAGCTTAATCAAGGTGAATACTTAAAAGTTTGTTTTTATTTTTACAAGGATTATCCAATATAGCAATACTTCACATAACATTCGAGGTCACAAAGGGCCTACGCGATTTCCATCATTGTTCGCCCCAAAAGTCACTAATATACTATAGATTGAGCGAAATATTGTAAATCTTCCTTACTTCTTATATATCGAGAATTCAAGATAAATATCATCGGACTTGCCTTTATTCTATATTATATACAACAAGGAAATGTTGCGTGAGTTATTGGATGAAGCGGTCAAACCCATGCAACGTTTATTGCAATACAGAAAAACAAAACACTTCTTTGCTTGCAATTACAAATCTATGCAATATTAGTTTCCGATGGCTGCACCACGCAATATCGGTGGTCGAATGATTGTACTATTTATTACAAGAACTTCATCAGTATACAACTTCCCTCTAAGAAACTGTATGTTGCAAAACCAAGCTGCCTAGTTTCTTATAGGTTGACAAGAAATTGGTGAAGAATTTCAAATACATTGTGCAGGAAAGCCACTGAATATGCATTAAATGCCAAATCTTTGCAGTCAATACAATTTTCTGGAGCAATATGAATTTACAAGCAGAAAAATCTTGACAATAAGTAGCTATAGATTCATTACTATCTGGTTGGCTGTATTTTCTTTTAAGTCAGTTTGTCAGTAGTGGGTTAGTACTGTTATCGTATACGAAATGTTTCATCAGGACTTTAGAGTATCTTGGTTTGAGCCAAACTGTTCAGCATTGTTCATGGAATTGAACGTGTTTTGTTTTTAAGGTTACAGCGAAGGATAATGACATTGGAATAAATGCAAGAATAACTTATTCCATCAAATCTGGCGATGATGCAGTTGCTAAATTTGCCATTAACGCAAGCAGCGGTACGAATCAATTGATTATGATCTCTTTTTATTTATTTCTTTATATTCAACATAAAAGTTTACAGTAACAGACACAAACTACGAACTACTGTACCACACTACAAGGACGATACCAGGAGGAGCAAGATATCATGACTATAATATAATAATATAAGTTTATTCCGAATTAGGCCAATCGGCCTGTACGAAAGTCTCTTCCAATTAAAAAAATGCAATTAATATCACTCCAGGGGCTTCCACAAGTGTTGTAGGTTGAGGTTGTCAGAATATATAATGACACAGGGTAAAATAAAAATTGGCAAATATGAACAGCTAAAGTAGGTAAATACAGTTGGAAGCCATGCAGGACAAAGCAATAAAAAAACAGCCCCACCCCACACAGCCTCACACTGCACACTTTATATGAATATGGTAAACCAACTCATATTCAAAGATGACTGCCCAACTGACAACCCAGAAATAAATTCAGAATTTCAGAATTTCAAAGCCACACCATCCAGAATCTCTAGCTACAATACACCTGGTTTACAGATACTGCATCTGGTTTACAGATACTGCACCTGGTTTACAGATACTGCATCTGGTTTACAGATACTGCAACTGGTTTACAGATATTGCACCTGGTTTACAGATAATGCACCTGGTTTACAGATACCGCACCTGCCATTTTCAGATTGATCATACTTGCCAACGACACATCCTCTTAAATCTAACTTGAACTTTTAATGGTTAAGAACCCACGTCAAGGCTACTTTTAGGTGGGCAGGGGTAAGCCGTCCAGAAACCTTAACACCGAAGTAGCTGCTTTAAAGTCGTGGGCGAAGACCACTGATCTCAAGTTAGAGACTGGATCAAGTATTTTGTTTTACTGGATTCAGATGTTGAAGCCACTTGCTTGGGCTTGCGTTTGACCTTCCAATATGGCTGCCAAAGGAATTATATTGCCTGTATTCTTTGCTTACAATAGCTGCACGATTATTCAGTTTCTTGCTGAACATTCATAACATTCCTCCTTAGTGAAATCTCATTGTATTGAATTGGATCTACCAATATGGCGAATGACTTCATTTGAGAGTGACAGATGCTCGATCCAGTCTTTTTTAGATCAGTGGCTAAGACACCCACCATCACACTTTCTTCCTAATGGCTTGATGAGCAAGAGCAATTTAACCGCATAGACTTGCTCGCCATTTGTTAGTCTTTTATTTCTCATGAGATTTATTCCATGACTCATTATGGAGGGTTATGATGATGATGTTAATCATTTCAGGTGATATACGATTGAAGTCAGCCTTATCTTTTGGTGTGAAAAATTCATACAGACTTGAAGTCGAGGCTAAAGATGGTGCTGCTAAACCTCGATCTGGTACAGCGTATGTGCTGATATCCGTACAAGATACAAATGACTTTACGCCAGTATTTTCCCCAACCACATACCGTACAGGGTTGCCAGAGAACTCTCCCGTCGGTCAGTCTGTTGACTATTTCTTCCAAGTAACAGCCACCGACCGAGACACAGGACCGAGCGGTATTCTGGCGTACTCGATCGAGAGTGGGAATGTGGATAACGCGTTCACCATTGCCAGTCAGTCAGGTTGGTTGCTGTTTCATTTGTCATGATCAAACAATTTATGAAATATACTCCTTTTTCATAACAGCCAGTAAAATTGGCTTGAAGCTGGCGGTTCTGAAGTATTCCTCTATTTTCAGTAGGAAATGTTTTTGAATTATTCTTACTTTAATAATTATTTGGAAGCTTGTTTTGCTATCGGGTCTATAGAGTCTATATATGATTGTTGCAAATCCTGACTCTGTTGAACAATCTGATGTATCAGTGTGCTGTCGATCGACTTGATTTGTAATTATATATCAGTGTTATGTTACATCTAACACGAGAAGAGAGTGCCTATCAGTGTTATGTTATTATTTTTTGAAATTGTTAAATTAAGCTTAAAATGGTAAGACTCGGTTTGTTCTCAGCAGAATTTGAAGCTAGTGTTCCTATAAAATCGTTTTTATAAAAAAGAGTGTACAACAATTGTTATCATTTGATTTGTATAAAGCTCTCTTAGGACCCCCTTCTCCCAGGCCTCCTATTTCTACGCTGATAGATTAATTCAAGCCATATGCTAGCTGCGTGTCCCAGAGAACTAAAGGACTAACTGACTTGAGGCAGTGGCTAGCTGGCTGGTCGATAATTGTAGGTCCTAGGTCCTACAGGCTGAAATTACCCTTTCTCAAATTACCCATTCTGAAATTAGCCATTCTGAAATAGCCCATTCTGAAATTAGCCATTCTGAATCATAAATTTCCTTTTCTGTAGGAGAATTCCGAGTGAACAGAAAACTAGATCACGAAAACATCAAGTCGTACAACCTGCGGATCAAAGCACGGGACAACGGATCTCCATCCAGACAGGGCTTTTGCACAGTCATTATAACAGTTACAGACGTCAACGATAACCCCCCATCCTTCATCAGCAACCCATTCAGAATGTCCGTATTTGAGAATGCTAGTATTGGTTTCAGCATTGGAAATATCCAAGCCACTGATAAAGATTCTAATGATAATGCAAATATCGATTATGAAACTCTAACAAAAGGTAAATTGTTGGTTCATTGAATTTTGGTTTGATTTCGGCCGAAAGTTTATGAAGCTGTGGAGGAACATAATTAGGTAAGCGGTACAGCTACCGAGTTCTAGGATGTAGTTTTCAATGCTCTTTTGACAGTAAGTTTAATTTCCATTGTTGTTGCAAAATTGCCAAACAAACTTTGAGACAGACTTTGGACCAACTTCTCAGTAGATCTTCTAGACCTCACCACGATCCTATGAAAGCTACCTGATTAAATAGTCTTAGCTAATCCCCAAACGGAAAATGCCAGTGTAGGGAGTTACAATAGGTAAACGAAACTAGAAATACCTAAGCGGTAAAACAATTGGGTAATCTCAGAGAGAGAACATAAAGGGCACAGGCAATCTGAAAGCATGTTCTTGGGTAGTCTCTCTTGGATTACACCTACAATGCCTAACCCTAGAAACAATGCATTACCAATGTAAGGAAACCAAAAGACATTGTTCGTACAAACGACAATAAATTCTTAACCTTAAACAACGTTCTCACAGTTCTTCTGTAACATGTGCAGCTTCAAATCTCAACATTTTCTGGTAGCTAATGGGATCACATAAGGTGGGAATACAACATAGATGACATTATGTTTTACATCGGGTAGGTTTTATAAAAGATCACAAAGCACTGACAATTCAACAAACAAATTATCTTGATTTCTATATTTTCATTGTTGCAGGCACCCCAATTACGGTGGATAAAAATGGCGACGTTAAAGTCAGTTCCCTCCTCGACTTTGAAACCACCAAGCAATACACAATGGATGTGAAAGCTTCTAATTGGGGGTCCCCCGTTCTAAGTGATACCTCCCAGCTCATTGTCACGGTAAAGGACAGCAATGACAACAGCCCCCAGTTTCCAGGAAAACCGTATACGTGCGAGATACTGGAGAATTCGCCTTCATCCACTGTAGTATGTTATGTTGTTGCCACCGATGCTGATGTAGGGGATAATGCCAAACTCACCTACGTCATTGCGGCTAGCGCAGGAAGGCAATGTCCATTCACTATTGATTCGGTAGGTGAAATATTATTCGTTTTTAGATAATGTTTTGTATAATCGACAGGAGATTCTCTCTGACCGGTAGCTGAGTTAAGGTTGTATTACTTGCAAGATCAGGGGTATTTTTTGTGGCGGTGAAAACACGAAAAAGACTCCCTAATTTAGATCATTTTTCGTTTCAAAAAATGTATTTACTGGTAGCTAAAACAATGAATTTTTACAAGTACAAATACTGAAAGAGACCCAAATAGACCTAGGCCACTGGTACAAAAGTGGTGTTTTTCCTTAATTGCTGGGGCAAGCCCAGGCTCCTGCTAGGCCATCTGGCCCATTAGTCACTACCTTAAGAAATCCCCTGTTCTTGACTGAGGATATTCCTTATTTCATATAGTGGGAGTCAAATATTTTGGGGCTTCTGTATATGACATGAGTACATGCATTTTTATAAGTAATTTCAGGTCCAGCCCAGTACTAAAAATTGCTTAGCTGAAAAGCAAATTTGAGTACTCAAAATTGCTTAGCAATTGCTTAGACCTTTTACTCACAAAATTGGTTTGAAAGAAAACTATTTCAGAAGTTTTTGTACAACAAATGTCATGGTATCTTACATACAAAAGTGTGCCGGGGTACTGATATCCACTATAACCTACTTCCCTATAGCTGCTGCACGATTTTCATTGCCTATCGGACCAGAACTAAAATTTTCAAATTGTTTAGCATTCCTCGATCCAGTACTGGAATGGATTTGCTTAAGTTTTTGCAATGTCGAGTACTGACTTTTTTATAAAGCAATTGCTTATAAAAAAGGCGTGTATATTAGTAAATGAGGTACTAGAGTGATATCACCATTATTTTACGCTGTGCAGAGTCTCCAGCACGAATCAACCATCAAACAGATACTCCTAATACATCTGCTACATACTCAGTTTAACAAGAATAATAATACGATCGAGCCCGATTACCAAAGTTTATAAAATTCTAATTTAAAAATAAACCATGCTTTCTAAACTCTTCGATATAATCTTAATCAGTAAACTTAGTTTAACAAGAGAATGGATGCACTCCTAATACAGTAAAACCCGCTCATAATAATCTAGGTTTTTTACTTTGCCTAAACGGGTATTTATTAGAATTGAGCTTACTGCTAGAGCTCCCTAACAAATTCCTGTTTACAAAGTAAAAAATCATTGAAAAAGCTCTGAGGAAAGCCAAAACAAATCTTTACGAACTAATTTGATTCCAAAATTTGCCTTTAGGAACGATGAAATCTTAGCTTAACAGATTCTTAAATCCCATGTCTTTTATTTCTCTGTCCATGGTGTAAGTATGGCATGCGATAGTAATGAACTCTATCTCCAATAGGCTCAAGTGATTTTTTAATCAATGATAAACAACAATTTCAAAACATTCGCAGCGATTCTGAAAGATTAGGAAAACTTTGCAACGATTTGCGAGAATTCTGCAACAATCAAAAGCAATTTCAGAGCCATTGTGAAACTACTTTTCTGATCTGTCATAACTTTCATTATTTCACCAATTTTGTGTAAGAATTCGGTAAGACAATTGTGTATAATTCCTGACTTTGTTTGGATCATTACGCTTCTTGAAGAGAACGCCCAGAAGCTTCTTGTTGAAACTTATATAATTCACTATGAATAGTTTGTCTGACGATTGTGTAAGCATGAAACATTAAGTAACAGAGAGCCAGTCTCCTTTCTTGTTTCTCTTCTATAATTCACTGTATTTTGACCTACTTTTTCTAGTGCTCATTCTCAAGTGAAGTTCACTCTCTTTCTTCTTTTGGTAATTGTCTTCTCGCCCAGACTAGTATTTTTACATTTTCTAGTATTTGCTTCTCCTCTTATTTCAGACTACTGGAAAGATTAAGACAACCAAGGCACTAGACCGAGAAACGAAGAGTAGCTATTCATGTCAAGTGACAGCTAGAGATGCCGGAACACCACCAAGATCCAGTAATGTGGAGGTCGCCATCAATGTTAAAGACGAAAATGACAATACCCCCGTGGCGAATCCGTCTTCTTATACTTTCAGTATTGTCGAAGAGCAGAATTCGAACCTTACAGCTGGTAAAATATTGGCTGCTGATAAAGATGCCGGGAGTAACAGCAGGCTTGTGTATCAGTTGACTTCGAGTGGAATTGTCAAAAGGTATATTGTAGATTTATGTTCACTTGATTTATCTACATCTTTTTTTAAGAGGAGGCAAGATGCACATCATATTGTCTCCTCTTTAAAAAAGATGTGGATGAAGCAAGTGACTGCAAATATACCAACTAAACAACTGATTAAAGTTAAGGCTAGAAGATAAAATCTCATTATTAATGACGAAGAACAAGAAAGGAGACTGGACATCTTTGACTCAAAGTTTCATGCTCTCTGTCTGACTGTAGTCTACCTGATGATTGCAAGGGAGGAAACTTCGAGTATCAGATCTCCTTTGTTGTTTCCCATCAATATCACTCCTAACCTTCGTACATCGAGCACTATGATGCAGTTATAGACTAAGCAATGCTATAGAGATATATTATCTTCTTGTTTCCAATCTATATCACTCCTAACCTTCGTACATCGAGCACTATGATGCAGTTATAGACTAAGCAATGCTATAGAGATATATTATCTTCTTGTTTCTAATCTATATCGCTCTGTACTTCTATACATCGAGCACTATGATGCAGTTATAGACTAAGCAATGCTATAGAGATATATTATCTTCTTGTTTCCAATCTATATCACTCCTAACCTTCGTACATCGAGCACTATGATGCAGTTATAGACTAAGCAATGCTATAGAGATATATTATCTTCTTGTTTCTAATCTATATCGCTCTGTACTTCTATACATCGAGCACTATGATGCAGTTATAGACTAAGCAATGCTATAGAGATATATTATCTTCTTGTTTCTAATCTATATCGCTCTGTACTTCTATACATCGAGCACTATGATGCAGTTATAGACTAAGCAATGCTATAGAGATATATTATCTTCTTGTTTCTAATCTATATCGCTCTGTACTTCTATACATCGAGCACTATGATGCAGTTATAGACTAAGCAATGCTATAGAGATATATTATCTTCTTGTTTCCAATCTATATCACTCCTAACCTTCGTACATCGAGCACTATGATGCAGTTATAGACTAAGCAATGCTATAGAGATATATCATCTTCTTGTTTCTAATCTATATCGCTCTGTACTTCTATACATCGAGCACTATGATGCAGTTATAGACTAAGCAATGCTATAGAGATATATCATCTTCTTGTTTCTAATCTATATCGCTCTGTACTTCTGTACATCGAGCACTATGATGCAGTTATAGACTAAGCAATGCTATAGAGATATATCATCTTCTTGTTTCTAATCTATATCGCTCTGTACTTCTGTACATCGAGCACTATGATGCAGTTATAGACTAAGCAATGCTATAGAGATATATCATCTTCTTGTTTCTAATCTATATCGCTCTGTACTTCTGTACATCGAGCACTATGATGCAGTTATAGACTAAGCAATGCTATAGAGATATATCATCTTCTTGTTTCTAATCTATATCGCTCTGTACTTCTGTACATCGAGCACTATGATGCAGTTATAGACTAAGCAATGCTATAGAGATATATCATATTCTTGTTTCTAATCTATATCGCTCTGTACTTCTGTACATCGAGCACTATGATGCAGTTATAGACTAAGCAATGCTATAAAGATATATCATCTTCTTGTTTCTAATCTATATTGCTCTGTACTTCTGTACATCGAGCACTATGATGCAGTTATAGACTAAGCAATGCTATAGAGATATATCATCTTCTTGTTTCTAATCTATATCGCTCTGTACTTCTGTACATCGAGCACTATGATGCAGTTATAGACTAAGCAATGCTATAGAGATATATCATCTTCTTGTTTCTAATCTATATCGCTCTGTACTTCTGTACATCGAGCACTATGATGCAGTTATAGACTAAGCAATGCTATAGAGATATATCATCTTCTTGTTTCTAATCTATATTGCTCTGTACTTCTGTACATCGAGCACTATGATGCAGTTATAGACTAAGCAATGCTATAAAGATATATCATCTTCTTGTTTCCAATCTATATCGCTCTGTACTTCTGTACATCGAGCACTATGATGCAGTTATAGACTAAGCAATGCTATAGAGATATATCATCTTCTTGTTTCTAATCTATATCGCTCTGTACTTCTGTACATCGAGCACTATGATGCAGTTATAGACTAAGCAATGCTATAGAGATATATCATCTTCTTGTTTCCAGTCTTTATCGCTTTGTACTTCTGTACATCGAGCACTATGATGCAGTTATAGACAAAACAATGCTATAGACATATATATTATCTTCTTGTTTCCAATCTATATCGCTCTGTACTTCTGTACATCGAGCACTATGATGCAGTTATAGACTAAGCAATGCTATAGAAATATATTATCTTCTTGTTTCTAATCTATATCGCTCTGTACTTCTGTACATCGAGCACTATGATGCAGTTATAGACTAAGCAATGCTATAAAGATATATCATCTTCTTGTTTCTAATCTATATCGCTCTGTACTTCTGTACATCGAGCAATATGATGCAGTTATAGACTAAGCAATGCTATAGAGATATATCATCTTCTTGTTTCCAGTCTTTATCGCTTTGTACTTCTGTACATCGAGCACTATGATGCAGTTATAGACAAAACAATGCTATAGACATATATATTATCTTCTTGTTTCCAATCTATATCGCTCTGTACTTCTGTACATCGAGCACTATGATGCAGTTATAGACTAAGCAATGCTATAGAAATATATTATCTTCTTGTTTCTAATCTATATCGCTCTGTACTTCTGTACATCGAGCACTATGATGCAGTTATAGACTAAGCAATGCTATAAAGATATATCATCTTCTTGTTTCTAATCTATATCGCTCTGTACTTCTGTACATCGAGCACTATGATGCAGTTATAGACTAAGCAATGCTATAAAGATATATCATCTTCTTGTTTCTAATCTATATCGCTCTGTACTTCTGTACATCGAGCACTATGATGCAGTTATAGACTAAGCAATGCTATAGAAATATATTATCTTCTTGTTTCTAATCTATATCGCTCTGTACTTCTGTACATCGAGCACTATGATGCAGTTATAGACTAAGCAATGCTATAGAGATATATCATCTTCTTGTTTCTAATCTATATCGCTCTGTACTTCTGTACATCGAGCACTATGATGCAGTTATAGACTAAGCAATGCTATAGAGATATATCATCTTCTTGTTTCTAATCTATATCGCTCTGTACTTCTGTACATCGAGCACTATGATGCAGTTATAGACTAAGCAATGCTATAGAGATATATCATATTCTTGTTTCTAATCTATATCGCTCTGTACTTCTGTACATCGAGCACTATGATGCAGTTATAGACTAAGCAATGCTATAAAGATATATCATCTTCTTGTTTCTAATCTATATCGCTCTGTACTTCTGTACATCGAGCACTATGATGCAGTTATAGACTAAGCAATGCTATAAAGATATATCATCTTCTTGTTTCTAATCTATATCGCTCTGTACTTCTGTACATCGAGCACTATGATGCAGTTATAGACTAAGCAATGCTATAGACATATATGTTATCTTCTTGTTTCCAATCTATATCGCTCTGTACTTCTGTACATCGAGCACTATGATGCAGTTATAGACAAAACAATGCTATAGAGCTGATATTATGTTCTTGTTTCCAATCTATATCGCTCTTTACTTCTGTACATCGAGCACTTTGATGCAGTTATAGACTAAGCAATACTATAGAGCTTATATTATGTTCTTGTTTCCAATCTATATCACTCTGTACTTCTGTACATCGAACACTATGATGCAGTTATAGACTAAGTAATGATATAGAGATATATCATCTTCTTGTTTCCAATCTATATCTCTCTGTACTTCTGTACATCAAGCACTATGATGCAGTTATAGACTAAGCAATGCTATAGAAATATATTATCTTCTTGTTTCTAATCCATATTGCTCTGTACCTTCGTACATCGAGTACTATGATGCAGTTATAGACTAAGCAATGCTATAGAGATATATTATCTTCTTGTGTCAAATCTATATCTCTCTGTACTTTTGTACATCAAGCACTATGATGCAGTTATAGACTAAGCAATGCTATAGAAATATATTATCTTCTTGTTTCTAATCCATATTGCTCTGTACCTTCGTACATCGAGTACTATGATGCAGTTATAGACTAAACAATGCTATAGAGATATATTATCTTCTTGTGTCAAATCTATATCTCTCTGTACTTCTGTACATCAAGCACTATGATGCAGTTATAGACTAAGCAATGCTATAGAAATATATTATCTTCTTGTTTCTAATCCATATTGCTCTGTACCTTCGTACATCGAGTACTATGATGCAGTTATAGACTAAACAATGCTATAGAGATATATTATCTTCTTGTGTCAAATCTATATCGCTCTGTACCTTTGTACATCTTGAACTACGATGCAGTTATAGGCAACGCAATGCTATGAGATAATCTCAATATCATGCGTTGAGTTTTTATTTTCCAAATCTTTTTGCAGCCTCTTTAAAGTGGATGCTGCATCGGGTATTGTGTCAGCTACATCCAAGCTGAACCGTGAAGTCGCGTCATCGTATGCCATGAATATCAGAGTGTCCGATAACGGAAAACCGTCATTGTTCGCGAATGTTCTAGTAACCGTGAACGTAGAGGACATCAATGACAATACACCGGTCTTCAGTAAGACGGTCTATACCAGTAACATACGGGAAGATTCGGCCGTTGGCTCCAATATCGTTCAGGTAAGATCGCACATACAATTGCTTTTCCTAATCCTGTCGGCAGGTGACTTGATAAATTGATACAATGATAGCTGTAGTGGTCACGTCACTATCCTTACCAACTCCCTTAGTGTTGTTATGGTAATTTGAATACAGTCAGTTGTGTTTTGTTGAAGTCTGAAAATGGCATGCTTCTATTGAATCGAACAAGCTTGCTTGCTCAATAAGCAGGCAGGTTAGAACAATAGCTGGCAAAATATTATCCCTTCCGTAGATATTCAAATTTCTGTAATGATTTCCAGCTTTTCAATAATCAAATCTTGATTTGATATACAAATGATATGCTAAAGGAAAGAGAAGGCACATCGTCTTTCCTATCCTGATGAAAATTTTTATGATTTCTTGATTTAACGAAGTGCATCTCTCAAAGTTCTCAAAATTTGTTTGACATCATCCTTCGATTTTGAGTTAATCTTCAAGAGGCTCATTTCAAAATTCTTCTTCTTCACTTCAACATCGAAAATGTTCCTCAATGAATAATTCAATTCATTTATGCCCTGAAATCGATTCAATTCATTTAAACACTGAAATCAATTCAATTCATTTATCCGCTGAAAAATAATTCAATTCAATCATTCATTGAAGCCAATTCAATTCATTTATACACTGAAATCGATTCAATTCATTTATGCACTGAAACCAATTCAATTCATTTATGCCCTGAAATCAATTCAATTCATTTATGCCCTGAAATCGATTCAATTCATTTAAACACTGAAATCAATTCAATTCATTTATCCGCTGAAAAATAATTCAATTCAATCATTCCACAGGTTTCCGCAGCCGATGCGGATGCAGGAACGAATGCGCAAATAACGTATGAAATCACAGGCGGTTTGCACCGTGGCAATTTCTCCATCTCAAAGACGGGTCTGCTTGTGACAACTCAAGCCTTGGATTACGAGACGTTAGCCAGTTATGACCTGACTGTGACCGCAAAAGATGGAGGGAAGACACCGAAGCGTGCCACTGCCAAGGTAGGATGACCATTGTATCAGGTGCAATTTGAATTTAATACCAGGTTTAAATAAATGATACCACAATCCTTGGCAAAAGGTCTTCAGACACAATTACGATTTTGGCATTATTTCAATCAGGGAGCTATCGACCTGTAAGATGATTATAAAGCCCCCCCCTCCCTCCCCCCAAACCAATGTTGATACTAGGTCTGGATGTCACCCGAGGATGTTGCAGATGCATTTCCGCACCAAAGCAACATCTGAAACAACATTGCTTAGGGAGATGGGATATTTCGTCGACAGTTAGTATATATTGTATGGAAATCAAGCATTTTCTCGTACCTTTTGGCGAGGATTGTAGGTGTTTCAACGATTTGCACGAATCGTGTTGTTTATCACTAAAGTATAAGGATTTTCTAACAGGCAGCCGTTTTCAAATTGGATACTGTTATAGCACAAATTAGTTTTAGTAAACAGACCAGGAATTCGTACCGTGCTTAGTGACGTAGGGTATGCTAACATGTCAATGAATCAGATAGTAAACAAGCTTTGGCTTAGTTCTGTTATTCACTTTGAACATTGAGTACATACATGCATACATACATGTCCTATTTGCCGAGTTATAAGATCACTCAACGCTTGCTTGTCGAGTGGTAAGATCACTTGTAGCATTTTGGTTTGAACCCACCTTCAGACCTGTCCCAAAGTGTGAGGAGAGAATTTTCCGGCCCTCTGTAACTTCAATAAGAAGGATCTAATAAAAGGACCTAGGTTGTACTACTCGATTAGTTTACCTATTCAGAAGACCCTTGTGTTGGCACATTAACCAATGGTTTGAGAAAATGGTAAGCGTATTTGCCTATCAACTCAACTGTTTAACAAAGTTACTGCATTAAATAAAAGCTCTGTAGCTCTATGAGCTCTATAACCTCTAAAAAAATTTTGTTCTTCACTATACTAATTAGCAGGAAAGAAACAAGAAACAACACGTTTAACTCGACAAGCCTGTTTCGTGATTTCTCACTCATCAGGAGATGAATTATTATTCTTCACTAAGTATACAATGAATAAAGCCTTAGAATAACATTTCTCTTTTAATGTATAGGTTACTTTACCTGACAAAACCATTGTTGTTTGTAAAAAACACGCTTGTTTGTAAAGAGCCTTGCTTGTAATCAAGCCTTTTGCCTTTAACCTCAGCTTTTTGATAGACAGAAGCAGGGAGTTAGACAGACATCTCTGTTCAATATTTTACAGGTCTCCATCAGCGTGATCAACGTGGATGACAATGCTCCTGTATTTGGCAAGGTATCAGAGGCCAAGGTATCAGAAGCAGTGCAAGTTGGCACTCCCATCGTCAAGTTCAATGCCACCGACAAGGACGGTAGTAGACTGACATATGCCATCACCAAAGGCAATATTGCATCAGCATTTGAGATTCATGCCAGCACAGGTATACTAGAATGTCACTCAAGTCTGTTCGGTATAGCCAGAAATATCGGAAACATAGCGAAACGAAAACATAGATTACGTAAGCTTTTCGTCTGACGTAATCAATCGTAATTTCCATCTTAAGTAATCTATGTGTTCGTTTCGCTATGTTTCCGATATTTCTGGCTATACTGGATTTTTTTCCACAATCGAAAGACCGTCCAAGTCTGTTCCTTCGGTTTATTTAGTTTTTGGCTGAAGTGTTTGCTGTGTCTGGTACTTTGTAGATGGACGATAATACGATGAAATAAAAGAGTATAATACCGAAAATAGCATAGATGAAATTTCCCAATGTTTCGAGATTACACTCTTTTTATAAGAATGATTTGATAGGAACACGAGCTTCAAATTTTGCCTGAAATTAAGAACAGTCTAAGAACAATTCAAAGCTGACAATATTTTTCTCAATATAGGAATTTTAAGAAATAGCCAAATTTTAAGACTGAGAAATAACCACAAAAGAAGCAGATTGGCAGCACACCGATATGTCAAATGGTCAAGAAATTCGAAATTTGCAAGAATTAACAAAACATATAGCAAAAACGTCCTCTTAAGCATTATTAAAGGAAGAACAATTTAAGAACATTTCAGGCTGAAAATAGAGCAATATCTAAGAACAGCCAATTTTACTGGTTCTTATGAAAAAATTGAATACCCGTTATCAAGCCATGATTATAGCTAACTTGATAATGGCTATAATCTCGAAACGTTGGGAAATTTCATATATGCTATTCTTGGTACTTAACTGTTTTATTTCATCATATTATTATTTAGTTTTGGTATACAGTATAAAAAACCCGCATAAAAGAACCCCTATAATCAGCACTACCTTAAAAGATTCTTAATTATCAGGGACTTTTTAACAGATTTTTATTGGGATGGGAGGTCTATAGTGACAAGGTTTTGCAATATTAGTACTCTTTGTTTCCACGGTTTATTTGATTTTCACCAGAGCACCTCTATAAAGAATTTCAAAATAAAGTTCTCTGAAATTTTGGGTAAAGGCTCTTATAAGATAGGGTTCTTGTATACGTAGACTCTCTACTGAGCACTCCTAGGGCCTAATTGAAATGCTGTACTTTTAAAGGGGATATTTGGAAGCGTAATAATCTTGGTGGACTCCTGAAGACATTACATATTGTCATTGCGATCAAACCCGTGAAAGTTTCATTTAGCACCTTCATTAATCTTGATAAAATTTGAATTGATTTCTTAGAGAAACTACGCAGAATCTTGAGGATGTTCAAGAATTCTGTTGAAATATTTACGTTTAAAGGTTCTCTTATTGGAATTAACCTGTATCCGATGTTGAGGCAAAATCAACGCTAAATGTATAATAATTTTAACAGGACAACTTCGAGTGAAGAACTCACTGGACAGAGAAACCACTGCGAAGTACAACCTCACTGTGACGGTGACAGATACTTCAAGTAAGAAGACCACAACTCATCTGCCAATCAAAGTTCTCGACGTCAATGACAATGTCCCGAAATTCTATAGGGATCAGTATTCAACAAATACACGGGAAAACAAACCCTCAGGTAGGTAGTATGTTATGCGTACCAATGATCGCAGCTTGAATTAAATGATTAAAACCGTAGACGTTTATTATAATAATAATAATAATAATAATAATCAATTTATTTAAAGTTGCCTGATACATAGCTAAAAATTAAGATTGCTAATTAAGGCCAACAATCTAAAATAAGTACAGATTACAAAGTTTTAAAAATGTTCCGATTTGATGAAAGCAATTTAAAGAATTCCCTGATAAAAGCAAGTTAAAAAGTGACTACTTAAGATATATAATATACTGTATTAAAACGTAGCTAAAATGAATGTTAAATGATATTCAAACTTGCTGAAAGCAAGAGACAGCTTTTGAGGTGGTTTGGGTATCTGTTGATGAGAAGAAGGCAGGATACAGAAGTGGGTAGAGTCTTAACAATGGAAGTGATAGGGCCTCGAGGGAGGGGACAACCAACAAGTGGTTGAGAATGACTTGAGGGTGATGGGTAAGAGGAGAGGGTGGCAAGCGATAGAGAGACGTGGAGGAGACGAATCCATGTACTGGTCAATCCTTGGTAGCAGGGGGGGGGGCAGAATACAAATGGGGTTGGTGTGTGTTGCTCAGAGCATGAGACCCCGAGCCTCTTTAATAGCACTCGCTACACCAGATAACACCTAAATGCAATATTATCTTAGAGGCCTTCTGTCTCATTATCTCGATGGCCCTCGTATCTAGTAACATTCCTCTGAGATATCATTTTAGTAACAGTGATCTCGATTCACATTCCTTTATTCATCATTTAGGTTACTCTTGCGTTCGAGTCTATGCAACCGATCAAGACGAAGGTACCAACGGCAAAATAGAGTACGAAATCCAATCCGGAGCAACGAAGGACCTGTTCAGAATCCTATACAACGGGGACATTGAGTTATTACGTAGTCTCGACAGGGAGCTGCACGCCAGCCACCAGCTGGTCGTAACCGCTAAAGACAAGGGAACTCCTTCGCTTAAAAGTTCTGTCGTCGTCAACATTAATGTAAAGGACGAAAATGACAATTCGCCTGTATTTGATCAGATCGATCCCAAGCAAATAACTGAGAATTGCGGAATCCTTGCGACGGTCGCCGTCGTGAGAGCGACGGACCGAGACGCTGCAGATTACGGAAGAGTGTCATACACGATTGTTTCAGAGAATGGCGGCAATGTAGTAACGTTTGAAATCGGTGGCAGCGATGGAGTGTTGCTACCTAAGATGGATCTTGATAGAGAGACAATGGATTTTTACTCACTTGTGATCGAGGCTAATGATAACGCTCGTTGGGTTCCAATGAAGAAAACGAGAGCTGTTCTGAATATCACAGTCTCAGACCAAAATGATAATTCCCCAAGGATAATCTCCCCATCGAAGATATCCCCAGTTTCAGAGGATTCCCTGGTAGATACTCTTGTCGCGAGGTTTAATTCCACTGATGCCGATATCGGTATAAATGCCCAGGTGGTTTACGATATTGTTTCTGGTAATACCGGTAACACGTTCAAAATAAACCGGAATACCGGGGAGCTGAAAGTTGCCAAGGCAATTAACCGTGAAAAAACTTCTGCTTTTCGTCTGGAGATCAGAGCCGAGGATAAGGGTCAGCCTGCGCTGCGGAGCACCAGAGTGTATGATATCGCTGTGAAGGATGTTAATGACAACGGGCCTATCTTCACCAAGACAAGCTATACGGGTGAGTTGGTTTGAATTTGCAGTTGGAACTCACTGTTAGGGTTTTCTAACGCATTTGTGTTTTTATATTAAATTATCATCGATAAATCTTTACTTAGTGATCACTTAACTCCTCTGATTGGAGCCTTTAATCAAAATTCGCCTTTGTGGGTGATGAGATCTTAAGTAACAGACTCCTAAGACCCAGGCTCTTGTACCCAGGGGCTTTCACTGTCTTGTGGGCTCTTATTTCATGAGGGCTTTTTTGTTAACAGTGAATTGCTCATCTTAGAAGCTTATTTGACTACTTGTCCTCCTCAAAGTTAGAATTCTAAATAGTTTTATTACCTATCAAAAGAGACTAGTTTACGTAATATCCAAGTATTCGAAATCATGTATGTACTGAACTTTATGTATACGAATTCGAAACAATGCATTATGGTCTAGAATCGATGGGAATTTGTTTATTATTTGGAGAAGAAGTTTATGGGAAATCAATATGGACTGAAATTTATCGGTAAAGTCTGTCTGACGACTGGGCAATCACGAAACAGACTTTGTCGAGATGAATGAGTAGTTTCTTGTTTCTTTTCTGCCAATTAGTTTAGTGTATCATTATCATGTGGGTGATCGCTAATTGTTGTTCTAGTCATTCTTCTTTATCCATTGTGTCAGGCCTTACCAAAAGGCCTCGGACAGAAAGGACCCTTCCTAATAATAGTATGTAATAATATATGTAATCAATATACTCCCATATCAGTCCAGAAAACTAATTGTTCAAGGTAGTCGGTGAATTGCTTCGGAATAGATCCCAATGCTCTAACAACAACAGATTATCATCATTATTATCATTCAGCCTATATTATGGAATTCATTTTATATTTCAGGGTCTGTCAATGAAAACGTGGCCCATGGAACATCAGTGATGACAGTAGTTGCTAATGATGCCGATGAAGGTGCAAATGCTCAAGTGACGTACAGCCTAAAGCAACCGTTAACGTTTTCATCATCCGTCACTGCATTTACAATCGATCCAAAAACCGGCCAGATCAACACAACCAGAGACTTGGACTATGAGACAACATCCAGCTACCGCTTCACTGTCTTCGCCACTGACGGGAAGTTTAACTCGTCTGCTGTTGTCAACATAAAAGTTGGTAACCTCAACGACAACAGTCCCGGATTCAGTAAAGTATTCACAGCTAATGTGTCAGAATCGTTGCCTGTGAGTTCGCATGTGTTGACAGTTACCGCAACAGATGAAGATGCAATGGGAGCTCTGACTTACTCACTAATGAACTGTACCGGGACATTTTCTATCGATCGCCAAACAGGGGACATCAAGACCACTGTCGGGTTGGACCGAGAGACGACCAGTAAATACGTGATAGGTGTCAATGTAACCGATGTCGGATCTCCCAGTCTATCTAGTCAAACTACTGCCACTGTGTCGATTGGGGACTTTAATGACAACGCACCGTACTTCACGACTTCCTCAGTTACCGTTGCTGTAAAGGAGAACACTACTGTAAACGCGTTTTTCCCCGTTAAAGCGTATGACAAAGATATCGGCACCAACGCTGAGCTTGTCTACTCCATTCAAAATGGAGCGAGCAGTGGTAGCTTCAAAATTGACCAATCAACGGGAGAAGTCTCAACTTCCGGTAAGCTTGACAGAGAATCGGTTTCCTCCCACGTGATTTCCATCGTTGCAAAAGACAAAGGAAGCCCACCACTGACATCGCAGCCTTTTGTTCTCTCAATAATAGTGATTGACGTGAATGACAATAGCCCATTGTTCTTGAAGAAATATAACAATGAGAGTATATCAGAAGGAGCAAGTGTTGGCACGGGAGTCTTTGGCGCTCTTGCTACGGATTTGGACACGGGGGTCAACGCAGAAATTGAGTATTCTATTGTTGATGGAAATATTGGGGATGTTTTTGCTGTAGACAACACAACAGGTTTGCATAGATATTCGTTTATGGTACTTTTGTAACTTTTTGTAACATTTTTGACCTTTTTGAACATTTTTGGCCCAAATCGTTCTGTTCCCAAATGGCACCAACTGTTGTCTTCAGACGGAAAAGGGCTTGAGTTAAGGGAAAGTTTCAATTTTTCCCCCAAAATGGAGGTATAAAATTTGGCCTAATTTCAAAAGACATGGAGTTAGGAGAGCAGTCATTATTCATAAAGATAGAATTTTGCATTTCGAGATTATACCTGTCATCAAGAGAAACGCTTTTCTAATCACTCCCAATCACTTTTTGAATGTTCTGTTTCTAATCACTCCCGATCACTTTTCCATGTGCTGCTTCTAATCACTCCCAATCACTTTTCAGGTGCTGTTTTTAATCACTCCCAATCACTTTTCAGGTGCTGTTTCCAATCACTCCCAATCACTTTTTACAGTAGCTGCTTCTAATCACTCCCAATCACTTTTCATGTGCTGTTTCTAATCACTCCTAATCACTTTTCAGGTGCTGTTTTAATCACTCCCAATCACTTTTCAGGTGCTGTTTCTAATCACTCCCAATCACTTTTCATGTGCTGCTTCTAATCACTCCTAATCACTTTTCAGGTGCTGTTTCTGTGAAGAAGCAGCTAGACAGAGAAAGCACAGATAGATACATGATTAAAATCCAGGCCATGGACCACGGTGTTCCATCGAGATCAAGCACGACAACTGCCACCATCTCCATTACTGACATCAATGACAACGCACCTGTCTTTGACAATCGACGGTTAACTGGTTATGTTATGGAGAACCGGAATGCTGGAACCTCGGTGGTAACGGTTAAAGCCACAGATAAGGATGCCGGAGAGAATGCGCGTGTGAAGTACAGCTTGAAGACCAACGATGCTTTTAGTATAAATGAGGTTACAGGAGAGGTAAGATTTTCTGCTTCACTCAATTGTCAGCCGATATTGAGCTGATATTGATGGGTAAAGATGGGAAATGTTTTCCTAAGATATTGGTTCATGCTCTAAGCACAAAGGGTCAATAATTAAAGTTAGGGTTAATGAAGGGTTATTAAAGGTTATTAAAGGGTTAATTAATGGTTAATTAAGGTTAATAAAGGGTTAAGGGTTAATAAAGAGTTGAATGCTTCTTTGCCTCCGAGGTTCAAGGACTGCATTTTAATTATCTTTTCTTTTCCTTTCATTTTTGCAGTTTTAGTTTTATTGGATTTTATGTAAAAACGAATGATTTAATTTAGTTAAAGAGTTTTTAAATCGATTTTATGTACATGTTTATTTGATCGAGAATGAAATTAAATTTTAAAAAAGTACAAAGGGCCTACTAAATAGCTAGAATAACGAAAGCGCTGCAACCCTTGTCCTTTCTTTAGACTTGACTGCATCTCGTGCTTCCATTTGCCTTTATGATTAGATATATAAAGTGCAGGGAAGCTCTCTTCTCACATTTTATACTGCAATGGTGAAATTGGGATCAAATCCACGGCCTTTTAGAAGTTGAGGGGTCCGACCACCTGACCATATCCGTTATCATGTAACTCCATTCAATCAAAACCAAAAGGAGTGTGTAGGCAAAAAGAGTTGTTTCTGTTTAAAAGCTCAAAATTTGTGCTGCAAATGAAATGTTAGGAGAAGACATCTGTATGTAGGTCTTGTATGAAATCTGCATTCCCTTCAAAATGCTGATGATACCTCGTTCTTGCATTACTTATCATTTTTTGAAATTCGTAAAACTTCTCTTCCTTAGGTCCAAACTTTGAAGCCATTCGACAGAGAAGAGAAAGACAGATACACTGTAGAAGTGACAGCAAAAGACCATGGTACTGTGCCAATGTCCACAACGAAAACCCTGACAGTGATAATCAACGATGCTGATGATAACTGTCCCGTATTCTCCCCCAAGACCTACCGAGCTACCATAGCAGAGAACCCAGCACGTGGCACTGTTGTGTTGAATGTCACAGCGACTGATGACGATACTGGCTTGAACGCGGAGCTGAGGTATGCAATCAAATCAGGGGACGATCAAGGTGGATTCACTGTCGACCCAGTGTCAGGTAAAAATATCAGACAACTTCACATTCGCAGCGTATTTGAGTCTCGGATTTATTTAATAAGCTTTTTTACGAAATGCAGGTCAGGTTTAACTCAGAATCGGAGCTGCTTGAAGTATCGGAACTTGGGAACTAGTTTGTTAGACATTATTTTGGGCTTGCAGAAAATTTTCAATACGAATTGGGTTAAAAATTGACATTTGCATAGCTGAACATTTATTGGTGCAAATATAGAATACTCTAATGCCAAAATATGATTTTGTGCAGTTTTCTGCCATCTGCTAGCTTCAACTTGGCTTGACTCAGGATATTTGCCCAACCTAGGGTGCCTCCCTGCATATATTCAGGCCCAAGTGTTCGAACCGTTCTGGTGGGTCGGGCTATTAGGGCGATTGCCTGAAGGGGCGGTCATTTCAAATAGTTTCCAGGGTATAGATTGGTAAAAGTGCAAAAACTTTGTTTGAAAATTGAGCATGGGCCAGTTTATAGCAAAATTTGCCAAAGCTGATAAAATTAACCAGTTCGCCCTTGCAAACTGCCAATGGTTAACCGGGTCAGGCTAATGGTTGACACGATGTAACCCCAGCTTGATATTTCTCGTTGTAGGACAGGTCAAAGTAGTTGGAATCGTTGACAGAGAATATTCCGGAATTTACCATTTGAAAGTGAGAGGTGGCAAATCTGATTGTGGCACAAAACCTACCAACGACACCAATGTTGGTAAGTTGGACCAGTTTATATCTCATATATGAAAATACAAAATATGGTTTTCTGTATTTTCCAATTATCTCATAGCATCAAAATTAATAGTATTCACCTCCAGTAGTGCCCAGGGCGCTGCCTCAGATAACTAAGACTCCTTTTACATTTGAAATTTACCTTTTTCATTTCATATCAGATTTGTCTTCTAATTACACGAGAACGCATCAATCCAAGATGCTTCAAATTGTCTTCACGTTTTCGAATGAATGTGCTCTGAAAGTGGTATGAAACCAATCCGATATGAAATGAAAACGGTGTCTTGTGAAAACACCTTCTTTCATGTTTGAGAAGGTCATTCCAATATGAGATGAGAATGATATCGGGTAAACGGGGCCTATGTTCCCAGAAAGAGAAATATATTTGTAGCTCTAATGTTTTGTACTCGTAGTTAGCTCCAGTATTCATTAAAATCGTTTTTTTTTTCAGGCGAAGGAGGAATTGAGCAAGCAAACAACCAATCCTTGGCTGATGTTTACATAACCGTCACCGACAAGAACGATAATCCTCCGAAGTTCCAAAGCAAAATAGTCGATTATGACTTCAACAGCATCACAGACAAAATCCAAATGAATCTGACTGCAACTGATCCTGACTTGGGGGTTGGTGGAATCGTCAAATTCAGACTCAACGCTACGAAAAGGGTGAGAGCATGATTTGTTATAAATTAATGCAGAGTTATCAAGGCTGTGTCTGACAAGAATCTTGATATGATAATCACCACTTATCATGACAAGCCTTGGATATTCATTAAGGCAATGTAAATACATTTGCTCTTATCAGGGCTGTTTCCGATACAATATTCAATATTTATTATAGTCACCACTTATCTTGTCGAGCCTTTGTTATGTAAAAGGGCAACGTAAATGCATTTGGAATCAAGACTGTTACTGACACTGTATTATGTTTGATCGTCTCAACTTACTAATCACGACAAGCTTTTTTGTTCTTAACTCCTTACTAAAGAAAAAAGATAATTGGCTTATTCTTAGCATAAATATAAATCAAAGAGAAAAAGCTGGCTGATTCCAGATGTCAATAAATTTGATCCTCGAGCATTACTTGAAAACGCATAACTTTAGCGGTGATTAGCAGTTGAGAAAAACTCTTCCTTACCTTTGTCACAAAACTGTCCATAAAAACGTTGCATTTCGAGCAAATCAGTAAATAGGCGTTTTCGATTCTTCATTCAAATGTATGAACTAGAATTTTAGATCTTTGTAATCAACTAGTGCCATAATTAAACAAGTAAACATTGCCGTAATGAAAAATCAACGCACTAGTTGTAAAAACGAAATCATACCAGAAGTGGGGTTCGAACCCACGCGTGCATTCGCACATTGGAACTTAAGTCCAACGCCTTAACCACTCGGCCATCCTGGTTGTGAAGTAGTGTGAATTTTCCAATATATTTGTTTGAGGCTGTCATGGCAAGAAAATATCTCTGAAAATATCCATCTTTTTCCAGGTAAATCGAAATGGATTAATGAGACGTGACGTCATAATCGAAGCCTACGATCAGGGAAGTCCTAGTCTATCATCTACTGCCACGGTTAAGGTTCATAACAAGTAAGTTGATAATTGTTTCAACTTCAATGTCTGATCATTTATTCTCCAATGTCTGGTCCTTTTGTCATCACTTTCCGGTCATTTTATCATCGATGTCTGATCATTTTATCTTCAATGTATGATCATTTGATCATCAATGTCTGGTCATTTTATCTCCAATGTCTGATAATTTTATCTTCAAGGTCTGATAATTTTATCTTTAATGTCTAGTCATTTTACCTTCAATAATGTCTGGTCATTTTATCTTCAATGTCTGGTCATTTTATCTCCAATGTCTGGTCATTTTATCTCCAATGTCTGGTCATTTTATCTCCAATGTCTGGTCATTTTATCTTCAATGTCTGGTCATTTTATCTTCAATGTCTGGTCATTTTATCTTCTGTGTGTGTGTCTGGTCATCTTTACTTCAATTTTTGAAAATTTTTATCTTTAACGTCTGGTAATTTTATCATCACTTTCCGGTCATTTAACTTCAATGTCTGGTCATTTAATCTCCAATATCTAGTCATTTTACCCTCAATGTCTGATCATTTAATCTAAAATGTCTGGTCATTTTATCTTCAATGTCTGTTCCTTTTATCATCAATGTCTGTTCATTTTACCTACTGTGGCTGGTCATATTATCTTTAATAACTGGTCATTTTACCCTCAATGCCTGATCATTTAATCTCCAATGTCTTGCAATTTTATCTTCAGTTTTTGTTCACTTTGTCATCACTTTCTGGTCATTTATCTTCAATGTGTGGTAATTTTACCTTCTGTGTCTGGTGATATTATCTTTGATATCCGGTCATTTATGTTCAATATCTGATAATTTTACCTTCAATATCTAGTCATTTATCTTCAATGTTTGATGATTTTACCTTCAATGATGATTTTACAATCAAATCTTTTCACTATTGTTAACTTTTATTGATTTGTAGAATGGCGTGTAGCTCCATGTCTTTCGATGTTACCTCATCTGGATTGCTGTCAACTTCAACACTCTGCTTGTTCACGAAGACTCCAGAGGGTGTCTTCAGGAAGATTGTTGGCCAGTCGTTCAAGGTAATTGAATTTTAACCCTTTTTACATTGTATCGGCTCCTCGCCTTCATTGGTTGCTGTTCCTGCTCTAGTTATGTTTACTCAGCTGATCAACCAATCAGTCTGAGGAGCGTAAACTATATTAGAGCATTGAGAAGTGAGGCTACCTTTATAAACGAGGCTTTCATGCCATGAATTAATCATCAACCAATCAGTCTGTGGAGTGTAAACTACCTTACAGCCCAACCTACCTTTCATAAGCTGTGTAATTCCTTTACCACCCTACCTTTCATAGGCTGTATACGCCTTTACCACTCTACCTGGCTTTGTATACCACTACCTTTCATAAGCCATGTATCGCATTTACCACCCTACCTTTCATACGCCTTGTACGCCACTACCACCCTACCTTTCATAAGCTGTCTTCGCCACTACCACCCTACCTTATGTAGGCTTTGTACGCTACTACCACCCTACCTTTTACAGGCTGTGTATTCCACTACCACCCTACCTTTCATAGGCCTTGTACGCCACTACCACCCTATCTTTCATAAGCAGTGTATGCCACTACCTTTATATCTGGCTTGGTATGCCAATACACTTTACCTTTCATAGACTTTGTACGCCACTGTTCGAAGGGTGATTCTTTGAGGTTCATTTCATATAAACGACCTAATGAAAAAAGACGTATACCCACCCCCCTAACATCGGCCTTAGAGAAATAAGAAAGACCGGATTTAGCTGGGAGCAAGACTGCAAAACAGTTGCTATGAAGGGGCTTTGACCCAGCATTGCAGAGTTGTTTACGACGGCGTGTACGGTAAACACGAGGAAGGGCGTGGGTTGAAAGACACACCGCATTTAAGGGGCAGCTGGCAATTGCTCCTCAAAGTCCAGAAATACCCACAGCGCAACCTTTGCAGCTTACTGAAGAAACAGATAACACCGCTAGAGAGGCTTTCTAAGGTCTTTAAAATTATTTCAGGCTATTTCTGACTCTTCCTGCCTCTTGTAAACATCAAACATCTTGTGGAGATAATGTCGCTGATTCTTGTAAACAACATGACGCAGATAACTAATTATAGCCGAAAAGTTTGTACCGACCAGAGATGGTTGTATAATTTATCCAGAACACACATAATATTTCGATGATGGATAATTGAGTAAGCAATTTGAATAAGCTAGCCTGCGAAAGGGAACAGGCTTTGATTCCAGTATAGGTACGGGATCCTTCTTTAATGTCTCTTCCGAAGGACGGGGGAGTGAATACAACAAAACAAAACAACTCGAAGTTCAACCATCATTCATCAAGATGGTGACTTCCCTGGACTAGTCAAGCTTAGGCCAGGCTTTGTCATTTGACGTCCCAATCGGGATTAGTCAACTACGGGGTATTAACTAAGCAAATAAGGCTGCGTTCACACTGAGCTAAACTACAGCTCAGTTACTCTAAACTACGACTACTTTATACGTTACACTTTGGCTACTTCATGTTGAACTACGGCTATGTTACGTTAAACTACGGCTACGTTACGGTACCATAGTTTATGGAAGTAGATAGTTTAGAAACTTATTATTGTTTCCCATCTGATGTTCACAGTACCTGAAAGTGCCTGACAAATGCCTTATCCTCTCTCTTGAATGTTGAAAATACATGTTAAAATTGTCTCAATAATATAAAAATGAATATTATAAAACATTTCACGAATAACGAATATCTTTGGATAGGGAACAAAAAGTAGTGTTTGGGTCTGTTTGCTCAACGATGCCCTGGTTGGCTAAAACAATGGCAAAACGATGCACTTTACCGTGCATTCTCGTCAATCTGGAAAATCTTGCACAAAAACGTAAAACAATACAGGCCCGGATCCAAGGGGGGCGTAAGAGGCGTGCTCCCACCCCATTTCAGTAGAAAAACAATACAATTATCTTGATAATTCCCTATTTCCCTTATATTATCCTTTGATATATGTGTTACGCCCCCCCTTTCTGTGGGTGCTGAATCCGGCCCTGCAATAGGTTTCTTCTATGTAATTAATCTCCTTCGATAAGCTATTGTTCAACAACAACAATGTTACGGTGGACGACGGCTCCATGCCTCCTTGACGGCAAACGACGTGCACAGAATCAGACAAGAGTTGACTTGCTTCTATATATAACGTAAACATCTGGATCTCAAAAAGCAAAGGGCTGTTTTCGTCATCTAATCTACTTGTTGATAGATAATCACGTTATTGGGAATCATTCACCTATCGAAGCTTCATTTCATTATCTCCTCCTTTGTTCGTGTTGAAGTTGCGATAGAAATCGCCAGCGTCTTTCATGACTTGCGTAGGTTTCATGCTTACAAAATGTAACTCGATGAAAAACGAATGAAATGTGAAAATTGATATCAGTTTATTTCATTTAGTGTATTTGCGAGCATTGTCATCAGGCGTCAGCTTAAGAATTAGTAGAATTTCATCGAGTTTACCCTATTAATTAATCTGTTTTGATGGATTACACGTCCTGAACTCAAAAGCTGACTCGCCATGTGTGGTGTATAGAACAGTGACCCGAGTGTGCAGTCTATACTCGTTTTTTTATAAGGAACCGTTTATAAGAAACCGTGGGACCAGATTTTCAAAACTTTGGCAGGAGATTTGTGTGAACCAAAAAGTTAAGAAACTTTTCATATTTTCCTTACCGAGCAAAACCACTTTTGTAAGAGAACATCAGCTTCAATGTGTTTTGCTAGTGCTTCAATGTCTCTCCTAGTTCATTTTATAATAAGATATCTTAGCTGTTCACAATGACATTTGTATTTAGGTTTGCTCCTCTATATATCTAATTCATGTTTGGCAGTGATAGAAAATAAAGAAACGATGGCATATGGAGGAAAATGAGGTTTTTATGTTAAGAAAATTGTTAAGAAACTTAATTGGGATGAAAGCTAAGAAACTCAGGTAGGAAGATTCAGCATAGTTTCTTATAAAAAATAAGTGTGTATACCTAATCAGTTTATTAGGATTTCTTGTGCTTGTTTTAAACAATATTACGAGTAAGGAAAAAATATTAAGACTATAATATGATAATAAACAGTAATAAATGCAAGGCATATGAAAGACAACAATTAGCATGATTATACCCTGATGAAAATAATAAAGTTATACCAATCTACTCTTAATTTCATTACTTCTTGTTTTCAACCTTTTGAAGGGTGATCCTCAATGTCTGTCTTAATGACTTTGGTTTCTCGTATTCAGAATGTCGAAAACAAAACATGACTCGAGAATGCATGGGTGTAATCAGTTTATTGAGGTCAGCTTTATGCATCAGCGACAATTGTGACCCGAAGTTTTCATTTAATTCACACTCGTCATTAATCGTTTGAAGGATTTAATTCATTTAATCAAATGTCTGGTTGATAGCAATTAGCTGTATGTACGTAGGATTGGTGACCCACGGAGTTGACGAAATCCCATCCCGTCAAACCTGTGATTCTGTTCCGCTTTTCATGCACTGATCCACTCGTAATGTCGGGGATAGTGTAGGCCGCTGCAAGATTAACTATTCCCTACCTAGCGAGAGTAGGTCATTGCATTAAATATGGAACAGAGTATCAGGTTTGAAAAGATAGGATTTTGTAAACTCTGTGACCCAGAAAGTTTTTATTTTGTCACTGGATTGCTGTTGCTGTTGCTAATTCAGACTGTTGCTTCGAGCTAAGAATTTCCTGACTCTTAAGCAGCTGTTAGAGTCTATTACAAGAGGGTAAGGAAGGGGTGAATTGCGAACTGGGAAAATGGGATTGAACTTGGGACTGAGATTTGAGGACGGAAAATAAATTGGAATTGTTATTTGTTAAGCACTTCAATATTGGGAATTTCTCTATTTTCCTCATTCGGAGTCTTGATTATTTCAGTGCTTGGAATAAAGATCAGTACCCCCTTCTGAACCCTGTTACAAAAGTAGTAATTGTTTGAGGGGCTACATATCCTCAAGTAAAGAATAGAAGAATGATTTCTCTTGGTTCGACCAAAAGTCTGTTGCAGTGAACTCTCTGGCTTTCATGTTAATTTGATCCCTTTTTCGTCATAGTATTTGCCTGTTTATGTCTTTTCTTGATGTCTCTCTCTTTTCTATGCAGCTTGAATGCGAGGCTTTTGGAAACGAGGTTGTTCTTTACCGCTGGCTCAAAGATGGCAATAGCATCGCAGCTTGGTCGAAATCAGGAAATTTGAATATTGAAAATGTAACGAGGGATGACGCGGGAAGATACGCGTGTTTGGCTACCAATGGAGGTGGAACTATACAGTCTACAAACGCAGAGCTCATTGTTCAGGGTGAGCATCCTTTAGTAATGCAATTCAATTTTTTCTCGCAGGCTAGATAGCTCAGCAATTCCTGGGCGAAATATGTCTGAATTTCTATTTAGGTACGCTAAGGAAAACATTGCGAGGTTTTGAGGTATTTTCTCAGGTCCATCCTACAAAATAGGCCAAGTGCCACATTGGGCCTAAATTCATACCCATTGCTAAGTATTTAGTATAGAAACAGATAAGCATGTATCCCTTTGAGTCAGCAGGTCCACATCAGCTTCAACCTGCCATTTATTGACCAGCTACATCAAATAAAACATTTACGAAGTTTGCATCACGGCTTCTTTAAAACAGTGCTCGATACATAATTTAGAGCGTAATTTATATTGTGAAGGAATGGGTGAAGAGCCTAAATTCTGCATTTCGATGGGCCTGTATCATGGTTAGCAACTCATCAAGAGATATACTTTTCATATGTGTGTTTGTATGTACGAAGTCTTTATCTCAGTTTTCCCTAGAACATTGCTCAATGCATCAATGAAGAGCATAATATATATTCAGGAAAATCGGGAGCATAGCGAAACGAAATCATAGATTACTTAAGCTTTTTGTCTGACACTCAACAGAGTAATACGTCAGAAAGAGAACGAAACAGAAACCTAACTGATTTATATACCCAGATGTGGATCGAAATAGGCTTATCAGAAAAGAGGTGAATGATTGGTATAGTGTGGGAAAACCAATCAACACCCACGTTACAGTGGGCTGACCAATAGGATTACTTTAAGAGTCCTAAGGCGAAAACGAACTCCTTCTATCTACACAATAGGGGGTCCCTGGTTTTTATGTAAACTGATTCCAAAATACCTAAGTGAAATGTGGATGTTTCAGATCTGACTCTTTTCTCCAACAATACATTAAATATGTAACTTTATATGTATCTTTTCTTTTTGCAGAAAAGCCAACATTATTGAAACAACCCCAGAGCAGTACAGTCGAGGTCGGGGGTACTGCTATATTCGAATGTGAAGCGAGAGCAGACCCCCGTCCAGATTATCGGTGGTACAAAAACAACGAGATCTACCAACAGGGGGTTGGTTTCAGAACGAAACGGCTTGTGCTGTCTGAGGTTATACCCAATGATGAAGGGGAGTATATTTGCGAGGCGTTCAACACTGTTGGCAACAAGAAGTCGAAGGTTGCAACACTCAAAGTTGTTGGTAAGAATTTGATTTATTTTGGATCTGCTCAAATTTCTTCCCATGAGTGGTCTGGTCTCTCTTTGTCCCTTTTGTTTACTTTGGTCATGTCTGGTCTCTTTTGTACCCTCTCGGTTCCTTTTTGCTCCTCTTGGTCCATTTTGGTCCTTCTTAGTTTCCTTTTGGTCCCTCCTGGTCCCTCTAGGTCCCTTTCAAAATGTTTAATTGAACTGAATTACCATGCAACATGCTAATTAGCAAACTATCAAACTGTGCGCCTGTAATTTGTGGAATCATTTGCCTGAGACTTGATTGATTCGTTTTTATCTTAAATTATAAACATTTATTTTCTCAGACTTGAAGACGGTGGTTGCTTTGCAAATGAGTCTCAATAATCCAGACGAAGACGGGAAATGCCACTACTTCATACCCACGTCATTCGAGGTTTGTTTTTGTTGAATTCCTACAAATCTACTTTTTCCTCGCCCTCTCACCTGACTTCCGGCATTTCTGACTTCTTGGAATTTCTTATTTCTAATTATTCTAATTTCTAGGAATTTCAGATTTCCAGGGCTTTCGATACATTGCCGTTGGGGAGTCCTGGCGTAATAAGAGTATTTCTATATAAAGCTATTCTTCATCAATTATTGTAATTGCTTCCCTTTTCTGACATCTGTTTTCCAACTACTATTCTGAAGTTCCCTATTTCGCTAGTTTTATTTCCATAGCTAGTGAGATGAACATCCTGGGGGATCTCTGTGCAGTGCTGTGAGGGATATCATCAGTACATTGAAGGGTATCCAGTAGTAGAACAGTCTTTGGATGGTACAAAACTTTAATATAGCCAGAAATATCGGAAACATTGTAAAACGAACACATGGATCACTCAAACATGATTCTGCTATAGACCAACATTTGCTCGACAACCCAGAGTGTGCTAAAGCCTACAGTGAGAATTGCTTTCGAATAATTGGCAGAGCAGGGTCTACATTTCACTTACCTATTTTGGAATCAGTCTACATAAAAACCAGGGATCCCCTATTGTGTAGACAGAAAGAGTTCGTTTTCGCCTTAGGACTCTTGAAGTAATCTTATTGGTCAGCTCACTGTATCGTGGGTGCTGATTGGTTTTCCTACACCAAACCAATAATTCACCTCTTTTCTGATTGGCCTATTTCGATCCACATCTATAAATCAGTTAGGTTTCTGTTTCGTTCTATTTCTGACGTATTACTCTGTTGAGTGTCAGACGAAAAGCTTAAGTAATCTATGTGTTCGTTTCGCTATGTTTCCACAATTTATGGCTATATTGTGTCCAGTAATGTGGGGAACACCATTAGTACTCTTAAAGGGAACCACCCATTTCTATGAAATATGTTCACTACTTTAAGTAGGTATCATCATTACTAAGGAGTATTCAGTACTGTGGAAGGAAACCATAAGCATTTTAGATATTAACTAAACAGTTCTGAACAGCCTCTAATGTACTGATGAAATCCCCCCTGTAGTACTGAACATCCTCCACAGTACTGATGGCATCCCTCTACATTAATTATATCCCCCACAGTACTGAACATTCTTCACAGTACTGAGCATTCCTCACAGTACTGATGATTTTCCCGCAGTACTGAATATTCTCAATAGCACTGAGTATCTTCCACTGTGCTGAACATCCATAATAGTACTGAAAAACCTCCGTAGTATTGAACATCCTCCGGCAGTACTGATTATATCCCCCCACTGTACTGATCAACCTCGATAGTTCTGGTGATAACGTTTACAGTGCTGAACACTTCCACATTGCTTAATATCCTGGATAGTACTGAATAACCCCCACAGTACTGAACATCCTCCACAGTACTGAACATCTCCACAATACTGAACATCCTCCACAGTACTTCACATCCTCCACAGTACTGAACATCCTCCACAGTACTGTTCATCCTCAAAACTACTGAATATCTCTGGTTGATTTACAGAAAACTTTGAGCAAGCTAACAAACAAGACAGTGGCCGTCACCAAAGTCGACAAGACCAAATTCTGCAACATCACTGCCTGTCAGCCAAACCCGTGCAGCCATGGCGGAAAATGTGATTTAACTAAGAAAGGAGTTCATTGCTCGTGCAAAGGGGGCTGGGTCGGAGCCAGGTGTAAAGATGACGTCAACGAATGCGCCGTCGGTTCTGGTAGGAATTTGAATGCATAAATTATCATAAATGAGAAACAAGAAAGGAGACTGGATTCCTGTTTCTCATCCATATCGCCCTGTACATTCGTACATCGAACACTGTGATGAAGATATAGACAATGCAATGCTAATGAGATTAATTATCATATATCATTCTCTCAATAAATCACCCCGTTGTGGTTTTAGATGGTTTTAGGGGGTTGTGCGTCTATTTGACCAAAAAGGCCTCCTAGCTGAGTGGAAAATGTAAATAGCTGTTTAATGATATCAAATCTAGGGTTTGAGCTTGCCTTCAATAGAATTCTGACTCATGTGAGTTTCCCCAGGATAACCCTATTCTAAGGATGGTCATCTCTCTTTCTGCATAGACCATAATTTTTGTCAAACTTAGGCCAGTAGCCATAACGAAGTATTGAAGAAAACACCCAGGAAACATGTCAAACGGCTACATCCCGGAAAGCAAAAACAAATTTAGGCCCAAAACACAGGGCTACAATTTTTTTAAAGTCAATCGGGCACATATCAGTTCTTTTGGCACTCAAGTAGAAATAAAATGAAAAATTTAAATGAATAAGAAGTACAACCCAACAGTTTGAACACGTAAATTATTACAAGTAGTAAGAAAGGTTATTATTATTATTATCTCATTAGCATTGCGTGTCTATAACAGCACCATAAATCTCATTGTACAAAGGTTCAGAGTGATAAAGATGAGAAACAAGAAAGGAAACTGGTTTTCTGTAACTCAAGGTTTCATGCTCTCGCAATCATCAGATAGACTATACTTGTTATCTTTCAGGTTACTGATAGGTAAAATTACTGCAAATCAGCCCCCTAGCGCAAAGGAATCTGGGAAGTACTATCCGAGGATCCTTTGCGAATTCTATGACAATGCTATGCATCCAGGGATGCTCAGGGGGCAGCATTGCATTAATCAAATATTGTAGAACTAATTGGAAAGTGGCCTTTTACATACATCCACTCCCTAACAGAAGTAAATAAAAATATCATTATTATTATTTTTATCTTTAAGGTGATTGCATCAATGGGAAGTGCAACAATGTCAACGGGTCTTACTGGTGTGCCTGTCCTAAAGGAAAATCAGGAAAGAACTGCCAACTCTCCGTATCCGCATGTGCTGGAAGCCCTTGCAGTGCTGATCACGTGTGTTTACCACTGCCTAAAGGTCCTCGAGGAAATTACACATGCATTCCCAAGATGCATAAATTTGCACTGACGATTGAACTGGCTGGTGGCTGGGAGGAGCACATGAAGTACATTGTGGAGGAGGATCTGAATGAAGCTGTTCAGAACTGGAAACCACCAGTGAGTATAAGTTACAGTAGTGTCCCAATTACAAGAAACATTGATTTAAGACTGAACTGGACTGATTTCTGATATATAATCATCATTCTTATAAGAAACACCTATTGATTTCAAAAGAGAAGCGTCATAAAGGCCTCAAACATGATATTGAAAATAGTTTTTCTTATATGCGAGAAACTACTGTATTTGTGGGAATATTTCCAGTTAAAAATCCCTTCCTCGCTATTGGTTTTTGGAAAATTAGTTGGTTGAGTCCTAAGCTTTTAGCAACTAAACAGCCAGTCTAGTTGCACAGTAACAGGGGCGAATCCAGGAAAAATCTGACTACTGCTGAATTTGGTCCAAGTTGCAGAATTATCAATATGATTATCTTAGTGCTTGAATTAGAAGAAAGAAAAATACTAGGACTAAAAAATCTTACCACGACTCGAGCTGTGGAAGCAGTTGTCTGGATCCGCCCCTGCGTAGTTATTGCACTGATAGGTGAGATATGTTTTTGATAGAATGAATTTCTAATTCAATGATCAACTCTCAATATGTCTAATGATTTAAATGAATCCACTCAGTATTGGACACTTGAGCCCCCCCAAATATTTTCAGTAACAATAGCTTTTTGTTCTAGAACAATAAAATATGCCGCATGGTTCATTTCAAACAATGGGCTCGCCCCTCCCCTCAATAATTCCTAAAGTGTCCGCCACTGAATCCCTTTTGTTTATGATTTACTTTATCCATTCAACAGAGCTCCCGAAGAAGACGAAGCGTCACCCAAGCCACTGACTTCCGGTCTTGCGTAACAAGGGTCACAGGGGTACAAACACAACAAGATAACAAAGTCAATGTTGAGTACGTGTTCGTCTGTCCGAAAAACGTCCAGAAGAATATATCGAAGAGTTCTGACTACCTCTGTAGGAATATGCTGAACACAATGGGCAAATCAAAAGATTGCAAAGTTGAAGGGGGAGTGTTGACAACTAAGTCTCCTGCTGTAAAGTTGCCAGTGGTTAAGTAAGTTGCTACTGTTATTTCCCATTTTGAACCACGCTCTCTTGCACAAAGTGACTCTTGTCAAGCCCTAAAACATGCCCCATAACCCCGTGGGATAAGTGACCAAGTGGCTTAAGCAGTTTGCTATATATAGCCAGAAATATCGGAAACATAGCGAAACGAACACATAGATTACTTAAGCTTTTCGTCAGACACTCAACAGAGATAATACGTCAGAAAGAGAATGAAACAGAAACCTAACTGATTTATATACCCAGATGTGGATCGAAATAGGCCAATCAGAAAAGAGGTGAATGAATGGTGAATGGTTGATTGGCCTTTTTCTGATTGGCCTATTTTGATCCACATCTGGGTATATAAATCAGTTAGGTTTCTGTTTTGTTCTCTTTCTGACGTATTACTCTGTTGAGTGTCAGACGAAAAGCTATAGTAATCCATGTTTGCGCTTCACTATGTTTCCGATATTTCTGGCCATTTTGAAGTTTTATACCTCCAAAGACAGTTTGCTTTATGTAACTTAAGTTAAGCTTGGTCGAAGTTGGCTTTCATGGTTTTGACTAAACAACTGACTCTATCGTTTTTCGTAACGAACATTAAACTAGGTAGGGGTCTCATACCCCTGCAAGAAATTAAGTCTCTGGCCTTTCGCTGGCTAGTACCTTAAACATAAACTTACTTGCTTACTTACTTGTTTACTTGAAGACCATAAACCAATGAAAATTAAAACTATAACTGTACCTAGTATGTTTAACATATACCCACCCATTCACAAAAAAGAATAGGAGTATCAAATATACTACGACATAATTTACTGCTTTATGTAGTGATGAAGTGCGTATGGCATTTCGCAGGCTTGTATGTTTAAAATAAACTCACTTTCTAATTAATGTTTGAAGCAAATCCGCCAGAGACATTCTTATTTAGGACCACTTTGACTATTTTTCTGGCTCATGAAATGATGTGTGAAAAACCAGATTTTTGAATTTGAAACGTCTTATGAGGCCAAGCTATGGTGATTTGTTTTAAATAATTCATCAAGAGACCCCATGTAACAAAAGGTTCAGGAGTGATGTGGAACTATTGTCGAAGTCCGGCTAATTGGGATTTTAGAAATTTTCCAGCCACCCCATTTCTCTCTATATTCCTGGGTGAAATAATTTACAGATTAAACACTTAAGTTGATAGACAATACCCAAAAAATGGTTTTTTTCAAAACAACTCCTTATCCATTTATCGAAATTTATACTGAAGAACTCTTTTAATCCTCTATTATCAGACTATATTATTTTTAGACTGCCAAAGGTTGGTTACGTGTCTAAAAATGATTTAGATCAGAAACAAGAAAGGTTCTGAGAAAAGAAAGCCAGTCCCCTTTCTTGTTTCTCATCTATATCGCTCTGTACTTCTGTACATCGAGCACTATGATGTAGTTGTAGACTAAGCAATGCTATAGAGATGTATTATCTTCTTGTTTCCAATCTATATCGCTCTGTACTTCTGTACATCGAGCACTATGATGTAGTTGTAGACTAAGCAATGCTATAGAGATATATTATCTTCTTGTTTCCAATCTATATCGCTCTGTACTTCTGTACATCGAGCACTATGATGCAGTCACAGACTAAGCAATGTTTTAGAGATATATTATCTTCTTGTTTCCAATCTTTATCCCTCTGTACTGCTGTACATCAAGCACTATGATGCAGTTATAGATCAAGCAATGCTATAGAGATATATCATCTTCTTGTTTCTAATCTATATTGCTCTATACTTCTGTACATCGAGCACTATGATGCAGTATTAGACCAAGCAATGCTATAGAGATGTATCATCTTCTTGTTTCCAATCTTTATCCCTCTGTGCTTCTGTACATCGAGCACTATAATGCAGTTGTAGACTAAGCAATGCTATAGAGATATGTTATCTTCTTGTTCCCAATCTATATCGCTCTGTACCTCTGCAAATCTAGCGCTATGATGCAGTTGTAGACTAAGCAATCCTATAGAAATGAATAATTATTTATGATATGATATACCTTTCTGTCGCAGGTTCAAAATAGAGTTAGTTGTGCGAGACAAATCCAGTGGAGTGGCTCTCGGAGCAACTGAAGCATTGGACATTCTACAGAAAGATGAAGTTTTGGGCAAGCTGGCAAACCAAAACATCAAGGTGCAACATGCTGCACAAGGTATGAGTACATCCATGCTATTATTTAATTGTTTTTATTTATTATTCAATGTTTACTTAATTACTTAAAGCCTTTAGGCATTTGTTATGTAAATATGTAATCTTGATGTCCTTTCTACGCTGTTGTGCTGGCCAGTCTTGTTTCCTTAGAGTCTCGTTCTCATATTAGGCCTTTAAAAAGATGACAGCTTGTGTTTTGTTTCACAAGGTATGAGCATTTTTTGTGCCTTCAGCAAAATAAATAAAATAAGACAAAACCTTGGACTGGAATTAAAAGACTTGGATTATAACTTCGTTGTTTTATTTGTCTTTAAACGGCTTTCGAAGATACCAAAACAGGGCAAAACCTCAAAAAGGCATTGTTTCGATTGAAACCACTTCGAAAGGCATCTTTGAGGTAAATTGGGGTCATATTAGTCACTTTTCATGGAACATACTCTTGCGTAAAGGGAAATGAAGCACTCGATTGTATCTTAGCAAAGATGGATAAATTGGGAACTGAGATTTGCCTTTTAAAAACTGAGAAGGAGGGACTAGACTTCTTTGGACTGAGATTTTGGAATGAAAAGGTGAATTGGGATCGGTACTTTAAACACGTCAATACTGGGAATTTCTCTATTTCCCTCACTAGCATTTGGATTTTTGTTTATCTCAGTGCTGGGAATTGGGATGATACCCCCCCCCCCCCTTCAGGACCCTAACCAAAGGTTTAAAGAAAGGAATAGTTATGAGCAACAAAAAGCACAGGAAAGTTTTCATGAAAGGTCCAGTATTTTCAGATGTTGAGTAATGTCTAGGATAGTTCTAAGATTCTCCAGATTAATATTTCATCATGTTAGATAACTTTGTTTATTTCATTATATTATTGTGGAAAAATTAGTTTGAACATACATTTTAACATGATGTAAGGCCTGTTAACCCAAATATTATGGCAAGCCTAAAAGTATCCATGTAAAATTGGACCTTTTGTTTCCCAGAAAATCTATGCATTTTGCTTAGCAATTATAAACTATTCTCATTGCATTGTTTTAGCTTACTTTCTCTTTACTTTCAGCTTACAAAACACCAGGAAAGCAAACAGGTATTCCATTATTGTTTATCACTTTAGAATATTAGATATTTCAGAATGGCTTAACGGAAAAAAGTGCTGGATTTTCGGCTGTTTTTCTTACAACATGAAAATGATTTGAGCATGTCTTGAACCAATGACCTTACCCCATGATAATAGATGATATCCCCACATTACTGAACATCCTCATCAGTACTGAACATCCTCCATAGTATTGAACATCCTCCACATTACTGAACATCCTCCACATTACTGAACATCCTCCACAGTACTGAACATCCTCCACAGCGCTAAAAATCCCCCACAGTACTAAACCTCAACAATACTGACCATCTTCTACAGTAATGTACATCTTCCGTTGTACTGAAAATCTCCCAAAGCACTGAACATCATCTACAGTACTGAAATCTTGTAGAATACTTAAAATCCTCCACAATACTGAACATCCTCTACTGTACTGAAAAACGTTCACAGTACTACCGTCCACAATACTGAGCATCCTCTATAGTACTGAATATCCTCCTCAGATCTGATCATCTTCTACAGTACTGAACATCGTCTAAAGCACTGAACATCCTTTATACTGCAATGACGTTTCCTGTGGTGCTTACTGCATGGCATCTTCTACTAGGGATCCATAGAACAACTAGACAGTTTTTTCTATCAGTTTGCAGACTAAACCTATATCGATTTCAATTGTTTTGTTTCATAGGTAAGAAAGACAGCAACTCCACAACTGTGGCAATTTCCGTCTCCGCTGGTATCATTGCATGCCTTGCCATTTTAGCACTGGGTGTCTATATCACCATTCGCCGGTATGTATATCTCATCTCACCGTTTTGATTGGTTGACTTATGACCAACAGATTACATCTACAGATGACAAACCTAACCTAAAACTGCTGGATTAGATTTCACAAAGATACGACATGATATATGAAATGAATATCTTGAAATGAATTGAATTATCTCTCGAGAACCTTTATGGTTTATCTCAGTGTCCTTGACAACATATATTGTAATTTTATTAATATTTCAGTACTTTGTAATACAAATTATTTTTTATGTATACTTAGATATTTACCTGTAAGATTGTTGTTCAATTAAATGGATTTGATTTGATTTGATTTGATCAATTCACTAATCACTTTCATCTCTATTGTACCTAGATATACACATCTGGTTATGACTATTAGTTAGGTTTCGTTTTCTTTCTCTATCTGATGTACTAGTCTGAAGAGTGTCAAACGCAGAGCTTCAGTGTTTATTATGTTTTGCTACGTTTCCAATTTTCTTCGCCTTTGCAAGCTTTGTAAAGATCAAAAGACTGTTCTGACGTTCCACTCTGATGAGTGTCAGATGCAAAGCTTTAGTAGTTATCATGTTTTGCTACGTTCCAGATTTTTCTTGCCATACTCAAGCTTTGTACCGATCAAAGACTGTTGTGATATTACACTGAGTCTCAGAAGCAAAGCTTAAGTAGTTTATATGTTTTGCTAGGTTTCGAATTTTCCTCGACATCCTCAAGTTCTGCACCGATCAAAGACTTTCCTGACGTACTACTCTTATGAGTGCCAGACGCAAAGCTTTCGAAGTTATTAGGTTTCGCTATTTTCCTCGTAATTCTCAAATTCCGGGCTTTTTATGATAAAATCTATTTTCCCTTAAGAGTTTTCCATATGATCTTACCAACAACAACAACAGCAACATTTGAAAATAATCTTCTATTTACTTGCAGTAAGCGTAACCAGGATATTACGACATCGAAGACAATGGCAGAGCGGATCGCACGACGCAGACAAAGCAAGGAAGATCTTATTAGAGCTGATCTGTCAATGAACACTATTGTGAGTATTTTAACAAGGGAGGATTCTAATTTATTCATCTCGATTCTGCAGAGTACAGATCTTAATATTGAGCAGCCCCTGAACCAGCATTGCGTATTATTGAGATGAGTGTAAAAATAGGGGGCGTATGCCTCTCATCCCATATCTCCTTGGATCCGGCCCTGATTTAGATTAGAAGAGTTTTTATTTTTCCTGCATCAGAGCAAATGTTCTCGGATCCCTTGCCTGTCCAAAAGAAAACTTTTACCATCACAGATTGCAAAATTAACATACTCCCCTCCTTCTCCTCTTTGTCCTTATGAACAGTCTCCACTCCTTATTTTTATCCTTTGCCAATTATTTAGGAGACACGGGTTCTCTGCCACAAATGCTGCCTAGTGTTTATGTTGCAGCTTTATTCTCGGGATTCAGCCCTTTCATATCTTCATAAGAAAGAACTCCGTGATAACAACCAAAAATACAATCCACTGTAAACAGTGGTGTAAAAGGAGATGTATTGCTGATTGGTATCTGGCTTCAGCGTGGTCAGAATTTTCCCTACGATATATACCTCCGTCATGTCAACTGAATTGAGATTTGTGTGTATTTTCAGGGTGGTGGAAGCAGAAACATGGGATTTGCACGTGAGCCCAGTTGCCGTGATAGCTACACAATGATGGAAGACACGTTTATGTACGACGCTCCTGGCAAGCTGATGAAAGAAGCAGAGACGAACAAGTCTGAAGAGGTAACTGCATAACATATTCATTTCCATCTTTCTATCTCTATCAAACCCCAGCTCTAACACTAAACCTAACATTGATTTTAAAACAAACCCAAACCCTAACCCTGGACGAAACATTAACTGCAACCTTAACACTAACCCCAAACCGAACACTTACCCCAACCCTAACACCAATCCTAACCCTAACCCCAACTCTAACACTAGACCTAACCTCGATTCTAAAACAAATCTAAACCCTAATCCTAACCCCAAACCGAACTCTTACCCCAACCCTAATCTGAAACCGAAATCTTACCCCTACCCTAACACCAATGCTAACCCCAACTCTAACCTTAGTCAAAACCCAAATCCCAACCCTAACATTAATCCTAAACCTAACACTAACCCTAAGCCCCAATCTTAGTACCTTGATTCTAATTCCAACCCTAACTTGAACCCTAGCACTAATCCCAACTCCAACCTTAACCTTAACGAACAAGTCTGAGGAGGAAACCACATATATGGATTTCAATCTTTCTTTCTCCATTAGCTAAATCCTAACCTTAATACTAACACTAACCCAGACCCCAACCCTGATCCCAACTCCAACTAATTTTAACCCCAATTGTAAGCTACACTAACCTTAACTCCAACCCCAACGTTAGCCAAAACCCTTACCGCAACCCTAGCACTTACCCTAACCCAAACTTTAACCCCAACCCTTACGTGAATCTTACATTGATCTCGTTTTGTTTACAGACATCTTCTGCTACCAAGGAAGAGTAACAATCGCAGTATCCCGTCAAGTAAGGTAAAACTGAATTCTCATTCCGGATGATTCCAAGTAATAGACACATCAGTGATTATTCCAAGGTTGATTTGATGGTGTTTGTTTGAGTTGTAGAAAGTATTGTCGATCTGTAAATTGAAATTTGTGGATTTGAAAAGATATCTTCGCTCTTTGATAAATAAGATGCAATTTAGACACAAGGCTAAATTTTCAATTCTCAAAAGGTAAAAAAATTCTAAAATTGCAAACGTGATAATCATCAAAGAAACGTATTTTTGTAACGAAAGACACCTTAGTTGGTTTCTTTAGAATCGAAAGGAAAGCTAGTGCAATCTGTTATAAACACGAAATTCTCTCTCAACCAATCTAGGAGTCTAACATTTCAAAAGTTTTGAGAAAATATTGCGCAAAGAACTGTCTGGATATTTTTCTTTTACGTAATACCTCAAACTTCTACATTCAAACCTCCACATTCAAACCTCCACATTCAAACCTCTACATTCAAACCTGTATTTTTGGAGTTGTAAATTTTCCTTCGAATGATCACTGGTACACTTGTATGCATGCAGATTACAGCGTATAATTTATTTAATTGCAAGATCCCACGCTATATTTGGTTGAACAAATCCACGCAAGCTTGTCTTGTATTGTAATGTTATTTTGTTGCACTGTATAAATGAAAATCACAATAACATTCGAGAAGTTATTAAGTGCTTTTCTTTTTCATTTTCTTCCATACTTTATTTTGAGTTGGTACAATGCTGGCTTAATCATAGTTTAGTATGCTATGGTCTATGGGCTATTAGATTAGGGGTTGGGCTATTTAGCTATTAGGTTTTCTGCTATGGGTTAGTTGGTTAGGGTTAATGTTCGGTTATGGGTTATTTGGCTGTAGACTATTTGGCTATGGACTTCTTAGCTATGAGCTATTTTGTTAGGGCTTAGGGATTATAAAAGTACGGATCATTGGAAGATTGAAAGAATGGCGTTCTTTCTTTTTGTGCTCATCCTGGTCCGGTTTTTAACTATTTCACAAAATGTTATACGCGCTAGTATCTATAATCACCGTGAAACTAAAGTGGTTGTTGTCGCAAAAATCAGCGATTTTCGACGTCTGAATATTTAGTTATGCCATTTACGTCGTTTTTGAGCAGCTTTTTGGACAACATGTACATAATTACATGGTGCAGAACCTGACTCAGTGCCATGGATGGCTGATTGAAGTCGAGAAGTCGTAAAATCACGAAGACATCCAGCAACTTAATTCTGTGGTAAGTGCCTACTTAGGCCCATTATTGATTTTGAGAATCGACCAGCCCATACCATCTACCAATTATTCCTCGGAGCGATATGAATATTTTGACGTTATTTTCAAACTTGATGACGTCACTGATGACATCATTTATCACGTGAGCACTTGCAAACCCCATACATAGGCCATAGAAAGTTGCCCCTTCAAGACCCTCCGCTCCAAGACCCTCAGCTGATGTGCTGAATACAATTGGTTTCAAAACAAGGGGTTATATATTTGATTCAGTATCGCTTGCATAATTCTAAATGTGTCATTTTGGGAACCGAATTTTTTGAACCTAACAACTATTAAACAAAATGTCATTCATATCTGGTTCACGCTTGAAAGAATTCTTCAAATAAAATTCTTATATGACATGAAACGTCAGTACAAATGAAATATAACAAAAATTGTATCACCTTTTTCTAAAATAAAAAGTTTACATTTTCATTTCTACTCTACTGCAAGTCTTATTCACTGGTGAGGTTGATAAAATCAGTTTATACATGTTTAGGTAGTTAATGCCTGGTTCGTGCTTGAAAGAATTCTTCTGAAAATATTCCAAAACATCAGCAAGGCTTGTCACATTTGCGTTGGTGGTGTGATTCCAATCAACTGAAAAGAGTTCAACATCACCTGTAACGTGAAATAGAGCAATTAATTGAAACTTAAAGCAATCTCACAATAATGCCTAGTTTCCAAATAATCGTAATGGTTGCAAAATTATTGGCAATGCATCTGCAATCATTGCAGACTAGTGTTTCGTTTGCAAAAGGAATCAGTAACTAGGCACAACTAGTTGACTATGGAACTGAATTTTGTGGACTAGTTTTAACTCTGGCAACATTGGACAATAGCGCCAGAAAATTGCAGATTGATGCTAAAGGCTTACTCTTCTTGCTTTGCTTCTTGCTTACAGTTTTTCAAAACAGCTGAGTATTTTGAAATTTGGTGATGGAGAAAATTACATAGAAATAATTCCATCTCATAATGGCTAAAATTCTGCTGAAAATAGACAGCTGAAAATCATCAAATTGCTGTACATGGTTCCTTTTTTAAACTCCTTAAAACTCAACAGCTTTGCATCTTCTTTCTGAGCAAATGGGCTTATTTATTGTGGTAGCAAAGAGTTTTAGTCTTTCAAAGTGATACCTGCTTTATGGCAATGACCAGATATATTCTTGCAAACATCAGGGGAAATAAGTGAGGCCTTGGATCCTGGTAAAAAGAAAAAGTTAAAAGTGTTGATTTCTCAACCTTTCCAAGGAAAACATTTGTCCATAGATTATTGAGCTGCAATTCTTTCAATCAGGTGTTAAAGTTCAATATGGGTCAAAATAATTTTCCAAGGGACTAAACTCAAAATTTTTGTTTCTTTCATTCATTAGGTTGGCTGTTCTTGACTTTTCTTTCATCTTACTAGGGTTTGAAAGCATGTTAGTAGTACACCTTCTATGGTTCACTTGATTTATTACTCTGGTCACGTGAACGAGTCTGCCTTTGTACAGAAGCATTTTGATTCAAGCAATTATAATTATTGAAGTAGCCCTTCGAAAAATCTGGCATAGACCAGATATCACAAGCTAAGCTTGGACAAATGGTAAACTTAAATCTACAAAAAAGCAAAACATTTAAAATACATGAATTTCAAGTTTCCTCACCAGCAGAATTTTTATTTGGTGATAGTAAGAACTGAGATCCTTTGCCAAGCTTGTCAGAAATAAGCAAATCTGAAAATTAATAAATATTTTTGTGCAATTAGCAAAAGCAAGCAAGCAAGCATATTTACTTGTTCAAGTTTAAGTTAACAAGCAGCTTGTGCCCGGGAATTAATATTCTAGCACTAATTTACTGACTTCAGAAGGGTTGACAGCAGAGTTAACTACCGGTCCACCATTTGTGGACTTGAGCCCACAAGATTTCACTATATAGATTCAAAATGAATTGCAGATGGGGAAAATCCTTTTAACTAATAAACAGAGAAGAGTAGAAAAAGGGGTTCTCATCTCATCACCAGATTTTCATGTAAGGATTCAACTTCCACAGCCAGTAGTGAACCAAAAATCGTTAACTTCAATAAGCAGAGAATAAGTACTTTTGTAAGTAAATCTTTGCCTTCAGGAACCCTACCAAGAGAACAGGGTTGGTTTGGACCAACATACCAGCCCGTCCAGGGTAATGAACCCTTGAGAGTTCCCTTTTAATTTGCTTACCTTATTTGTGCTTGGATTGATGAGAAAACCATTTGATGACGTCAGTGTCCCGGCGTTATTAACCAGTATTGGAAATTGAAGAATGTATTTAACAAATAGCCTCCACTCTGCCTGCAATAGACAAAATTAAAATGTAAATTTCAGTGGCAGCTAAAAAACACAATTTGTTGTGGTGCGTGGAATGTTTAGGTTAAAGGACCAAGTAAATAATCTATTATCTATCTATAAATTTACTTCAAATTTGATAGTATGGCTCTAGGCTTAACTCAAAATCACAGGCCTATTGATTGGTCTTAGTCTTTCTTTAAAAAAGTTTAGCCGTACACCCTTCCACAACCATCGTATCACAAAATCCCTCTTGACTTTGAGAATTGACTCAAGGCTTTGTAATTTGCTGAGGAACTTTGAAAAAGAAATCTCAAAAGGTAGAGTTCTTCGATTATTGCTCTTGTACTCTGGTAAAGAGTGATGGGAATTGCTGCTGCAAGGTCCTCAAGCATGGTCACGTATTATGATTGATTTATAGGTTAAACCTTCCACACATCTTGAAGTTTGAGGTTAAAGGGAGATAGTTTAGTGAAATTTCTGAAGGCCTTCATGTAGGAGTGTGCCAGCTCGATAGGCTAACCCTTAAAAATTCACCAGAATCGGCAGATTTTTTTTCTTGTTTTTCATTCAACAATCATGCAGTAACTAATGTATTTCTAATGAGCACATACACAATAAAAAGCTATGGAACATGGAACAATTGAAATGCCATTTTGTCCAAGAAGGTATATTCAGAGAAAATGTCATACAGGAATTACTTTGCATGTACGATTATGTATCATTGTATGGAACTTTCTTTTACGTTCTTAAGTCGCAAGGCCTAAGTTACGTTCTTAAGTTGCAAGGCCTAAGCATACCTCTTCTCTCAAACATGAGAACTCAACATCTTCGGCATCTGGAAGAGGAGGATAATTCCCTGAAATGAAAAGAAGAAGTCTTAAAATTGCACATTTTACAGATTTATTGCCTAGTAAGATATTCTCTGCTCTAGAGTAAGTGATCGCAATGTTCAAAGGTGAGGTCAACCTGCTGATAGCATGATACACCGTTGCAAATTCCCATTCTTTACCTGAGTATAAGAGCAATTAAGCAACAGTCCTACCTTTTGATACTTCTTTTTCAAAGTTCCTCAGCAAATTACAAAGTCTTGAGTAGTTGTAGAGAACAAATAAACTCTCTCTGGATGAAGTATATTCGCCATTAGATCCAGCTGCTTTGAAGCTTATCTAAAACAAAAATTAAGAATAGTATAAATGCTAAGCAAACACACAAATGACAAGCCACAGCTTTAATGGCTATTAGCTATGTTGCCAATTTTCCTTTCCATCTTCAAGTTCCGTACGATTAAAAGTCTGTTCAATTAAAAACAATAGGTTGGATTTTATTGTAGAAATGTCACATGCTCCAGTTTTAGTAAGACTAGCATATTAAATAAAAACCTATTCATTTGAGACTTACTTTATTTCGTAAAGGACTCAAAAGAATATCAAACTTGATGCAAGCCAGAGAAACATTACGAATCGTGCCTTCCCAGTCTTCTCCTGAAAGTCAATAAAAGCAGAGTTACTGCATTGCATTTAATGCCAGGACCAGTGGCGTGGGTTGTCATCACTGCAAGTATAGGTAACAATACAAAAGAATAATTGATTTTCAACCATAAATAACTCAACGAATCATATATTCATTATCTGTAGGATAACAAATAATAATATGGCACATAGCTCCAATATTAATTCAAATAGAATTGTACAAGTAGCAGTGGTCTAGCGGTAGAGTACACGCCACTTTGTGTAAAGTTCATGGGTTCAGACTAGGGTTGATTCGTACCAAAGACTTGGAACTCAATACCTCTCTACTTAACACTCAGCAAGAAGAGATGGATTGAGGGTTAGTGGTTCTCAGGCCAGGATAAGAGTATCACCCACAATAAGATTGCAAGTTAGGTATGCTTGGGCAAGGAGCAGCAAATGAAACATTATTGACTTGACATATGTTTGTCCTACTTTACCTTTAACTTCAGAGCCATATCTTGCCATGTAAGCTTCGCGAACTTCATCACATTTGTATCTGTAACCAAAAAAAGATAATTAACGGTCTTTGATCCGTACAGAACTTGAGGATTGTCGAGAAAAATTGGGTATAATGATCCTTTAAGTTTTGTTTTTGTTCTCTTCCTGAAGTACTACTCTGATGAGTGTAAGAAGCAAAGCTTTAATTGTTATTACCTTTTGCTATGATCTTCCTCTCCATCAGTGAAGAAGTTTATGAAACACATATCAATAATACAAACAGGGCAATAAAATATCTATGATACAAGTAGCTGAGGAAGGCTTTGAGGTGGAGCAGGAAGATTGACTGCCTCAAATGGACAGGTTTATCTGAAGTGACTTTGAAGTAAAGTATTTTCTTAAAGAGGGGGGATAAGAAAATAAAAAATGCAAACCTCAGGTACTGCTCAAATTCTTGCATCTGGTTTTCTCCTTTGTCACTTTGAAGTGTTGAACATGGTCCGCAAGGACACATCATCTGTTGTGAAATAATTACCATCAGTGGTCATAGAAAGAAAACAAACACACAACAAAACTTTAAATCACAGGGGCTAGACTGACTAGTACATGAGATTTCTTCTTTTGCTTACCTCATTCACAAAGCTGATACCCGAAAATACGTCTTAAAAAAGAAAGTGAGAAAAATTCAGCAAAATTGAACTAAATTTAGTGACATTTAACATAAACTTTATAAAAGATAATGACTTAAACAATACCCAACTTACTATTTCTTGAAAATTGTCACTTTGATCACCTACTAGCTTCCAAACTAATGAGGCAATTTGGATATCCCATGTTAGTTTTAAGGGTGCTACGTGAAGAAGAGTTACGTCCTAGAAAAAGATGGGGAACAAATGAACTTTTACTCAACATTTGTAGATACTTCATCAAACTTCTGGTTAGCTAAATTCAATTGGAAGGTATATGATTGGAAGGAAAATAAGCAGAATGAACTTAAGAAGGAGCAGGATTCCGTAAATCAATCAATATAATTCTTCAGAATGAAAATTACCCTAGTAGAAGTAGAACTCGGACCCACACCCTCTAGATCAACCTCTAGATTGGTTGTTGGTTTGAGTCCTACTCAGGTCATTTTCATTATCATAAATTATCTTGATAAGCAGAACATCATAGTTTGTTAGGTTCTTGATTCGTTTCTTTCAAAAACAAGAGTGCAATGGTCTGGAAAACTTTTGTTTCATTTACCTGCTTCATTCTGGAAGCTGAACTGGTCTTAACTGTGCACAAAAATGGCTAGAATTAGGAAATAGTCGAATGAATGAACCAAGATGTTGTCCATCAAATTATTGATTAAACTACTCATAAATCAAATAAGAAGGTACCTTGCTGGTAAAATCAACGCAAGAGCATGAAGCATTATGCTCTAGTAGACAGGCATCTGTTATGTAAGACTTGATCTGTTTGTTATCTTGTTGCACTAAAACAAATCAGGCAGAATTGAATCTATTTTAATCTATCATCATCATCATCATCATCATCATCATAATCATCTCAACAATCACGATTTCATAATAGATTCAGCCACTCTCTTTTTTTGCCCCTCCCTAATTCAGTATCTCTTTTAATAAAGTCCCTCTCTCTGACTTCCATATGTAGAAATCTTGCCACTACTCTGATATAGTAACCACTAAAGCTTGTAAACCAAATGACCAGAGAGTATATGGAATCAGTAATACATTATTATTCCATCTCAAATGTAGCTTCTTGCTACCTGACATCCAAAATGATAGGGAAAAGTAAACAACAACAAATATTTTGGGGCTTTGTCTGTTGCTGAGTTGTAATCTAGGTTATGCCTTGTGAGCAAGAAGTTGGATTTACAATGAAGGGATTTCAGAATTACCTTTAATTGACTTGATATTCTTGTCAAAGCAATGACATCCTGTGCAGAAAATGGCACTTGGTTAGAAATGTAAAGAGTGTTTGGAATGGAAATCAATGGTGTTTTTTTAAGAGGCAAAGAGAACCATTTTCTTCTTGTAGGAGGGTTAAGATAGGATAAACAATTTAAAAAAGAAAATCATCTTTACTACAAGGACCTATTATATGCTTCAAAGTATTCATGCTCTAAACTATTACTCGATTTGCAGTACAATAACTCTTAAGGCATGATCTAACACAGGAAATTGAATTTTACCAGAGCAGGCTATTGCAATGGACATATGCAACCACTGGGTCTCAAATAAGGGTTGTTGCAACCAAAAAGGTTTTTGGGCAATTTTTGGGTACTTAGTCGATAACAAAAGTTTATTGTATAAAGTTCCGAACCTGTTTTCTTTTCAAGATCTTGCAGATATCTTCCAAGATCAAGCACAATGTCATTCTCGCATCTTTTATCTTCCAACATTTCATCCTTTCCTGTGTCCCTATATTGACTTTTTCTGCACCTAGTAATGAATTCACTCTCCAGTGCTTCTGAATCAGCACTCTTTTGTGGTTCACTCTTGCTGGGACTTTTGCCATGTTCTTCTTGGTAAAAACATTCTTTATTTCGGATGTTCTTCAACTCATGACAGGTGTAGCTAGAAATAAAATTACATCATTTCAAGAGAGCCTTTCACAAACAAATACAAAGCTAAGAGAGGTAGGTATAGGTCTACACACAAGCGCAAAATAGTATTTGTGTTCTAGCCTGCTAGCTGGGTTTGACTGGTCCATGAATTTGTCTCCTCTATGTCTGTCTATCGTTAAGAGAGGTTATAGATCCATCAGCGTGATATCTGGTTCCACGGATTAATATGTAAATTTAGTAGTAGAGGAGAGGTTGTTTCCTCCTCAGCCAGGAACCTATTAATACAACTAGGTTAAGCTGAAAAATCAAATTAGATTATTTGAATGAAAATGACTTCAGTAGGACTTGAACCCATGACCTCAACATAGGAGAGGTTGTAAGTTTGAGGAGAGGTTGTGAGTTTGTGCCCTACTTAGGTCATTTTCATTCTCAGAAATTATCTTTATGCATGATTTTCCAAATCCTGCTTCTTCTCAAGTTTTAATTAGGCTGAAAAATTTCTTACCCATTTGCCTGGTAAAGGTTTTTCAAATGTTCTGTTGCAATAGTCACTCTAACATCTTCCAAAGTCAACCGATCAGAATTACATGTGAAAGACTCAAAGTCATGTGCAGCTAGTCCACTTTCATTCTCAGTCACCGAATGCAAAACCAAGATTTCTTTCGTTCTATTCCCAGTATGTCCATATTTCTCTTTCGATTTGCAAACATCAGTGATAAATGTCTTCATAGATTTTTCTCTATCAAGGCTTATATGCAACTCGGTATTTTGTTCGTTCTTCTTGATTGCGTTTATAAGACAGTTTTTCAACAAAGTACAATCCAACTTCTCATCTCTAGGTAGTGATCTCTTGGCCTGAAAAACATTGTTTTAGTTGTAGGGGAAATTTCGCTTCTTTTAGTAAGCAGTTACTGTGATATACCCCCACTCCCTAAGTCTAAACTCATAAACCTTGATTTCCCATGGGTAGATAGACATTAAACCGCTCAAAATATTTTATCCTATTTGTCCTAGTCTAATTAATTATGTCATGTGTTGGAAAGGTTCATTGCTGTACATTCAATGAGTGGTAGTGCAATTGGGTTGCTTGACATCACGGTCGTAGAGCACTAGAAAACTAATCTAGGAGGCGGCACAATAGTTTTGCAAGGATTGGCCTTTTTAAGGATTTACAGTATTTACAGCTGCTGGCAAGCGGAATGCGGTATAAGCAAGATAAATAGGAACTGGATCGGAGAATAAGAATATAACCTCAGCAATTTTGGATACGATTGCTATAAACTGGGGGCAAGATGGCGGTATGACAGTACGGTATTGTGCACCCTTATCCAGAGGTTGTGGGTTTGGGTCCCACTCGATAGCATTTTCGTATTATCTCCATTGTTTGATTTGAAGTTATGTCTGTTTAAGAGGTGTTAATCTATAGTAGCATATTTGGCTTACATAAAACCCAGACCTGGAAAAGGACTTGACTGGTTGGTTGAATGACTACCCTCTCAGGCCTCACCAACCTGAGCAATCAATGCATGTTTCTTTAGATGTTTCACAAAAAAGGGTTCTACCTTGAAACCTAAATCTCGAACATTGACATATAAATCAACCCCTTTTTTCTTGAATTTCTTCTCGCTTGGCACTTTCAGGGGAAGATTTTGCAATCGACAGCTTTTCATTATTTTGGCTATTTTGGGTAACTCAATAATGTCATTTGTCGAATTCTGATTTTCTCCTTGATTTTTGACTTTTTCGGTGGGATCAGTGACACAACCATCACTGTATTCTTGCTCGATGAAATCTACAAGATTTTGCAAATCATTTTCTATCTGTAATAAGTAATCCATTGCTTCCCTTTCGATCATAAACAGCACTTCTTTACCTCTTAAATGTAATGTACAGCAATGCATGTGATGCTTGCTTAATTATTATAATTTATTATAATTTATGTAAATTATTCGAAGGCTGGAGCTCATTAGCTGAACTTTCAAAATGGCAGCAACTTTTGCAGTGCGAAAAGTTTTCAAGGACCTGTTTGCCACAGCCGCACCAAAGGTAATTTCGATCGTAGATTAGATGCTTTATAAGTCTGTTCATTTTCACAAGCTGTTTGCTTGTGAATGTAAAATTAAGTGGAGAAGAAATAGAAGGTAGAGGTATATGTAACTGCTCTGCTGGACAAAAAGTAAAATTAGGCCATCATCAGGGTTACTTTTTAGTACTGAGCCTAGGACCCCTAGGACTAGGTAGACAAATTTTAAGCCTAATCTAGTGATGGAAACCTTAATAGTCTCTTTTTCACCCTCTTCTCTTCACTGTCCTAGCTTAGAAGTAATATCCAGTATTAATAGAGCCAAGGTATTGCACCACACACCCCCCAAACCACAAGATCTTTGCAAAGATTGGCATACTTTCCACAAGGGGGCAGTACGGGGGTGTGCCGCACTAACCAGCTCTTGGCCTTATGACTAAAATGAAGGTTTTGTCAGGAAATCATAAACCATGTTCCATGACCACACTTAAGACTTTCAGAAGGAATTCTGTGGCTGTGCTGCATGCCTCATATCTCGGCAAATGCTGTTGTTCTTTTGCCAGTTTAGTTGTTCTCCTTTACTACTTGGCCACTTATATGTAGTGGGAGACCCTCAAAATACACAAGGGGAAGGGACGTATTATTTAATAGATGTATTCCAACAGTAATTAATTCTAAATGCTCGGACAGTAGAATAATATCTCTTGCACAGCATATAGGTACTGAGATTTTAATGAAAAGTGCCAAAGTTTAAATCTGGTTTAGGCCGAAACCCTACATCCAGAAAAATAGCTTCAATTTGCCAACATTAACATCTGTGGTTTTAGTTGGCCTCATATGATTAAGTTCAGCATCACTGCTTCTATTGCTATCTCTAGTGCTATAATCAGCGAATTATTACGATATGTTACATTATTTTTTCCCTTTTATTTCCATAAGATTTAAGATTGTGATTGATTTGCTTTTCCATTGTTACAGAATGGCTTGCGATGTGTCGTGCATACTAGATCCTTTGCTGCCGCAGCTTCAGCTCCCGGCACCAAAAAGGTATGAACTTATCTTATTAAAAATGATTTTTAGCAAATTTGAAGGTAGTTGCTGCCCTCTTCACAAATTTATCAGAGCTGTGAAATAGGGTAAACTTGAGCATGGACACGTGTAAGCTAATAAGTATTATTTCACTTCATGCCGATCTAAGAAATTTGGTTGTTGAATACTGAAGCTTTTCCTTAATATTACCTTTTGCCTCAATGTAATGAAACCATTATACTGTAATATAGACAAACCTAAACTCTACTGTGTTGACAGCCTTTTTACATTTATAATGAACAGTTTGTTGATTATAGATTAGTTATCCTGAACGAGGCTAGTAGAGATGAAATAGTGATTTCTGGTTTTTTCCTTTGCCAGATGCCAATCAGTATAGATGTTACTGTTTGCATTTTTAGTATACTCTTCCCTATTGTGGTTAGCACACTCACCTTTGGTGGGTTAAACCCAGGTTTGCGATCTTGTCTTTTTCTGAAAATTATCTTTTTTCAGGTTACAATTCGAGATGCCCTAAATATGGCCATGGATGAAGAGCTGGAAAGGGATGAAAATGTGTTTCTGCTTGGTGAAGAAGTGGCACAGTATGATGGTGCATATAAGGTGTATTTCAATATTTTATGCTAGGCTCCTGCTATGATTTTTAAATATCGCTATACATATAACCAGAAAACTTGGGAGCATAGTGAAGCGAAAACATAGATTCACAGCAATTTTGAGATCTTCCATCTCATTTTTTGTGTACAACACTGTGAATCTATTTGCTTCACTATGCTTCACTTTTCTGGCTACAATTTAAGTTCTGTACCGATCAAAGACTGTTCTATTATTGTTGGCAGCTGTACACCAAAGATGAGATTTGAGATCTCAACAATGCTGTGAATCCATGTTTTAGCTTCACTATGTTTCCAATTTTTCTATCTGTATCTAAGTTCTGTACCGATCAAAGATTTTTGTATAACTAATACTAACTAAGGTAAAGATGAATCTCTATTTTTTAAGTTTCATTTTCTACCTTTTTCTGTTGTCGGTGGAACAGTTTTAGAAAATCCTTCTTATTCATCATTGCAGATCAGTCGTGGTCTTTTCAACAAATATGGAGAGAAACGAATCATTGATACTCCAATCACTGAGGTATGATTGGATATTGATTTGAAATATTGTCCATTAGTCCGACCCCAGTGGCGGCTCCATCATTCAAAAAGTGGGGTGCAAATAGGACCTGTGCAAACCTTTTAGGACCAAGACCACACCCATACCCCCTCAAAATATTTCCCATTAATCAAGGACCATCTTTGCCAAAAGTGGGGGAGAGGAACTTGTCCCTGGCGTCAGCACTGGGTGTGCAAACCGGTTATCCTGAAACAGAAAATCATGACTATGTATCTTTGAAATATTATTGATCTTGCAGAGTACCTCAATACAAATGTTGCATCATTTAAACTGTCTACTTATCTTTGAACTGGTTTTTCAGTCTGGCTTTTATTTCAGTAGGCAAAAGTTTTCTACAACATTTGCATGACAAATAATTTCAACACAATTTCGAGCATGGTGCTCTCAACTTAATCAGTTGTCCGGCTCTCTCCCACTGTATCGATGGGTTCGTCACTTCTGGGGGAACTTTTTACTCTGATATAAGTTCTAGTTGTTTGTTTTTACTATTGCTAGTAAATATCTTCCTGTGCTTAATTGATATCTACTTGTGATTCTTATAGATGGGATTTGCTGGCATTGCAACTGGAGCAGCAATGGTATGTTTCAAATCAATTTTAACTAGTTTATTCCCAATTGTTTAGCAGCATGTTTTACTTGGGAAACCCAGAAAATATCGAAGTTAAACTCAAATATATTGGAAATAGGTTTTAGATGAACAGCCTATACAATAGATTATATCTGCTGCCGTGGCTAGCTGGTGCCCCCTACTGTTGTAGGAGACATAAGGGCAAATTGTGCCTAACAGCAGATCATCTTGCACTACCATTGTTTGCATCTTGCCTTTCCATGATGCTTGCAGACTTCATCACTTGAGATGGGCGTTCAGTTGTCATCATTCATCTAATTTCAGGGAATCGCCCACATCAATTTTCACTTTTACAAGTATCTTGGCCAGGTCTGTGATGTGGGCCATGCAAGCCAATATGTTTTGTATGCAAAGTTGTCTTGATTCTGGAACATTTTTTAAGATGGGCAAATCATTTTACATGTGTGTTCTCAAAAGCTGACTCTTCTGGTTTCTATTCAAATTCTATTTCTATTGTGTAGTTTCTTAATAGAAGGCATTTTACTTTTCTGATGTATTATTTGATGAATTGCAGGCTGGACTTAGACCAATTTGTGAATTCATGACTTTCAACTTTGCAATGCAAGCTATCGACCAGGTTTGTATGAGATTACTCATCCCCTGTTATTGATATTGATAGTTGATAGGCAAATACGCTTACTATCTTGGACGGTATTGGTTTATGCGCCAAGCACCAATGGCCCGTTGAATGGGTAGACTAATCGAAGCAGTGCATTGATAGTTGATAGGCAAATACACTTACTATCTTCGTAAGGTATTGATTTGTGTGCTAACCAAGAAGGGCCCACTGAATAGGTAGACTAATCGAGCATTGCATTGATAGTTGACAGGCAAATGCGCTTACTATGTTCGTAAGGTATTGGTTTATGTGCCAAGCACCAATGGCCCGTTGAATGGGTAGACTAATCGAAGCAGTGCATTGATCGTTGATAGGCAAATACACTTACTATCTTTGTAAGGTATTGGTTTATGTGCTAACCAAGCAGGGCCCACTGAATAGGTAGACTAATCTAGCATTGCATTGATAGTTGATAGGCAAATACACTTACTATCTTCGTAAGGTATTAGTTTATGTGCCAAGCACCAATGGCCCACTGAAATATGTAGCATAATCGAAACAGTACATTGATAGCTGATAGGCACATACGCATACTATCTTTGTAAGGTATTGGTTTATATGCCAAGTACAATGGGTACTGAATAGGTAGACTAATCAGAATACTACAATTACTGTCTTGTGAGGTATTAGTTTTATGTGCAAATCATAAAGGGCCAACTGGAGCAAGTGCACCGAGCATTTCAAGCTTCCTACTTGGTTGATCTTGTTTTAGAAATAGATGTTTAAATATTTTTTGGAAGTAGTTGATACCCATCTTTCTTAATCACCCAATATCTACCATGTCATTGGATATGAAATGACATGATGGTGTAATGAATATCTGGTTTTTGTAATTTGTTTCTTTCACTTTAGGTTATCAACTCTGCAGGGAAAACCCATTATATGTCTGCTGGAGAGGTGGGTCATACATTACGTATCACTTGAAAATATCACAGCAATTGCAATTAAACATTTTTGACGCAGTTATACTCAAATATAAATTGAAGCAGAGACCCTAGACCTGGCAATATCAGGCAGGCTATTACTTTGGTAAACCCCAAGACCCTCCTCAGTTACTTAATTAAGATTGGTGATAATCTATTTTTGTCATTCATTAACTACATGATATCAGGCCTACCCATTTGACTTTTAGTTGGTGGGCATTAGGTCAATCTACCTTCTCACTACTCCCAGGTGGTCTGTCTCTTAGTAAAAGTACACACTGAGGTTGGGGATTCCCTTCCATTTTGATAAATGAGGAGGATAACTCATTGTTCGCCTGACGGGGCTCAGAAGGGCATTGAGTTCGAGCAGAGCTATTGGCAGGCTCAAATGGCCAGTTCTGGGTGTGTGCTAAAAAAACCATCAACAGAAGACCCCGTTCTTGAATTGAAAGAGTTCCGATTTTTATTCAGTCATGCATTAACTTCATGATATAGATATAGTTTACTAAGAAGGCAAGACTCAAAGGGCTAGACTGAGATGAGAGCAAAATGACCACAAAATAGGTCTGTCAAAATGAAGAGTCTAAGCCCCTTTAGTCTGCCTTCTTATTGAGCACTGTTTTGGTTCACCGAAATGCATACTTCATGATATAGGCACTAATTGGCAGAAAAGAAACAGGAACATACACTTTCATCTCGAAAAGCCTGTTTCGTGATCTCTCTTTCATCAGGAGATGTACTAAACTGATGAGTGAAAAATTGGTACAGGCTTATTAGTACATCTCCTCCTGGTGAGTGAGAAATCACAAAACAGGCTTGTCGAGATGAATTTGTAGTTTCCTGTTTCTTTTCTGCCAATCAGTGTTTATCTATGCTCTACTATCATGTATTGATCACTATTTTATGAAAACCAATACACTGGCTTTATAATTCATGATATAGATAAAACAAACCCTTCTCTATTCAGTTTTACTTATTTTTGTAGGTTTCTGTGCCCATTGTTTTTCGAGGACCAAACGGCTCTGCTGCAGGAGTAGCTGCTCAGCATTCGCAATGTTTTGCAGCCTGGTATGGACATATTCCTGGATTAAAGGTATTATTCGCTTAGCTTTACTGTATCATAGTTTATTAGCATACTCTATAGAGCATTGCTGCATTCCCATCTATAGCTTGGCTCATTTGACCCTGCCTTTTGTCAGTCGTTCTGCAGGGGCAGATTTCTGTCGTTCCATAGAGCTAGACATGCTACTTAAATATCAGCGTACTACAAAGAGTCTTGCCACACTAACCTCGAAAGCTTGCTTCCATTTGCCCCCGTCTCTTATCAGTCGTTCTGCTATTGTTGCAGCTCATCTCACTTGGTAATATATTTTGCTGGTTCATTTATTCTTTTTGTAAGACAGTGGTACTTCAGAAATAAACTACTTCTAAACATTCCCATTTATGATGCAGTTTATTTCTGAATTACCTTTATTTTAGAAATTAATATTGGGTTATTGTATTGTCGTAAGACAGTGAGACAGTATAGTTTCGCATATTGACATCAATTGTGAGAAACTGAGATCCATTTTTTATTAGAGAAACAGAAGCAGCAATAGGATCTCAGGTTTTCATCACATTTTTCATTTGTGATCTTAGAGTTAGTTGATGAACACAATGTAACTAGAAAATTTCATGAAAATGATTGCCCTATATCTCAGAGTGCTAAGATAAGAATTCAGAGAATAACTTTTTCAGCCTGGTTTAGATTATGTTCTTTCACACAAATTATCTCGATTAATGGTTTTTTCTTCTATCGAATCGAAATGCCTAGTTAATTTGTTGACGTTTTTAGGTCTTATCACCATATTCGTCAGAAGATGCAAAGGGCCTCTTGAAGTCAGCAATCAGAGACAACAACCCTGGTTAGTAAGATTTGTTTCGATTTACTCCTAACTCTTGAATGTATTGACAATCTTCAGCTATTGGAAAGAGCTATTGTAGAAGAACTTGGAAGAAATATTGCTAGATATTCTCCACGATTTCTTTCCGCAAAAACCTGACTCTATTTCTAATTTATTCCCATTTTTTTCCAAATCTGCCTTATGCAAATATCATCACCTTGCCCAAGGAATGGTTCCCCGGGTACAGTGGGGGATTACAAACTATGCATACGGTTGACCCCATTTATGGTAACCGAAGTGGTGCCGAGCCCCCATCATCTACCCTAAGGGATGGTCAATTATGTTCCCTTCTTTGTCTGCTGTTGTTATTCTTTTTCACCGTATATTACCTAAAAAGTCTCTTGACTACCCCTAGGGTTTCATCCCTTTGAGAACATAAATGCAAATGAAAATCAACAACCTAGGGACTGGGGCAAGACCTTGCTGACTTGTAGCAGATTCACCCAACTATCCCCAGCCAGAGGGTCCACCTCTGGGGAACGAAGATGATGCATGTGTAACCACCATACATTGTTAGACGTCCCTGCAGCTTTGGTATTCTACGTTTGTAACCTTCCCTTTTTACAGCTCCAATTTCAAGTAGAATTCTGGTTTGAATTACCTCTCTGCTACCTTTACTTTATGTTGCAAATTGACTAATTTGCCACTACTACGTTATGCTTGAAACTGACTAATTTGCTATTGTTGGAATATGTTGCAAACTGACTAATTTGCCACTGTTACATTATGTTGCAATCTGACTTATTTGCTACTGTTGCATTATGTTGTGAACTGACTACTTTGCCACTATTACATTATGTTGCAAACTGACTATTTTGCTACTGTTGCAATATGTTGCAAACTGACTATTTTGCCACTGTTACATTATGTTGCAATCTGACTTATTTGCTACTGTTGCATTATGTTGCTAACTGACTTCTTTGCTACTGTTACATTATGTTGCAAACTGACTATTTTGCTACTGTTACATTATGTTGCAATCTGACTTATTTGCTACTGTTGCATTATGTTGTGAACTGACTACTTTGCCACTATTACATTATGTTGCAAACTGACTATTTTGCTACTGTTGCAATATGTTGCAAACTAACTATTTTGCTACTGTTACATTATGTTGCAATCTGACTTATTTGCTACTGTTGCATTATGTTGCTAACTGACTACTTTGCTACTGTTACATTATGTTGCAAACTGACTATTTTGCTACTGTTACATTATGTTGCAATCTGACTTATTTGCTACTGTTGCATTATGTTGCGAACTGACTACTTTGCCACTATTACATTATGTTGCAAACCGACCTTTTTTTCTACTGTTGCAATATGTTGCAAACTGACTAATTTTCTACTGTTTCAATATGTTGCAAAGGGACTTAACACACAACGTGCTATCGGCTGTATTTGACTATATGCTTAACGGGTTCCACTTTCATTTTTCAGTTGTGTTTCTGGAGAACGAGTTAATGTATGGTGTATCGTTTGATATGTCAGAAGAAGCTTTAAGTCCTGATTTCTTAGTTCCAATTGGAAAGGCGAAAGTTGAGAGACTAGGTGAGTTAAGATGTCCTTGTGAAGATGTTGATTAATATGAATATGCTGTGTATTCCATAATTTTGAATAAATCTTCATGATCTTTTATTTTAAAATGTTTTAGATGCTATTATTTTAAAGGACCTTTTAAACTATGCTTTTGTAACATTGATATCATATGTACATTACGTTCACAGATCGTTAATTGATTGCAGCCAATTTTTTTCACTGAACAAGTTTTACCTGTATAAATTCGATCTTATTGTTATTATTATTTTCATTCTTCCAACATTATTCCTTTATTTGCTACTCTATGCGGCCCTCCAAGATAAGGATAGAAACTCATTTTCCATCAAGCTCTTTTATATCATACATGTTGTTCCACTTGCAAAAATAGTGAATTTGTCATTGGATTTACATTCTTGAAAATGATTATCAATGTCTGAATTGATTTCCACCCCAGGAAGTCATATTACTCTCGTGGCACACTCCAAGGCTGTGCAAGTCTCACTAGACGCAGCCGAGCTGTTAGCAAAAGAAGACATAGACTGCGAGGTTAGAATTCTGTCTTTGAATATTTGCTCATTTCTTGTCCTTTTGTCTTTATTTCCTTTCTGTCATGAGCTCCTGCTTGAGGTAGATTTGTTGCGTTAGCTGTAAATTCATGAACTAGGTAAAAAAGTAGATTTTCAATCAGTACAAATACTTAAAGGGCTCCATTTTTACTGAGGCCACTTGGGGGAAAGTTGAATTTTTTGTACCACTGCACTGCTGGTGCAAGCCAAGGGGCCTCCTGGAACGGATAACTAGATTCGGTGCCTTCTCACCAGTCACAGTTTATAGCGATGGTTTTCAATATCTTTCATTGCTGTATTTCGCCTCAGCAAGGATGTTTGCATGCATGAATGAATCAATTCAGCTCACTCAAGGGCTTCTCAAGGCCATCATTGTCTTACAAGCCTTGTATTTATCCTAGGCTAATTTTTGATTTGGTAACTTCATTCCTTTAAACCATAATCAAAACAAATGTATCTCAACAGCTTGGTCTATACCTACATCACAGTGCTCAATGTAAGGAGATAGAAGGAAGACTGGCTTCTGTTGCCTAATGTTCCATGCTTACGCAATCATCAAACAGACTATGACAGACTGTAATAATGAATATAGTCTGCCAAATGATTGTTTAGGCAATAGAGAGCCAATCTTCTTTCTATTTTCTTATCCATCTGAAACAAACCAGATGCCTAGAGACCATTTTGAATTCATGCCTCAACATTTTCGTGGCCACCTCATCAGTGAATCTTTGCATTTAAGTGTGTTTTGTAATTTTCATAATCATCATAATTATCATGATTAAAATGATTAGTTGTTTAACTAATGAATTATAATTCCTAATATCACTATTGATAGGTGGTAAACCTGCGATCAATTCGACCGATGGATGTAGATACAATAATCAATTCTGTTAAGAAGACCAATCACCTTGTCACGGTAGAAGGAGGCTATCCTCAGTTTGGTGTCGGGGCTGAAATCTGCGCACAAATTATGGAAAGTAAGTCAGAATTTCACAATTTGCGTTTTTATCTATTGTACTCTTAATGAAATGGAGACATACCCTTGAAAGTTACATATCCTAATACAACGAAGGACTAAACTTTCTAAAGGGTAAATACATCCGGTCTTATCAAGACTATTTATGACACAATTCTTTACATGATAGTCACCACATATCAGGACAAATCTACTAAATATCAATGGCTTTTCGTGATAAGAGGTTAACATCATGTCAAGTATTGATTCTGTAGGGATTGAGTTATTCACGATCGTGCTCACTCAAGTCAAGTTTTTCATGCGTCATAAAACCCCCCGTAGACTATTTATAAATCAAAATGCTGGTAAGCCTAAATCCATTCGTTGGTGCGTGCGTTTTGCGGAGCTTGTTTTATCCTTCATTTCAGGTGAAGCATTCGATTACCTAGACGCACCAGTTCTCCGCGTGACCGGAGCGGACGTGCCAATGCCGTACGCGGAGGTTCTTGAGCGCAGCGCAAATCCGCAAGCAGAAAACGTTGTAAGGACTGTAAAGAAAGTTCTGAATGTCGAATGATGTGAATATAGCTACTGAATCCCCTTGTCAAATGAATCTCAATATCGTTTTTGACGTATGATTATTTCGTATTTTAAGTAATTTATTTCATTTGAATTAAAGTTCATTAGATGTGATTTTGAATTCATATCCAGTATAGTTTTTAATGAACGCCTGACTCTAGGTATTCTTCCTTTATGGTACCATGGCCCTTCGATAGGAAGTTAACAAGTTGAAGAAGTTAAGATATTAAGCAGTAAATAAGTTAATGAAGTTAAGGTATTAGGAGGCAAGAAGGTTTTGACTAGGTAGTTCTAGCTTTTGATTTTGTAATTTATGCTTAACGAAGGGCCCCTTGAAAATCAGCTTCTGTTGGACGGGGTATCTTCCTTAATTGAATCAAATACTAAAAATTCAAGTATGTGATCAAGAGATGTTATGTGCCCTACTGGGCATCACGAGACTGGATGTGCAGCAACTCGTAAACTAGGGCATACGATGTACGGTTGCTGTTCTCGCAACGTCTGGAGCACATTTGGAGTATCTTGAGCCAAAATTTAGCATTTTGAATAGGAAAATACAAGTATATTAAATAGATATGACAGTTTCAAACTTCTCATTAGTATTTTGATCAACAACGAGTACTGTTCTACAGAAATAAGTTCATGGATTGCATTAGCAAAGGCTGCATTCAACTCTTGAAGAGAACTGGAATGAAAACGTTCCATGCAGGATTGAAGAAGAGAATAAGTAAGACTTGGTTGTGGAGTGTAATTATATGGATCGTGTGGGTTGACACTGGAAAGAGGATGTTCATAGATTTGATTGTGCAGAAATCTGGTTGTGGAGAAGATTAGATGGAGGGTAAGAGTGCCAAATTAAAAAGTATTGCAAAGGATTAAAGACAAAAGAAATGTCGATCACCAATAACCGGCTGGAGCAGTAGACAGGTCATGTTTTGAGATACTTTTTTTGCACACTCACCATAGATATACTTTACATGTATCAGAAAGGAGAATGAACGAAGACGAACTGGCAAGATAATGTTAGATGCTAGAGAATAGCTGAAGACAGAAACGACTTTGGGGGATGATTTTGACAGCAAAGGTGCCTTGGGCTAAAGGCTACGGCACTTGATGATGATGATGGTGGTGATGATGATGATGATGATGATGATGATGATGATGATGATGATGATGATGATGATGATGATGATGATGATGATGATGATGATGATGATGATGATGATGATGATGATGATGATGATGATGATGATGAAGATGATGATGAAGATGATGATGAAGATGATGATGATGATGATGATGATGATAATGATGCTGATGACTAATTGGATAGGTCATATAATGAGCCACACCATTAGTTTTCAGAGGGTATATAAACTGCACACGTACGCTGAAAATAGCTGTTTCCGATTCAGCATCAAGGCACACGACCCCATTGTATCGTATTAGTCAGTGTTTTCTTATCTAAACAATGTTTTAAGTAACCTAATAAGTCGCTTCAGTTCTTACAAACGTGACGATTAGCTGCATACAACGGGAGGCCTCCTGCCGAACTTAAACAAACATTCGACAGAAGGAGATTATTGTAACGCAGTCGGGGGTACGCCTAAACAATCGCCAGAAACAATTACACAATGAAATCGATGATTATTATGAATTTATTTCGGTTATCGCACGAGGTTTAAGGCAGGGTCAGGTGACCTAGAAATTGCCCCCTCCGATATCGAGGCTGTATTTATATCATCATTCTAATTATCATTATTATTATTGTTTTATTATTATTGTCATAATGATCATAATGATTGTCGATAATTAGGATTGTGGTTACATGAGCAGGCTAATTGCTATTTGTATTCATCCTACCAAGTTACACCCTCCGATATTGAGGCTGTATGTTATCCACATTCTCATAATGATCATTATGATTGTTGATAATTATGATTCGGGCTGAAAATTATTTGATGCGTGTGGCACTGATAAGTAAGACGAACAAATGAACGGGCATACGCCTGAAACGAAGCTTTTATATATATTGGATGGTACTACTTACATTATTTGTGCATGATTGGGGCTCTATGAAATACCTAATTGCTATTTGTACTCGTAAAATACCTTTCATTCTGTACTCAAATGTTGCAACAATTTCTATGACTGTCAAAAAACAACATTGAATAAATGAAATAGCAAATACATTAATTTTTGTGAAAAATACATGAACCGACCAAAACTAGAATCCACAGCCATTGAAGCTTCAGTGCACTCACCACTGAGCTACCTGCACCACGCATTGCCTGGTGACAAGAATCATGTCCAACACGTAAATTGCACCACCACTTGCCAAATAAGAGACAAGCCATCGCTGTTCTTTAACATATTCATTCGACCTGCTAAAGGGCGAGGTCTTTCACACACCAAACGTACTCAAATGTTGCTCAATTATCATTTCCTTGCCTCCTATCCAACTTCCATATTTTTACGAACGGGTCAGCGAAACACGTTGATCCCTTATTTCTAGAAACGGCTTGGACCAGTATGAGGTTTGGGTAGCTTTTTCAGCCTTCAGAATATTAAGCAAACCCTTACATTTGGTGGCTAAGGAGTTTAATGGAATGCCTTTTAAGGAGTTACTAGATTTTCTCAAAGGCGTGAGTTGGAGATCTTTTAATTGGAAGATTCTAGACTGCTTTCGATGCTTGGTTTCTTTGCACTTGCTTCAAACGGGCAACTTAAGGATGCGAGGACATCATTTACAGCATCTCCGAGAGGACATAATACTATCGTGCTTTGAGTATCAAAATCTTGTAAGGATGTTTAAAATACTGATATGTTTCGAGCTTATGGTATTATTCGAGGAAAGCTACCAATGTAAATGATGATGATGATGATGTTAGTGGGTCTGATTCAGAAGTTGGTGCCCTGGTCATGGATGGTATTCTGCTCCGAGCTAAATGGTCTTCCTGGTGTATTCCTTGATGGAATTTAGCCGATACCTAGTTAGTTAATTGTATCTTCATCATCTTCATTTATCTTCATCATCTTCATGATCGTCATCATCATCACCAATCATCATCGTCTTTATCATCATCAACATCATCGTCTTCTTCATAATCATCATCATCATCCTCTTCTTCATAATCAATCTCTTCTTTATAATCATCTTCATCATCATCATCATCATCATAATCATCATCATCATCATCATCATCATCATCATCATCATTATCATCGTCATCATCATCATAAAATATTCATTTACAATTAATAGCAAAATCACTGCTAAATCAGGCCTACGGTTTACATTACATTAAAAGGTTAATGAATCTTACAATAGAAATTAATTAATCCAGCGTTAGAAAGTGGTGGATAGGGGGCAACTTTCGGTTCCATACTTTTACTGAATGATGATTAACTGAGCACATTTTTATAGTGTGAATATTAGCGTATAGAGGATCTTTTTGATATAAGTATAGGAATGATATTCTTGCTGGCGTTACCATATTGGTTGCAAAACGTCGATACTCTATACTAGTAATATAATAACAGCTGCTACAATTACCAAGTTAATTCAACCCCCCTGCTCCTAGACGTGCTACTCATAACAAAACATAACCATCTGTGAATATCTATCAGGGGGTACACGAACAACAATTCCAATAATAGACCCAGATGATTTCAAAGGAATTTAGGATGGAATCCAGTGTCTCCAGGCGTGCCACCTTTACGGCGTCCAGATACATGCGGGCCTTTGCCTCGAGAACAGCAATTAAAAGCCTTTTAAGGCAAAACAGACTTTGTTATGAAACATATAATTCATATTCATAAGGCGTTTTAGTGACAGAAGGTTTTTCTATCCAACTGCCAATTAATATTCATTGGCGAATAGTTAGCTCTGATTTGCCTGACCTGAAACTCGGTGTGTGCAACAATGGGGCGTACAATGCCTCTCTGCTTTTCATTAGCATTTGATTAGAAATTGATAGAACAGCACGGTCGATACAGCTTGTTTTATGAAAACCGAGTGGCGAAATGTGGAGCTTTCATTCCAATACTCTTAGGCTTATCCGCTGCTTTGTGTTGCTTGTCACGTATGATTTCTGCTCGTATGAATGTGATACGATGTAGGATATGAGCCTGGTTTTCATACAGGGGAGGAATTCCATATTTTAGAAAGTATTAAGTGTCGTGTAACAGTTTGAGGGTTAGTATAATTGTTCAGAAAGGGTCTGGTAAAGTTTAAGCGAGGATTAGATAAGGTTACAGTAAGAGTAAGGGTTGAACGAGAATACAGTAATGATGCAAGCCTAATTTTTTTGATTTTCGTACAGGGAACGAAAGCATTAAGGATTGCGTAATAGTTCATTAACCGTTAAGTATAAGAGTGTAGAAAGGGCACAGTAAAGTTTAAGCGAGGATTAGACAAGGTTACATTAAGAGTAAGGGTTGAGTGAGAATACAATAATGTTACAAGCCTAATTTTTCGATTTTTTTACAGGGGAGTATTCCATATTTTCGAAAGTATTAATTAAGTGTTGCGTAAAGGTTTATTAACCGTTTAGTATAAGAGTTTAGAAAGAGCACAAAAAGGGTCAACTGAGCGTTTAGTAGGGTAAGGGGTTAGTGATGATCCAGTAAAGGTGTAATATTTTATCCCCCATGTTTTTTGTTTGATGCGTTATTGGCCTTTGTACTTAAATAGAAAAATCTGATTTTTTAATGCATGATTTCTTCTATTATGAAATACAATGAAACATTAATATAAATTATACGTGAAAATCATATTTAACCCCGTAAGTGAGTTTTTTGTGCTCATCTAGGTATTGTTCAGTAAAGCGAGACAGGAACAACGCAAAACGACACACACAGAAAAAACGTAGATAGATTAGATATTTTATAGATATAAATGTTGTCAATATTTCGCCCTGGCATACAGGGCTTCTTCAGCTTTATTTTACCTACTTCGCCGCAAGCATCGAAAGGTCCGGCACAAAGCTTCGTATTGTGGACTTTCTTCGTTTAAATTGTTCAGTAAGTCATACCTGAGACAATGCCACATATCATATTGAGGAGAATACGTTTTAATGAGTACTTCTCAACCCTATGGAGTAATGGTTGGCTGTGATTACCCCTTTGGTGTATAAAAGACCTCGCCCTGTTGTAGATCCTGTGTGTATATTAAAGAACTGGGATGGTTTGTCTCTTATTTGGTGAGTGTTGACTTAACTTGCGTGTTGGACATGGTTCTGGTCACTGTGTAACGGGCGGTCCTGGTTGCTCAGTGGTGAGTGTAACGAAGCGTCAGTGACTGTGGATTCCAGGCCTGTTTGGTTCATGCATTTTTCGCTCAACTTTTTTATTTACAATTTCGTTTAATGTTGCTTTTGACGGTCATGGAATTTGTCCAACATTTCACTACAGATAAATGGGATTCTAAGAAACTGGGACCCTCTGCTCTGAGAAAACAAAGCCTGAAACAATGTAATATTGTTCTGAAACAAAAGACAACATCCATAGAGTGGTTATGCACGGCTATAGAATGGTAGAATTGAATTGATCTTATAATAAACATCAATGGTACAGCACTGTTTAACCGGGAGGCTGAAGGTTTACAAGAAATACAATATAATTCAAGTTCTACATTTACTTGACGCCTCTACCATTGCTTCAAACTCGATCATTCTAACAAGAGATCATTGTGACGTCGTCAATGAATGAAGTGATTGCACCCCTTGTCTGCAATCAAGTCTGGCGCTGGATTATTGCTTATCTGCGCGTGCGTGGAAATAAGCACGTATTGAATAATTCAAATGCAAAGAGGTCATAGCTAAACCGGCTAATACCGAGCTTTAACCATTCGATGGAGGAGCCAAGCCAAGTTCACGGGCACGCGACAAAGAGAAAGCCACTGAGAGCTGATTTGAATTGCAGATTGCAGGCACGGGCCACTCGCGCGCTTTCACGTGGAGAAACTCGCACAGTTTGCCACGTGCATGAGATTTCAATGGAGTTCGCTGGAATTCAGCTGCTACGCTCTGTCATCTGCTAAAAAATAGACCCAGACCACACTAACGTCGTTCCCTCTTATTTCTTTACCATTTACACTCTTTCATCAGCAACTCTGTTCTCGAGCCTTGGGCGTTGCCTCGCTTTTGGTTCTCATTCTCCCTAAAAGACCGAAAGCGGCCTACAAGAATACAGATCTCTCTTTGGCAACGTTTCTTTGATGTCCCTGTTGAGTAACCCTTGCCCTTACCCCCATGCTCTCTCTAACTCTAAAAGTCTATGACTTAGATATCAAGGGGAACTTATGCCAGTAACAAGGCAGCCCTGTGTATTTTGTACTGTTTAGGCTCCTACGTAAGTTCTAGGAGACAAACCATGAATAGATGTTATATTTCATCGCCAAAACGATTCCTAGAACATTATTATTAAATTTTGTAGACTTCTATCATTCCCAAAATTTAAACTTTTACAAAACTGTTGCAAACACTTGGCGTCATCAACTCTTCGATCAGGGAGAGAATGATTTTTTGGTGCTACAAAGCACTCCTTTATCTGAAAGTTTGCTTTTCATAATTTATGTGGGCAAGCGTAGTGAACATTCATGATTGAGCTTTTAGTCGTGTAAAACAAGTCCTGTGGGCTTCAATCAGTCTGGGTTTTACCATATGCCCTACTCCCCAACATATGGCAACCTACGATGTCTTATCAGCAACTATCAGTATTTAGTTATCTTAAAAAGCCATTTAGAGCTAATATACATTCACAAACTACAATAATGTTGATAAGATAGAAATTCGGACTGAAATGGGGCCGCTTGCACCGACCTTCACTTCAAAAGGGCCAGTCAATAATGATGTTTGTTTTCATTCGGGAATAGTCTTAATTAAAGTTATAGACCATTCTCCTTGAAAGGAATGAGTAAGTGGTTAGGCCTCAACATCATTTATTCTAGACTAATAACATGTATGTTATCTTATGACTTCCCAAAGGGTCTGGGGATAGTTTGTACAAACGCTGAACTTGATTTGAAGCCAAGAAGAAGCTTAATTCAGATATTCGTTTTTGTTGCCTAGGATAGGCGTCTGATAATCTCTTCTTGACGTTGAGGCAGAAAGACAGCAAGATGGGATTGCATAAATCCATCAAATGGCTGTTTTGTTTAGTTGAATATGGAAGCCAGATTTAATAGTAGCTATCTTTGCTAAAACCCCAATACAAGAACAGACCACAAGTTAGATGAAAGGGTTGTTTTTCTACAGTTCGTTCTTTAATTTTGGTTGCAGAATGGTTTGTGAGATAAAGATCAGAAAACTGCAACTGTCAAATAGGCACGTTAAGAGGCCATGATCTATTGCTGCCTCGCTCTCGGGTTGTTTACGAAAGACGAGGAAGGAGGCTACGCCCTATAACGACGCCTGTGCTGCACGCGTTTGTGCGACGAGTTGTCTGTTACGGAGCAATCATTCCACTATGTCGCGAGTCAATTCTGAAGATTCTAACAAGAGCATTTCATCTTAACAGTCCCTATACTGAAACGTATAGAATCGGTTAGACATCCCAATAAATCAGTGCTTTCAATGGCTTGCAGGTGTTTTGCCGGAAATGACTGCTTTGCGAACAGTAGAAAGGCCTAAATGACAGTTAAATAATCCTCAATTATGCTCTGCCTATATGTCAAAAAGAGCTTATTCGCCGATGATAGGATTAATAAACAACCGTTGGTAGAGGCCCGGCGATCTAATTGGCTATTAATCAAAGTATCCCTTTATAATACGTATTGAATGGGTCGCTCACGTGGAGCGGAGTAGAGAACGAGCTTTCAATGCGATTTGCTTAAAGCTAATGAATGGGATTAGATTTGAATGCAAGTGGAGTTTTAAGTAACTGTAATCTTATTAAACATTCAAGCGAACGCAGATGCCAGGGTGAAGGAATCTCGCTCTCACAATCGTCGAGATCACATGAAATGTCTTCGCATGTCAACCGAGTGCATTATTAATGACATCATCGCCGATCGCTGACTGGCCGAGGTGGAATCACGAGCTGAAATCTCGAACACCTTTGTCTGGAAAATCCAATGGTTTTTGTATTTAGTTCGACGTTCTTCGTCCACAGTTGATTGGGGAAGGAGACGTGAAACATTTCAGGGCTTAAACCAACCTCATTTCATTCCTGTCCATCCTTTTTACCGATTCAAAGTGATTTGAAGAATATTTGATCATTTCAGTATTCCTAAAGCAACATCTTTTAAGATAACAGAACTAATCACCTTAGTATCGTAAAACGACTTTGAAATTCAGGTGAAAAATGAATCGAAATAGATTAGTGTTAGGTTAAAGACAAGTAAAGATACACAAAGAAATGTAATAAAAGGCTTCCATTACCCTAGCCCTACGTTTTCTTCAACATTGGCCTAAGGCTGACCACAGTCTAGATGTCTAATTGCCATTGTCTTAAATCTGGCATTCGCACGCGAGCCTGATTGGCTTATTAACTTGAGACAAAAGGACAGACTAATAAAAACCATTAGAAATCAGATCGATTCGTTTGATTAGGTTCCTATTAGAGCTGGACAAAGGTGACAGACCACTAGCTAAAGAAAACAACTTGTATTTGAGCGGTTTTTGCTTGACAAGCTTGTGCCACTAGCTGGACTTGTTTCCAACAGAGGTGTGCAGTAGCATACAGTACATGTTTGCATAGAGTAGTAGAGGTCATTGTGAAGATTTCATAGCAGCTGTACGTGCTACAGATGTATTGAAGATCACGTCACAATTTCAGGTTCAATACCACCGGTTTCGAACCATACTACCATGAATGTCTGTCACCAAGCAACTGACTCACAGACATACCCTGCTGAATCCAATATTAGGTTCTTACGACCAAACCGTAGAACTTATCCCATTGTTGACTTATAGGTTTCTTTCCTTTCCTTATGTTATTACGCGATTGCCTTATGCTCGGTTGGGGTTAAATGAGGTTAAAGTTGGCTCGATTAACTTCAGCAATGTTTTGTAGCAATGCAAGGCAATGCAATGTCAACTCTTGCAAACACTTGTTGAGAGTTTCTTCGGTATGCTTGATAATTTGTGTCCTATGATCTAGTAAAAATGCAACGGTTCAAGAAACGAATCCATCAATGCTTCTAAATCACGCAAAATGCGTGTAATTTTGCCACAACCGGTAGATGCAGACAACCCTTGGCAGGGGCGGTTTTAGACACTGCGGGGCCTGGGGCCAAAGACCTCTAGAGGCCCTTGATGTGACCATATTTGACGTTATCTATACTGTATTTTGCATTTTTTCTCTTTTGCGGGGCCCTTTTTGGTCAAAAAAAGCGCGAGGCCGGGGGCCATGGCCCCCTTGGCCCCCACCTAAAACCGCTACTGACTCTTGGTATGGGATGTCCTGATCATTAAACCTTTTTCACTGCTTTCAATCATGTTCGTGACCACTTGGGGCCTCAGCTACTAAAGCTTTTCATCTGACACTCATCATCAGAGAAGTAAGTCAGAAGGAGAACGAAACCTAAAGAATTAATACACAAGAAAGCAGGAAAATTAGGAAGATGGTGAAGTAATAAGTAAACTACTAAAACCAACTCATTAGAGAAGTAACGAATTGTACTTGGTTAGTTAAACCAAGAGATTGATCGAAACAGGCCAAATTCAAAAGGAAGTTTCCAGCTAATCTGAATAGAAGCTCACTTGGTGGTCCTAGTGAATAGTCGCTGGTTGTTATTTAGTTTTTCCTGTTTTGTGTGCCTCACGCGTTGACCTATGGCAAGGAGAAGGGCCTACCGGGAGTTGCTATTTCAATAAAAGAAATCACAGCGAGAAGTCGTGCCATCCGTTTGTGAAACATTGCATTTTCGATTTGCGGTTTTTTAATTTTCTCAACTGCATAATCCGAAAAGATTAGTGGCGAACTGGAAATGCTTGCTTTGTAGCATAATTGCGCTTTCTCAGATAAACGAAAATGGCTGCTCGTAAGACGGGAATTAAAAACAGAGAGTTGCGGCCATATTTCTTTTCAAAACATCATCGCAGGAATTGGTTTTTATGAATCCCCAGATCAAACAGGCTCGAAGAGTAATCTTTCACGACACTGGCAAGATGAAGTCAACGCAATGAAATGATCAGTCAGGTCAAGCTATGGGCTCCCACAAGGATCCTTCATAGCTCCTCTACTTCCAACTTCACATATTTGTTGTTGCCAGGGTGTTATTGAGGAAACTTTTTCGAAAACTAAAGGAATTAGAAATTGTTATCAATTTCACAAGAAGAAACTGAATCTTGTAGAAATGGAATTGTGATTCACAACGATCACCAAATTTTTATGAAATTCATGAATATATTTTAGTCTCAGCCGTATTTCTCGCACGCATTGTCTCAACTGGTTCCCATTTGTCTAAGATATCGACAATAGATTGGAAGATTCAATTAATTCTTTCTATCGTTCTATAGGTCTCTGTCGTCTCAATTTTTCATATATTGAGCAGATCTTTTCTCTTCCCATGTCAATGGCAAGAATGACAAAATCTGTTGGTTGTTATTGTTTTCATCCTTATTCAAAAGCACTCATTTTTATTCTTCTTCTACTCGATTTGAAAATTACTTTGACAGGAAGTTTTTTTCAGAAGATTCTGTCACAGGAAAAATACGATAAAATGACACCCTGGTTATTTCTATTATCTCCACCATTCCGTTTAACTTGATTTCCTTGCATTCTGTTTCCAGTATTATTTTCCAGAAGCAATACGTTGATCCTGCTCTTCTGCTTTCCTGTTTAACAATTCATTAAGATCCTAGGCTGATTTTTGGCTTCTCTCATAACATTTCGAGAAAGCGCTTGGAGTAGCGTGAAGGTTAGATAATACACTAAGAAAGTAAGACTCAAAAGACTGAACTCTTTATCTTGACAGACCTGTTTTGTCATTTCCTACTCATCCAGAAATGTACCTACCTTGTTACTAATCAGACCAAACTAAACATTTTCTGTATGACTCAGTTTTTCATTTAACGTGTTTACAAAATCCTTAAAATTTTCTGCTATGTACTACATATGAATTGCATTATAATGTAAACATGTATCACAATAAAAAAAAGACAAATTGTATTTGAAGTACCAAGTAATATCATTGAAAAATAAGCACTGACGTTTCAGCCGTATGCCCGTTATCAAAGTGATAGGAAAACGGTAGGGAAGAAAGGAAATAAGGAATAGAAAGCGTGATTCGAATGATTGAAGTTAGAGTAGGAGAAACGATATGACGTAGCATAATAATGGAATGAGCAGAGGAAAGCGTGGAGAAGAATGCTGAAAGAGTTACACAAGGTATTTACTGTAGATATGAGAATTGTTTATTGAGTCCATTTGGGTAAAGTGTTCGTAAGTTAAATATCAAGCGTTTTTCAAGTGTTTTTCGTTTCTGATTGTCGTGAGGTGTGTAAAGAAGTCCAAGAACTAGTGTTTATTTTTCAATGATATTACTTGGTGCTTCAAATACAATTTGTCACTTTTTTATTCTGACTAAAGTACCACACGCAAAATATTATAATTTGTATGTATCACAATAGCAGTAGATAAATGCATAAAAGAAGATAGATATGCAGAAAAACGAATCAATTTCGTACCGGTTTCATCCTATCCAGAATTGCATTACATTTATCTAAGTTTGGAATGAATTCACGATAGTAATGCTCGGGTCTGTCAGGTTTTTAGGAATACTTTCACTTTCAGCATTTTATTTCAGTTCAAAAATATCCATCAGACGTCGTGGGCTCGAGTCCTACTCATTTCATTTTCATCCTCAAGTTATCTAGAAAATATAAGTCTATTGGTAAGTTCTGATCTAGTTGATATTTACAAATTCCATGAGTTTTGAGCTGGTCGGTGTCAAGATTAATTGTATGTTACGGTAAATTAAACACATTAATCAATGTATTAATTGAATAGAAACATGGTTGGGTTGGAACACTGAAGCTTAACGAATTCAAAAGGGTCGTCGAGCAAGGCGGCAAGTTATTGACTGCTTCTGGGTTGGTTTGATGAAATGGGAAATTTTGAAACGAGAATGTGGCCACGATAGTTCTAGCAAAAACTATCGAAGCTCAAAAGGAGGAAGTAAATGCCATCTTGCCTTTTGTTACGAAATCTACCCTTCAACGAGGGCCTGCTCCCGATACATAATTATCATACATTATGCTAATACTAAAATTTCCAATCTTAAATTGATAGCAAATGAGCAATAAGGCCTAAATATCAAATCAATGTAACCCGCTGATGAACTACAGACGATTTCTCAGGACAAATACACCTGTTACAAAATGATTGTTCCCAGCACGCGACCAAACACAGCAGCCAACTAAAAGTTATAGTTCATCTAAACATATGCTTTGCATGTTAAATCAGTAAGCGATTCATTTGGCTCTGGAAATTCAGTTGATTCCAAAATGATTACTTTCCCAGCAAGATCCAATTGAAAGCCAGTCTCCTCTCGGACATTAGCTGTGTAGGATTCAGGTTGTTTCTTTTATAATGAAATCAGTTTGTAGATGCTTCCTCAGCCAAATTTGTTGTAGTCTGCATAGTGCATGACAGCAGAGCTCGTTGCACCATAATTTTAGTGGCAGCCAAATACGTGTATGGCTCGATAAATGTGTCATTTCTGAAATATAAGGAGAACTTCGAAATCTAATGATGAAGCTCAGCCAGAGATACATTTACGATAGGGAGACTGTTTGTCTTGGCAGAATTAATTTTTGAACTCTATTGGTATCTTCTTAAACCCTGCTAGAGGCAAGGGATGCTTGAAATGGAAGTGCAATGAGAGACAAGAGATTTTCTGATCACTTCTAGGAGTGAAGAAGTGTTAACGATAAGATACGATACCATGCATACCCTACGATACGAAACGATACCTTGCATACCATACGATACGATACAACACCATGCATACCGTATGATACGATACCATACGATACCATGCATATGATACAATACCATGCATACCACATGATACGATACGAAACGATACCATGCATACCATACGATATGATACAATACCATGCATACCATATGATACGATACCATACGATACCATGCATACAATACTATATGATACAATACCTTTCATACCATACCATACGATACGATGCGATGCCATACGATACGACACGATACGATACCATATGAAATTTGCTAAAACACAATAAGCATTTGTATAACTTTGCAATGGCATGTTTACCCAGTTAGGGTCACAACATTCATATAAGTCACTTTTGCTATCAGTTTCCCATTCCTTGCAAACTATGAAGTGGCCTATCTTAACAGTGTTCGGCTTCTCTTCATACTTTTTCTGTTAGTACAGTTTAGGTGTTTTAACAAGTCTTTTACCGTGGTAGTTTGGGGATAAGATAAAAGCATAGACGACCATAAAATTCTTCATTACTTAAAGATAACCGTATAGAATGCTTTTCCTCTGCTTAATTTCCTTATTTTTATTCATGAATACTTATGAATTATTCAGAGGTATGAGCATGCATCTCATAAAAAGCAAGCTCCGAACCACCTCAAAAATCGGCTCAGCCACGTGTCAAAAGCTCACTCGCACGCGCCCATTTCCGGGGGGGGGGGGTGTTAGGAAATTTCGATATCCCTACGTACAGGATTTTAGGTAGTGATTTGCCCCTCGGCACAAAGGAAGACCCTAGTGAAAATAAGTTGAGAATATGATAGCATATTGTTTGTTTCCTAGTATGGTTGTTGAAATAAAGCTGCATAAAGCTTTTAGTAGTTAGTCTCTAACATTTCACAATTTCTCCGATTTTCCTCATGTTCTGTACGATAAAAGACTGTTCTAACTGACGTACGAAACCGAAGGCATTTCACTCCCTTTTAAAAGGTACGAGATTTTTCAAAAACAAAAGGATTTTCACAGACTTTGAAAGGATTTTCATTAGAACAATAGGATTTTCAGAAAAAGTGTACGAGATTTTTAAGGAGTGATTTGCCCCTCGTACAAAACTGACGAGCGTCATACGCCAAGCCTCAGTAGCTATTATTTCGCAATTTTTCCGATTTTCCTAACCATCCTCATGTTCTGTGCGATCAAAGACTGTTCTCTATTTCCGCTTATCCATTCGGAGCTGATAAGAAACCGTAAACACCTGCAGCAGAGTCTTTTGCAATGAAAATCAAAACCAAACTTCTGAGTGGCTAGTGGCCTTTCTTTCCCTCCTCTGTGTATCAAGAGGTATGTCGACTGGCATAGCGTGGTGTATTTACCGGATTATTGGAACTATGGAGCTTGAACAAAGAAACTCAAGGAACATGCTCTTTGCTCATAAGTCATAATAGAACTGACAGTTAAAAGTCTTCAGCAACGTTTGTTGGGGTAAAAGGGTTGACTTGCAGAAATGATTTTAACAGCACAACCGCACATAGACCGCTGAGTTGCCTACGCTTGTGAACGATCATTTCAAGGTAAATGAGGACAGTAATGACAATAAATCGTACTTTCGGAACAATACTACTACTATAGGTTGTAAGCAAATATAAACATGAAAATCATTCAAACAAATCGCAAATAATGATACAACTTACCACTAACAATGAAAATATTCTAGTTTGATGATAAGATATCATATAGATGGGGCTCAAGACCTGCCCTGGATGACATTTTCACATAATCTACTTTTTGGTGGATCTATTTTCCTTAGTAAATGAACTAAACTTAGAATGACAGGCATGAGAAATTAGGCGTTAGGTGCATTTTTTTTTATTTGCATAACTAGCTACTACACTGCAGCTTGAACGGTTTGTGTTTGAAACCGAAATAGATTTTCAAAGTGAGACTCCTGATTTGCACGACAGTTGTGGATACAGCCTAAGGACTCTTAAATCCAATCCAGCCTAAATACCCTTTGAGTCAGCTAAGGTTCCTTAAGAACCTTGTTTTTCAGCCCAAGGACCCTGTAGAACCTTGCAATTCGGCCTAGGGAATATGTAGAACCGTGTCAGCCTAAGGACCCTTTAGAACCTTGTTATTCAGCCTAAGGACCCTTGAGACCCTTTAATTCAGCCTAAGGACCATTCAATCTGGCATAAGGTTCCTTGAGAACCTTGTTATTCAGCCTTAGGACCCTTTAGAACCTTGTTATTTAGCCTAAGGACCCTGTAGAACCTTGTAATTCAGTTTAAGGACCCTTTAGAACCTAGTAATTAAGCCAAAGGACTATGTAGAACATTGCTATCCGTCTTAAAGACCCTTTAGAACCTTTTAATTAAGCCTAAGAACCATTAAGAACCTTATAATTCAGCCTAAAGACCCTTTGGAACCTTGTAATTCAGCCTAAAGACCCTTTGGAACCTTGTTATTCAGCCTAAAGACCCTTTGGAACCTTGTTATTCAGCCTAAGGACCCTGTAGAACCTTTTAATTTAGTTTAAGAACCATTTAGAACCTAGTAATTCAGCCAAAGGGCCCTTTAGAACCTTGTAATTCAGCCTAAGGACCCTGTACAACCTTTTAATTCAGTTCAAGGACCCTTTAGAACCTTGTAATTAAGCCAAGGGCACTGTAGAGCCTTTAAGTAAAGCCTAAGGACCCTGTAGAACCTTTTAATTTAGTTTAAGGACGCTTTAGAACCTTGTAATTCAGCTAAAGGGCCCTTTAGAACCTTGTAATTAAGCCAAAGGGCACTGTAGAGCCTTTAAGTAAAGCCTAAGGACCCTGTAGAACCTTTTTAATTCAGTTTAAGGACCCTTTAGAACCTAGCAATTCAGCCAAAGCTCTCTGTAGAGCTTATAGTAAAGCCTAAGGACTCTGTGGAACTTTGTGATACAGCCTTTAGGTCCGAGAGACTGGTCCGTAGATTAGACAGTCCAGTATGTTATAAATGCCAACACATTGAATTGTGATTAACATCGCTTTAAACATATCGTTAGAGATCAGAACGATAAGTTCGTTTCCTAGAATTCCCTGTACAACTGTGACTAATGAGCGAGCGGTTCTTTAATTAGTGATTAGAGAGCTCTAAACTCTTTCAAAAGGCCAAAAGAATATTAAATGTACTGCGAGACAAAAGAACAGTTACTTCGATGTGTACGATAATTTCTGCAGAGCCGTTGCTTTTTCATTGTAAGCTGCTTTTCAAAGAGCCGCGACGTGCTCGCACGGGGGTTGTGTCGTCTGAAATGCCATTGCATGTGCGTTGTATAGGTTGTGTGCACTTAGAAGTGTAGCTGTGTTATGAATTCGCAAGATTTCTTTACATGTCCGGTTGTTACTACTGCTTTTAGGGGAATCTGCCTTATTTTCATGCATGCTTCCATCCAAGGGGCAAATCACTCCCTAAAAATCTCGTTCACTCTTCCTAATTGAATATTGTTCTCATTGGAATACTTTGAAAATCTACAGAAATCCCTTTATTCTTTGAAAAGTCTCGTACGCTTTTAGAAGGGGTAAATTACCCCTCGCTTTCATCTACCACACAAATGCTATCACAATTACCTCATATCTTCATATCAACTTGTATTAAAACTTTCATTACTCAGAGTTATGCTAAAATGCAAACAGCTGTCTTTGTAGCTACACACCCAGTCTGGGTCCAGATCACATGTTTGAGCTTTGAGTATCATAAAAGCAGAAAAACGGATGACTCACTAGTTTAGATAAATCCAGAAATACCAAGTTGCATGTGGCGAGGAAAAAGCCCTAATCTGTTCTGTTTTTTGCTCTGATTGTAGGTTCAAAAACTATATTAGGCCAAGTGGTTTTTTGAAAATCATATTGAAAGTGGTAAGGTTGAAGTAAGCATCTATTTGCATCAAATCTATTACAGGAATAAGAGAAAAGTAAAGTATTAGTAGGTAACAGAAATTGGAAAGATAAAGTAACTGAAAGATTGAGAACACGTTAAATACCATCGCAAAGATGGCATCAGTTAGGTCTTATTAACATATTTCTTAAAATACTGTCTAGCATAAGTATGTGATCTAAAGGCCCAATACACTCTCTCGGTCATCACCACACTGGCTGTGCAGCAACTCCAACTCGTAAACTTGGGCATAATATCTACACATTGACTACGCATTTCGAGATCTGTACATCATATGCCTATGTGTTTGAGTTACTCCACAGCCAGTGTGCTGATAACTGGGAGGGCACATTGGATGTTTTGATCATATACTTGTATTGTGCTTGTTGTTTATGCAACTTCTTGAGCACTTTTTGTTTATCTTCAACCACTATCTACCACTTTGATATTGCTGAGTATAATCATTTCTGTAAGGTTTACTTTACTGGTGTGCGTAGAGAAGTTGAAGAAGTTGTTTAAGTTAATGTTTCTGTTAAAATTGCATTAGTGGTATACTAGTACAACATTCGGTAAGGTTTCCTTTACTGGTGTGCGTAGAGAAGTTGCAGGTTGAAAGGCCGAAGGAAACAAAAAAGTGAATGAATGAAAGTTAGAGTGAAGTGTTTGCCAGCTCGATGATTATCTATTTCTAGGTTTGGAAGAAGCTATTTCAACCTTAATACACTATTAACAAGGGTCAGGTAGGGGGAGGGGGGAGTTTGGGTATCTTTGTGATAGAAAGTATGTGTGCGATAGTGTATGTGAAAGTAAGAGTATGGCAGTTTCACGATCATCTATCTGTAGGTCTTGAAGAAGCTACCTCAACCTTGATGCACTATTAACTAGGATGATGTAGTGGAATGAGGGAGTTATTTGATGTAGGTAGATGGGGGAGATAGGGGTAGGGTAATTGATAAAGCTCTGAAACTTGTTGCCTGTTCACTTGATGTATTTTTACGCATCGTTCCCCAGGTCACGCAATGCTCAGTTATTTCCAGCCGTCCTCGTCTAAAGAGCAACGATTAAATATTCATAACTGAAGTCGTTCTTAGTATAGCGAAATTAAAAATTTATCAAACCGCTGAACAAAAAACAGCTTTTTCGTTAAATTTTCGAGTTGTGGTTTTTAAAATCGCGAAGCCTTATGATTTGTGTACGCAATAGAATAAGAGCGTAGCGGTCAGTCATAAACGCGTGTGGGCACATGATACGCCGTTTCGTTGGAGATTATTTTAGCATCTAGCTCCGTGATGATGCTCAGTTTGAGATAATGTTGAGAGTATTTTTCTGCCAGAGTTCACATCCACAAACTCAAAGATTCGTTTTCGCCTTTAGTCCGAACATAAACCAGTTTACGTATCAAGAGCTCTTTAAATTTCGATAGTTTCAACATTTCAAAGAACGGATAGTTTCACATGCATAATTTATGCCTTGCATATTTTCATACACGTTGCGAAATATATAGTAAAACCAGTTCAATTGTAAACCGGGGGAGTGAATTGCAAACTGTCATTGTGGAAATTGGTGACTAGCTGCTTTGTTGAATGACAAATCCAGACGTGATTTGAAGTTACGTCTTCATTTATATTGACAATGTGAAAGCCTGGCACAAACAAAATACAACAAATTCTCTCTCGGTTCTATTCCAACCAAACACTGTCCCATATCTTTAACAAAGAATCGCATAAACAATTATCTAAGTAAGAAAATGAAAATGACACAGATCGTTTCAGTCCATAACCTCTCAACTTTCGTTTGAATATTTTGTGTAACTTCTGTTGTGTTTTGAGCCTGGTCTGTGTTGTCTAGCTTTATTTCCGTTGTGTTTGAACCTGTTTTATGTTGCTTAGTTTTATTTCCGTTGTGTTTGAGCCTGTTTTGTGTTGTCTAGCTTTAATTCTGTTGTGTTTGTGACACTTTTGTGATATGTAAAATGCTACTTTCGTTGTGTTTTTAAAATACTTCTGTTTTGTCTACCTGTACTTCTGTTGTGTTTTGAGCCAGTTTCGTGTTGTCTAGTTTCACTTCCGTTGTGTTTGAGCCTGTTTTTTGTTGTCTAGCTTCACTTCTATTGTGTTTGAGCCTGTTATGTGTTGTCTAGCTTCACTTCCGTTGTGTTTGAGCCTGTTTTGTGTTGTCTATCTTTACTTCCATTGTGTTTGAGCCTGTTTTGTGTTATGTAGATTCACTTCCGTTGTAATTGAACCACTTTCGTGTTGTCTAGCTTCACTTCCGTTGTGTTTGAGCCTATTTTTGTGTTGTCTAGCTTTATTTCCGTTGTGTTTGAACCACTTTTGTGTTGTCTAGCTTCACTTCCGTTGTGTTTAAGCCTGTTTTGTGTTGTCTAGCTTTATTTCCGTTGTGTTTGAACCACTTTTGTGTCATCTAGCTTTACTTCCATTGTGTTTGAACCACTTTTGTGTTGTCTAGCTTTATTTCCGTTGTGTTTGAACCACTTTTGTGTCATCTAGCTTTACTTCCGTTGTGTTTGAACCACTTTTGTGTTATCTAGCTTTATTTCCGTTGTGTTTGAGCCACTTTTGTGTCATCTAGCTTTACTTCCGTTGTGTTTGAACCACTTTTGTGTTGTCTAGCTTTATTTCCGTTGTGTTTGAACCACTTTTGTGTCATCTAGCTTTACTTCCGTTGTGTTTGAGCCACTTTTGTGTCATCTAGCTTTATTTCCGTTGTGTTTGAGCCACTTTTGTGTCATCTAGCTTTACTTCCGTTGTGTTTGAACCACTTTTGTGTTGTCTAGCTTTATTTCCGTTGTGTTTGAGCCACTTTTGTGTCATCTAGCTTTACTTCCGTTGTGTTTGAACCACTTTTGTGTCATCTAGCTTTACTTCCGTTGTGTTTGAGCCACTTTTGTGTCATCTAGCTTTACTTCCGTTGTGTTTGAACCACTTTTGTGTTGTCTAGCTTTATTTCCGTTGTGTTTGAGCCACTTTTGTGTCATCTAGCTTTACTTCCGTTGTGTTTGAACCACTTTTGTGTCATCTAGCTTTACTTCCATTGTGTTTGAGCCACTTTTGTGTCATCTAGCTTTATTTCCGTTGTGTTTAAGCCTGTTTTGTGTTGTCTAGCTTTATTTCCGTTGTGTTTGAACCACTTTTGTGTTGTCTAGCTTTACTTCCGTTTTGTTTGAACCACATTTGTGTCATCTAGCTTTACTTCCATTGTGCTTGAGCCACTTTTGTGTTATCTAACTTAACCTTTTTCATTTTGTTGCCAGTTTATGTGTTGCCTAGTTCTACTGCAGTTTTGAGCTAGTCATAGCTTTTTGTTTTGGAATTATTGTGTTGTAACATGAGAATTTGGTTTGTATCAGGTGAAATTGTTGTCCTTGCATGGAGTTGTTAAGTTTCAAGGGGTTGACAATGAGAAGGATCAGTAAAATGGCCAAAACTTGTAACGGGAAGAGCCTCACTCCTTAGCCTCCTTAGCACTTTCACAAAGATTTGAAAAGCCATCGAGCATTTTTAGTGATAAATAATAAAGCACCCATCATCTTACCAACATCTTGAGTGTTTTCAGACTTTTACAATGTAAAAAACCCCGACTTCCAAAAGATTTAGAAAACAAAGCAGCAATTAGCTCCCGATTGCGATGTTTACGTTAGACATCAAAGCAATTAAGTCTTAATAACTCGCTTACATTTAAATTTCGGAACAAAGACCTTTTTTATTTACCAATTATGGCAGCGTGTGAGCTTTTAATTTCACTCGGACCTAATGATGCGTATCTCATTCAATGTGATTCCAGGCTTTTTACTTGTCCGTATTTAGGATCTCTTTAAGCCTTGGGTGTGTTAGAATTTAAAGAAAGCAAGTGTTGCTTTGTTCCTATTAGCTACCAACTAGACGTATTATAACCAATGATGTCACACGAACATGAGCGTACAGGAAGGAATGTTTTGAGGGTCTGCCCAACACAAATCATATTTTAGCCAAACTATGGGATGCTTACAGAGTCCAGAAAAGTCTTCAACCTTCCAACGGGTAACATTTCCTGTAACCAGGGTTTTTTCTTGCTTAGTTTAGTTAACAAAGTTAGTAAAAGCTAATAAACCAGAATACAAAGTTAACAAAGTTAGTAAAAGCTAATAAACCAGAATACAAAGTTAACAAAGTTAGTAAAAGCTAATAAACCAGAATTAGTATCAAAAAGGACCTCAACACAAATTGTGCCACTTCGCAATGCAACTAAACGAAACGTTCATACCATTTGATTGCGATGCGTTAAAATCCTTCAGGCTATCTGCTTGGAAGGACTGAACCCGTCTCTTTTCGAATATTTCAAGTCATGAGTCACAAAATCAAGAGTCACACTGAGAGGAGGACATGAGTCCGAAAGGCCTTAGTGTGATGTATCAAAGTTTTGTCTATTTGCCCCTTTTTTCTACCAATTTTTTGTAATTCTATCTACCGAGTATTTTAGAATGAGTACCTACAATTCTAGTGCTAAGGAGGGTGTCGAAAACTTCCATTCACAAGAAAAACCTTCAATTAATTTAAAGCCCGGAAAATAATTTGATAACGAACTCTTGAATGAAGTCGAGGGTGTGGTTTTTGTTGTTCACTCCGTTCGAGGATGTCAGTGATTCTCGCATTGTTAGCCAGTCCGAACCAGTTTCCGTACGCGAGCGTCCAGGTCCATTGTCCTTTTGTTAAGCAGTGGCTTCACGTAGTGCTCAAATCAGTGCAAAGGAATTATCCTCGGGATTGTTTCGGAATATCAGCTGCCCCGTATTGTGTCTATAGAAATGGTAGACACGCGCCGCACTCGCTTTAAAACCCGCACGCGTACGGCTCGCGACTTAGACTTGCCGAGATTGCGAGCTGATAACGACGATCAGACATCTCCACTCGACCGTGTAAGGACTCTGTTGCTTGGCACTTAAAACCCCTTTGAAACAGCCAACATGCCTCGCTCCTTTCTGGTGAAGAAGAGAAAGACGCTTTACTCTCTCGACATCGTCGACAATTTCGGTGAGTTACCTTATTTATTTTACTTTTTGGTCCTTATGTTCAGAAAAAATCCTTCATCAGTTGACGTCAATGTGTTTCTATTTTCAAATAACTTGAGTTTGATTTTGACAAAGAGAGAGGTAGATATGTAGAGAGTTTTGTTTAGTAAAACTATCTGATTTGTTTTACTTTTTGGTCCTTACGTTCAGAAAAATCCTTCATTAGTTGACGTCAATGTATTTCTACTTTCAAATAACTTGAGTTTGTTCAACTAGGTATTCGATGGAATCTACATATGAGCTAAGGTTGATTTTGACGGAGGGGATGTAGATATGTAGTGAGTTTTGTTTAGTAAAACCATCTAATTTATTTCACTTTTTGGTCCTTACGTTGAGAAAAAGTCCTCCATTAGTTGATTTCAACTCTTTGTATTTCTACTTTCAAAATACTTGAATTTGTCTAACTGTCTGAAAGAAAATCCACATATAGGTTACAGTGGGTTTTGACGGAGGGGAGGGAGAGATAGATATGTAGAGAGTTCAGTCTAAGGAGCTAACTATAGCGAGCTTTTTAGATGAGGAGAAGTATTCAGGGGATGGTAAAGTCTAGAGGGGAATGGATTCAATTGAAATGAAGGATAAAGTATTTTTGATAATTCCATTCTCTTTCTGATGTACTACTCGGATGAGTGTCAGATCAAAAGTTTTAGTAGTTCAGTTATTGCTTCAATACCTTCCAAATTTTCCTGCTATCTTGTGTAACAATTCGTTAGGTTTAATTTTCGTTCTCCTTCTGACTTAATACTCTGTTGAGTGTCAGACGAAAATCTTAATTAGTCCATGTTTTCACTTCACTATGCTTTCGATTTTTCTGGCTATTTTGAAGTTTTTTACCAATGAAACAATGCCCAATAGAAAAGCCCACAAACTATCCAAAATGAATGTCATTACCATTTAAAATGTTTGGAACTTTTGTTGCTTTGCCGTAACTAATGGAAATGAATATGGGACGTCAGTCAGAAACATTGGTGTCATTTGCTTTTGTTTTTCATTGTTCATTTACCAATAAAGCCATTCATATTTTCATAATGATACATCGATAAGTTAAATTAATCTTAAGTTTTTCTACATTTCTTCTAGTCTTTAGAAAATGAAGCAAAAAGTTGTTTATCTTACCACTGAGAACCAACTTCTAAATTTTCTGCATCTCATGTCATGTTCCATTAAGATGATTAAAGATTCCTTTAGGTTTCCGGATGAAATAATTCACCATCTACTGGAAAAAACTTCACATTTTTAGAGAATAAAACCAACCACCCTCTTCCCGATGAAATAAAGCTCGGCATTTTCACCAAATAAGTTCGACCATCGGGAGTTGCTCCATTGCTTGTTTTCAAAGAGTCATTCTTTGAAGTGAACGTTTTTCGCTCTGAAAAATTGCAACCGAAGCAAATAAGCTGAGAGTAAAAGACTTGGTGCACAGAGTTGGAATGGAAACATTTATTCGATATTGTAGCTATGCACTTGTGCAGGCTAACTTTGTGTCGTTCTAACAATTTTCTAGCCCAGCATCTATTTACAAGTCTTTGAGTTCAATTACTTCAAATACCAAACGTTACACTACTGCTTCTAACAAATAAATATAGCAAAAAGGGTGCGGTTTCATAGAAATAGGTTCTAGTTCCATTTGTTACCTTCACTGTTTCAATACTGTTGCAGGTTTTCCTAGCCCAGGATTGGTAGATTTTAGTTAGTGTATGGACTAGAATTTTAGAATTTCAATTGTCTAAAACTGAGTTTTAGTCTACACCCGTTTCTGTGTATTCCGCTCTTCCTTAGCCATAGAGCACTGTACCGATTCGGAATAGACGAGCAGAATGATACAAGTTGTAGTTTATGATTTGATTTTGACTGATTCATATGTTTCCATAGGTGAAAATGGAGAACATGCGAAGCCAAGACCAGTCTCGAATGAAGACACTCCAATTCAACGAGTAATGGACGTTTCCCAAGACACCAGCCCAGCCTATCAAGACAGCCACCTAATCAAGCCGAAGCCGACATTCCCGTTCTCCTTAGAAACGTACAAGAGAGCGATCGAGGAGCCAGCCCTGTTTCCGTTTGTCATTCCCAACTTCTGGTCTGGCATTCAACAAGAGCAAAAGAAGAAGCGATTCATCGCCCGTCGCTCGTCCGACTCCACATCGAGTAGCGACTCGCAGGACGATATCATCCCATCGCCAACGTCAAGCGAACACAGCCTCAGCTCGGCGTTCAGCCTCAGTCCGCAAGAAAAGCTCACAGGATTCGATAACTGGGGGTTCACATCAGCACTGCGACTGCAGCACTTGGCTGCCCGGGAAGATCACCGCAACGGAGCAAGAAAGAAACGCATTAACGGCCTATCGAAGGTCTTCACATGTGAGGTGTGTGGCAAAGTCTTCAACGCCCACTACAACCTGACTAGACACATGCCAGTTCACACTGGGGCTCGCCCCTTCAAATGCAAGATATGTGGCAAGGGGTTCCGGCAAGCAAGTACTCTATGTAGACACAAGATTATCCACACGAAAGAGAAACCCCACCAGTGCAAAGAATGCGGCAAGGCTTTCAACCGTTCTTCAACACTGAACACGCATATGCGCATACACGCGGGATTCCGCCCGTTCACCTGCGAGATCTGCGGGAAAGGCTTCCACCAGAAAGGCAACTATAAAAACCACCGTTTAACGCACACGGGTGAGAAGCCGTTCAAATGCCACATTTGCTCGAAAGCCTTCCACCAAGTGTACAACCTCACCTTCCACATGCACACCCACAACGAAAACAAGCCGTACACGTGCCAACTGTGCAGCAAGGGATTCTGCAGAAACTTCGATCTCAAGAAACACGTTCGCAAGATGCACGGAGAAGACCAGTTGAGCCTCGCTATCAAACAGGATCAAGGCTCTGAGCACCAAACGAGGTTTCTTTCTCCAAGAGGACGTTTGTTATCTGAATACAGCTCATGAATTTTAAATAACGCTTGTCATTTTAAAAAAGAATTGCTATTGCATTAGTTGAGTGAAAGGGGGTACTAATCGTTATTCCTGTTACTGATTTATCAAAAACCCAATCCCAAATACGAAAATAGAGAAATTCCTGATTTTGACATATTCAAAAAGAAAGATGTAGAAATCCCAATCCCAATTTACTTTTTCATCCCAAATCCCAGTTTGAAGAAGTTCAACCCCATTTTGCCAGTAAAAAAGGGTAAATTCAAGTTCCTAATTTACCCCTTCCTGATCCTCCATGTTGACTTTGGTGATTGTAGTAATAGATTTTGCCATATTTAGGAAGCCCATCATCTGTTACTTTGATTTTCACATGGATACAACATGTTGTTCAGATATCTAAATATTTCTAAATATCAGAACTGCATGTCATGTGTTGCAATAGCAGAAAACATCAACATGCGTGAAATATCTTTTTAAGTAATAATTTTCTCACTACCCTGACAGAATACCGTCCCCCTTCGCAGTACCACCCCCGTTTGCTAACAAATATTAGAAAGTTATTTCAGATTTAATATAAATGTAGCGAGTGTAAAAAGTATTTATTTGTCTGTATATATCACAGTAGACTAGTCTTTTTGCAAGACTTTAATTGTGTACAGTTACATTTAGGATTGTTAGTGTGGAATTTCAATTGCTTCTGTATAAAAAAGATTTATTACAAATAATGTAAATTATGTGTGAATAAAATTCAGTATCAGAGAATTGAGGATATGTAATTATAAAATTAGCAAAATGTATAATTGCGTTTGCTCTACATCAATTTCTGTACGCCTGTGCATTTTTCACGGATTTGCCACTGGTAGGGCATTTGATAAAGGGCACTTTATCAACGCATCAAAAACATACCAATGGAACTCTCAAACGTTTGCGACAGACAAAATTGTCCTAATTCATTTTTTATGATATTTGCCCTCTAAAATTTTCTAAGTTCTAATTTTTCTGGAGAAGTTTGTATCACACCAAACCGATTTCTGCTGACGGTTTGCATTCAATTAGTTATCCAAAACGTTGACACTAAAACAGTTTTATCTGGAAATGCAAAAAGTGAATTAAAAATCAAATTCACTGAATTAAAAGGGCACCATCAAAGTGGTGGGGCAAATAATTTTCACTGATGGGGCATTTGAGTGACCAGTGGAGCATTGATCCCCGCCACTGTATACGAATAATTAAAAAATGCCTTGCTGTACGCAGAGAACGTGAAACTTGTTTCTGAGCCAAACTATCAACATTGATTGCTTGACAAACGTCTTTGCTTTCGTTTGCATGTTTGTATTTTGTAATATCGTTTAGCTGCATTCCTGTCAAAAGAGCTAAAGGCATACAAATTGTTGCTTGATGATATTGACCATCCTCATAAAGTTTGGACAGTTCTTTCTTTCCTTCGAAGTAACAGCTTCACTTTTGGCTGGTTTTAGATTTTTCAAAAACCTTTATTTATCATCATGTTGAAAAGATATTTTGCGGACCTCGTCTTGACGGAAGAAATGGCGCGAAACGTTTCGAAATGTTCGAGTGGATGGCGTCATCAATTGCAGTATTTTCACTTTTTGGAGCTGGATGTTTTTGAATGATATTTTGGTGGAGAAGAGAGCCGAAAGACCAAATATAAATGAAGAAAAAAGGTGAGCAATAAATTAATGGCTTAACGGTGATAAAAATAGGCCTGAGTGTAGTAAATGTGTAGTTCCGTGTCTATAGTGCTCGGTCAGTAGTTATTTGATATTTGTGTCGTTTCAAGGGGCAATGTTAGTTAAGTAGGTGAATAGGTTTAGATTTGGCCTTATTTACCACCTAAGATATAGATACTTTACCTAAGTCATGAACAAGGCAAGTTAGTAAAAAAAGATAAACTTTTCAGGTCGACGTCGAAAATTTAGGTCACTCAGAGAACTGGTAAGTTTTATTTCTCTCTTTGAAAAATTAAACATGTTACAGATTTGAAAAGTTAAGAAGATAAATCTCAAAACTCATAGAATTCATAAAAAAACAGTATTTGAGCATTATCTAGATTTGATATTGATTAGATGCCATTTAATTTCAAAGCCACCCATTCAGGGCGACAGTCCTCCAGAGCTTACAATAGCTCACTCGATAAACAACACAACAACATTTCCTAAGCAACACAACAACAACAACAACAACGAACATGTCACAAGAAGCAATTTCGGACGAAATTGGTTAGATGATTGTAGAACTTTGGTAAAATGCTTGATGAGAATGGTTTGATACCCTGCAAGATATGTCCAGCTGTTTTCCTGAAGTTTGGAGAAGATACTGCTGGCGAATTTAACAGTGGCTGCTCTGTTGTTCAAGTGAATTTTTCAAAAGGCTGCAAGGTCAGTATAGCGCCTAATGGCCTTAGGCTAAAATAATACTATGAGCTTGATAGGCTCTGATAAAATGTTTGTACATGCCAATATAAGGCTAGATTGCAGTTTAGCGGGCGGTCTCCTCTCCTCCGCAGTTACATAGTCGACATTGAAAATAACGATCAACAAGAACTTGCTCTCCGTGCACAACAAGCACACACAACTACTACTGAATGATAACTAGCGGGGTTTTGGGGGCGGTAGCCCCCAACAAAAGAAACAATCAACAACAAATAAGAAGAAACGTAATAATATCACAGGCTAATTACAACGCAAAGTTGTTCAAGTTGAGAATTCATGTTCGGAATCGGAACCAAAATGGCCTAAGCAACTCGCATTGCAGGTCAGGATATTAATCTTTGAACATAAATGCATCTCTAACAAATGATAAATGACAGGGGTTTGGGGGTGGTAGCCCCCAATTAAATATAGAAACTAGCAACAAAAAAGAAGACAATGTTTTCGCAAATTTCGTAGATTTTATCGCACCTTTTGGTTGCAATTACTGATGAATAGCCATTTTCCTCCAAGATCTGTTAGTCTTATCGGTCGTTCGAAAGAATCGCCATCGATTCAACCCTAATTACTAATTGTGTATTTGTGAAAATCGAGTTTCCCTGTGGTTGCCGCCGCTAAACTGCAATCGTCCCCCAATATAATGTATGCCGGTCAGGTAAATATCTGATAGAGAGTATTGTGTAGTACTGATAATGATAATGACAATACTAAGTGTTAGGTATATCTGGCAAGGAAACTTTTGATGTTGTATCACTCCATCCCTTCTCCTCCTCACTGCTCAACTGCTCTGGTGTGGGGCTTTGCCTTCCCTAGTAAATATGCCAATTTAAGTTGCTAAAGTGAGGAGGTAACTCATTGCGTAGACATCCTCAAGTTCCTGATCCTGAGGGGGGTATTGAGGTGGAGCAGGGTGAATGTCCAACTAAAAAATGCCTTAGACTATGTCTCATTCTAGTATTGGTCAGATCAAAATCAGTGGAGGATTTAGGAGGATGCAGCTCGGGGCATTTGTTGCCCCCCTTGCTGATAAAAAAAAATCTCAGCGCCCACACTACAGAAGTTTGGTGCCCATTATAATAGCTTATTTTTATGTTTTTTTAGAAAAAGCATTTATTAGCCCCCAAATAACACACCGGCCCCCCTTCAGAATTCTTTTGGATCCGTCCTTCATGGTATATGGGTGAAATTTGAAAATTTGCATAGATTAGAATGCTTGACCAGTCAAATGTTTGGGACAGGTCCAAAGGTGGATAGAAAGCTCATCTTGTTTCTGAGCTACCTTTGATTATAACCTTAGAAAAAGTATGTTAAAATATGGATGCATACCCCGATTTATGATTGAAGAAATTCAGTAATTTTAATAATGGAGATGCCTGAGTAATTAGATCACTCAACCCTTGTTCAAAGGGTCCCAGGTGCTAAACCACCACTAGATCTGTCACAAATTGTAAGGAAAGAATTTCCCAGCTCTCTGTAATGAATCAAGAGGTGTGGTCACATCAAGATGAAGGACCAGGGTTGCACTCACTGCTCGATTAGTTTACCTATGCTGTTGGCCCTTTATGCTTTGCACATAAACCAATACCTCACAAAGATAGTAAGTGTATTTGCCTATCAACCTATCTTCAACCTGCCATAGGATTAATTTACATCAGATTTACAATGGAATTGATTTTCTTCATTCAGATTGGGTTTATAAAGTTCAAGAACAACTATGTTGCATCGATATCAATCAGAATAAAATTCAAGGATGATGAAAAAGGTATGTGGCTAATTTTTTTCAATCCTGCTTTTAAAGATTTTTCAAACTACTATCTCTGCTACCAAAAGCCATGGAACCCTCCATCTTTTTCACATTTGTTCATATTCTACCTCTCCCTACCTTATTCTTCAACAATGTTGCTTCTGGTAGCAGAAATAATTGCAATGTCATTGAGCATGATCTACTTAAGTCTAATTTGTTTCTTTGCAAACAATATTGTTTTAAGGTGGAAAGAAGGGTCAATAACAAATAAAGTACTCTTAAAGCTGAGAAACTTGTTTATTTTCAAAGGAAAACAAAAGAGTTCTTACTACTTTTGGCAGGAATTGTATGCCACAAACAAATTTGAGTATCCTTTAAAAAAGTTTGATTAAATTTCCCAACCAATGTTGGACTTGTTGGACCAATGTTGGACATTTAACGGAATTACTATTGTAGTAGATAGAGTTTGATACCAGATAAAAGATTGCTCTATAAATCTCGTTCTTAATTTGATACCTACCTCTCTGTTTAGCAAAGTGCCTAGGAGTGGTAGTGTTGTGATAGGCACTTGGGAGTCAGTTTTGATCAGAGTTCTGTTGTGTGACTGCACAAGTACAAAATCACTCTAGAGTTGCATAATTGCATCGATCTTATATTTCTACTGTTTTGAAAATAGATTTGAATTCAAAATTCATGACACAAATACTACTCTCATATTAGCAGTTAAACCAGCTTCAACTAAACCAGGTTTCTAAATGAAAGTCTCTGATTGGCCAATTAAATAATTGTGTTGCTATTGATTGGTTATAAAAGGAACCCAGAATATATAATTCTAGGCTAGCCATGTCAGTGTGAATGTGGTATGATACTGCTCTTACACTAGCAGTCAAACCGACTTTAACTTAATTGAAGTCTCTGATCGGTCAATTCTGTAATTTAATTGCTTTTAATTGGCTGTTAAGAAACCTAGAGTAAAATATACCGCTTTTGCACCGACAGCTGAAACTTAACCAGGTTTTCAAATGGAAGACTCTTATTGGTCAATTTGATGGCTCAAATCGTTGAGATTGGCTGTAAAGGAGCCTATGGTAAATAAAGCTAAAGCTAACTACGTTGGTCTGAATGTTGTATTGATTGATCGTAACACGGATGGAATTTGCTTCTTTTTATATTTTTCATATTTGAGTTTGATTTATGAAGAGAAATTATTGTATTTGCTTCAGGTGGAACGACTGTGTGGAAGACAGTGCTGAAGAATTATGTGTTGATGGTCAGCCCTCATCATGAGTCGGGAAGTCAAGATTATTTCCAAATTGATGTCAGTAAGGAGGTAAGACATTTTTGCTGTTGGTATGTTTTTAAATTTTGTCCTGGTTTAGGACAGTAGTAAGCGCACTTGCCTTTTAGTATCAACATCCCTGTTTTGAGACCCAGTGGTAGTATATGACAATCCAAGTAGCCCACTCTGGTAAAATTCAATTCACTGTAAATATGATTTGCTGTATATCTAACTCGAGAAGAGAGTGCCTATCCTGGCTATAGTGCTTGATATACTTAAGTATAGAGCAATTATAAAGCAGAATGAACACATTGGAAAACAGACATGTTCTTCTGTTAACTTTATGTAATGTTTCATGTAATATTAAGGGTGTCAAAGAAACATTAATTCATAAGGGATGGTCTAACACGGGTTATTAAATTATGCCAGAGCAGGCTACTGCAATTGACATATGCCACCACCGGGTCTCAAACCCGGGTTTTTGCGGACACAGACGAGCAAGCAAACCACTGTCCTTAACCTCGGGTTCGGTTTTCAAAGAAATGTTATCCAAAGTGTGCATTCAGGATTTTTCAGTAAGAAAATGCACCAGAGTGGCTAATCGCCAGAGTGGTTTACAAGCTATAGTGGTTACTTTATCAGTGTGCTGGCAAGGGCTGAGAGAGATCGCTCTAGTCATAAGAAAAGAATTTGGGTTATGAATCCAGCAAATGCAGTGAAGTCAGTTGGAACATCTTTGGTCAGTTCAGAACTTTGTAATGCTATAAAAATAGATGGCACGACAAAACACACACTTCGTTTGACAGACATTTGATGAAGTAACTTTCACAGAACGAGAACAACCATCTACCACCTCTGAAGTTAAATTACTCTTCAACACTAGATCAACTTTTGCCAAAAATGCAGAATGTGTAGGCAATAACCCAGAATAATTTATCTTTTGATAGTCAGACGGAAAATCTTTTGTTTACCTGGTTTTGCTATTTATTCCTGAGATCCAAAAAGGGCAAAACAAAAAAAACAAGAAATCTTCATCAGTTTTTTATCTATGTTTTTAATTCCTATTGGAGTTATGATTGAAAACCAACCTATAAATATCTAAGATGAATACTCACAAGTAACAAAATTAGGAACATTATATGTTAGTCAGAAAAAGTCTGAAGAGGGTCATGAAGGAGTAAATTGGGAACTGGAAAAATGGCATTTGACTTCTTGGTACTGTGATTTGGCAATGAAAACGTAAATTGGGATTGGGATTGTTAAACACATCAATATTGAAAATTTCTCTGTTTTCCTCATTCGGATTGGGATTATTACATTGATGAGAATAGGGATCAGTACCCCCTTCAGGACCCTCTGTGAATCTTTGATGTTGTACGTTGAGCTATCCAAAGAGACACACTATTATCTTATCATCTACCAAGTCCTAAGTTCACCAGATTTGTTTACACTTCCAAAGATTCGGCCAACTGTTTGACAGCAATCGCACTCCTTCTGTATTCAGATGCAGAACTGCAAATCTGAGCTGAAACCCTTGACCACAACGAACCATTAATACCACTAACCATCATGACAACTTTATACTTTTCCATCAGTTGCTGCTTGCATTGGTTCGCTCCATCTGGTGTAGGTCCAAAATAGTTAATCACTGATTCTGGCATCTTGACAATTTCCATAAATGGTGCCTGCATTGTGGATGGGATGGAAGGTGACTCCGTCCCCCAGGTATCTCTGAATAACTGTGCAGCCCACTTCTTCATTGGGATGTTCGTTCTGTACAGGTGTTCCTGTTAAAACAATAAATCAAGTTATCAGTAAATGAAGTCAGTTGCTTTACAAGAAATAGTTTGAATAGTGTTTGATCGGTACGCAGAAGCATATCGAAAACCTACATTACACTAAGCTTTTTGTCTGACACTCAATAGAGTAATACATCAGGAAGAGAACGAAAAAAAATCTATCAGAAATTATTATACCCAGATGTGGATTGAAATGGGCGAATCAGAAAAGAGGTGAATGATTTGTATTGTATTATGTTTTTGGTATGCTTTTGATTTTTCTGGCTATATAGAAATAGCTTGATGCAGCTAAAGATATCTTAGTATTTTTATGAATGCCTTTGAATTGTTTAGGACGATGAGGAAAATCAGAAACCTACCAAAACATAATATCTATTAAACTCTTCGTCTGACCCTCAACAGAATAGTACATACGTCAGGCTCTTTTGAGAACAAGAAGAAAGGCACATTTCACTGAATTTGCAAAGTCCAAGTTTAACCATAATTCCAAATGATAGCTTGGCCTTGGTTGAATTACCAGGCTGCACCTGGAGACTATTCGTTGTATAGATCTATTAATATATCATTATGCGCTAGTATACTTTTCCAGGTTTCCCCTGTAGTTGGTGTGTATGTGTTTACTTTTACGGGTCCAACCGTTATCAGGACTGCAGAGATGGGGGCTACTAGGATATTTATCAGGGGGCTTAGTGCTTTAAAGTACCTGTAAGGAATAAGCAACGTTTTCTTTTTCAATTTCAAAGCTCCTCTTTGTTGAAATTTGACCCCTGTATCTTTCATTATACTTTTATGGCCGGCCTCTCAACAGCTCTATGGTTAATTTTATGGTTACTTTTCATCAAATTCTTCTAAAACGTTTACTGAAGAGTGATTGAAGAGTGATTGACAATTATTGATGTCCTTATCTCTTACCATTCCACCAATCGAAGGGTAATACTCAGCAACAGCGTAGCTCCCAGCAAGGTAGTTTGTGTAGTCATCTGTGCCCTGCCTGAAAAACCTGTCTTTGAACCCTCTCTTGTAGTAATGAGATACTAAGCTTGGGTCCATGCTCTCAATCAATTTCGAGTGACTCCATATGAAGGCACAGCCTCTTGGGGCAAAATGCCACTTGTGCAAATTACCTACGAGAAGATAAATATCAATTTAGGTAATACCATTAATAGCTTTCAGTTGTTATGAAGAAGAGATACTTGTAACAGGGAGACTGAAGTGTTGGCATCTTAGAAACTGAATCAAACTCCATCTAAACACTTAGGATCTCATTGTGCACTTAGATTCCTATTTTTCCTTAGATGACTTGCTAGCAAAAGTGAAAGCATGAAAATCATACATGCTCGAAATCTCATAACACTTGGTGATAGAAAATGGTTTACATTATTTTTGATATAATATTTTTTGGTACCCCTGTTTTCTAAAATATTTCAGCTCACACTGATATAGCCACATCGTCCAAAACCTATGTTAAATTTAAAGCTATGTGGAACATTTTGTCAGAGTTTGGATCAGATTGAATCAACTGGCGGTACCCCCCTATCCGACTTTTTGTATCTTAAAGTGGGTATGAGATAGATGGTAATATTTAACATAGGTTTGAAGAATAAGGGCAACTCGGAATTTAGCCGTGGCGCCAGGTTTCCTCTGGCAAGAGGAATAGAACCCCTGACAGATGGGCCATTTGGCATATTAATTCAAAAAATTTGCTCTGAGACAATGAATATCTAGTACTATCATGCTGGGATGAGGTGCTAACCTCCTCTAATGGAGTCCCCCTGCCCCCCACCACTGTCAGGATGTACCAACAATATCAGCTCAATACTGACCTGCATAAAAATCAGCTCCAATTTCCTCAATGTTTAAAGGCAGCTGGCCGGGGGCATGTGCCCCATCGATCAACGTCAGCACTCCGTGATCCTTACAAATCTTAACCAGCTTCTCAATGGGCATCAGCAATGCACTTGAACTGGTTATATGATCAATAACTGCCAGAGTTATGCTAGGGTTTTCTTCCAACACCTTGATGTACACGTCGCATATCTCTTGCTCACTGTTAATGGGGAATGGAATCTCACAACAGACTATCTTTGCACCGACTTTATTAGTGTAATAATCCACTGTGTTCCTGATAGCTCCATACGTGTGGTTGGTGATCAGAACTGAATCATTCGAAGTTAGGTTGATTGATCTAATGACGCAGTTGATTCCCTCCGTTGCGTTGTGAACAAATGCAAAGTTATCTGGGTTTGCACCGACTGCCTCTGCAACGATTTCACAGCTTTTGTACCAACGGTTTCTTAGCTTCAATAAAAACCATTCATCAGGACATCTCTCCATTTCTTCCTATAAATAGTAAATCATGATTGAAGTTAAGAAAGTTGGGATAATGGTTTGATCTACCATCATAATACAGCAGCCTTAATCAAAGCAGACCTTCAGTGTAGCAAGAAGAAGGGAAACATAACGCAGCATATAACATCAAGGCTTTTTACCTGTCACTAACCTGAGTATTACCCCAATATAATGGTGTGTGCTCAAATAACTTATCTGTCCATATTGTGGATATAAGTTTAAGCAAGGGCTGCTTTTTAACCTAAATGGCTGAAATAAAATCCTTTTTTGCCAGGGACTGTCTTGATTGTAGCAATTTTCAACAGAGGATGTAATCTTGAGCCCGTCTTTGACATTGCATGCAAATAATTAAGACGTTATAACTTAGCTAAAAATTATTTGATGCGTTTGGGAGACAAATAAAAATACAAATCTTGCAACAGATGGACTCAGTGTAAACTCTTATTAATATCACACAGTACTTCTTATACAATTTGTTTTTTATTGGTCTTATAAATTGGTATTTTGCAAAGACTGCAAACAAAAATCATACCAGACGAGAATCACACTCAGATGTTCCTAGAGCAGCTTGATTAGTCAGCTTATAAACAGCTCAAATTACCTGAAGTTCCCTTTTATAAGCCATGACAGGCTTTGGCAAGAGACCATATGATCCATAATTGACAATAGCATATGATGAGTCAAAATGGAAGTCCCTCCATCGAATCAGAAGTCCACTGTTGTAATATTTCCTAACTTCTTTGTGCAGCTTTTTCAAAACAGAATTACTAGTTTTCCCTGATCTGCTGATGTACTCCAGGGCTTCATATGCTGCATATGTGCCAGCAGCACATCCAAATAGGGCCAGGATTCTTTTGTCCGCATTCTTAAGAGCATCACAAGTTCTGTCCAGAGCCTCTTGAAGGTCAATCTTTATTAGTGAGAGCTCCATTTTGGTTTGAGGAATTTTCAGGAGCTGCAGAGAAATATTTCACATCAATTCTACTGTGCAAAGATGTTTTTTAACTAGACAAAACAAGAAGCTTGAGAAGGGTGCAACATTTGATATAAATTGCTGATATACCATGGAAAGAGGAGTGGCATGAACAATATTCCAAACAAAGGCGTGACAGTCTAATGGTAGCATGACAGGGCACTGTGTTTGCTGCTCATTTCTTGCTTGGTTTAGGTTAGAGCAATGTCCAGCATTTAAAAAACATCATTTTCAACACGAGGTCTAAGGCCTTTGGTTCTTCTCTATTGAAATCAATAGATACTTGTTGTAAAATTTCATATCGTAAATCAGTTCTGTGTTTCTTAAAACAGTGTTTCTTATATGTGGAACTCTAAGCAAACTAAAGCATACATCTTGAATTTAAGAAACATCACTTTCAACATGAGGTCCAAGGCCTTTCTGATGCTTCTCTATCGAAATCAATAGGCGTAGGAACTTGTTGTAAAAGGGGTAATTATGATCAGAAATTAGGTCGTGTATTTCTTAAAACAGTGTTTCTAAAACATTATATGGGATACTACTCGCTTTTTATTTTATAAGGAAACTAGCTAAAGGCCTAACTAGCTTATAACTGTAAAAACCTGATTCTAAGCTAAGCCTAGGCTGGCCTAAGGCCTTTTGCTTTCTTCTGTTTTTTTGATAGACCTCTTTCATCCTTTGACATTATTAGAAAAGGCAAATGAATTTTCAAAGAAATTAAAGACTGGTGCACAATCACAAGTTTCACCAATTGTAACAATGCCTTATTGTGCAGCAAACAAAGAAACCTTCGGGATAAAATGTAAAAGTTGTCTAGCTTTTTATTCTAAACTTCATTCAATCTATGTTTCCTGTTGATCTGCCTGTGCATTTGAATTTATCTGTTCATGCATACAACCTTAGTTTTTTATTCGACGTAAGATGATGTGAAAGTAAGTGCAAAGTTTATGAAATTATTAGGAAATACCTGGAACTTTATTCCATCCACCTCACTTCAGGCTTCCTTTCCACTTGAGAAGTGTTGTTGTTGCTGTAATAGTTTGCACGTTTTTTTATAAGAACACTTTATAGCTTCAAGCTCAAGTTTCGTAAGCTTGCGCTATAGAGGGTTCGAAGGAGGTAAGCCCCCGTTGGAGCATATAAAAATACTAGATATTCATTGTCTTGGAGTGAATTTTTTTGATTTCCATGGGAACTAGCCTCTTTCTACTGGTGTTTCTTATTTTCAATGTAAATTCAGCCGACAGTTCTTATTTTGTATCTTATTTGTGTAATCGAGAAAGCAACATAATTTTCTTTGTAGTTTTCATTGCAAGCTGAAAACATCACAGTGATGCGTATAGTTCTACGACAACCTTCGCCGCATTGGAAGCATTTCAGCATTGAAGATTTGGAATTTTACTTGCCCAATGAGGTACGATTTCACTATAGAACTAAATCACCATTAAGAACTGCAGGCCCGGATCCAAGGGGGGGCGTAAGAGGCGTACTCCCACCCTATTTTGATGGAAAAACCATTCAATTATTTTGATAATACCCTATTTCCTTTGCCTTATTCTATGATATATATGATATACGTGTTATCCCCCCCCCCCCTTCTGTGGGTGCTGGATATCCGGCCCTGAACTGAATGTTCCAAAACCTGACTGCCTAGTTCCTTAGAGGTCGAGAGGATGAAGCATTTGAAATGTACTCGGCAGGACAGCCACTAAATTTGCATGAAATGCCAAATCTTTGCAATCAAAATTATTTTCTGGAGCAATATGAATTCTCAATCTTAGAAAATTTAATCTTTAAGTGGCTTCTATTTGGCAGGCTGAAGTTTCTTATAAATCAATTTCTAAGTGGCGTGTTAATACTGTTCACCTTCCTTTTCAAACATCTTCTATAGTAGGGGGTAATTTTATACCAAAAGGAAGGAAGGGTATTCTCCACAATGGCACTCTTCCTATTACACTATTTTTATAAGAACCAGTAGAATTTATTTGAAGCTGGCTGTTCTTAAATATTCCCTTAATTTTAGCCTGAAATGTTCTTGAGTTTATCTTACTTTTACAAAGGTTGGAAAGCCTTTTTTGCTATCACTAGTATTAATTGTTACAAAGTTTTACTCTCTTGACCATCTAACATTATTTGTGTGCTGCCAATCTGCTTGTTTTGTAATTATTTCTCAGTCTTGTGGTTATTTCATAAAATGTTCATATTGAGCCAAAAATGGTCAGCTTCGGTTTGCTCTTAGCTTGTTCTTAAGTTTTAGCCAAATTTGAGGCTGGTGTGCTTAAAAAATTGTTCTTATAAAAAGAGAGTGTAAGTGATGAAGGGGTTAGAAATTTTCTGGGTTTTGAAAGAGATTACATCCTTAGGTACGCTAATGGTTAGTTACTTCAGTTTTGCTACTAATAATTCACGACAAGCCCATGAAGTGATTAATGAACTTCATATTTAAAGATACAAATAATAGAGATGTCTAAAGATTAGTTTGATCACGAATAGGGCTTGATTGTGCCGAATATTGAAGACCGTTTGTAAACTGATTTATATGTAGTGCGTCAAGGGAATAACATATGATTATCTCTAAATTCATATTTTTAAATATGAAATATTTTTTGGGGTAGTTCCTGATTAGGATCTGATAAACACGTGGTTAGATTAAGTAAATTGTAGATATAGGCAGGAAAACGAAGTTTGATAATAAAACGAAGAGCCAAGATTGCGACGATAAACATGATAAGCGACACTTCATAATTTTATAGACAATTCCAGTTACATCGTTATATCAAAGACAAATCCAATTGAGAAAATTAATACATTTTAAAGATAGGCAATTATTAACGTTTCGGAGCAGCACTTAGCTCCATCTTCAGAAATTACAAGTCAAGGAAGCACGAGGCTGAATTTATACTAATAAGGACAATAACTACTAAGAATGCGCATGATAAGAAGAAAACACGTGAGAATAAGAATGGAGTGAGCCAGAAAGACAAGACCTAAAATTGAGCTAGGGGAATAGACGATTGTTGAGAGTTAAGTGAGGTACGATCTCGCAGGATCAATAAACTTTCATGGATAAGCAAATCAAAATCATTGTTTGCTCGATCAAGAATAGAAAAATCATCTAAAGAAGCAGTGTGACCGGATTCGTTAAGGTGATCCCAGATGGCCGATGCAGTAACTTTACTTTTCTGCTGACCAGCCTTGTTAATTCCCAAATGCTCCCTGCAACGAGTAATCAAGTTACGGGATGTTTTCCCATAATACCAGGCATGGCAGCCAGGGCACTGAAATTTGTAAATAACAGAGGAGCGAATGAGAGAAGGAATGCGATCCTTAAACGGAAAAAAAGATACTAAATGCGTGTGGAATACGTTGATAATGGCCTATCTTTAAAATGTATTAATTTTCTCAATTGGATTTGTCTTTGATGTAACGATGTAACTGGAATTGTCTATAAAATTATGAAGTGTCGCTTATCATGTTTATCGTCGCAATCTTGGCTCTTCGTTTTATTAAGTAAATTTGTGTTGATTTTTAGAAAAATAAATAGAAAGATGTCTGAAATTGTAACTTACTTAAATCTGCTTGATTTTGTAGCTACTCAAAGAAACTCAGCCAAAATGTGATGGACTTGAAAAAGAGGCTGCCTACAAACTTACACAGGACGAAGATGATATAGAGGTAAATTAGTTTAAGGCTCATCTTTCGTGAGGTTCATTATCAAATTAAAAATACCTTTGGGGTTGCATAAAGTTTGAATTGAACATTTTAATGCAATTGAACAGTAATAAGGGGGCCAACATTCTCTATTTTCTTGATAATAGGGGGTACAGAAAATCATTTTGATTCGGATCTCATATATCTAAAGATGCTGATTACCCCTCTGGGTTCTCTTGAATCTTTTTACATGCATTTTTTTATAAGTAACTGCTTGATTAGCAAGTCAGTACTCGACATGACAAAAACTAAAGCAATTCCAGCACTAGATAGAGGAATGCAAAGCAATTTGAAAATCTTAGTTCTGATCCAATTTGTATTGAAAACCGTGCGGCAGCTATAGAGAAGTAGATTGCAGTGGATATAAGTACCCCGACACACTTTAGTTGCAAGATGCTATTGATATTTGCTGTACAAAATCTTCAGAGATAGGATTCTAAGAAACACATCTTCAAGTATAAAAAGTTAAGCAATTGCTAAGCAGTTTTGTTTACTCCAATTTGCCTTCTTCCTAAGCAATTTTTAGTACTGAGCTCGAGCTGAAATTGCTTATAAAAAATGCGTGTATTTCATGATGAAGTTATAGCTTGAAACTTGGTCCACACAACCATATCCTGTTGAATGGCCTTTTCGTATATTATAGTTCTCTGGCACTTTATACCTGAAATTGTTTTTTTCATTAGAATATTACAGATGCAAACACCAAAGAGCTCCTATCTAAAATCGAAAAGATGGAATCGTTGGCTAGAAACATGAAAATTATGAATTCATCCAGGGATTCAAATACTGGAAAATTTGAAGTGAGTATTTAGTGTTTGGTGTTTTATTATTAGATAACTACAGTCGATATTTCTGAACAAGGGACAAACGTTACATTGCGTTAGTTAGGGCTAGATCTAGGGCTAGGGTTAAGGTTAGGGTTAGGGTTAGGGTTAGGGTTAGGGTTAGGGTTAGGGTTAGGATTATGATTAGGATTAGGATTAGGGGTTAGGGGTTAGGGTTAGGGGTTAGGGTTAGAATAAGGGGTTAAGTAGAGTAAGATTTAAGGTTAGAGTTGTGGTTCGGGTTAGGGTTAGAGTTGGGGCAGGTTCGGGGGATAAAGTAAGGGGTTAGGGTTGGAGTTAGATTTAAGGTTAGATTTATGGTTAGGGCTAGGGTTAGAGTTAGGGGCAGGTTTCGGGGTTAGAGTTTTGGTTGGATTAGGGTGAAGACTTTGTAAATATGAACATATGTCTGTATAGCATAGTTTACCCTCCTTCACTTTATCATGCTGTGGTTGCCATCTCCTCTTTGATAACATTAGTAGTATCTAATTATTTTGAATAATTTTAAAGGAGTGTTTCTTTTTTTGACTTGAGTCACAAAGCTCATTATTTTCAACAAAGAGATTTTCAGCACATCTCCCTGACAAACCAAAACAAATGAATTCGTTTGATTGCTATTCCAATGAACATGTGATATATTCCTTTCTTCACATTGGAAATTGAGTTCATTCGTTAGAAATTGTTTGTTATTGATAAAGATTTTAATTTTTAGTTCTAATCCAGAAGCTAGAGTTTGAATTTTGAATTACTGAACTGAAACCAGAAGTTCTTTGCTGAAAATTCAATTGAGCTATATAAAGATGGTTGTGGTTGGGCTGAAGGAGCAATACCTCCATCAATGCAGCCACGAGCATAATAGGCATAATACATGAGATTGGTCCCAGCAGCAGAATTACTTCATTATTCCAAACAAAATAATATTCAGTGCATTCCTTAGCAAACCCATCGACCATGCAAATGAATTCGTTTTGTTGTTATTCCAGTCTTTATTATCAATCAGAGCATATTTACCAAACGCTTCTTTCTTTTCCAGGTAGATGGAAAATATGACCTCAATCTGTTGTCTTACAGCTAGCTATCTGATCCTGACCTTTCAAGATTGAATTGAATGGTAATTACTTACACATTTTATGTTTATCGATCATCTTAATTTGGCACAACCATAAGTCATAAAGCAAAACTTTTCTTAACACAAGGCAAACAAGTTCTAAAGATAGATAAGAAAAGGAGCAAGAAAGGAGACTCGCTATCCCTCTCTCCTTATTCTTGTTTCTTGTTTCTTGTTCCTTATCCATCTCTTTTCTTCCGTACATCGAGCACTGTGATGAAGATATATACATTCAATGCCGCAGAGACAAGTTGTAAAGATAAATGTATAACTCTCCAAGTTACTTATACAATACAATACAATAATATAGGGGGAGAGGGGCCTTTGCTCATTGTTTACAGATACGATTAGGATAGGATAACCTAGGATTTTCTAGTATTTTATGTCGAGGATCTCCAGCTAGCAAATATTCGTTTGACAAAAATTGACAACAACCATACGTAACTTCCCCTGTTCTTCGTCTTGCTTCATTCTAAGATACCTAAGTAGTGATAGTGACATGATTCAACTCTCTCGCCATATTATTGGCTTGCTTTACTTTTGAATAATGAAATAAGAACATAGAGACGCTACTTTTGGAGGGTTCGGGGTGCTCTACTCCAAAATTACAGGATTGTCCTCTTGTACGGTGATACAATTGTTAATACCAATATGCAGCCTTAAATTAGTTAGAGCAAGCATCGAATTCTTGCCCACCCCTATTTGAATGGATTCCTCATTAAAACCCACGCATACCTGGAAGCTTAATAGCGCAGTGGCTTTCAATTGATTTGCCTAATTCTGTTTATCCTCAAAACAAGCATGATATTCCGCCTACGATATTTCGGTCAGTGTCGCACAAGAATTAGTCATAAGACTTATCCTGCAGATCAAAGAGACAAGTTCATCACAGACTGACGGTACAATTAACTGTTGTGCGTGATCATTAAAGCGCGTAGCTATTGAGATGGTATTTAGGTCGAGGAACTCTAGAAAGTATAAGGTGAAATCGCAAGGACAATCTGAGCTTGATAATGATACGATCGGTGCAGGAAACATCAACGGAGCAGGGAGCCATAAAATGAATGTAAGTGAGGGACTTAAGTTCAAATATTTAACTGATAATCTTAGTGCATCTTGCGATCAGCTAGACTCCAGGGAAGGTAGAGCTCGGAGCAAAAGCCTGGGAGATGATGAAGATGCGAATCAGGATGTAAACAAGCGTGGGTTTTTCAGCCGTGTTTTTGGCAAGAAATACAGGAAGTTGAAGCGTGCGAAAAGCCAAGATATTCTGCCTACCAAAGTGTTGAATATTTCACTCGAAGATGCGATGAATAAAAAGACGAGAGATCGAAGCCGGAATGTTCCAGCGGAGTTGTGGCAGGAAAGTGAAGAGAAGACCAAAAGACGAATGGCTGTGTGTGAGGATGATGAGACTAATCGACAAGGTTTTTCTAAAATTGTTGAAACTTTCATTGTACAGAAGAATATGGATGATTATTGCTTTTAGAAAAATAGTTTGATACAGTTGACTAAGCCATGATAAAGTTACTGAGGGGTTCAGTGATGTTTTGGTTGCTTTGTTTATGCAATAGAGAACATCATTAAGGTCTTTGCAACGTTTGAAGCGTTAATCACTGAAAAATTGCCATTTTGAATCTTGTGTTTCCGTTTCTTGGCACCATGTGTATATACTATAATTGTTTAGAGAAATTCGATTCGACTCTCACGATAAATTCCTTTCGATTAATTAAATTACTGCTGAATATTCTTGTGGTGGGAAAATCAGAGGTCTTACCTCATCTGGGTGGAATTGAATTCCCTCGTATGATAACTGGAAGGTGGGATAGAATGATTAAAGTAAAGTCAGCGCTTTTTTATATGAGTAATTTCATCCTACCTTACAGCTGATTAAAGCTGCAAGGCGGGGCGAGTCTTCACAGATAAACTCATCCTGTTTTCATTCCACCTCTCAGCTTTTTGCCAGGAAGGTTGGATGATTGTGTCCTTATTCACACCCTGAAACGTAATACCGGAAAGAAATGGTCATACACTCTTTTTTTTATAAGAATAATCTTATAAGAACACGAAAGAAATTTTTAGAAATAACCTTAGGACTGAGAAATAATCACAAACGAAGCAGATTGGCAGCACACTGATGTGTCAGATGTTCAAGAAAGTGTATATTTGCAACAATTACCACAACTGATAGTAAAAACAAGCTTCCAAAGCATTATAAAGTAAGAACAATTTAAGAACATTTCAGGCTGAAAATAGAGCAATATTTTAGAACAGCCAGCTTCAAATCAAATTGACTGGTTCTTATAAAAAAAGAGTGTAGATATGCAAAGTGTTATTAGGGTGTTATTATACTGTTGGAGCATGACAGTATGGAAACGCTAAACATGAATTTACGACAGCTATGATCCAAAACGAGACTTAGTTATCATTTGGAAAAGCACTTTTTTACATTTTCCTACATTGGTCACGTCAGATTTTATTTTTTGCACGAAAATGTTTTTTAAAAAAACTGCACAGCCTCGATTTGCGTGTTTACCGTCATAAACTTAGGCCAATAGTTGCCATACTTTCTTCCCCTATAGCATGTTGTTATTCACACGGTAGAATGAATTCTGACTGTGTGGTGGAAACAGAGTTTAGCTGAGTTACAATTTATTGATATTGATTATAGCATAAACAAAATGTTATCGTAAATTCTTGAAACGCCATTTCTTTAAGAAAATGAATACAGTCAACTATTATTGTTTTTTACAATGCTGGTTCGATTCACTTGATTAGGCCTTGTCATAAATAAGTTGACTTAGCTTTGTCAGTTTGTGATGTTAGATAAGAAAGGATGTTTTGTGAGGCAAAGATAAGTATGACTGTTGATGCGAAAGCATTTCCAGTGGTCTGTTGTTAAAAACATAACTGTTTACGTAGCGTGGTTTATGTAACTATCATTAACCATAAACACGGACAAATATATTTTTCTTGTTTAGGCCTTGGTTGAAGATAAAATTTGTATGTATTCTGAGGCAAGGGAAAGGGCCTAGGTATGTAGGAATGGGGGCACTGGGGGCTTATGTCCCCCAAGATATTGCAAAAGACAAAGAAGTGCCTTTATTGCTTAATAGATCGCCCTCTTGCTTAATAAAAAATTTCTCATGAAGCCTTGTGCCCACAAAGTTTTAAGCGTACACCCTGCTTCTCTGAAAAGGCCTGTCTCTTATATTCGTACGGGTTGCCATCATGTTTATTTACTTACCACCCTCATTTCCATTAACCCATGGTAACCCAAAGGTGGGTAAGAGTAAATCGAATCTGTTAAAAGCAAACAATCACAAAACATATTATGGTTGGTTGGTTGATTGGCAAATATACTTACTATCTTCATAAGTAGTTGGCTGACAAGCACAAAACACAAATGGCTCACTAGATAGACAGACTACACACTTTTTTTCTTATAAGGAACTGTTTATAAGGAACCTAGAACTAGAATTTCTTGTGAAATACAACGGATTCTTTTGTTCTATTGTTTCCTGCAACAATGGAGAACAATAGAAAATTTAAGGAACTTTTAGTACTAGGCCTTGAGGTAGGTTCCTTATAAAATAAAAAGTGTGTAATCGAGCAGTGTGACCTTGGTCCTTCCTCTATATGACAACACCTTAGGATTACTTTTACCCGGAATCACAGAGAGCTGGCAAATTCTCTCCTCACACTTTATGTGACATCACTGTAGTTGGTTTCGAACCTGCGACCCTTGGAACAGGGCCCTGGCAATGGTCAATGGTGGTTATCTATTGTAGCTAACCTTGTGCATTTGAGATTAAATTTATTGATTTCTGTCATGTAACTAATTTCACGGTTTGTAAGGATTGTAAAAATTGAGCTATGACGCAAGAATGTAAATAAATACTTAATGTGTGGTTGTAAAAAACTTTGTTACTTGAAATTTGTTTATTAATAATTAAATCGTAGAAAAGTAATTACTCAAAATTGTAGACTTTTCTGGTAGTTTATTCTCTGTTCCCTCCCCCTCGTTATTCTGCGTGACCCGCAGATAGCGCGGGTAGCATTTGACGCATCATTGCGCGTTGATAACAATGTTGTTTGTTGTTTCGCTATGGAATGATTAATAGGCCATTATCATTTGCTTTCACGAGTAAAAGAACAACTCGAAAGCAACCGAACATGAACCGTGAATTTGCTTTCAGCATAATTCTAGCAACCTTTTTCGTTTTCATTTTGCTTGAAACACAAACAGCGAGTGCCACAACAGACGCAGACTGCCAGAAACAGAATGCTAGCTGTTATACTTGTACAGAAAAGTCATCGTGTTACTGGTGCGCCCCCTCGAAGGAATGCAGAAAGTATCCGCTAAGCTCCATCGTTCCCAGTGGCTGCTCAAAACACAAGTGGTATTACAAACAGTGTACTGTAGCAGGTTACTGGTTAATCATCGTTATTCCTTGTGTCGGAATCTTCTTGCTCATCTGTCTTGGCTGCTGTATTTGGTGCTGCTGTTGTAGAGAGTCCAAGGCAAGTTGAGTTTTAATTCCTTTCCGGATGTAGGCCTAATAATAGGCCCTGCTTACAAACTCTAACTTTTGCACTAGATTATTGCTAGATTTAAATGCTGATATCATTCCAAAGTCGCATATGAAAACAAACAAATTTTGTTTGTTGAGCTAGTTAAACTTTTCAAAGTTAGATGGTGTGGTAGGCAATAAGCTAGTCCTAGAGACTCAAAAGATCAAAAGCCTATTATTACAATAAAAACAAACTAAACCTTTAGAAATAAGCCACCTAAACTGTAAACAGTTAAGCCTCTAAAAAGAGGTTCCAATGGTTAAGTTGGTGCTCTTAAGTTATTATTAATTGGTGCTAGGCTACTTTCATTTTCTTAAGTGACGGTTTCTTTATTATCTCTGTTTTTCCGGGTCTCAGATTAGCTGGTTTCAGATCCATTGGTCATTCTCTAATCCATTGTCATGTGTGATCACATAGGTGCGTCCCATGTTGTTACGCCAGAGACTGCCAGCGTGGGCCAAGGGTGGAACAAAGGGTCACATGTTTCTATTTTTGCTCAGCGTGGGTGGAATGTCTCGCAGGACTTAACATGGAACGCACCCCAGGGCATTTATGGGTTTTTCAATTGAGATTGACAGACAGTGGCCCTTTTTGTGATTGTGTCCTGGAATTCAGGGCCATTTTAGGTGGGGGCCATTTGGCATGGCCCCATGCTACATATCTATAGGCAAAAAGGGCCGGCAAAATGACAAAAAATGCAAAATACCATAAAAAAACATCAAATTCAGTCAAATCAATCTATAAAACCACCACTGCCTGAAATACGAATAAGTCCCCTTTCTTAGTCATAATATTTTCCTCTTTTTTGCTTGCTTCACATTGAAATCCAGAAAAGTCAATAGACATGAATCCACTCTTTGGAATTAAGTACTCACGCAGGAAGACTACTGCTCAAAAAATGAACAAAAGTCATTTATTAACTCCGCTGTTCCTTTGCACAGTCAAAGAAAGAAGAAAGATATAGACTAGAAGATGCAAGATTGCAGAAAGATAAAGATCGTCGGAAAGCTGCGCAGTCTCAAAAGAAGGCCGACCGGCAAGTGAAGGTGGACGAGATACGAAAGAAATACGGCCTTTATCAACATGAACCATCGTATCAAAAGATGGAGGAACTGGAATAATTAAATCGTAAGTTTTAGGCATTTATTTATACAGGGTTAATGTAATTAGTAGCAATGATTCATTTTGAATTTGTTTTAAGCGTTAAATCACTAAATTTCCAGTGAGTGCAATCAGTAGGTGATTTTATGGCATACTGTGGAATAATTTGATGGTTATTCATTGGTAATAGATGACTTTTCTGCAATGCTTTTCTTTGAATTGAATTATCTGGTTCTTGCATGTTGATTTCAAATGGCTTTGGAATTTATACTTTAAAGTGAAATTGGCATAGGGGGGCAGGGGGTTCCAGTACTTCTAAATCTTAAAATGAGGCCCATTTAGGCAAAATTTTACCCAGTTGAATAAAAGCCTTGGTAAACAAGGGGTTTTTTGTAGGGCTGTACCCCAAAATTTTTGTTGCCTCCACGTGGATCAAAAGTTATCTTAATCAAGTTGCATTAACTGTCTTAAGGATATGGACAATGTTTTGGGTGTCAAATTTGATTTCTTCCTCCTTATTTTTTGATTATGCACCATATCCACAAATGGTACAAATTGCATTGTTTTTTCTCAGTTCGTTTAGGATACAATATTTTGTAACCTTGTATTGAGATTGTATGCTATGAATAAAATTGAAATTTGAATTGTACACCATTAGAAAGATGGATGAACGGTAAATTTCCATATTATTTTACAAAATAAAGCTTAAGGTGCATATTTGAAGGGAATATGGCTCATTTTACTTGAGTTCAGCGAAAGAACGATGTAATCCAAGATCTAAATGTCCCAGACCCAGCCATCTTCTCCGACCTCTCGTCTTGTATTTTTCGAAGCTCCTTGAGATATTTAACTTCATCACGTGTCATCCTCTCACACATAGTTCTAGCTACAAACGGAATATTCCTCCGCAGTTTCAGCAGTTTCACCTCCGCAGCGTCTGAATTAGTTTTCGTGTATTCCCCCTTTCTCAGACAAACATCGCTCATTATTTTATTCTTATAACGAAGTATTCTAACGTCCTCCCAGAAATCGGGTCCCATGGAGTTGACAACCTTCCAGAACGTCCGGTTGAAGTGGTTGTACAACTGCACGTCTGCGTAGCTCCAACGACGGATCTGCGCTTTCAGTTTGTTTGTGATGTTGCGTTTCTGGTCAAAATGGCGCTGGTTGAAGTGAAAATAAACCAAGTCATCAAGATCTAAGCACATCAGTCTTTTAAGTAAAACTAACGACTCGTCGAAATACTCCTTCAACATTATCAAGTCGAATTCTGCGTCTAAATGCTCAATAGCTCCCCGTATTCTATTCTTATTTTCGAAATCTTTTGATTCTAGGCCTAAATCGTAAAACATTCCGTTGCGAATAAGTTTCAGTCTATCACTGTTTATGCGCAAGTCCTGCGTAAGCACATAATTCACCAAAACGCTCTGCGGATCAACGAAGAATTTCTCAAGCGGGTCTGAGGAGTTGTCCATCCCCAGGATTTTGTCTAGTGTCATGTACGAGAAGGTGCTCTCGAACTGTGTGACCGGGTCTCGCAGTATAGTGATGTACAGTGTGTCATTAGGCATCAGTTCATCCATGACTTTCTTATTATACCGTGCGTGGTTGCATATGATGTTGGGTGTCGTTCCGTTGAGAGGGTGGAATGAATCCATTTGAAAGTACCACGGCCAGTCCAGTCTGTTTTGTCCGAGTTTTGGGAGAACGAAGTTTAAACTGCGAGACTCGCCGAATCTGTTCAATATGTTTGTAACTGTGCTGCTGCCAGCTTTGTGGGTTTTTATGAATACGATGTTTTTCTTTGCCGTGCAAGTACGCCTGAAATGAAGATTAGTTGATGATAAAACTAGTTTTTGTTCATGAAAGGTTTATCTATGTAAGAATATTTTGGTATAAGAGTGCCTGCCAACCGTCAACAACAACAACGATTTTGGTTGCCAGTACTGTAATTCAACTTGGCAGTTGCAACCCAGCCTTTATATAAAACAAATGATATAAATTCTGTGTTTGAATTGTAACGTTTCCATTTGAATTATAAGTGGTTCAAATTAACTATCTATCTCTCTTTACAACGAAGGCTGTATCCCAGTTAAAACAGTGCTAGATACATAAATGTAGAGCGTGATATATGTCTTGGAGAAAATAGTCAAGAGACTAAACTCTACATCTCTACAATCATGTTTTTGGTTTCCCACTCATCAGAAGATTTCCTGATACTGAATCTTGTTTTACGCATCTCATTCATCAAGATCAGTACATCTCCTGATTAGTTGGAAACCACGAAACAGGCCAGTCGAGATGCAGAATTCAGTCTTGTGACTCTTTTCTTCACAACATATATCTCTCTTTATTATACATTACCTATGCTAGGTATTACGTATAGTTATTATTCAATCCAAGTCCTATCCAAAAGTAAGTGTAAGATAGAATTGGAAATGTTCTTGCTTGTAAGGTTGAAGACAACCTATCTAAAGTTTGGAAAGATTTATATGTTGAAAATGGTATATTAATTGTTTAGGTTAGGGAGTTGATAGCAGAGTTAACTAATGTGGACGAGGTTCGAGACACCTGAGCTTTACAGTTACACTGGTTATTCAGCACAACGTATTTCTACGAAAAGTATGGGGTTGCAATATTAACAGTATTGTTAAAACCCTGTCCAACTGGCATTTATATACATGACAATAATGAATCTTACTTGTTTGTGACTTTGGTATTTCTTCTTTGACTCATTTCCTGATCACCATTGTGACTGGGACTTTTCATTCTTTCTTCTTGGTTGCAAACATAATATCGAAGAAATATCGGCACGAGAATGCAGTTGATCAATGCTACTAGCAAGCAGTACCGCAGTTTCAATGCAATGTGATGTCTCATCTTCTGAGTTTTTCTCGAAGATTTGCTCTAACAATGCCTCAACGAAGTCGAGTTTTGATTAGTGGTATTGCGAAGGGCAGTTCACTGGTGATCTTGTAAATGTAATTCTTCTACAGCAGATTAATTTATTCCTCTTCAAGTGTTTTGATGTATTCATGTCACTGAATACACTCTGTAATCAAGTTAACGATATTCTTGAAGAAACAGCTTTGTTTATGTTTATCTTCTTCGCATTGCGTTGCATTTCTCATCACCCACAACATCCCTCTTGGATTTCTGTCTGCTAACTTTTATCCATCCATATCGAACTTTTAAGATTTATCCATCCATAAGCTATCTTTCATTTAACCCCTTATTGTCGAATTTTCTTCTTTCATCTATCATTCACTTGATTTTGTATCTATCAGTGTTTAAACTGCGTAATTTATATTTCTCAGTGTTTATCTATATTGTACTTTTATAAACTTGAATAGTCTTACCTTAGGCCTATATTGGTTCCTGTTATCCTGTTATACGAAACCTTTCAAAGTGTTAAACCTTGAAAACTAGTTTCTATCTCCTGTCTTCAGCTGTAGCTTCAGTCTTCATTTATTTTCAATTGCCGTGAAGCATTACATAATCGTTGCTCTTTGTTTTCGTTTTCTGTTGTTAATTCTCTCGGATTTTCTTCAGGTATTCCTTGCCTAATTTGCACATGTCATATCTGATTACCTTGACCTGAAAGGCTGAATATCGCATAAATCACCTTTAAAAGGAAGAAGCCACGAGGATATGTTCTGATTTATCTCAAATCACCAATAATAGTCAATTCATATCTCTGCTTGTTTTCGATGTAACCGTTGTAAAGTTAAACCGCTTTTGCATGGCCTAAAAACACCAAATGAACTTGGAAACTTGAAATATTTCGCGGCAGCTTGTATCTTTACTTTATAATGAGTGATGTTCTAACAAATGCAGATTTAAATCTCCGCTTCTTCAGTATTTGATCGCAGAAATTGTGAAACTCTGTTCAGTTTGATGATAACCAGCATAACCGCATAACCTATCTGATCCGGGGATCACACCACCTGCTCCGCTATGAACGGGTTAATTTGATGACTAAAAGGTGTCGATTCGGTTAATACGGTTTCATGTAAGCTAACCTCCTTTTGTGTAAGGTTCGGTATTGATGTATAATGGAAGGTTATTTGAAATATGGTAATAACAAGCTATAGCGAGCTAGGATGTAACAAGGAACTTCCTCGCAATATTAGGACTGGGTCTAGTATTAGATTTAGGTTATTTCTTTTAGGTTTCTCGGCCAGTAGGTGTTTACAAATGGAATTTCAGATAGCTAGGCAAAACTGAAACACAGGGGACCATGATAACTACTTAGGAGGCCATCTCGGTAATTCCTGATTTTCAAGAAATCAATTTTAACCTCAACTCTTTAGCCAAGAAATCTGAAAAACTGCAAAAAGCTCATCAATATTGAATTCTTGCAAATTTTAAAAAAGTCTACTCAAAACCACATTTCTATATTATTTCTTGGCCAAGAATTGAGTTTGTGCTATTTCCTAAAGGTTCTTTGCCAATAAAGGAATTCGAGATGAAAATCGAGCGAGCGAGGAAAAAAAACATAGGGAGACATGATAACCACTAAGAACTGTCCCTTTGATTGCAGACTTTTAAATGATTTTGTGAAACTGGTTGAAATAAAAACACTTGGAGCAATCCTTTATACATGATCAATCATTGCTGATTTTGATCTTATACGTTACAAATCAACGATTCTTAGCAATCAATTGGGATGTCCCCTGAAGCTTTTCGTCTGACACTCATAAGCGTGGTGAATCTGAAAGATGAGAGAAATCAGATTGGCCAACAAGAAGATAGTGAATGTTTCTATAGTGGGAAATAACCAATCTTTCTCAGTGTACTAATGAACAGACTTTACTTCTGCTGGTTGTTAATCTTTTCATTTCACTCATATCCATTTCACCCCTTATACCCAACTGAATAGAAATCTAGTTTTACTCGCCTCTTTAACCAAATTTTCTCAAGAACTAAGAAGGCTCCTTGATTTTGAAATCTGGCAAGGTTCAGGAATACATTTGTGCGTCTGCGTATAGGTGACGTAATCATACGAGAGCCTAACTATCTAAGTTAATAAAATTCTAACAGATTAATTCAAAAATAAACCATGCTTGTATTAAACGTTTCGATATAAATCTTCATCAGTAACTGATCAGTAACTAGGTGACGTAAGTATAGAAACCTTCTACAATTCATGATAGATATGCACAAAAGAAAGCAATACAAAATAAGAATATCAAGGAATTCTAAGATAATCAAAACCACATTTCTATTAAATTTCTTTTCATTTGAAGTAGTCCCTTGTTTCAAGGAAAGAATGCTTTTCAAAATAATCAAAGGGTGCAAAAACTGGAACTAATGTGGTGTTCTGTTTTCATCACTCGTTTTTTTATAGAAAACCCTCGATAAGGAAATTACATGTAGGAGATCGAAAATCTTTAGGAACTTTTATCTTACTTTCTCTCAACAAAATTAATAGATAGGAAATCAGTTTCAGCTATTGTAACTCAAGTAAATCTGGTTATGTCCTGCAAATCTACTCTAAAAAAAGTTCACTATCGATTTACTCTAATGACACTAATAACAGCAAAAACACCTGGAAACTTCTTGCATTGAGGACTGCATTATCATTAAGAATGGAGTAAACTAAGGCTCAAACAATATGAATAAGTTCCAGGCAGTAATAAAATTGACCGAGGCTCATATGACATTATTGCTTTCAACGATAGGCAACTGCTTTTTCTGCTGTTCTCTATTTTACCCTCAGTGTTCTTATATATGTTCTTATGAAAAGGCGTAATAGCTTCAAGTCTAGGTTCTTTATAAAAAAAGAGTTTCATGTTGTTATTCCAGTGATTGGTCTAGGGAAGACTTGTAGAGTTTTCGTACAGTGAAATTCAGATGAAAATAAACTCTATTTTGCTGCTGCTGAAACTATGCATAAAAAGCGGTGATTGAGAAAACCCAGCACAAGGAGTTCATAATTTTCGCAAATAAAAAATAAGCGAGCAATCCCATCGACAAGACTTCCTCTAATGGCTGGCCAGTCAAATGGGATGGGGATATACAACACAAACAGACGAAATTTCGCATCGACCAAAACAAAACTGAGAGGGCCTGTGTTAGAAGATGACTCAGCACAGGACGCCAAAACTCCGACTCTGGGCCAACTATCGATCGTCGACAAGCGGCCTACTAAAAAAGATTTAGAAGAATTGCTAAAGAGCGATGTAGCGGCGAGCAAAGAGCTGTTAGTTTATTTCTATAGGCTCTCCACGCTAGAAGCGCAGAACGAGCAAGTGGAAATCAATTACATAGAGGCTCTAATTGCCGCTGGAGCGGATATTAATGTTTGTGATAAGACTGGCCAAACACTGCTGCATGCTGCCGCGCGGGACTGGCATCCCGACGTCGCGTTATTTCTGATAAAGAATGGTGCAGACGTAAACAAGCAAGATAATTATGGAAGAAGTCCTATTTTCATCGCAGCGTCTCTCAATTACGTAGAAATGATCCAGCTACTTGCAAATAACGGAGGTAGGGCTTTTGTTGATATGATAGTTTCAATATCTTTCAACCAATACCTCAGGAAGATAACGCATTTGCCTATCAACTGTTTCGGTTAGTCCACCAATTTAGTAGACCCTTCGTGCATAATAAACCCACCAATACCTTACGAATATAGTAAGTGTATATGCTTATCAACTATCAATACACTGCTCGATTAGTATACCTATGCAGTGGGCTTTTTGTGCATTGTGCATAAACCAATACCTTATAAAGATAACGTATTTGCCTATAAATTATTTTTGATTTTTTGCAGCTGACATAGACATGACAACTTTTGGTGAAAACCAAACCCCTCTACATTACGCTGTTAAGAACGAGGCTGTTTCTTCCATCAAGTGTTTACTGAAACTAGGAGGTGACTTATCAGCACCTGATTACAAGGGGAGGATTCCACTTTATATTGCTGTTCAACAAGGTATCTTTCTACTCTCTAATTTCACCCTCTCTCTTTCTATTCTCTGACTAGCTGATATTACATGACTGGTGGCTTATGTAACTCTCTGATCCGAGTTGATATGATTCCAGTCAGGCCCGTAGGAAGCGGGGGCAGGGGGGGCATTTGCCCCCCCAATAATCCTAAAATTCAATTGTTCACAGCATGGTCCCTGGTCTTCCTTTTGTTCTCTAACAATGGTTGCCCCCCCAATAATTCTTCCCAAGCTACAGCGCTGTTCCAGTTGTTTCACAGCAGTTTGGCAAGATGTGGTCAACCCTTAGAGGTAGCTGTGAAGTAACATCCTTTTGTATTTAGTATTGCCATTGTGTGCAAGAAAGTATGGCGTAGAAAATTCATGTACTATCAAAAGAATCAATTTTCGATTCTCTTTTCTGAGTTGATACTATTTCTGTTACATTCACTGCTGTTTGGAGCATGTGGTTGATCTCTATCGCCAGTTGTGGAGTAACAACTCCTTGACTGGACGTAATTACAAGATACAGTACTAATCCACCTCTTAGAAACTGACTTGAAAGAAACTTTAGCATGCTATATATATAGTACAGCATCTGTACTTAAATACTAAATTTTCGGGCTTGAAAATTCATATTGCTTCATAAATTTTGTTTGCAATGATTTGACATTTCATGCAAATTCAGTGGCTGTCCTGCTGAATATATTTCAAATTCTTCACCTGTTTCTTGTCAACCCATAAGAAACTAGGCAGCCTGGTTTTGCAACATTCAGTTTCTTAGTTGCTGGTTACTGCTGTACCGTAAGATGAGGTTCAACTGTTTCTATTTACTTCACTTGTATATTCAAACCAACTATCAAATGTTTTTAGGTTGTGAAGAGTCTGCGCGGTTCTTGTTAGACTACGGCTGCCCCGCAGCAACACTGGACGACAATGGCGTATCTGCGTTTGAGCTGATGATAGAGAAGATGCCGTCAGTCGCCCAAACAGCATTATCCCAGTATTTGTGTGTTGACAATGTGGTGGGAACGAAGGAGTATTACCTTGGCGCTTTGGAGACGGGCGAGGCACAAACTAATGCAGTGGAGGTAATATTCGTGTTCATTTGAAACCTCCTCCACAGCTGTAGATAGAACTTACTTTAATTCAATAGATTTCGATTGATCTTCAGTTGACGATTAAGTAAAAATGGTGGAATTTCATTTTATGCAATGCAATGTTGGAATATGCTCCTTAGAAATATCAAATAGCTGATGTTGATTCTGTTTAATTGCTTTTGTTTTTCGCCTATTTTCCTCTACTTGAGTACCTACTGATATTGGTCCTTACAGCTTACAGCTTCCCTGCCCAGGCAATAGTTGAATATTTCGCGCTCGTGATCTGCATGCCATTAAACCATGGATAAGAGTATACTATCATTATGCTTAACTCCTTGTAAACTCTTTTTCAATAAGCAGCTAGAATTTAGGTCCGAACCCTCGATTTTGCTTGAAATTTTGCCAAATATGTTGGACTGGCTACCTCCCTTACCCCAAAAATCCCTTTGTTTGCATCTTCCATGCAAGATAAAGTTAGTAAAGCCATCCAAGGGAGTCTTAGCCTTCATTTCATGCTTTTTTTGTAGGAAAAAACTCTAAATAAAGGGTCTGTTACTTATTGTCATGTTGCTTATCGAAAAAGTGTAAATGATAAGTAATATCTACACTCTGAATGGTAGAGATCATTACCTAGCATATTGTTGATGTTGATAGGCAAATACGCTTACTATCTTCGCAAGGTATGGGTTTTTGTGCTAAGCACAAAGGGCCCACTGAATAGGTAAACTAATCGAGCAGTGCAACCCTGGTCCTTCCTTTCGATGTGACCACACCTTGTGATTCTTTTTGCCTTCTTACTCTGAATGGTAGAGATCATTACCTAAGATAGAATGTGCTATATGACTAATATTTGATGATTTAGATTGCGTCTTATAAGACCAATAGCACGGATGAAAGTGTGTGTAAAACTTGATGAACCATTTGTAGCCTAGGCCATACTTAGAGAAGACAAACAGTCAACAGGCAATTCTAAGAACAAGGTAAATTCATTGACTCGAGACCTCTTGCCTGTCAGATGTAATCTTTTATCACTCGTGAAAAACAACGTGGTTGCCATATATGTGAAGAACCTGGTTCCTTGGGGTAAAAATACGAACATATGGGGAAACATAAGAAATCATTCTTACAAAAGTTATGCCAAACCAATGCCCTCAGTGAAGATGAATTTTGTTATAATCCTTCAATAAAGGTGTTTTCATTCCATTTCAGCTGATCGTGAAGTTTAATGAATTGGATCTGCTCTGCCACCCTGTTGTACAAAGGCTCCTAGAGCTGAAGTGGAAAGAATATGGCCACCAAATGGCTTGGTTTTATCTGGCCATCAACTCATTATACGTCATTCTGTGGTCTGTCTTGGCTTATGTAGCATCGGCTACCAAGTCTCCGTTTGCTGTTGAGCCGCAAAATTACTGGAAGATTGTCTTGTTGGGCCTAGCTGTCATTCTAACTGTCGTGTTTTTGGTGGATGTGAGTTGCTACCAAAGTTTGCTTTGTTTGCGTTGTTGTTCATTATATTAAAACAGTCTTTGATGGTACAAAACTTCAAGATAGCCAGAAAAATCAGAAGCATACCGAAAACATGGATTACCTGAGCTTTTCGTCTGTCATACAACAGAGTGATACACCAGAAAGAGAACGAAACAAAAACCAGACGGATTAACTTTAAGAATTCAACCTAACATCTGGGTATATATCAGTTAGGTTTCTGTTTCGTTCTCTTTCTGGCGTATCACTCTGTTGAGTGTCAGACGAAAAGCTTAAGAAATCCATGTTTTCAGTATGCTTCCGATTTTTCTGGGTATGTTGATGACATTGTTTTTATCATGATCTGTTTCTTCCGATTCAAGATGAACGTATCATTTTGTCTATTCCTTCCTTGGTAGCTAGGGCAGGTTTCTTCTTACATACATCCAGCCCCCCCCTAACTTAGCCATTTCGTTCATTAAAGCTTGTAAAAACGGGCTGTCAACAGTAACATAGGTTATCTTCCTTACGATAGCCCGAGAACGGCTCAAAGATGATTTGAGAGAGAAATTCGATCAATGGAAGGAAGGGTACCCCTCTACCTATGGTTGGCTGATTCATCACTACAAGTCTCTACAATCATGCCTCGATTCTTGCCGTTTACAGCCTTTATTTACGATGGTCTAAAAGTGTTTAAGATATCTCTTTTTCATTGCATACAAACGCTTTTAACTGATTGGCTGATCCTTAGTACACTCTTTCTTCCCTAGCAAACATACAGAGCTAGAGCCACTCAGAAGTCGGAGCAACTCTGGCGAACCGGGAGAATAGAGGCACTGGAGAAAGACATGAAGTATTGCCATCCGCAATGGCCGCATGAAAAAGAGGCTCTGGCAGCTCAGATCGCTACATACAACGGTCTGGTGGGGGACCAGGTAAAGAATGTGTGGAACTACCTGGAATGGCTGCTGGCTGCTGCGGTGCTTGTGCTCGCCATTCTCAGGGGGATTCACATGTCGAACAAGAAACACAGCATTGACTTCGCAGCCATGATATGCATGACGCTCATCGTGTTTATTGTGTATTTGCGTTTCATGAAGGCCTGCTCTGCATTCAAAGTCACTGGACAGTTCGTTTCTGTTCTTGGTGAGTTTGATACTCCGTTTTTTTGGCTTCTAGAACATTTACAGTCGTGACAGAAAGAAACTTATACAGGCAAAAATCTATACAGGCAATGTTAGATTATATAAAAGGGACAAAGCTATATAGATTGGTACAAGATCTGCCATCAAAAAGGACGACGGCCGTTCAATACAAAAATGAGGTGACATAGCCTGAAGTATTTGAACCGTATCTGTGCCAGTTTTGTCCCAAACGATGTTTTTCAAAATTTGTGACAAACATTTGAATTTGTGCCAATAGATTTGATTTTGCATGAGGTACCTCAGAATAATTTTGGTACATCTTACGAAAGATAACTGATGAAGATTTAATTGAAAAGTTTAAAGATTGAGTTAATTTCTGAGTTATTTTGTGAATTTGTATCAACATAGGAAACCACTCGGTCTATCAACAAAGTCGTAGTAAGAATCTTTTTAAGGAAAGGAAAAACGTAATTGCATTCCCGTAATTCGCTAGCTTCTGTCCCTAACCAATTCTCTTTATAAAAGTGTATTAAAAGTATTTCTTTAAAGTTTGGCTTGGATGTCTATCTGTGTAATGTTATCTCTAGATGCGAAACAAGAAAGGAGACTGAATCTCTTTAACTCAAAGTTTCATGCTCTCTCAATCATCAGACAGAATAAACAAGAGAATAGTCTGTCTGTTGACTTTCAGTTACAGAGAGCCAGTCGCAAGTCTTTCATCTATATCACTCCTAACCTTCGTACATCGAGCACTATGATGCAGTTATAGACTATGCAATGCTATAGAGATATATCATCTTCTTGTTTCCAATCTATATCACTCTGTACTTCTGTACATAAAGCACTAAGATGCAGTTACAGACTAAGCAATGATATAGAAATGAATTAATTACTATGAAGTTTTGGATTCATGTTGTGTATGTCTTTATATTGTTACTCATCTCTCTATAGCGATTGCGTTGTCTAACGTCGCATCACAGTGCTCAATGAACGAAAGTACAGAGCGACACAGAAGAGAAACAAGAAGGAAGAGAAACAAGAAAGGAGAGACTGGCTCTCTGTAACTTAAAGTGTCATGCTCACGCAATCATCAGACACACTATAATGAATTACATCCCGATTTACTGAAATTTATTTACAAGCAGTCTGCATTCAGAGCCAGTCTCCTTTCTTGTTTCCCTTCTAATGTTACTTCTATTACTATGTAAAAACTATGATGCATTTATAGACTAAGCAATGATATAGAAATGAATTTATTAACATGAAGTTTTGGATTCATTTGTTAATGTGTTTATAATGTTACTCCTATTAGAGATCATTTTGAGTTACAGAGAGCCAGTCTTCTTGCTTGTTTCTCATCCAGATCACCTTGTACCTCCGTACATTGAGCACTAAGATGCAGTTATAGACTAAGCAATTATATAGAAATGACTTCATTGCTATGAAATTTTGAATTTAATATGTATGAAGTCTGTATGTCGGTTTTCCGTGAGAGTGCTCAATACATCGAGTAGAGCGTGATATATACAAATTGATAGAAAAGAGACAAGAAACTGCTCATTCATCTCGACAAGCCTGTTTCGTGGTTTCCACGAAACAGGCTTGTCGAGATGAATGAGTAGTTTCTTGTCTCTTTTCTATCAATTTGAATATAGAATTTAATGTATATATGATGTTACTCCTATTCTTATTGCAGAGATGGTGTTGGTGGCAGTCGGGCAGTTCGCCTTTCTGTTCTTCATCTTCTTCATCCCATTCGTGATCGCCTTCTGGGTGTTATTTGGTGGAGATGAAAACGCAAAGACCATCACGAAAAAGGGATATCCCCATCTTTCCAATGCATTTCGAAAATTCAACGATGTGGTATTACTTTATTAATTTCAATAGTGTGTTAGAAGTGAAATTAATTAGCTTCCTTTAGAAAGAGGTTTATTCGTGGGGAGAGGGGGGCAAATTCATGGTAATCTAGGTTTATGGTAATCCTATTAATACAATTATGCCCCCATTGAATATTCCTCACTCTGGGCTGTCGTAGTCAATTGCAAAAGATCCAGGGACACTAATACCCAGATTCCTTTGCGGCAGAGGGGCAGATTTGTAGTAATCCATTATGGTATAATTTATTGGAACGAAGTCGATATCAATGATATCAGATTTCTAATATCTACGAAATAATCTTTCCCTCCTTTAATAGAAGTTCCCTCTCTTAAATCATTTCATATCTAATGTCGTTTTGTAGGTGTACAGTGTGTGGACACTCACTCTTACATAATTTCTATGATATCAAACTTCTAATAACATAGATTTTCCTTTTTTTAAATGATTTCATTTCCAAGGCAATTTATTAGGTAAACAGTGTGTGGACACTCCCTTGCGATTTCAATTCGAAATTTCTAATATCATAGATTTCCCCTCTCTTAAATGATTTTATTTCCAATTTGTAGGTGTACAGTGTGTGGACACTCACTCTGATTGTGGGGTTTCCAACGGCAGCTATACAGGCCATCGACTCGACTGTAGCTGAAGTCTACTTGTTCCTCTACTACCTGGTGATGTCTGTTCTGTGCCTGAATCTGTTCATCGCTTTGCTGTCACAATTCTTCTCAAAGGTCCACAACATATCACAGACGTACACACTGCTAGAGAGAGCAAAGGCACTGATTGCTTACAAGACTTATCTATCTAAGAACACGAAATACGAATTTGAAACACTTCTGCATGAAAAGTGTAACCCATTGGTAAGTTCTACTGATCCTCTTGTTTGTTTTGAAGTGTTTAGTACAGAACGTTATTAACTTGAAATGGAGAGCACAGTGTAATCTCGATTTAACGAACCCCAGAGATAACGAACTAAATGTCTGATTATAAGTAAATATTTCACATCTATTATAATCAGTACCATAGAATATTATAATGAAATTAACGAGCTTTCGGGCTTAACCCTTTATCAAGTAAATAGGAATGTTCCTTGATAACGGGTTAAGCCCGCAAGCTCATTAATCATCATTATAATATTCTATGGTACTGATTATAGTATATTTGAAATATTTTCTTGTGTTCTTTATGTAGCAAAACGCTTCTTTTTATATTTTTTCTAAAAGTCTGATCCCCTAGGTTCTGCCTTTTAAAACAATTCTCTCGGTATAACGAACTCCCGATGTGAAGGAACAGTTTTCAAGTTCCCTTCAGAGTTCGTTATCACGGGATTCCACTATACTACTTTTTATAGATTGATTTTCTACGGGAAAAAACGTGGCACTGAAATTGTGCAGTGTTAGGGTTGGGCACTCGCTTACTCGGCCATTTGTACTTTAAACATCTATCCTGTGTCCTAGTATTTTGATTAAAGAGTCCTCGGTCATCAAGTTCTGATATACAAAAACAAAGTGGGATCAAGATAGACAGAATTTACTCAGATCTTAGATGTCATGAGATCCTGTCAAATGTTATGAGAGAACGTAAGTAAAAGAGAGTTCACACAGACATCTCTGATACAACTCACTGATTCCTGTAAACAGATGCCAGGTTTAAGACTTCACAGATACAGTCATGGAAAATGTCTTCTGATTGTACTACCTTGTAATCCTACCTCTGGAAGTACAATCTGCAATTCAACTCCGTGTTTTTACAATCTAGCGATCTTCACTGATTATTTTGCAATTAAAACAGGCTCCATAACCAGGGGTCGTATCCTGGATCAGTGTGTAACCACCAAAACAGGTTTGTCGAGATGGAGAGTTTTGTCTTTTGAGTCTTTTTCTTCTTAGTGTATAAAGCTCTACTCTATGTATCGAGTACTTTCATGGAAAATCGATCCACAGACTCCGTAGTGCTATGCTAATGCTTTAATGCTAAAATGCCAAAATGCCAAAATGCCTATTGAGGGCACTTGCTAAGCAACTTGTTTATCATTACCAGCTGCATTATAATGCTCTTTTCCTACCAGACGGAGCGAATTGGCTTCAGAGAATCAAATGAGAAAGGCGAGGACAAGGGAATGGAACTGGAGACCATAAAAAACAATGCCAAATTTCTCGTCGCCCGTTTGAACGACCGAATCCACAGCTCGAGTAAACTGAAAATCCAGTCGATCGTCAAAACTCTTAAACACAAAATGCGGAAATTGGAAAGCAGCCAAAATGACTTCGAAATCAGCAACGCAACACTGGAAAAGCTGAAAGTTGAAAACATGAAAATTGCTAAAATTCTAGGTATGACTTTCTGCTTCTACACCTTACCTCAGTTTGTATAAAATTTTTATTTAATGTTAGTTCTTTACAATTGTAAGCATACACCAATGCAGACCAACATGAAGCAACATCTAGTATTGCATTGAGTTTAACTGCTGTGGAATGTCGTTATAACGAAACCCCGGATATAATAATTCCCGGATATAACAAACCCCGGATGTAATGAACTACGAGGTACAACAAACTGAATTTCTGGTCCCTTGGATTTTGCCTTATGAAATAGTCTTCTCGGTACAACAAACTTCAGATGTAACGAACAATCTTCTTATACCCTTCAGGGTTCGTTTTATCAGGATTTCACCGTATTTCAATACGAACATGTTCACATATTCTTAAGTGGCAAATCTTTATATTTCTGTGAGCACCCTATCCTCTCCTTTTGAATTATATATCTTGCTAATTTACTGACACATATAATTTCTATTTCAAGGTTTGAAGGTGAAAAGCACGAAGAAATCTGTGAGGATGGAATCCAGTTCCTGATTATTGGATCAGTTGGAACTTTGTAAGAATGGGGAATAGAAATAATAGATACTTATCAGAAGAAGGCCATCTCTAAATTGAACCTCCGAGGGATCACTAAGGGATGTATCAAGGAAGGAAGGGATACCGTATTTAAATAGTCTTTGATCGGTACAAAACTTATATATATATATTGCCTGAAAAATCGGAAACATAGCAAAGTGAAAACATAGATTACTTAAGCTTTTCGCCTGACACTCGACAGGGGAATACGTCAGAATGAGAATGAAACAAAAACCTAACTGATTTGTATACCCAGATGTGGATCGAAATAGGCCAATCAGAAAAGAGGTGGATGATTGGTATACTGTATGAAAACCAATCAACAGCCGCGATACCTTGAGCTGACCAATAAGATTACTTTAAGAGTCCTAAGACGAAAACAAACTCTTTCTTTCTGTAAAAAAGAAGGATCCCTGGTTTTTATGTTAACAGGTTCCAAAGCTTAAGTAATCTATGTTTTCGCTTCACTGTGCATCTGATTTTTCTGGCGAGAGCTATATATTGAATACTGTTTTGAAATGAATCGGATGGGTTTTATGTTTTCCAGCAGTATCTTTCCTTAGGCCATTGTTGGAAAGAGGAAAAAGGGAATTTGCTAAAGGATAATGGTTAGGTAGCCCATTGTTCTAGTCTCAATATTGAACTAGTCTTTACGGTAAACAAAGTTTGTTTTAATTCACTAAGAAATGTCTATATGAATAGACACCGCAATACTGTGCATCGAGTTATCTTAACTTGAAATCCTATTAGGATTTATTTCTAAATTGAATACACTGAGCAAGAAGCGGAAAAAACAGGTGATTACAGTTGGTAGACCATGCCAATTTTGGGGAAGCAATGGTTATAATACAAAAGGCTTGCATAGGGTCATGGTTGAAGAAAGGGATCCAATGCTTACTACAAAAGGCTTTCTAACCATTCCCTTCTTTCAACTATGTTGGGCATTTACATAAGTGGAAAATCAATGTGCAAAAACGGATTGACCTTTGAAGGTATGCAAATGATTTGAAAATGAACAACATGCCAACAAAAGAAACTGTTGATTTAATCCACTATATTGTCCTTCCCCTGAGATTTCACGGAGTCTCATCACAATAAAACGTCTCTAGAGAGTTACTTTAAAATCCCAAAATGTTTCATTTCTATAGTTACTATAGTACGTTACAAAAATTTATATGCGTCGATAATACTATTCTTTCAAAAAGCATAATGAAACCAAAAAGAATAGATTATACTATCCTTTCAAAAAAGGATAAAGCAACTTAAAAAAATCCACGAATCAACTCTTGCATGACCGTTCAGTATTTGATCTCTACGGAACCTTGATTACATCGGAACATATTCCGTATCAGAAAAAATCTCTCTGCGCTACGACTAATATAATTATCTTGATACAAAGCGGCCGTTTTGGCTTGTCATGTTTCAAACTAGTATACTCAGCGCTGTAAGATGGCTGTAATTGCAACAGAACCTCTCGCATTTTTCGTGGGCGCTTCCCTTGGCGTTTACATATCTTTACTGCCGCAATTATTGGTGTCTAAAGTCTGCAGCAGTTTTTACAACGAAACAATTTGCAAGAAATTATCAACTGGAAATTACAAATTGGAGGAGAAACGGGTTTACGATGAGGCTGCGAAGTGGAACATCATATGTTTTGCTGCAATGACTATTCCTTCGTTAGTGACAACAATGATTTTCGGAGCACTGTCCAATGTGGTCAGCAAGAAGAAGCTTCTCTTGGTTCCTCCAGTACTCCTGTCAATACAAACCATCTTGTTGATTATCTATTCTGAATTCATCAGTTCAAACTTTGTATTCGTTGCCTTAACTGCAAGTCTGACCAGTGTTTATGGAGATTTTCAAGGTCATCTGATGCTTTCCTTTTCATACATAGCAGACGTCACAGACGGAGATGAAACTCGCACTCTGAGAATGACTGTCCTAGGAGCCGCAGTTTTCTTAGGGATTGGCCTAAGTAGCTTTGCAGTAGGAGCTTTGCTGCAGAATTACGGTTTCGTGGTCGCTTTCTCGTTTCGTCTCGCTGCAAATGTTGCAAACTTCATGTTTGTTGCCTTTCTCCTGCCTGACGTCATCGTATTGAAAGAAAATTCAACTGAAACGAAATCCTTCAAAGATAAACTTTCCAATTTCGGTAAGCACTTCAAACGATCCTTCCTCGACATATTCAAGTTTTTCAAGAAGTATCTTTTCTCTTGGAAGAACAAACACGTCAGCTTGCTCCTATTTTCGAGTTTCTTTACCAACTCGGCATTGATCGGGGAGAGGGTGATGCTTGTGTTGTTTCTGAAGCACAGACCCCTCGCTTTATCTGCCGATCGAATCGGAGAATTCCTGCTTGCTCTTCAATGCATGTCCGGCTTTGGAGCAATAATCCTGGTGGCTGTCTCCAGCAAGCTTTTCAAGCCGTCCGATGAAAGTGTCATTACTGTCGGACAAATCAGCATCATTTCGACGTATCTCGCAATAGGCCTATCAAAAGATTTGCATACTCTCTTCGGTGTGACAGTGCTGGCAATGGCATTCCCACTGCCCATGTGTGGCATCAGATCGATGATTACGAAGTTGGTTGAGCCTAAGGAATACTCAACAGCTCTTTCTTGCATCGGTTTTGTCGTCATTCTCAGCTGGTTGGTGATCACGTTTGCGTGCAACGAGGTGTTCAGACTCACGGCCACATATTTTCCGGGAATGAGTATTATACTGTTATCGATAATGAGTTTCACCGGCCTCGTTATTGCTGGAGTTGCATTTTACAACGATCCACGAAATTCTGACGATTTGGAAACGTCGGATATACTACTTGAATCCATGAGCAAAAATGACAGCTACCAGAGTTGTGATAGTGGTTAATTTTTGTAACTCTTTAAGTTTTGTTCAGTTCTAAATACTGGTTAATGTTTTCATGATCTTCAACCGTGTTTTAATTTTTTACGAAAAGCTTTATTATTATAAAAGAAATTGTTTTGAAATAAAACAAGTTTTTTGATAATTTCTGTAGTTGTTTAGTTAATGTACACGATAAGTTATGATAATGTAGATAATAAGTTGCAGTTATGTAGATAATGCTGTAGTTTTTAATAACAAAATTTCATCTGGCACTCTGTTTGTGTTTATTTTCGTTTGCTTCTGATGTTGTAGTGGATTGGTACAGCACATTATTACTGTGATGGTTTTTTCCAACCTACGCTGATTTCTGTAGAGGATGAAAATATGGAAACAATGGGCCCAATTTACGACAGCACAAACTCAAAACAAGATTTAGCAAATTTTAAAAAAAGTCTTGGTTCCAAAAAATGTAAGTTGACGTGGCTAAAACCACATATATTACGGGGAAATCTCAAAATTTACCACATGATAATCGTAATGATACACTGAATAGGCTACCTACGTATTCAAGCAGGAAGACTTCGAATAATTCAGTTCTATTCAGATGTTTTCAAACACAGACCTCAATTAGGAAAGACAATAAAGAAGGATGAATTCGATAAGCTAACGATTGGAAACGTAATTATGAAGAGATCCGCATGATAAAAACGTGTGTTATTTTCAACAAGTTTCTCGCCAAGGAAATTTGTAACATTGGTGTATGAAGGAGATTTTGCAGTTGCATGCTACAACTGTTTGAGATCTGAAAGCCTGCTGCTTAATACAAAGGCGTAAACTTAGGGGGGCAATGGGGCTCGAGCCCCAGCTGGAAAATTTGTGGGAGGGTTGGCTCCCCCCCCCCCTGAGAAAACCGAACAAACAATAAGTGTTTGTTTTTTTATGAATGTCCCAAACCGTGATTTTTGACTGAGTAACTTTGATAAACCATAGTGATTGCAATTATTCTAAATAAAATTTAGGAATTTTTTTACAGACAAACAAGATGCTAAATTGTAAACTCCCGCTGTTTCGAAATGAATAGGTACAGGGGTTAAGGAGCTACAAGTGATTAAAGTTAGGAGCACTTTTTGTGCAAAATATTCCAAATGAGGAGTGACACAAATATTCTAAGGTGAAAATAAGTATTTTGCAGTGGAATTTTTGTGCTCAAATTTTCCTAAAGATTTCATTGAACACTCATGAGTTGATTTTTGGTGAAAAATTCCAATTCAAGAAAGCACTTTAGGTGCAATTATTCCATTTCAATAAAAAACAGTCGAAAATAAATTGCAGCGTGCACATAAAGTGCTCCCATGATAAAGTTCTTTTTTTGAAAGTTTGTTAATGGTGTCTGACTGGTTCTTGTGATTTACATCATCTTGGTTTCAGGAGCATTGTAAGTGATTTTCCTTCCATCCAAATTTAGCTATAGTGACAACTTATATACTATGACACCCAAAGTGCTCCGAAAAGTGCTCTTCGATGTTCCTCCATAAAAATATATCATTGGGGATATATATGTTTAGAAAACTTTACGAGTATTCCATTAAAAAGGAGCTTGTTAGGTGCAAAAATGTAAATATACAGCTTATGGAATAACGGCACCTGATGTACTCTCAGAAAGAACGTAGAAGCACGCACAACGTAAAGACTGGTCACATGACAAATTTTAGAGAAAAAATATCATCTTATGAGCAATTTATGTGCAAAAATGTATTTATTTACGGTTTTAAAATTTCGATTTGGGACATTCATAAAAAAACAAACACATAAACACTCACTAACTGAAACGCTTCCAGCTATATTTCAAAGCCTTCAAAATACTTTATCATCATCTAAAATCAATATGATGAAATCATGATTTACAAAGTGCCTTCATATCTGCTCCTCTTTCGTAACAAACCCATCATGAAGCATAATTTGTATATTACTTTCATAAAATTTCTATACATATATTGGGAGGACCAGGAGACAGAACTTACTAAGCAAAGTGTGAACCTCCATTCCATCCCCATACTCTGAGTGAAAGGTTTGCATCGTATTGGCTTGACGTTGCCCAGCTTAGAAATTTTGCTCTCTGCGCTACAGCACCAGAAGCTGAGCTTCTACAAGATTTTTACAAGGTTCATTGAATTGTGATCCTCAATCTACCCGACCCGCAGCATGCTGTAAAAGCTCCAATAAGAGCCGGCATTTTATCGCATTTTTGAGGCTGTAGAAAGGGGGCTTATTAGACAAGCCCGCGGTAGAACCGGTCAGGTTGGTGCGGCTTCTGTCGGACCAACTTTTGGACCAGTCACTCTTTTTTAAATGATATTGCTCCAAAAAACATTAGATTTCTAAGGTGAATTACGATTCATTTTTACGTAAACTCTGATTTAACAATGCACCAAATTGTATCTGAAAGAATCTAGATTTCAAAATGTTTCTGGGGTACGATCCAAACCTACTGGTTTTTCTCGAGCTGGACCAATTATGGACAGCTTCTGCCAAGTCCGTTAGAGTGGGTGCCTTATAAAGGTATAAAAGTTTGGAGTAGAATTTCGTCGCTCTCGAGGATTTTAAGTTAGAATTTTGAAATTTTACGATCGAGCAATCCCTAACTCATCACATTCTACTTTTTAGTCTTTCTTGCATGTAGAGGGGGGCCTTGGCACTCTTACGGTAAGCATCTGTACTGTGAGCGTTTATAAATGATTTTGCAACATTCACAATAAAATAGAACCCAGCAATATCAGAAAATAGGGTTATTTCTACGAGCATTTATAAGTTATAGCCCGAGTTTAGGACTAATTTCAAACTCAAAATAAAAATTTTCATTTTAGCTGAATGTGAATGTGAATCTGAAGCTGATAAAACTGAACCCTATTTTGAAGGTGAATACTAAACTGAATCGCCTACTAAGAAGATTTGTGGCGGAGATGAAGTTATCTCATCGAGTGGGGAGTTGAACATAGCGTGCCGAAGCTTCTAACGAAGAAAACGAGCAGCAAGATACATGTAGCGGTTAAATCTAAAGGTAGGTTAACATTTAGCTAAGAATCTTGAATAATACGTGAGGGTTGAGGTTGGAAACCTGCTTATCATCACAAAATTTTGCGTGGAAGAGCAGGCCTAAAAGGTCTTAAACCGCGAGGAAAAGGAAAATGATTTGAAACATTGGATGGAAAAGCAGCTGTCACAAGCAAAAGCATTGGGAATTTTAGTTGCAATCTTTGATAGTGCATACCATAAACCATGGTCCATGGAAATAAAGAACAATGACAATTTTATCACAACAGCAGACCTAGCTAACACAAAGGCAAAAACAAAAGGCTATTCATAATACAGCGACAGCTTTTATCTTTTAATTACGTCCATGGTTTTTCGGATAGCACTCGAACGCTGACTTCGATTTGCTTTTCATACAAGGTATTCATCTGAACATGCGAAAATCAAATAATTGCTTCATAGGAAGTGGGCACTAGGGGGTTAGCCCCCAATAGTAGGTGGAACAATGGTTTTACATCATCAAAAAACATAATACTACACGGTTTTTCTGTTGTTCAGCCCCCCCCCCCCAACCATGGCCTTCAACAAGAGGCTTCCTAATAATAGAAAAGAGGTATGTTAGAGGAATAGGATTGTGATTATTTCTTATTGGGATGATTCAGATTTTGAAAGACATATGAGAAAATTCTATATGAGATCTGTAGTACCGATACATTCCATAAAACGTAACGCTCTAATTCCCCCTTGATAGTTTTTTCTTAGGTTGGCTAGGCCTCATTGACATTCGTTGTCACTCATATGATATGGTTTGATTTCAGGGTTGCGTGATACTCATGGATACTGAGGAAGAAAGTCAGCCGGGCCTGTCCTTTGGCATTGCAGAAAATCGATATTTGATTGGACAGAACGGGGAAAGTGCAAGTCTTTCTTCATTCAATGTTTTTCAATGTATGCGAGATATTTTGTCAGAAGAAACCTTAGAAACCCCTTCCAAAGCATCCGGCAGCCAGCGTCTGCATGTGGAAGAGAAACCATTCCAATGCAGCTTTTGCGACAAAAGCTTCAACCAGTCGTTTAAGCTTACATTACACACTCGCAGTCACACGGGAGAGAGACCGTACCCTTGTACAGTATGTAATAAAAGCTTCACCGACTCAAGTAATCTAAAAGCACATCAACGCGTACACACGGGGGAAAAGCCGTTTGTTTGTCAGGTGTGCGGCAAAAGATTTAACCGCTCTGGAAACCTGAAGGTGCATCACCGTATACACACTGGTGCACGGCCATTCCAGTGCACAATATGTGAAAAAAGCTTCAAACAGTCAGATCATCTGAGAAAGCACCAACGTGTCCACGCAAAACATGTCCCATTCCAGCACATTGAATCCAACTCAATTGATGTATCAGTTGACCTAAGAGCACTCCAGCACATAAGTGCAAACAAGTTGCAGTGTGATATTTGCGAGCGGACTTTTACCCGGGCCAGTAGTCTAACCAAGCATCGCCGCGAACACGGAGAAAACCCATCTTGCAGTCGCAGGTCTAAAACTCGTTTGCATCACTCCAATAAGTCAACATCGATCCAGATTGAGGCTGCAAAATCTTATCAGGGTAGTAACATTTGTAAAACAGTGACGCATTCAAATAACTTGATATCACGTCAGCCTACTAATGAAGGACGGAAGCCATTTCATTGCAATGTGTGTGGTCGCGGTTTCAACCGTTCAAATAATCTGAAAGCCCATCTACTCTTACATACTGGTGAGAAACCTTTTCAGTGTGGTACGTGCGGGAAGCGTTTCAAACGAGCACACCATCTAAAAAAACATGAACGTATTCATAATGAGAAGCCTTTCTATTGTGATAAATGTCCAGAAAGTTTTCATTTAGCCAATGAGCTGATAGCACATCAGTCTTTGCATACAGGAAAGAAGCGGTTTCCCTGCAATTCATGTGAGAAGAGTTTCAATCGCTTGAGCAGTCTGATTATACACAAACGCATTCATTCAGGTGAGAGGCCATTCTCCTGTGAAAAATGCGACAAAAGTTTTAGCCAAGTGAGCAATTTGCTGGCCCATAAACGACTGCACACTGGAGATAAACCATTCAAGTGCCATGTATGTGACAGAAGCTTCAGTCGGTCCCACCATTTAGCCAATCACGAGCTTATACATGTCAGAGACAAAGAACAGCATGATACAATGATTATGAAAAGTGATCATGAATCTGAAAGCAATGTCTGTAACAGTCAGCAAAACCTAGATCAATCAAGCGATGCGAAAGGCGTAATTGTGGAACTGATGAACGAAAGCACTAATGGTCAGGGCAGTGTGGAAGAGGAAGGAATGGCGGCATCCAGTGCCAAGCATGCGTCAGAGTCAAGTCAACAGCTGTTTAAGTGCAGCAGTTGTGACAAGAGCTTCAAGAGACAGCACAACCTAACTAAACATCAACTTGCACACAGGACACGCACGCCATTCAAGCGCATCAAATCAGAACGGAGCCATCAGAATTCAATTACTTCTTCAACAACCAAAGCAGGTAAAGCAAAATCGATTGAGTGCAGCGTATGTGGAAAGCGTTTTCAAACTGCAAATAGTCTGACCATCCATCAGCGTATACACACGGGGGAAAAGCCCTTCCCATGTGATAAATGTGGCAAAAGCTTTAGCCAGTTGAACAATCTGAAAACCCATCAACGGATCCACAAGGGAGAAAAGCCATTTTGGTGCAACATCTGCCTGAAACGCTTTAGGCGTTCAGACCATCTAGCAACGCACAAACGTCTTCATACTAGGGTATCTCGGCAGACAACACCTAAAAAAGCTTTGAAAACATTGGGAAACCAGAGTGGTATAAATAAAGTAGATGCTGAATCAGCTACGGGATCAACTCTCTGCAATTTAAAAGGCACTGAATCAGCTACAAGTGATTTTACTGAAATTCAAACTTCATCAGGTAGCTCTAACAATGTAGAACTGCAAGAAAATGGCCTGTCTACAATGCAACAGAGTTTTAGACCATTGATTAGCAATCTAAATCAAGACCAACCGAGTCCACGTCTGTCAACTAAAAATCGAAAGAGCTCCGCACAACCAGAGGTGAAGCCCTTCTTGTGTGCCACGTGTGGCAAAAGTTTCAAGTCATCGAGTTTCCTGGTGGCGCATGAACGGAGACATTTGGGAGAAAAACCTTTCCAATGTGGGACTTGTGGCAAAGGTTTCAACCAATCTAGTGGTCTCATAGCACATCAGCGTATTCATACAGGAGAGAAACCTTTCCAGTGCAGCACCTGTGACAAAAGTTTCACGCAGGTGCATCACCTCGTACGTCATCAACGTATACACAGCAAAGAGAAGCCATTCCACTGCACGACATGTGGCAAACGCTTCAATCAATCGGATAACCTGAAAGCACATCAGCGGGTTCATACAAACAAACTTGGAGGTGACAAGCCATTTCAGTGCAGCTTGTGTAAGAGAGGTTTTAGCACTGCCGAGAGCTTAAAAAAGCATGAAGGTATTCATACTGGGGATAAGCCCTTCCACTGCGATAAATGCAACAAAAGTTTCACCCAGTTGAGCAATCTGAACACACACCAGCGGATTCATTCAGGGGAAACCCCTTTCTCTTGTGATATTTGCCAGAAAAGTTTCAAGAGATTGCATCATCTGACAAACCACCAGCGTCTACACGCAAGAGAGAAACAGCCTCCCCGTGGCAAACCTTCGAAACGTTCAAAACAGCAGAAACAAACTTCTGCTAATTCAGAATTGCCACGAGGTGGTTTTGCTGCTGACCAATCAAGAAACCCGAGCAGTTCGAAAACAGATAACCTGTCTACTACCAATAGTTCAAGCACTGTTGGTGTTGAAACAGGAGGATCAGAAAAACATGCTTATCAACAAGATGGGACTCAATTCCATTTGCAAGAAGGAGTAATTGCAAGTGAACAAAATAGCGAGCAAGCAGAGGAAACCAACTTATCCACTATCCAGCAAAGCTTTAGTCAGTTATTGCACAATCTCAAGCGAGCAGGAGAAGCAATAGAAGCGAATAATGAATTAAATCCCAGTCAGTTAAATGATGCAAGCACCGAGCATGCAGCAGAGCCTCGTGTACATACCTCCAGAGCATCATCCAGTCAGCAAACTAGTCTGGGTGTTGATTCAGAAGAAGCTGAGGACACCCCTAACGAGCCATCTTCTAGTTATTCCAACAATCAAAACAGCTTGGAGGTTGTGAAAACAATAAAAGCCATTTTTCAAGCAACTGTAAGCGAATTCCAAGAAGCTGCCTGTCAACCCTATCTCCGTGTCCAAGCAGAGGGAACTGGCAAGGAACCTTGTGAACAAACAGGCGAACTCGACTCATCCAGTTCCCCTCGACCTATTAACCTCGAAGCGAAAAAGGGTGCTGGTCAAAGAGGTGAAAATAAATCGAGAAAGCCAACAGAAGAAACCATTGAAGGGACAAGCACATCGATCGTTGAACCAAGCTTCAATGAATTGGTTGACTTGTGTCTGCAAGCTGCTGAAAAGGACCAGTCTAATCAACAAACCTCTGAGCAACCAAACAACCCTGGCAGTGTGCAGCTAGAAAACGCATATGATTGCTCTAATCAAGTGAGCTTTGACCGAGTCAGTGTGAAGATTGAAGAGGCAAATGCTTCCACCAGCCTATCCAATACCACTTAATGTAATACCACTCGTTGATTATAGCGGAAATGAGAAGTTCATACAATGTGGAAGAACCGTTATGATTGCCTTGGATGAAGAACTTTATGTTTTGTGCACTATGTGGATATGACAATGAACTGCACTGGAGAAGGCTTGCATCAAAAGTGCGATAATCACGTGAGAATTATTTTATTCAATCTTTATTTAGCATTACGTCTGTACCTAATGAATTTGATACCGCATTCACACTGACATCGTCAACTCAGCTTTATTACTCTACATAGAGTCTCTATAGCCAATCAATAACTCAATCATTGAATTGACCAATCAAGGACATCCATTTAAAAACCTGGTTTAATTCAACATTGTTTAAATACCAGTTTGAAAATCAGTGTAGAAATACAGTTATCGCCAAAGGTTTTGTTGAGATCTTGAAGTTATAAGGTTTTCACACTAACAGTTAAACGTGCTTGAACTAAACCATGCTTTCAAATGTAAGATTATGATTAGTCATTGGATAATTCAAATGCTTTTGATCGAGCTATCGATTGGCAGTAAAGGAACTTAGAGTAAATAGAGCTGGGTTAGATCACGTCCGTGTGAATGTAGTTCACTAGCGTGACAGGCCTTATTTAAGGACGTTTCATTCAAGGGAATCCATTTTTGTGGAATTATGTCCAAATTCAGAAGTTTGGTGCTTTTGGAAGTCAGAGTAGATCTAGTGCAGGAATCTCGCTCAGGGGAATTTTCCATTTCTGAGGCCTCCAAATGGTTCAGGATTCTAACTGTTTCTAGTTGATGGCCTTCGTTTTATTCATCAAATGAGTTTCCATGTTGGTGAGACTGGAATAGCTCATCCCTGCACAATCCCATATTGGTCACTCCACATGTTGAGTTGAGTTTTGAACAAAGTGGTTATTAAAGAGCTTTGAAATAAGGCCTGCCTGTTGTATTATTCCTTAAAAAGTTAGCTTAGTTTTGGTTCAAAACTCAAAGGGGGGTGCTTGTTAGAATTTGGACAGGGGTGCTCGTCCAACTTCTCTGGGCTCTAAATTTCTCAAATTCTATTTTCTGGGCTTGAGGATATTTTGGCTATCTTTCTGGTTCATGCTAGATATCTGCTATTTTTCTAGGCCCTACAATTTCCAGATATTGATCTGGCTTATTTAACAGGGTTATTCTGTTTGTTGGTATAAATCTAGAAGAATTTTAGGTAAATTTATTTTTGGGGGGTTGTTCAGCATGGTTCTTGGACGAGCATTTCTGTTAAATGTTAAATAAATATTGGGCCTCCCCTCCGCCCCCTGTTATCATATTTGATTAAGAACTATATGCAGAGGTCATCCTAAGGAAAATCTAGAGCTGCCCAAAAATTTGGTTGTTTGGAATAGCGATAAACATTTCGGCGTTCTCCCTTAGAAAGAAATTGAAAATAGAATACCTAAGTCGGTTTCAAACGCATTTTCAACCTCTCTGAAAAACGAAAAAGGGGACTGGAACAACAGAAAGTATTTTGTTTTTGATAAAATTTTTAAAGGCTTGACCACGCAGTGAAGTTTTGAGCACTAGTAAGCTCAGGTAGTCGGAAAAATAGACCTGAGAAATCTAAAATAGAATCTCGGAGCTGCCCATTTGCTCATTCAGAGATGCCGGGAATTAAGTTGATGCATATTTTTAAAAATGCGACGCCATTGGATGATCCTGGGATGAATTGAACTTATCACAAAATTAAGATTTGAATACAAGAGTCATTATAAGAGTAATTCTACACTAAAACTATGTTTTGAGAGGAGTTAGAAAATGTCAATTATTTAGCCAGGAGTTGATACCGGAGAGAAATTCATTTAATTGTAAAAGATATCTTACCCAACTGTTAGAAAATAAAAACTTTTTCAACCAACCACGATCAATTTATGTTAAATTTTTTCTTAACAACTTGGAAATTGATGAAATAACCCAGAAGGTATTCCCCCTTGTCGATTTTAGTCCATGAAGTATTCGAGGATTGAATTTTTGGGCCATCTCTTCTCTGTAAAGAAAATCTGTCATTCAACGTCTTTTCAGCTTAGGAAAATTGTTACACCCAACAGATTTCTCTGCGTTACCATCAACCCCTGGCTAAATAATAAACAACCCTTTGTTCTTTGTGACAAAAATGTATCTTGCAAAACCCTTAATACATTTTTGTAGATTTTTAAGCTTTTGACTTTTCTTGGATTCAATTTTTTGGATTTTTTGCATTGCTCACCGTAAAACTGCAGAGGTCTCAGCCCCACGAAACAAACGAGTTGCTTTTTACAACTATAAACTTTAGCAAAAACAAGATAAAAGCCTTCCTGTGAAAACGTTCCTCTTAAAGTTTTTGTATTTGTAGAAAAACTTAGGCATTTGGCTCTCGTATCACAGTATCTTTTTCTTATCAATTCCCCTACGAGTGGTAGCCATCATAGATAAAATGTTTAACATGCACTCAAACAAGCAACGCCATTTACTATTAGTTCCTTAAATTTTCATTACCAAGACGAGGCTAATCTTAGTTTGGTGCATAATAAAAAGCAATGACCTATTTCAAATTCCTTGTCTTTGTCTCGCCTGTCTTTTGTCTTTGCAACCGCCAACCGTCTTTTCTACCGCCACAATTCCCTTCGCGTTGAAGTCGTCACCTGCCTTGCCAGCAAAGAATTTGAAGTTTGAAAACTCGCAAGAAAGAGTCTTTAGGTAAGCAATGAGTTTCAGCATTGAAATGTTTTATTGTCAGTGAAGACGATGAAGAAATATTTGCCAACAAATTACCACGATAAAACTGGTAATTTGTTTTCAAACTTTTCTTCATTTTACGAATCTCAAAAACCAGAAATGGCCTAAAATCCCGTGAAGTCTTCTTGCCTTCTTGTGTTGACGATGGACGGGGGGTGGGAAGGAGAAGAGTATGAGGCTGGGGGTTTAATTTCCGAGAATGGCAAATTAATGGAGAAAAGAGTTAAAACTGCCTATAATTTAAACATTTTAACGAAACCAGAATGCCTTTTGTTATTTTTGGTGCGGGTGGAACTTAGCTAGGCATAGAAATAAAAAGATTAAAAAACGCGCGCTTGATAACGCAGAAGTGGCATACGGAAAACAACATAGCTGCCGCTGTTGTTTGGGAAAAAACCGCGGGAAATAATATTACGGGAACTCTGCCTCTTGATATTTGAAGGCTAATGGAGGGGTGAATTGGGAGCTGGGATTTGTCTTCTTAACATCTGGGAAAAATAAGATTGACCTCCTTGGGACTGGGACTTGGGAATGAAAATGTGAACTGCGATATGAATTGTGTCAGGGACCTAGTAACTAGGGGGTACCAGGGATATAGGTTTTCTCAAGATTAAATAAAGTGATGTTCCCTTTTTACTTTCTGAAATTGCCTCCCTTATCTTATGAAAAAGTGCCCTTGAAGCAATGTGCCCCCCAAGTTCTAGAAGCGTCCTACTCTCTGGTCTCTAATAGACGGGGGCTGGGGTAGTGGGGGGTTGGAAAAATCTTAAAAATTGATAAGCAGGGGGGCTGGAATAAGAATGTCTTGGATGGAAAATTTTCTGAAAATGACTAAAAAGGGGTTATCTGTGTTGGATGGAATGTAGCAATGGTGAGACGTTAAAAATACAGTTCAGAACTTCTCTGATTTCACTAAGAATTCTAAATCTCATACACTTTTTTCCATAAGAAACTGGTTTATATAAGAAACCTAGCACTGGAGCCCCAAAAATTTAAGAAACTTTTAGAACTACATCAATATCTTTAAAAAACTCCTAAAAAAATAAGAGGAGTTTCTGAGCTGAAAAGTTATATGTCAACAATACATTTTTGCTTGATTTAAGTTTGCTACACGTTTTTATTTAGAGGAACACAGGATGTTGAGTCCACTTGTATTAGTAGGTGGGTTTCACTTTAATACAAGAAATATGCAAGGGAAAATGCAAATTTGATGTTAAGTGCATATCTAGAAATAAGTAACTTTTAAGAAACTTTTAGTGCAAGAAACTGGTGAAAAATTAAGAAAATTTTAGTACTAGGACCGAAGGTAGGTTTCTTGTTAAAAAAAATGTTTAGATCTTTATAGTGTAACTCTTGTTTTCCTTGCAACTTGTTACCAGAACTGATTAGCAGAGGGTTTGGAATAAGAAGGTCCTGAATGGAAAGTTTTAAGAAGGAGGAGTTCTGTTAGACACCAGGGAATATGTCCCTAGGGGTTGTTAACCACGTCAATATTGGCAATTTCTCTATTTTCCTAATTTAGATTGATATTTTTGATTATTTCAATTTTGCAATCTGCGTCAGTACTCCCCTTCAGGATCCTCTACATTTGAGGAGTTTTCACAGGCACCCTTCCTTTTAACGTGAAATATGTTCTTTTCTGCAAATTTTTGGCAGCTCCATTCAAACAACTTTTGTTCCAACCAGTGCCTGTATCTTTGTTCTCCATACTTCTCCTGCAAAAATCTCTCCCGAAAATAATAAAGTAAGCATTATACTAGTTCTTGTATTTCCATGTAAGTTACTTACCAGGGTTCAAAAAGGGGAAGAGAAAATTGTATTTTGCATACAGCTCAAAACTTCTAAAGAAACTGTCGGTTGAGTGAATATGTCAAGAAGAATTATTATCAATTCATAAGGCATGGTCTAACACAGGTAATTAAATTATACCAGAGCAGGCTACTGCAATGACATATGCCTCCACCGGGTCTCGAACCCGGGTTTGAGTGGACACAGGCGAGCGCGCTAACCACTGTCCTAAAACCAGTCTTGGATATTGATATCCACTAAAAACACATAGCTGTTGCAAGATTTTATTGCTAATTGGATCAGAACAAAAATTTTCAAATTGCTTAGCATTCCTCTATCCAGTACTAGAATTGGGTAAGATTTTGTGTTATCAAGTACTGACTTGCTTATAACGCAGTTGCTTATAAAAAATTACATGTACCTGATTCCTGTGATAGCCATGTTGAGTCTCATGGGCCCAACTAGGAATTTCGGAAGGCAGGGGCTCTAGCAACAAAAAGGCCCTTCTACTACTAAAGGTCCAATAGCTAAGGAACTTTATAATTATAATACTCTCAAGCTAGATGTAGAATAATTCGGGGCAAAATGGGTCAGGGGGTAAAATTTGTCATTTGGTATAAAATGCTTCAGAACTACCGCAGGCTATGCTGGGGAAGCAAAATAGAGTTACCCAACGTTGTTTGTTATTCAACAGTCTAATGGAGGCATGATAGTCTTTCTTCGTGGAGCTGTGTTCTGCAACATTTTATGCAGAATGACCCATTTTACCCCCAACCCGTTTTGCCCCGAATTACTCTAATTGTAACATAAGATAATCAATGGTGTAGATATGCAGCTTCTTTAATTACTCTCCTTACTTTTACCTTACTAAGGCCTAGACTAAGCTTTGTTTGTGCTGTAGTATGTTTAATTATTAGAGTTTATTGCAAAATTTTGAATTTCAATGACTTTCTTTTGCGGTACTAATACCTTTCCACTATATGAGCATTTAAAATTAAGGAAATATTAAGGAACTTGTAGAACTACAAAGTGGTCAAATGAGGTATCAAAATAAGGAACATAGAGAACTAGGCCCTGTGCTAGATTCCTTATAAAAAAGCGTGTAGGGCAAATTAGTTTTTTTGCCAAAAAGGGAAGGGGTGCGACTCTCACAACCCCCCTTCAGATGCGCCCCTGTGTCTCCATTCATCCATTCAATCCCAAATAGCTCCTTCTATTTACCCAATTTATTGACTTTGCATATTTGAGCAGTTATTCTGGTTTAGCACTGTGTAGCCACTTTACCTTCTTGTATTACATAAAAGATGGGTGTTCCATTTCAGACACGCAATATTTTGACTTAAAGTTGTGAAGTTAGGATTTTCAAAAAAGGAGCAAAGAAAGAGGTTATTTATCATATAGTTGAATCATTACTGAATCAAGATGATTAATGATCTTCGATTATTAAAATGTATAAAACGGAGCTGAATGACCTACAAGAATTGTAACACTGACTAATAGTTAACTAATAAGTTATATTGTTTATTTTGTGTATAGTTTATCAGTTTCATCAGTTGAGTTTTTCACAGCCATACAAAATACCATAGCTGCCAGGATCTTTTTCATCTGAAACATTCAAGTAACTAATCTTCTCTTTGTAAACCACTCGCATCTTCCCCTCAGCAGCCAGTTTCTCCAGTCTTTCGATGTAACCGATTTCTCTAATTGTTGCGACATCAGACCTCATCGTGAACAATGCAAGTCCACCCTTCTTCACCATGTCTATCAGTTCATCCAACCCGGGGGGCTTGATGTGTCCCGTGGTGATGCACCCAATACACAACACTGCATCGTATTCATCTTTGATATTTAGCGAGTTGTTGCCCAGACCGCCACATTTGACGGTTTGGTAGCAACCCTTTTCTTCGGCTATTTCCAGCATTTTCGGAGAAATATCGATAGCGTGGAGGTTCGTGAACCCCTCTTTAGCCAGCAATTCCCCCACTATACCCGTGCCAGCTCCCATGTCACCGATGTACGAGTCCTTGCTGAGCTTGATGCCGAGCTCGTTCTTCGCAATGATTTCGAGAAATGCCTTCACGGAATTAATGGGTGCTTGGTATTGGAAGTCAACCATGCTCTGGTCGTACTTTTTCGCCCAATCATCGTACTTGGCCGTGATGACCTCGTCCGTGGTTTCAGTGTCTACTCCTTCCAAAGGACCTCCATCTTTTCTGAATAGGATTTTCTTTTTCAGCATTTTTAGGCGTGGGGTTGTCTCCAATATGATTACCCGAAAGAGGGTTGGACTTTGTTCCACAGCAGTTTTGTTCTTGCAACGTAAACTGATGCCGCTCTTGCGGTTGGCAATTAAAGCAAGCAGGGCTCTGATTGGCTCTTTCCATCCACCTCAACCGCAATTGATTTTAGAAAGGCTATCTTTAAAACACGGACTCCAGATTCTGGAATACGGATTCCAGGATACGGTTTCCGGAATACTGATTACGGAATACGGAATAAAGAGGAGGCTCGCCAAAGTTTTATTAACTTTTTCGTTTCTTTTAGTCTCAAATATCATGTTCAAATTTACGGAGCAAAAAAATTGAGGCTAAAATGCTTGAACCCTCTTATTTCAAACTAAAAAACGGAAATATTAACAAATTTGAATCAGCATTCATTTATTCCGTATTCCGGAATCCGTGTTTTAAAGATGACCTTGTTAGAAATTTAAACGAAGAAAGTCCACAATACTAGGCTTTGTGCCGGATCTTTCGATGCTTGCGGCGAAGTAAGTGAAATATAGCGAGAAGCCCTGTATGCCAGGGCGAAATATTGACAACATTTTTATATATATATATAAAATATTTAATCTATCTACGTTTTTCTGTGTGTGTCGTCTTGCGTTGTTCCTGTCTTGTTAGAAATTGCAGGAGAGAGGAGGTATGCAGTTAAGTGCCCACATACTGCGTCCACTGTCCATGCACAATCGCGTGTCCTCTCATATTTCACATACACGCATTTTTTAAGCAACTTGATAGCTGATATTCTACTGGCAAATATGTTGTGCTCGACATGTCTCGGTTTTCACTACGCTTAGTGCAAAGGGCTCACTGGAGAGTAGGACTAATTGAAACAGTACCACCCTGGTCCTTCTTCTCGATGTGACACGCCAGAACTGACAGAAAATTGGCAAATTTTTCCCTCACAATTCAGAATCAAAGGGCCTACTTGAAAATCTCCTGAGTCCTTCGGGCCAGCACACCCTTGTGTTTTATTGCTGAGCCCAAGCTGAAGTAACCTTAGAAAATGCGTGTATTTAACCAAAAGACCCACTGAATTATCAAATTACATTAACATATCATCTGTTCTGATGGTGTATCCATTTGACCAAAGTCCAGAAGGGACTGACAGGCTGCTGAATCCACTGAAGACTGAACATCGAAGTTGGTCTCTGCTTACCGTGTGACAACCCTACATCTATTTGACTGTGTCTGTATATATTTTCAAATGTTGCTTTGCAAAATGGGGTCCATCTTTAACCGCCAACTAGTGTTGGCTTCCCTAACCAATTATCATATCAGTATTCCTACTATCTATTTAGGGGTACGATTTTGAAACAGCCCGTCTTCATTGATTTCAAAAAATAAAGTGGCACTCCACCTCTTTCCTAATGTACTCAGTACAGTACTATTTGATTTAATTCATGCCTTTTTATGTCTCCTTCCCTAAAAAGCCATATAGATATAATTTTGGGCCTGTTTAGACTCTGGCAGGTTCACCCTCCTAAGATGGGGTCTCCCTCCCCCTCGAGAGTGTCACCCTCATCCATTGTTGACACTGGTTTACTTATATGTAACATGAAATTGAATAGTTTTTTATTGGTAACTTGAAATGACTTGGTTTATTATTAGTAACATGAAATTAAGTAGTTTTTTATTGGTCACATGAAATGCTCACGATTTTCAAAATTAAACCTTGAAGTATTGCTTCCTTAAATTAACGACTGTTATTCCATTTTAGGGGTGAGAAGCGATACTTTCAGCAATGGCAGCTCACCTGATGGACCCCAGAAACCGAGCGAAAGCCCCCAGACCACGCAGCAAGAAAGACAAAATGAAGACGCTGATTGAGAAATTTGCAGCCGATGTGAAGGACTACAATGAAGGTATTGGTGGTAACTTCAAGGTGGACAAATGCAGCCCGGAACTGAGAATGCAAGAACATTGCATGGTTTACTTCAAGGGAAAACTGATGAAAAACATCGCTGTCATTGCATTGTGTCACGATGACTCACAAGACACCCCGGGGGACATGAATTCGTCAAACATAAATGTTGTTGCTGCTGTCACTCGCTCAGATGTGAGGACTAATAAAATCCAGCAGTTTGTTGCGTATTTAGAACCCCCTCAGCATGAATTTGCACCGATCGACACGGGATACGCCCAGCCGCAAGGCTTACAGTTTGGAAATACGGATTACCCTATGCCCGTGGAGCAACACTTGGATGCTGGGATTCCGATGCCGTTCAGCATATTGTGTGAAGAACTCTTCAAGCAGTCAGGCCATCTTAACACGCAACAACAACAACAACAACAACAGCAGCAGCAACAACAGCAACAACAAAGCATCCCTCCTGCAGAGCGATCTTTCAAATGTGAAATCTGTGGCAAGGGTTTCCGCTCTGCAGCACGGCTGAAGGGGCATTTACGCACCCATACGGGAGACAAGCCGTACCAATGTGAGGCGTGTGGGAAGGCATTCAATCGCACTGCTGACCTGAAGAGGCACAGGAGAATCCATACGGGTGAACGACCCTTCCGCTGTGACATCTGCGGCAAGTGTTTCGTCCAGCAAGAGAGCCAGCGTCGACACATGCGTACCCACTCAGGAGAAAAGCCTTTCGGTTGTGAGATATGCGGACAGCGGTTTAGCCGAGAGTACAGCATGAAGAGGCATCTGCGGACTCATACAGCAGACAAACCGTTTTCATGTAGCATCTGCGGTGAAGCGTTCGTTAGGGAAAAGGGCCTAAAGACGCATATACGAAACCTGCACTCCGAAGAGAAGTTGTACGAGTGTGAGATATGCAAGAAGAAGTTCAAGCAAATGAATCATCTGCAGCGTCATCACCACACTCACTCTGACGTAAAGGCGTTCCAGTGTGAGATCTGTGGTAAAGGCTTCACCCAGGAAGCCAGCCGCAAGAGGCATGAGCGAATCCACGGATTAGGGAAGCCCCTCGGGTTGAATGGGGAACCCTCTGGCGAGGAGAATGGGGAACAATCAGGCCCCAGGAAACCTCGAGCGACAAGGCCACGCGCACCTGAAAAGTCTTTGCAGTGCGAGACATGCGGGAAGATATTCAAGCAGTCGTATCATCTTGTAAGACATCGCAGAATCCATACTGGTGAAAAGCCCTTCAAATGCCAGATTTGTGAGAAATGCTTCAGTCAAGAAGCCAGCCATAAGCGGCACATGCGCACTCACTCCTTGGAGAACAGCGACCAATATTTCGAGTGCAATGTCTGCGGAAAGCGGTTCAGGCAGGAAGAGTACCTGAAGTCGCATTTGAAGAGACATTCGGATGAGAAGCGTTGGAGCTGCGAGATTTGTGACATGAAGTTCAAGCAACTGTATCATCTCGTACGGCACAAGAAGACTCATTCCGGGGAGAAGTTGTATCACTGTGAGGTCTGTAACAAGGCTTTCAGTCAGGAAACAAGCAGACGGAGACACGTCCAGCGGTTCCACTCTGCTGACAAAATTCAGAGCGAAGAAGGCGAAGTTTTAGAAAGTACAGAAAACACAGAAGATGAAAGGGAGACTTTCGGGTGTGAAACATGCGGGAAGAGGTTCAGAGACGCGAGTCGGCTTACCAGGCACCAAGTTGTCCACTCATCTGAGAAGCCGTTCAAGTGCGACACTTGTGGCAAGTCCTTCAGCCAGGAAGCAAGCAGAAAGAGACATTACATGCGAGTCCACGCTGCTCCAAAGCCTTTTGAACGTATTTCTACTGAAGACGCAGCCAATGAGGAGACGGGCCTCACTTTGCCAATTGCCATTGAAGAAAAGCCATTCGAAGACGGTACTTCTACTGTTAACATCAGACAGGTATCAGAGCTATTGACACACGTAGCCAGTTTAGTTACTCAAGAAGGGCCTCCACTGCAAGTAGCGATTCAATCAGAAGACGCAGCTTTCCAATGTGTCAGCTCTGCAGATGACATTGGGCAGGAACCAGGCCCTTCAACGTCTGTAGATGCAAGTCAAGTAACCACCCTCTCAGTGCCTGGTGGTTCTTTAGAGCAGCCTATTGGAGTCAACAACGCTGCTGGGCCTTCAAGCAAACAGCCGAGCCCAAAGAAGCGTGCTGGGAGACCTTTGAAGGTGCAAGATTTAGAATGCAAGACGTGTGGAAAAGTTTTTAAGCAGTCCTACCATCTGCTGCGACACGAGAGGACTCACACGGGCGAAAAGCCGTTCACGTGCGACATCTGCGGAAAGGGGTTCAGTCAGGAAGCCAGCCATAAGAGACATCTGATCACCCACTCAGACGAGAAGCCCCACCAGTGTGAGGTGTGTGGCAAGTGCTTCAGTCAGGCGCCCTACCTGAAAACCCACTTACTCAGGCATCAAGAAGAGAAGCCGTGGGATTGTGAGAATTGTGGTTCCAAGTTCACTCGGGCGAGTGATCTCAGGAGACATATGAAGGCCAAACATCCAGTAGCTGAGTAACTCAGTCCTAAACAAAGAGATGCTGGGTTAGAAAAGAGTTGAAAGAACTTGCTCCTGTCACCTGAGATGAATAGCTCTCGCCAAAAAGATTCGTTGAGATGTTGATTTTGGATTTCCATATCCTGCTTGGAGTAACTGTTACGTATCGACAACAAATAGGGGATCCGAGAGTCTGACTTCATCTTACGTTGCGGTTGTTGTTCCTGTTTGGAACCTTCTACTTCCAGTGTTAGTGGTAAGTGATGTTACAGACTTATCCATTTGAAACTTTAAATGACTTTGACTTTATCAAGATTTTTAAGTAGATAGTTAATGTATAGTTACTAGTCAAAGTTGCAAAGCGGTATCGACCTTCCTCGAAAAACCCGGATTTCGCGCATGAATATTCTTGTCTCACCCATTAATTCAAAAAATAAACCATGCTTGTAATAAACGTTTCAATATAAATCTTCATCAGTAACTGTTCTTACAATATTGTAAGACCAGTTTGTAAGAACATTGAGAGATTGTAACAAAGAGATTGTAAGAACAGTTACTGATGAACATTTATATCGAAACGTTTAATACAAGCATGGTTTATTTTTGAATTAATCTGTTAGAATTTTATAAACTTAGATAGTTAGGCTCTCGTATTATTATCTTGTCTCATCCATTGATAAAGAGATTCATTCAGAAAATTATGAACTAGGACATGTCACATGACCATTAATCTTAATCCCGATTGGTTAATCTCTTTTGGGCCGGGGAAAGTAAAAAGGGCCTATGCAGTTTTGCTGTCAGTCAGGTGAGGACAACTTTAGACAAAAACAAACAAAAGTGACATTGGTGGTTTCGAATACGAATTGGAGAAATTAAGCAAGGTAATGATAATAGCTATTGCAACTGTGAAATTTAGGCCCACTCATCATTCGATCCTAGGCCCACATGTTTGTGTTGAATGGATGAATCAGGCATTAGGAAGATAATTATTTGCTCCCCAACTTGTTCTGATTAATCTTAAGAAAATAAGTAGCCAATCAATAAATACAATAAAACCTTTTCAGGCGAAATAATTTTTCCGCCCCCCATTGAAATCGGCACGTGAAATGTCCAAGTGCTTTATTCTGAACACAGATTTTGATAACATTAGATTTTGGGTCTAGTTATATGAGGTGCCCTGAACGGATGAGGCCAATATGTTGCATTTGGCCTGCTTTTCGTAGGAAAACTTGATAAAATGAATGTGCGATTACATGAGGTGATAGGCTTGATTCGGCTAGCAAAGCGGGCTAGTAGGCTAGCTGAGATGACCCTAATCAGCTTTTCTAATGTGATTTCAAATAAAGTGGGTTGACTTGGTTTGCTGAGCTTACCCATGCTAGCTTTTCTTAACTTATCCTTGAAATGAGTTAAAATGACCATCTGTGTCGTTTTGCACATGACCATTTGCATTTATAGAGCTGAACCTGAGCTAACATGCTTCACTTTTTTCCATATATACAAGAATCGATTGATGGCATACTGGCCCAACTCCGGTTAGCTCGTCATAATAATCAGTCCCTGAAATACCAGTGCTATGAAATGTAAAAAATCCAGCATAAAAGAAATGGGTATGCTGTCCCAATCAGCTTTCATGATATTTAAAGACCTGAATCTGAATGAATACCTGATCTGTAAGGTAAATGATGCAAGATCACAAGAGAAATAGTCATAAGGGTTTAAATACGTCTTAAATACTTTATCAATCGAGTTCATGTCAAAAAACTACAGCATTCCTATAAATATGTTTTTGCTTTTAGAGTGTCAATATAAATAATCCTATTTGGTGTGCCAAAGAGGGTAAACATGTTTGCTCAGACATTTGTCAAAACCTAATGGATACAAATAACAATATTTATTATCAAAAGCCTTTGATATTTAGAAGGGCAACGTTTTGGAAGAAATGCATCTCCCAACTTTGCATGCGTGTTTGAAAGCATGTGATCTTCAATTTGTGAATGTGATGTTAACTTAAATGGAAATGTAACCTAAAGAGAAATGTACCTTTTATTTTTCTTTCTTGAATCAGTCATTAATACATAAGTTAGCATTTTTACTTGATACAAGAATGAACCATGGAAGGTGCATTTCTGTTAAGCGTACATTTTCATCTGTGACATCAGCAGGTGCGGGTGTGGCCACACACCATAAAAGAAAAGGACTGTTTATTTGGCCTACTTGATGAGCAGAAAATTGCTGTAAAATAGTTCTAGTAGCCTGTCTTTGAAACGGGTTTACTCCTCTCTGGCACATCAAACAGTTTCTACCTCAAACAGTATCTACATCAATACAGAGTCTCTTGGATACTGGAGTAGCAAAACCTCCCTCCATGATATTGTTACAAGTCTACCTATTTACACCAGCTCTCTTTGATTTATGAACCTTTCTTCAAAATACAAAAGTTGCTATGTTTTATGAAAACACATTAATTGATAATGCTATTATGTTTCTTAAACTTCAAATGCTTCAAAAAGGTAGAGGCATACTCAGTAAATTCTTGAGGAGGTAAAATTTTTACGCTGCTTGCTGCAGCAATCATCTTGAACATTTCTATGAATTAAGGCCATAGATGACTGATATCAGGGGTATTTTAATACAGAATTCTATATAACCCATTTTATCATGGAATCATGATGGTAATAATGTGAAGGATGTTGGCCCAAAGAAGGATGTTAGCCCAAAGTTTGTGGTGCTGCGATCATGAAATTTTGATTGTGAAATTGCCCCTCCCATCTGAGATTACTTTCAAGAGGCTCTGTATTGAATACCTCACACACTAATTGCATACCATTATACTAAATCTAATTCAAAGTCACACAGTTTTTGCTTGATGAACGATATGACCCTTTTTGATAACGTATTTGATGAGTTCATTGTGTCCTGCCAGTTGATAAATAAGATGTTCCCACCTAAAACGATAAAAAACCACAGTAAATTGTTGGTAGAACTGTACTGTTGTAAATTCTAACTGTATTGAGGATTTTTGATGCTCATTTTGGCTTATTGGTGAAAAACGTTTTGCTTGTCTCATTGCAAATTGCAACTTATCCTTCAAAGTGTAACCTAACTTAAGTGAGGAAAAGCCCTAAGTTACTGGATTGTTTATCGGGAGGATGGTAGAAGACCTTTCTAGAAAAGTTGGATATATGAAGTTAAGAAACCAAAAGAGCATATTTATTTGTTATTACTGGTTCAGAGTATGGCAGTGTGAAGCTGGTGTGGACATGCAGCTTGTGCCCAAGAATCTATATTCTAGAAAGAATATCCTGGGTACACATTTACCAACCTCAGAAGGATGGACAGCTGAGTTGGTGGCCAGCTTGTAGTTCATGATTCCGACCATTCGTTGATTTCAACCCATGAGGGTTGCCCTTCAAGGATTAGAAATCCGGCATCTTAACCATTAGCCTACAGCACAGAAAATAATCAACTGTTGTATCTCGTGAATCAAGAAATCAATATCCCTCCTTCCATGAATCTCACAAAATGCCTTGTATCTTGGAAGCAAAATGACAGATTTTCAAGAAAAAACAAATCTTTAGATTACCTTGGTGAATCAATAACAAGCAGATCAGCAACCTTCCCAATCTGGATTGAACCGTGCGTTTTCGATCTGCCAACTGATGCAGCTGCGTTGATTGTTGCTGCCACAAGAGCTTCGTTCATTGACATGCGCAGTATTACACAGGCCAAATGCATTGTCATTGGCTGTAAATAATTTGTACATGGATGAGATTTCATGACAGTAATCTAAGCCAATCTGAAGAAATGTTTGAGGAATTCCCTAACAGTTTCGGATCACTCAAGAATTAAACTCAAGAATTTATTTCTTTTTTATGGGACAAGCTACTAGTGTCGCTGCTGGGCCACTCATCCCAGATCACATTGAATCGTGCAAAAGTTCCATTAACAGGTCAATCCTATGATATTAACTGGCCAAATAGATCAAAATTCTAATTACCATGGACAGACAGAATGCATTTGGATTAAAATCCGACCCAAGAGCAACTGGAACTCCTAAAAAAGAAAGAAGGAAAGTAAATTTTCTAATTGGTAGATGCGTGGAAAAATATGAATTTATATTTTAGAAAAGCTCTGGTACAAGATTAAAAAAAATAATTTCTTATGATTTTTTTTTCACTAACCGGCTTCAATCATTTTCCTCACTGGTGGAGGTGTTAAGCGTAGTATGTAAGCAGTGGTAGGGAGAACAACAGCAACAACAGATTTTTCACTCATGGCTTTGATCCCACTGTCACTGACCTCTTCAAGATGGCTGATTGCTCTGGCATCCAGTTCAGCACCAAGCTAGGAAAAGATCAACTCTTTATTTACAAACTGTTCATTTTGATATTACCGGAAAAATCTATAGCAAAGTGAAGAGGTAGATTACTTAAGCTTTTGTTAAGTAATCTATTTCTTATATTTGCTATGCTTCCAATTTTTGTGACTATGTTGAAGTTTTGTACCGATCAAAGACAGTGTTATATAGTTTATTTCCATTTTAGGGAAGAGAGTCTTTACCCTAGGCATGAACATATCTCTCTCAAATATCATGTCAAAGAGAAAAAAATCAGCACCACTCCAAGACTCAAAACACAATCATTGGACTGATTCTTACTGAATCACTGGACTGATTCTTACTGGTGGACAAATAATAGCAAACAGATGACAAGCATTTTCTAAATACCTCCCCAGAGCCCATTGGATGCAGTTCATCACCATGGAAATTGATTTCAAGCCCAGCCTCCTTTCCAGCAACTAGAATCTTCCGTGTCGCCTCAGCATCGAAAACACCTTTTTCACAGAAGACATCAATATTTTCAACAGTCAATTCTTTATTAGCCATCAATTCTTTTATCTTTGGAAGCTGCACGTTTATGACGTCATTCGTTGCCTCATCCATGGTCATGCCTCTGAAAAATTAGGAGTTAATGGTGAGTAAAGCATGTCACAAAGCTGCTTGATTTTAGATGAGCTCGTTGAGATAGAAAATGGTCATGTTTCGAGTCAAATCACTTTTGAGTGCCTCTACCCATTACTTGCAGTTTGGCCCACAAATTTGACACAAAATCTTTTTGAGGAAGCAAATGTTAACTAAGAATAGATTTATAATAACTCTTTTCGGAATTTCCATTCCAATCAAAATAACAATTCCTTAAATGAAAATACCTCGGAACGGAGTGAGCACCACAATATGTGCTTGATATCTCAATATCCTGAAATTCTGATTTCGCCTTTTCAATTGCTTTCAGCATTTTAACCTCAGATTCCACTTCAAGTCCATAACCACTTTTTGCTTCTACGAGGGTTGTTCCACTTTTCACCATTCTCTGCAACCTCTGTAGCAAACTCTGGTAAAGTTCATCTTCTGTTGCTTTTCTGACGTGCTGCACTGTGAAGTTGATTCCTCCACCAGCTTTGTGCACATCCATGTACGTTGCCCCTGCAAGCTGAAAACAAACTGTTCACTAACAATTCTGCAGATCATTCAGCCAGGCTATCTCTTACTACTAACATATGCAAACTATATTTTGTTTCATATTCACTAAAAAATGAAACCAGAAGAGACAAGTTGAAAGGGGTAGGAAATAAGCAGGAAACTAGCGGATATACGTAGGAAACGAGAAGGTTTGAACTGGGTATAGATGCAATCATAAGAGAGGGGATAGATTAAGTCCTTCCAGCAACCACTGTTTCCACTAGGTTTCCATCCATTTCTACTTGTTCTTTGTTTCAGAACTACGACCTTATTTAAGCAATGCCCATCAGATAACAAAATATTAGAGAGAATGCAGACTGACCTTCATTGCAAATTCATGCACTCTGTCACCAACCCATACTGGGTGGGTATGGCCATCAACAAGTCCTGAAGGAAAAACATTTCAGTCAGTTGATTGATTCTTAAAAATCTATATTGAAACAACCGTTCATGTTGTTGCCACACTACTCTGTTTTTCCGGTTTTGGTAGATGCACCAAATGGCACTCTCAGCATGTGACCTTCTAACTACTGATTTTAAGGGAAGACTACAGATTTGTCCTTTGATCAAAGAAACAGCCAAATGTAAACAATAGAAGGCGAAAAATATCAAAAAATCTCCCGGGTTTTATACTAAGGAAGTTGGCAGGTCTACCAACAAACCTGCACCAAAGATTCTTTAAAATAAAGGGAGCTTTAGATATAGAATTTATTTTGAGTTTGAGGCACGGTCAGACAAGTAAAATTATATACTTCCAGGCTGGTATACCTGGCATTATTGTTTGCCCACTAGCATCAATTTCTTTTTCAAATAAGCATTTTTCGTATTTTGCTTCCATCTGTTCATCTTGCCCAAAGTCTAATATACACCCATCATCCCCAACAATTAAGGATAGGCCATTCTTGTCCTCAGTTAACGCCACTTCGCTCATCTCCTTGCCACGTAGCATCAGCTCGGAATTCTTACAAATGTTTACGATCTGGGTGGCATGGCGAATTATCAACTTGTGATTCATTTCAGCAGTTGAATGAAGATTACTTTTTAGTTAAGATTTCTGATAAATACGCTGAAATTAATATGGCTTTATAAAGAACCCACAGCTTCAAAACATTGAAGACTGAATTCTGTAGTAAGTATATCATTAAATACAGGAATTACTCTCAATAATCTGGGGTGGTTGTTGGTGTAACAAGAATTCAACTCGGATCGAAGCAATCAAATGTCTGGAGCTTTTCGGTAATTAACAAATACTAAAAACGTGAGGATCGCTCTGTTCGATCTGCCTCTCTTTCGCTCAAAACTTTGCTTCGTATTTTTGCATTACTCCACCAAAATGTACCTGAAAACAATCTTACTAATCTGTTTTTGCTTCTTGCGGCCTTCAGACTGCAGAGGACGCGGAGATGTGACGTTAGCTACCTATAATGTATGGAATGTTATGTTCCACTGGGAAGTAAGGAAGCTTTATATCGCAGAGATGGTAAGCAATTAGCCCCTTTTTAAAGTTTGGCCTTTTTAGGCCCCCCTGATTTTGCTAGGCCCAAAGTTCAGTGCAATGGCTTTTCCTACCCAGTCATCTTGTGGCTTATTAATCCCTATCCTGTTACCCATATCAGGGTGTTTGGCTTTGTGCAATAGACTGATCAGCCTCTGCTTTAAGGACCTGCAAAGAGCAGAGCCATATACCTCCTTTGGACATACAAATACCAGTACCTGGAGAAAAGATAAATGATTTCCAGCCACGATAACTTTTCTTATATACAGGGGATACCCCCAGGGCGGCCAGGTCAAAAACTCTGACTTCTTGAACTTTCATTTTTTGATCAAAGTACGAGAAGTCCGAGTTTTCGTCTTCACGACCTTGCGATGTTAGGCGTCATAAAAGTTTTAAAAGTCTGAGAAGTCTGGGTTCTCGCTTTGTAGTTCAATTTGTAAAGCAACGCATGGTTTTGTTTTGTTTTTATTTCAAAATCTACTACGTCTCAAACAGTACTTGCTGTTTCGCACTGTAGTGTAGTGCTTTTACCTGTCTTCAGCGGAAAAAGACTCTTCTATATCTTTGTACATTTTTATAAGAAACTGGACTGGCATGATGACTGGCATGATAGCATCGTGCTAACGAATACTACAAAAGGCTTGCTGTATCGTTTGTAATTGTAAGTTTTGTTAGGGAAACCCAATTTTACGCTAGGCCTGACATAGTTGTACTTTAATTATGCTGTTGTTAGTTCTAATATTAATGAACAGTTGTTTTTATGTTGGCATGTTGCCCAGTGCCCTGGATGCTTTTATGCGTTCCTATAAAAAAGAATGTACTAGACACAACAACGTTACAGAGACGTCATTTGCGGCATTCACTTAAATGCACACAAGAATTGAATGAGTGAAATACTACGAGCGTTTGTTGGCTTAGGATTAGTTTCTTCCTTCCACTGAGAATAGCCCTTTGTAATGCATAAAAGCATCCAGGGCACTGGGCAACACGCCAACATAAAAAAAACTGTTCATTAATATTAGAACTAACAACAGCATAATTAAAGTACAACTATGTAAGGCCTAGCGTTAAATTGGGTTTCCCGAACAAAACTTACAACTACAAACGATAAAGCAAGCCTTTTGTAGTATTCGTTAGCACGATGCTATCATGCCAGTCATCATGCCAGTCCAGCTTCTTATAAAAATGTACAAAGATATAGAAGAGTCTTTTTCCGCTGAAGACAGGTAAAAGCACTACACTACAGTGCGAAACAGCAAGTACTGTTTGAGACGTAGTAGATTTTGAAATAAAAACAAAACAAAACCATGCATTGCTTTACAAATTGAACTACAAAGCGAAAACCCAGACTTCTCGGACTTTTAAAACATTTATGACGCCTAACATCGCAATGTCGTGAACAGGGCTGGAAAATCTCCAGCAGCGCTGGCAGCGGCGCTGCCAGGAACTTTTTTTAATAAAAATGGCTCGCAGGAAATTTTTCACTATTTCACAGGAAATTTTTTGAAAGCATGCAGTCTTTTTACAAGAAACTAAGCTCCGGAATTAGTAACATTCTTAAATGTCAATCTGCTGTGAAAATATCTGTTGAATCAGTAATTGAATCCCTTACTTCAAAATTTGAGATTCACTTCAGCAAGTTTCGCAACGTCAAGGAAGAGACTGCATGCAATGAAATGATGGTTAGCGTAAATGGTCCAGCGCCCAGCAAATCCAAGCCCGTTGTAACGGCAGCAATGAAAAGACATTTTAAAGGACCGAATGGGATTCGCTTTACAAAGAGATCAAACGATATAAGGCGGTTTGATTCAGCTGCAAGCGCAGGTGTATCAAAAGTGATCACAAAAATGTTGCGAGAGAACTCAAGACTACCTTTTATGCAGTAATTAAAAACTATAAGATAATTAAATAAGTACATTATTAACTCAACCTCTTAAATATCTTTTTGAAATTTGTAAGTTTTTTAACTTGTTAGCTTTCCATGGTCACGTTGGTCACATTTTATAAATAACTTTACTGGCAGGAAATTTTGCCTGAATTTCGCAGGAAATTCCGATTTCTTATTTTTGCTGCCAGGAAGAAAAAACTTTTTTCTAGGCCTGGTCGTGAAGACGAAAACTTGGACTTCTCTGACTTTTACCAAAAAATGAAAGTCCTGGAAGTCTGAGAGTCTGAGTTTTCGACCTGCCCCCCCCCCCCAGGTCCCAGCTCTCAAACTGTACCCCGCATTACTGCCTGATCAAAACAGAACTTGTAAGGATGACGGGTGACAATGCAGAGAGCTACTTGAATAGGATCCCAAGAGTCTGCAAGCCTTGGGTGATTTGATGCAGGACAACGCCCTAAATTCTTATGAGCCTGTGGACCCCCAACTGCTGACCATCATCAACAACAACACTTTTACCTATCAAAGGCTATACTAAGATCAGTGAACACGGGTGATTAACCTTGGTTAAAGTAAAGTGTTTACCTGTCAATCATTATTTTTACTAGATACTTATATTAGTGACAATAAAGAAATAGCCTGAAGAAAAAGCTTTTGGGTTGACTTTACAGTTGGCCAACTCTAGAGACATTCACCCACAGAACTGCTTGCCTTTTTATTTTACAACCAAATGATATTAAATTCTTTTTTAATCATCTCACTTTTAGATTGAAAAATACAAAATTGATGTGATAGCGTTCCAAGAGATAAGAGCTCACAAAGACAAAAAGCATCACCAATTGCACGATCTCCAAGAGCTGCTCCCGAACCACCACTGGTCCGTATTTTACCCAACACACCTGGTTAAAGATGAATCATATGAAGGACCACCAGGATGGGAGTGGGAGGGCATTGGTGTACTTAGTAAACACCGCATACTTTCATACCATCAGGTTAACCTTACTAGAGGACATGGTAAAGATAAAACTCCTAGGTAAGTTAAGTTTCATTCATGATTCAAGTGACACTTTGGTCTCTTCTTTCATCTGCAAGGCTTATCTTTATTTGAAGGTGGGGATGGCTGAGTGGCTAGATCACTCAACTCTTTTCCAAATGTTTCTGGGCTCCTAACCATGTTTGACCTGTCGTAAAAAGTGTGAGGAGAGAATTTACCAGATAAACCTAAGTCAGAACAAGGGGGTAAAGGAATAACAAGGTTTGGTCACATCGAGAGGAAGCACCCGACTTGCACTACTCAATTTGTTCATCTATTCAGTGGGCCCTAGTTTGCATAAACCAATACCTTACCAAGATAGTAAGTGAATTTCCCAATATCAACTTCAGATATGACATACATTCTCCACTTAGCATGGGGAAATATCAAGCAGTAGATTTGCTAATTGGCCCCAGACAGCGCTGTCACTTGACTCACTTGGTCTGCCCTGCTAGCTCCTAGGTAGCGCCAGCCATGCATATCTAGCTGTAATTGATAATCAATGTGTGCCTCCACAAATCTAATGAATTTCTTGATGCGTGATTTTTCTTCCGAGCTACTACTTAAAATACCTTACTAGGGCCAGGGTATTTGTGTACTAGTGTTTTAGACCTGACCATAAGACTTTTAGTAGGTAGGCAGCTGGGCATTCCCTTAGTAAAAGTGGAAATTGTGCTGGGTGATTCCCTTCACGTTTAATAAATGGAGAGGACATATATGGTGCTGTAGAATGCATACTGTACAAAATCTGTCATAGCACAAAACAACTGGTTTAAAGGTGCAAGCCACTGTTCCTACAATTTACCCCTTTGCATCTCTGGTGATGTTACTTTGGATTATTTACTCTTAGATCTTTGGTTAGCGTACAAGTTGACATTGATGGCAGCGAAATCTCAATGGTAGCTTTGCATTTGTCATACGATACAGATTTACAATGCAGAAATGCTTGGGATGTGCTGTCATATTTACATTCCGCTGGAGTAGAACAGACGGTTATTCTCGGGGATCTGAATGTTTATAAGGACTACCAGTGGCCTGTCAAAGCCCTGATGCACGGAAAGTTCCCATCGGATGCGCCTCATCATTGCAAACGACTGCCAAAGTCTTGGTTTCATGGTAATTCCGACTACAAGTTTGTTGATGCTTGGAGCTCAATTCACCCTAACAGAAATGGATTTTCATTCAGCAATATGGTAAGTTGATGTAGACATAAGAGGAATTCGTCACTTTTCTGGACTTGTTAATTTCTTTTTGTTATCTCAGCTCAACCTTTTTTATTAACTATCTATTTTTTTGTTTGGTGTTGTAACCTGACAAAGGCTGGACTAATTTTCTTGGCCCATTAGCAACATCACAAATGACAAACTTGGTCCAGTGCAAATATAAAGAAGTTTCATGTTTTCTAAAGTTTTGAATACAGTGGGATCCCTTTTCAACATAATCTCCAGGAAGCCTGGAAGCCGTTTGCTACATAAGAAGTTCTTTTATACTGAGAGAACTATTTCATAAGGCATAATCTGTGTGACTATACATTGAGTTTATTATGGGGTTTGAGATTCCACAATATAAATCAGCAATTAAGACATAATTGTCCTCTTTCTCAGAATGTACCAGCAATATGGGTTGTCAAGCAATGCTTCTAAACTTTATAGAATCAATTACTCCTATCAGTACCTGTGTGCAATTTTCAAAGTTGTTTTTGATTAGTTGTCAGAGTTGTCAGAGCCATTTAAGAGCAGCAGAAATTTAAGTTACAGCAGAAATCATGAACCAAATTTAACCTCTCTCTCTAGGTACCACGTCCTTTCAGGATGTGGGTGACCATAGATTTCCACATCTTTCTATCCTTGCAGGTTCTTAGCATTTTTTGGACCGAGTAATTTTCTCTCTTAATATTAGGAACTTGAGCTTGCTTCCATTTACTGAGACTTGTCAGATAGTTCAGACGTGTTCGTCCACATCCTCTTTTGCCTTCAATCTTGCCTGTTGGTATTATTTTTGCAGTAGCTCTTTCGTCATTATATGCCCTAAAAACTCTGCCTGTCTTTTCCTGATGAGTTTGATAAGCCTCCTTTCTTCTCCAGCTCTTCTTAAAACTTCCTCATTTGAAACGTAAGCTACCCAAGAAATTCACATCCTCCTCCAGAGAAACCACATTTCAGCAGCTTGCAACCGACTTTCCATCTGAGCTGATACTGTTTTACAAATTTAGCCAAAATTTCAAATTTTCAGTTTTCAATTTGATTCTCTTTTTTCCCCTTGTTAGCCTTCACCTGGACTACACAATCGTCCGGACAGAATCCTGGTTTCAAAAGCTGGCCTGAAAGTTGAATCTGCCTACCTTCTTGGCAAGGGGCCAGAATACGGTCGCAAGTTCAAAAACGAGCTTTTCTGGGAGCGCATTAATACCATTAAAAAGGTAGCAAGGCAGCTGAGTAATGGAATTCTGTATGAAAACACCTGTCACTGGGACTGTGGGCCTCATGGTGTATGTAGATGCGGAATTTGCGTGAAACCGCAAGAGACAGATTCAATGTGTGATGAAATGTACTGTAGCGCCTGTGGACCAGCCCGGCTGAAGCTATATGACTTTTTGCTGGTTTGTTCCATAACAAGCATTAGTTTATTGGCGTTAAGTACTCTTACTATCACTCTGAGAGCATTAAGGAGTTGGTGTCGCCTGAAGATGTGTGACAAACTGAAGCGGTCAATCTTTGGCAAGCTAAGCTTCTTTGTGACCTTGATTATCATCGTAATTGTGATATATCTTGCCTGCACAATGGCCTTTCGTGATACGTTGAAGCTGGTTGAGTCGCAAATCCCAGAAGAATTATTTCCATCCGATCATTTGATGGTTGTGGCCGAGTTGACAGTTAGCTGAAAATTCAAATAGCACGATGTGACACATCACCAAGCACTAGACCATGTCACCCAGGTTCTCGTTGAATAGCAACCTTGCCGAACGTTAAAGTCAATCAAATTAATTGGTGAAAATGAAAAATTTACCCGAAAAGGATGTCAAAAGTCTGAACACTCACAGTAACGTTTTCTTTATACCTAATATGGCACACCTGGTAAGTGAGTTGTATTTTTTCTTAAAAATAAATGCTCGTTTACATGATGGGGTGAAACATACCCTGTTAAAAGCATTGGCAAAGATTCGCTTGTCACAATTGTGAGCTTATAAAGAATATAGCTTAATACTCATTGCCATTCTGTGATTATCACAGAACCTGCCGTCAGTTGAGTGTTCAGCGCCGTATTTTGACGCACAGAACCGTCTGTTCCACGAGATTTAACACCGTCTTACGCTAACATGAAGAATACTTCAGAATAAACATTTCAATTGCACTACGTAATAATTGTCACAGAAGCAGCTGTTAGTTGAATAGTTGGGCATCCATCCACAAGATTTTCTCAACGGTTCAACGAGATTTTCGGCGAGAGATTCATTAAGAACCTTGTCCTGCGCTCACATGAAGAAAACTGCAGAGGAAAATTAGTACCGAACTGAGTTGTGGTTGTTTGTTGTTGAAGAATCAGTAATGATTTGGATATTCGAGATATTACCCTTCTTACCAGGCAATCAACCTCGCCAGATGAGTAAAATGAATATTAGCAACAAGACTGTGGTTAAATTGAGTCAAATTTACTTTCGAAAATGAAAATTTAACCTGAATAGGTTCTCAAGTTAGATTTGACCTTTAATACTTCTGCAGGATTTTGTATTTTCTAATCTTTTAATTCAAGTCAGGATATTTAACTTAGGATTCAGAAATTTGTAATATAAAAGCCTGAGATTTGTAATTTATTCTTTCTTTTGCAAGGTCTTGATAAAATGTATTGGGAAAGTAGGGGCTTTTTTGTCTTCAAAACTGTTGTATTAAGTTTTTTGTCACAAATTTATTACAATATGTTTCTTTGTCACAATAACTATTACTTTAAATTTCTTTCCCCTTAAAATTGCTATTTTAAGTTAGTTTTGTAACAAAGATCTTGCTTTAACAAAATGAATTTATACTTAAAGAGCTACTCTAGAAGGGAATCATGTATTTGGTATGACCAATTATCGAAACAAACAATAAATACAATAGACACCTTTCCCTATTACACTAAGAAGAAAAAGACTCAAAAAACAAAACTCTCCATCTCGACAAGCCTATTTCTTGGTTACCCATTCATCAGGAGATGTACAGGTGTACAGAACCTATCCTTATTATTAATTCCTTTGATTTGATTAACACGAACTCATCTTAAAAGCTTTCAGCTAAGCACACCTGAGATTGATGAAATATGCTTTAGTTGTTGATAAGCCTGCCTATTTCAGACCAGATCGAAATTGCGCTTGTCTCAAAATCAAACACACTATCCGGAATCAAGGCTGATTAATATTTAGTTGTTTTGCTCTTCTGTTGTGTCGTCCCTTTATTTTTGCGATTGGTTTTGTTTATTTTCTTCCTCCATTCTTTCCGTGTGGATTAATAATTTATCGTCATTGCCAAGGTTGATACCAAAAGCTGCTTTTGCGCTCAGTTCTAATCAAAAAGATAATTAATTTTTTGTTATTTTGCGTTTTATTCGATTATCATACGACTCGATTCTATTATTATTCCCTGGCCATGTTATTGTTTACAAAAAACTACTCGTAAACAACCATTGTTCGGAGGTTTTGCAAGTCTAAACAAATTTAGATGACTTTCCCTTTATAAGTCCTGGTACCCGCTTTAACTTCAGCCACATCATCTGCATTTCTCCTCAATCCCCAATCAAAAGATGGTCTAAATGAAAGCTGTTGACAGAAATGGCGAGCAATTTCACTGCAAAGACGGAAAAAGTATCTTCCATTACGATGTCATCTTTTGGTACATTCACACCAGCAATCCTCAACTCTTCTACTTCATCCCTTCAATTCTTCAACTCTTCAACCAACACCACTGCTTTTAGCCCTACTGCAAGCAACACAACATCACTCCCACTGCAAGCAGTGTGGACAATACCACTAACTACACGAGTTTTGCTGATGGTGATATACGCTCTCATATTTCTAGTTGGTTTTTCAGGCAATGCAGTTGTTTGTTACGTTATCGGTAAGTTTTTAATGTTATTTGATATTTAAGTAGTCTTTCATGACAGATTGTGAGCCAGTTTGCGCTGTCGCTTTAGTCCTGGTCCGTAGCAAATGGGGGCAGGGGATACTAGCTTTTCAACAATGGTCTCTATTGTTATGGAGCAATGGCTGCCCCCCTCCCCAATAATCATTTTCAAGCTATGGTTCCGCTTTGTCTACATTCATCTGATCATAGCTTCGTGTGGGCATGGTCAGTTTTACATTCATGTTGTGCGAAGGTTGTCCTTACTTTTTGATATCCTTACTAAAGAGCACCACATTTCGGTTTTTGTTGGATGTTTCCTACTATTTTGAAGCTCTTTACCATTTAAATTCAATGTTACTTTGTATAATAACAATTTCCTTCATTAGCTAACAAAAACAACCTTTCAGAATCTGCTTTTTTGTTGACAGGGAAAAAGAAGAAGCGATCTGGAGGTGATGTTTTTGTGACGTCTTTGGCTGTCTCAGATCTCCTTGCTTCGTTGTTTGTTCCTCTACTGATGATCTCAGATCTCAGTACTGAAACCAACCAATGGCATTTCGGAGCATTTATGTGCAAACTATTGCCTTCAGTCTCCCCAATAACAGTCATTGCATCATCTTGGTCGTTACTTCTCATTGCGTTGGATCGATACAGGTGAACATAATAATGATAATTATCTCATTTAGTAACTATGTTGGTTATATTTGCAATAATGATAATTGATAGAAGGAATAGGGTTTTAAAGTAATTATGAGCGAATTGTTACTTGATTGAAATATGCGTAACGGTTTCAGGATATGAGGACTTAAAGATATTGGAATTGTTGACTTTAATGTAGAAGAATTATGCTTAAGAACACACTCCCTAACGAAAGAAAACCTGGAAATAGCGGTAGCAGTTTAAAAACAATATTGGAGACTGGACTGGGTCCAATGTAACACACAGATAGGAGAACCTTATTAGCAGTTGGTCTTAATTAGTTTCATAACTACTCGTTCTGTAGCAAGCGTTAAACAAATGTATTATTATTATTATTATTATCATCATCCACCAATGCGCACACATCCCGTAGACATTTGGTTGCCACACGCCATAGAGCCACATTCAATGACTTGATATGACAAACAGAGTAGGGTATTAGTAGTTTAGTCTTTGGCGTTGAAAGTAATCCATGTTTTTCTCCTCAAAGGGTAATCGTCCATCCACTGAAAGAGAGGCTATCACTCGGAATGAAAATAGCTGGCATCTGTGTGGTGTGGTCAGTAGCGATTGGCATCACATTGCCTTACACTATGTCGCTAGTTCATTTCGAAAGAGAGGCCATTTGCGTTGGCATCGGAGACTTGAGCCCAACGGCAAAGGCTATCTACATCATATCGTGGATTGTAACAGGCTGGGGGATACCTTTCTTTGTGATTGGCCTGCTCTACCTCAAATGCATACTCAACCTCCAGATCCCAATGGCAGGCAACAACAACAACGTTGCAATGAATCAACGAAGAGCTGAAAACAAAAGAGTTGTGAAAATGTTCATCATAATCGTCCTGTTATTCTTTGCGTTCACTACGCCTTACTCTGTGTTGTACGTGGCTTTCAACTATTTGCTGATATTCCACAAGGATGATGTCGACATAAATACCGCGATGAAATGGAATTATGCGTTGTTTGTCATAACAACAGCCAATAGCTGCTTCAATCCGTTAATTTATGCAAAGCTGCATAAAGATGTCAACAAGTTTGTCCATAAATTATGCAAATGTATGAAGAGGAAGCAGCCAAGACCAGGAGACGCGTATGAGATGCCAGAAGTTGCAGGCGGAGGAGTTAGATCGTCGAATGCTGCACAGGCGCAATATAAGGGGTGCACAACGTCATCTTTTAGGAATCATGCGTTTAGTAATGTTGAGTGAATCAACCAGAAAACTCATCTCAAGACAACAGACTGAGATGAAGTGGATAATCAGGTGATGAGTTTGAGACGTAATTCAGCAACACTTTTTATGACACTGTAAAATACAACAATAGATGACTTTGCAAGAGATGGCCTTTCTCATTCTCGCAGTGCATTATAGGAATGTATCCCTTAGCAACACATAGCTACCAAAATTAACCGGCCTAAATCATTTGTTACTGCAGTTGAGCTGAAGTCACTAGGCAGCTATGCGTTACCAAGGTGAATATTCCCATTATGCATTGCGTGGTAAGAGTTAGGCCACCTTTTGTAGAATCGTGATCGACTTACTATCATTCTTGATGAATTCAATCTTTTCCAATCACTTGATTAATTTGATAGGCCTTGGCGCTTGTAAAATAATAATTAAAACTATGAAAAAGATAAAGCTTAAAAGCACTCAATCCCCTCGTTATAAGTCCTTTATTCTTCCCAAACGAATTAATTATTGATTTTTATTACCAAAAGTAATTACAAAATATCTGTATGTTTACCAAATATAAACATTGATCAATGTCTTGCTACACTTTTCTGTCACAATATTTCGTTATTTTATTTGATGGTCTTCCGCCATCACCCAATTCTATTGCTAACTCTCCTTTGTCTTTGTCTGTGTCGACTATGTATTATATTAGCTATTCTTGGAAAGAAAAAATGCTAAGAGCTTTTTCTTGCTTTTAACTGGCGACGTCTGCTTTTGAATTTAGGAGTTCCTTCTATAAACTAGAGTGCCCACCTTAAATTCAGCTCAGTCTCATCTTTGCTTCTAAACGGTTAGCGATCAACAGTCTGTATTTTTGCAAAGCTCTTGACAGAAATGGCGAGCAATTTCACTGCAACCATGGGAAGATTTTCTATAACGATGTCATCTGTTGGTACATTCACACCAGCAATACCACAAACTACACGAGTTTTGCTGATGGTGATATACGCTCTCATATTTCTGGTTGGTTTTTCAGGCAATGCAGTTGTTTTTTACGTCATTGGTAAGTTTTATGTGATATGAAATACCCAAGTTCGATGTTCGAGTACCGTTGGCTCATTTCTTTATTAACATAGGAATGCTGTCGAGTAGTGGCTCCGATTTCAAGAAATCTATTTGTTAGATTCATACATTAGAGCTGCATCTCTCGCCGGTCAGCAGCGGAGTTTACTAACACCGAAAATTAGCTCAGTGAAATAAAGTTAGGAAAGTTGAAGGATGTTTCCTAACAGCACCCTGTAGAATATAATTGAAACAGAAGAATAGCAATTGATAAATTGGCAGGAAACCGAAGTTTTAGGAGGAATTTGAATAATAGAACGAACTTGTCTTAAAATTTGTGGATTTGTCATGAATTGAAAAGCATTTTGAAGTGTCTTCCTGCAAAAATATGAGAATTATCGTCGCAGTTCTGGTACTGAAACAGAAGAAAATGTTGATGAGAATAATTATGAAGAACAGCATGTTCTATGATTGAAATATAGATGGGCTTTAATTCTGAAAGTTGTCACTCCCATAGTGTACATATCTTTTTTATGTTTAGCCTAACCCTTCCCCGACGAAATGATTTTATTGCTGTCTTCAAAATTTTGCCATCCCTGCAAAAAAAGGCCTAAGCTACAAAGGCCAAAGGATGGTGCAGCAATTTCGAACGATTGTTGTGGCAATACTTTACAGAAAGGGCCTTACGTTATGCAAGTTCGAAGATGGATCATTTGAAAATTGAAGATTGTTTCCTTATCTCTTATCAGATATACTTGGATCCATAAATGGAAATCAAACTTGACAGACAAAACAAGCTTTAAAAAAAATTCTTTTCTCATTGACAGGGAAAGAGAAGAAGAGTTCTGGGGGTGATGTTTTTGTGACATCTTTGGCTGTCTCAGATCTCCTTGCTTCGTTGTTCATTCCTTTACTTATGATCCTAAATCTAAGTACTGAAACCGAGCAATGGCATCTTGGAGCAATCATGTGCAAACTATTGCATTCAGTCTCCTCAATAACAGCAATTGCGTCATCTTGGTCTCTGATTCTCATCGCAATGGATCGATACAGGTATGATGATAATAATAATAATAATAATATCATTTTAGTAATTAACACCTGACATCTGTAATATCCCAAAATTGAGCTTTATCTCTCTGATTATGACAATTGTAAGTCGCTGTGCACTAAATGCATATGTCCCCCCGCATTCAGAAGATTTTATCAGGCTGTTGCACTTGTAGGGAAAATTTGAAGGGGGGTCCAAAACGTTTTGCAAGTTTTCCTACTGTAAATTTTAGTATTTCCAGACCCTAAAAATTATTATCTATATTTGCAAAACTTATTGTCTCCAAATAGCTACTAAAGAGTATTCCCAACTATTTTCCTATATGAAAAACTTACGAACCAAGTAGACCAATGCACTTACAAAAGTTTCATTGCTGAAAAGGCCCCATTTTGACTAAGGCCACTGGAGTTGAAACATTATTATTTCCCTCCTGTGCTTGGGCAAGCCCAGGGGTGTACTGTGCCAATAAGTGAGTATCTTAAATTATCTTAATTTATCTATTAATGAGATGTGGAATTTCAGGGAAGTAGCAAATGTTCTTGCAGCACCTTTACAACAGGTCTGTGAATAGACTCTTGTCTACTCTACTCTGTTCTACTCTACTCTTCTCTACTCTGCTCTACTCTACTCTACTCTACTCTACTCTACTCTACTCTACTCTTTTCCACTCCACTCTACTCTACGCTACTCTACTCTACTCTACTCTTATCTACTCTGCTCTAGTCTTCTCTACTCCCCTCTACTCTACTGTACTCCTTTTCACTCCACTCTACTGTACTCTTCTCTACTCTAGTATGCTCTACTCTACTCTCCTCTACTCTACTCTACTCTACTCTTTTCCATTCCACTCTACTCTACGCTACTCTACTCTATTCTTTTCCACTCCACTCTACTCTACTCTACTCTACTCTACTCTACTCTACTCTACTCTTTTCCACTCCACTCTACTCTACTCTACTCTACTCTACTCTACTCTACTCTACACTACTCTTTTCCATTCCACTCTACTCTACTCTACTCTACTCTACTCTACTCTACTCTACTCTACTCTATTCTTTTCCACTCCACTCTACTCTACTCTACTCTACTCTACTCTACTCTACTCTACACTACTCTTTTCCACTCCACTCTACTCTACTATACTCTACTCTACTCTACTCTACTCTACTCTTTTCCATTCCACTCTACTCTACGCTACTCTACTCTACTCTTTTCCACTCCACTCTACTCTACTTTACTCTACTCTACACCACTTTACTCTATACTACTTTACTCTACACTACTTTACTCTAATCTACTCTACTCTACTCTACACTACTTTACTCTACTCTTCTCTACTCTACTCTACTCTACTCTACTTTACTCTAGTCCATTGTTGCTAAATAGGCCATCTCTCTCGGGCTGAACGTAATCCTTTTTAAGCATATTTCTGTAAGCATGATATAATTCTCTCCAAGGGTAATCGTCCATCCACTGAAAGAGAGGCTATCACTGGGAATGAAAATAGCTGGCATCTGTGTGGTGTGGTCAGTAGCAATTGGCATCACATTGCCTTACGCAATGTCACATGTTTTCAACGAAAGAAAAGCTATTTGCGTTTGCACATATCCCTTTACTCCAATAGGATCGATTATCTACGTCATATCGTTGATGATAACAGGCTGGGGGATTCCCTTATTGGTGATTGGTTGGCTTTACACAAAATGCATCCTTAAACTCAAGGCTCCACTCGCAAGCAACAACAACGCTGCCATCAATCGAAGAAGAGCTGAGAACAATAAAGTTGTGAACATGTTTATAATTATAGCAGTGCTGTTTTTTGTGCTGACTATACCCTTCTCTGTATTCTACATGGTAATTTCCTACCAAAGCATTTTCCCCAAGGATGACGTCGACAGAAATACCGCAATTAAATGGAGGTATGCATTGTTGGTCCTAACAACAGCCAACAGCTGCTTGAATCCAATAATTTATGCAAAGCTGCATAAAGATGTCAACAAATTCGTGAATAAATTATGCAAATGTAAGAAGAGGAAGGAACCAAGACCAGGAGAATTGTACGAGATGTTAGAAGTTGTAGGCGGAGGAGTTAAATAATCAAATGCTGCACAGGCGCAATATAAGGGCTGCACAACGTCATCTTTTAGCAACCATGCGTTTAGTAATGTTGAGTGAATCAACCAGAAAACTCATCTCAAGACAACAGGCCTTGGTGCCATTGATAGGCCTTGGCAGTTGTAACATAGTCATTAAAACTATGAAAAAGTTGACAATTATAAACACTCAATCCCCTCGTTATATGTCCTTTATTCTTCCCAAACGAATTAATTATTGATTTTCATTACCGAAAGTAATAACAAAATATCTTTATGTTTACCAAATATAAACATTGATCAATGTTTTGCTACACTTTTCTATTGTTATAATATTTCGTTATTTTATTTGATGGTCTTCCGTCATCACCCAATTCTATTGCTAACTCTCATTTGTCTTTGTCTGTGTTGACTATGTATTATATTAGCTATTCTATACAACGATTATTTCTTGGAAAGAAGAAATGCTAATAGCTTTTTCTTGCTTTTAACTGGAGACGTCTGCTGTTAAATTGAGGAGTTCCTTCAATAAACTAGAGTGCCCACCTTAATTTCAGCTCAGTCTAATCTTTGCTTTTAAACGGTTAGCGATCAACAATCTTTATATTTTGCGAAGCTCTTGACAGAAATGGCGAGCAATTTCACTGCAAGCACGGGAAAAGTATCTTCTATTACGATGTCATCTTTTGGTACAATAACACCAGCAATCCTCAACTCTTCCACTTCAACCCTTCAATTCTTCAACTCTTCAACCAACACCACTGCTTTTAGCCCTACTGCAAGCAACACAACATCACTCCCACTGCAAGCAGTGTGGACAATACCACTAACTACACGAGTTTTGCTGATGGTGATATACGCTCTCATATTTCTGGTTGGTTTTTCAGGCAATGCAGTTGTTTGTTACGTCATTGGTAAGTTTTATGTGATATGAAATACCCAAGTTCGATGTTTGAGTACCGTTGGCTCATTTCTTTATTATCATAGGAATGTTATCAAGTAGTCATCCGATCCCAAGAAATCTATTTGTCAGGTTTTTGCATTGGAGCTGCATCTTTGACCGGCCATAAATGAAAACCTAACTTGACAAACAAAACAAGCTTTAAAAATGTCTTTTCTCATTGACAGGTAAAAAGAAGAAGCGATCTGGAGGTGATGTTTTTGTGACATCTCTGGCTGTAGCTGATCTCCTTGCTTCGTTGTTCATTCCTTTACTTGAAATCTCACTACTAAGTATTGAAACCAACCAATGGCATCTTGGAGCAACTTTGTGCAAACTATTGCCTTCAGTCTCCCCAATAACAGCAATTGCGTCATCTTGGTCTCTGATTCTCATTGCGATGGATCGATACAGGTATGATAATAATAATAATAATATCGTTTTAGTAATTATTAAGTCAGAAAGGCACTGACACCTGACATCTGTAATATCCCCAAATTGAGCTTTAACTCTCTAATAATGAAAATCTCAAGTCGCTGCACTCAATGCAGGTGTTATTCTATTATTCTGTTACCCTGTTATTCAAGCGATTTTATAAGGACAGTCTTTCGATTGTACAGAACTTCAAAATAGCCAGAAATATCGGAAACATAGTTAAACGAACACATAGATTACTTAAGCTTTCCGTCTGACACTCAACAGAGTAATACGTCAGAAAGAGAACGAAACAGAAACCTAACTGATTTATATACCCAGATGTGGATCGAAATAGGCCAATCAGAAAAGAGGTGAATGATTGGTATAGTGTAGAAAAACCAATCAACACCCACGATACAGTGAGCTGACCAATAAGATTACTTCAAGAGTAGCTGCTAAGGTGAAAACGAACTCTTTCTGTCTACACAATAGGGCATCCCTAGTTTTTATGTAGACTGATTCCAAAATACCTAAGTGAAATGTAGATCTTGCTCTGCCAATTATTCGAAAACAATTCTCACTGTAGGCTTTAGCACATTCTGGGTTGTCGAACAAGTGTTGACCAATAGCAGAGTCATGTTTGAGTGATCTTTTTTGGTTTTGAGGCGCGAGATGGTTGTTCTCGTTGCGGCACAGTGTTTTGGCGTATGCTAGACGGCATGTGTTGTTTAATCCTATCACATAACCGCTGAGAGATGTGCGACCTACGACCCTGGCATCACACCGGCACGAGTATTCATATACTACAAGGCTGTTTTGTGTGGTAGGCACACTATCTTTGCGGATAGATTGAATTATTTTCCTAGAGGAGGAGACGAGACGGGGGCTGACCGTGGCGTGGCACTTAGTTATGGCTTTCTTAATTAGTTTTTCAAATTGCAAGGAGACGTTGCCAATATAAGGCACTTTTAGATAAACAAGGCACTTTTGTGGACTAATCTTATTGTCGGCCGAGAAACCAGCATTTTATAACGAAAGAAAGCCGAAATGAGATCTTCTGGATATCCATTGTTGATGACAGTAGATTTGACTTTTGCCAATTCTGAATTAAATTTGGTTCGGAACAAATCATAAGTGCCCGGTGAACCAAGGTATTAACTAAGTTGATTAATCAATCATTGATTAATTTCTGGCTATACTGATTTTTTAAGGCTGTTGCACTGGTAGGAAAAATATGAAGACGGGCGCAAAAAGTTTTGCAAGTTTTACTGCTGTAAATTATAGCATTCCCAGACCCTAAAAATTATTATCTATATTTGCAAAAACTTATTGTCACCAAATACTACTAAAGAGTATTACAAGTATTTTTCTAGATGAAAAACCTATGAACCAAGTAGTACAATGCGCTTTCAAAAGTACCAACGCTGAAAAGGCCCTATTTTGACTAAGGCCACAGGGGTAAAAACATTATTATTTCCCTCCTGTGCTTGGGCAAGCCCAGGGGTGTACTGTGCCAATAAGTGAGTATCTTAAATTAAGTTAATTTATCTATTAATGAGATGTGGAATTTCAGGGAGGTAGCAAATATTCTTCCAACCACTTTACGACAGGTCTGTGAATATATTTTTGTCTACTCTACTCTACTCTACTCTTTCCCACTTCACTCCACTCTACTTTACTCTACTCTACTCTACTCTACTCTTCTACTCTTCTCTACTCTACTCTACTCTACTCTACTCTACTCTACTCTACTCTACTCTACTCCACTCTACTCTACTCCACTCTACTCTACTCTACTCTACTCTTCTCTACTCTACTCTGCTCTACTCTACTCTACTCTACTCTACTCTACTTTACTCTACTCTACTCCACTCTACTCTTCTCTACTCTACATTACTCTACTCTTCTCTACTCTACTCTACTCTACTCTACTCTACTCTACTCTACTCTACTCTACTCTACTCTACTCTACTCTACTCTACTCTACTACACTCTTTTCCACTCCCCACTACTTTTATCTACTCTACTCTAAATTACTCTACACTACTTTACTCTACTCTAAATTACTCTACTCTACTTTACTCTACTTTGCTCTAGTCCATAGTCGCTAAATAGGCCATCTCTCTCAGGCTGAACGTAATCCTTTTCAAGCATTTTTCTGTGAGTAAAATGTAATTCTCTTCAAGGGTAATCGTCCATCCACTGAAAGAGAGGCTATCACTCGGAATGAAAATAGCTGGCATCTGTGCGGTGTGGTCAGTAGCAATTGGCATCACATTGCCTTACGCAATGTCGCTAGTTTATCTTGAAAGAGAGGCCCTTTGCGGTATTATCAGAGACATGAGCCCACCGGCAAAGGCTATCTACAACATATCGTGGATGGTAACAGGCTGGGGGGTACCTTTCTTTGTAATTGGCCTGCTGTACCTTAAATGCATACTCAAACTCCAGATCCCAATGGCAGGCAATAGCAACAATGTTGCAATGAATCAACGAAGAGTGGAAAACAAAAGAGTTATAAACATGTTTATAATCATCGCAGTACTGTTTTTTGTGCTGACAATGCCCTACTCTGTATTTTACGTGGCTTACATCCACTTGCTGGATGACGTCGACAGAAATACCGCAATTCAATGGAGGTATCCATTGTTGGTCCTAACAACAGCCAATAGCTGCATCAATCCGTTAATTTATGCAAAGCTGCATAAAGATGTCAACAAGTTCGTGAATAAATTATGCAAATGCAAGAAGAGGAAGGAGCCAAGACCAGTAGACTTGTACGAGATGTTAGAAGTTGTAGGCGGAGGAGTTAAATAATCAAATGCTGCACAGGCGCATAATAAGGGGTGCACAACGTCATCTTTTAGGAACCATGCGTTTAGTAATGAGGCTGTTTTTGAAATGGTTGATCATAACATGAGAAATTGAAAGTAGTTAGAATATTGCATTTTGCATGAATTGTCCTTGCGATATATCTACTGCATCTGGTATAATGTTAGATTTATCAATCTGACAGGTGAAACTCCCAAAAAATCAGCTAAAGTAGCTGGTACTCATTGAAAATTGTATGTCGGACGGACAATCATTTTTTAAGGAAAAGAGAGATTTCATTTACGCAGTATGAACCATCTTCTTTTTACTATACATGACTTACTATTCTTAGTTTAGAGCTGAAATTTTTAAGTTCTTGCTTTTACTATAACAGAGAGATGGGATTTCAAAGCACTATGATGTCCGTCCGACATAAAAATAAATGGGGAAATTTTTTTTTCTGACACGCTGACTGCATTCAGTATTTATCAGTAATCTTTCTTATCTCCAAATGTGATTGCCTTTTCATTAATAGCAAGGAAAATTGTCTACGGGATTGCACACACGAATGTTTTCATTGAGAAAATATATGTCCGTCCGACATATTATAGATAGGCATAGAAAAAACGGAAGAAAATGATGCCAAGAATCGTCTGATCGTGAATAATTCAAAACTCTATGTTTATAGTAAAGCAGTCGGGGGTAAAATTTTCCTAAAATGAAAACGAGACTGTTGAGGACAAACATTTTAGTTACATGGCTTAGTATCTTAAAGTGCTGACTTGTAATTTAGAAGCTTTTAACATATTATCACAAGGCCGATGCAACCCTCAACAAAAAATGAAGGAAAAGGAATACTGATCATTTTCTTTTGGATACTGTATGAGGGATGAGAAAGGTGCCCAGCACTTGATTTTATGTCGGACGGACAAACAAATTAATATCTTGTTGTAGCAGAGCCTGGATTGTATTACGTTGTTGAAATAAGTCTTTCCATTGCGTATCGGTATTCTGCGTTGTTCTATGGCAATTAAGTGAATAAATGTCACATTTTGGTTTGAGTTGCACTTTTGTCCTTCCGACATGTCCGTCCGACACACTTTCCTTGCTCTCACCTTTTTCATTATTGAGAGCAATATGATTCTTCGACCATCTTTATTTTTTGTCGTCAGCATGTCTAATAATATCTTCGTCCAGAAATGGACTGGGTTTGTGCTTCATGTGTATAGTTTTGATAGAGATTTACGCGAAATGATATTTTCCCTCGAAGGCCTATTCTATCCCTGTCCGTCCGACACTGTCTTGTTTCTTCAAACTGCGGTAACAGAACAAATTTCTTTGAATTTTGTATCTAGGCGTGCTACAGAGCTTGTTGAGCTCTGCATTTAGATAAACTGGCATTTACCATACAACGTTTAGAAAAATTTTAATCAAGGTTCAAAGTATCGATTGTCCGTCCGACATAATCGTTGAATTAAAAAACAGCCTCTAATGTTGAGTGAATCAACCAGAAAACTCATCTCAAGACAACAGACTGAGATGAAGTGGATAATCAGGATGATAAGTTTGAAACGTAATTCAGCAACACTTTTTATGACACTGTAAAATATGACAATAGATTCCTCTGCAAAAGAGATGGCCTTTGCATGAGATGGCACAGTGCATTATCGGAATGTGTCCCTTAGCAACACATAGCTACCAAATTTAAAATGGCCTTAATCTTTTGTTACTGCAGTTGAGCTGAAGCCACTGGGTTGCTATGCGTTACCAAGAGGCATATTCCATCATGCATTGCGTGGTAAGAGTTAGGCCACCTTTTGTAGAATCGTGATCGACTTACTATCATTCTTGATGAATTCAATCTTTTCCAATCACTTGATTAATTTGATAGGCCTTGGCGCTTGTTACATAAAAACTCAATCCCCTCGTTATATGTCCTTTATTCTTCCCAAACGAATTAATTATTGATTTTCATTACCGAAAACTCAATCCCCTCGTTATATGTCCGTTATTCTTCCCAAACGAATTAATTATTGGTTTTCATTACCAAAAGTAATGACAAAATATCTCTATGTTTACCAAATATAAACATTGATCAATGTCTTGCTACACTTTTCTGTCACAATATTTCGTTATTTTATTTGATGGTCTTCCGTCATCACCCAATTCTATGCTAACTCTCATTTGTCTTTGTCTGTGTCGACTATGTATTATAATAGCTATTCTATACAACGATTATTTCTTGGAAAGAAAAAATGCTAAGAGCTTTTCCTTGCTTTTAACTGGCGACGTCTGCTTTTGAATTTAGGAGTTCCTTCTATAAACTAGAGTGCCCACCTTAATTTCAGTGCAGTCTCATCTTTGCTTCTAAACGGTTAGCGATCAACGGTCTTTATTTTTGCAAAGCTCTTGACAGAAATGGCGAGCAATTTCACTGCAAGCATGGGAAGATTTTCTATAACGATGTCATCTGTTGGTACATTCACACCAGCAATACCACAAACTACACGAGTTTTGCTAATGGTGATATACGCTCTCATATTTCTGGTTGGTTTTTCAGGCAATGCAGTCGTTTGTTACGTTATCGGTAAGTTTTGAGTGATATGAAATACCCAAGTTCGATGTTCGAGTACCGTTGGCTCATTTCTTTATTAACATAGGAATGCTGTCGAGTAATGGCTCCGATTTCAAGAAATCTATTTGTTAGATTCATACATTAGAGCTGCATCTCTCGCCGGTCAGCAGCGGAGTTTACTAACACCGAAAATTAGCTCAGTGAAATAAAGTTAGGAAAGTTGAAGGATGTTTCCTAACAGCACCCTGTAGAATATAATTGAAACAGAAGAATAGCAATTGATAAATTGGCAGGAAACCGAAGTTTTAGGAGGAATTTGAATAATAGAACGAACTTGTCTTAAAATTTGTGGATTTGTCATGAATTGAAAAGCATTTTGAAGTGTCTTCCTGCAAAAATATGAGAATTATCGTCGCAGTTCTGGTACTGAAACAGAAGAAAATGTTGATGAGAATAATTATGAAGAACAGCATGTTCTATGATTGAAATATAGATGGGCTTTAATTCTGAAAGTTGTCACTCCCATAGTGTACATATCTTTTTTATGTTTAGCCTAACCCTTCCCCGACGAAATGATTTTATTGCTGTTTTCAAAATTTTGCCATCCCTGCAAAAAAAGGCCTAAGCTACAAAGGCCAAAGGATGGTGCAGCAATTTCGAACAATTGTTGTGGCAATACTTTACAGAAAGGGCCTTATGTTATGCAAGTTCGAAGATGGATCATTTGAAAATTGAAGATTGTTTCCTTATCTCTTATCAGATATACTTGGATCCATAAATGGAAATCAAACTTGACAGACAAAACAAGCTTTAAAAAAAATTCTTTTCTCATTGACAGGGAAAAAGAAGAAGAGTTCTGGGGGTGATGTTTTTGTGACATCTTTGGCTGTCTCAGATCTCCTTGCTTCGTTGTTCATTCCTTTACTTATGATCCTAAATCTAAGTACTGAAACCGAGCAATGGCATCTTGGAGCAATCATGTGCAAACTATTGCATTCAGTCTCCTCAATAACAGCAATTGCGTCATCTTGGTCTCTGATTCTCATCGCAATGGATCGATACAGGTATGATAATAATAATAATAATAATATCGTTTTAGTATTTAACACCTGACATCTGTAATATCCCAAAATTGAGCTTTATCTCTCTGATTATGACAATTGTAAGTCGCTGTGCACTAAATGCATATGTCCCCCCGCATTCAGAAGATTTTATCAGGCTGTTGCACTTGTAGGGAAAATATGAAGGGGGGTCCAAAACGTTTTGCAAGTTTTACTGATGTAAATTTTAGTATTTCCAGACCCTAAAAATTATTATCTATATTTGCAAAACTTATTGTCTCCAAATACTAAAGAGTATTCCCAACTATTTTCCTATATGAAAAACCTACGAACCAAGTAGACCAATGCACTTTCAAAAGTTTCATTGCTGAAAAGGCCCCATTTTGACTAAGGCCACTGGAGTAGAAACATTATTATTTCCCTCCTGTGCAAGCCCAGGGGTGTACTGTGTCAATAAGTGAGTATCTTAAATTATCTTAATTTATCTATTAATGAGATGTGGAATTTCAGGGAAGTAGCAAATGTTCTTGCAGCACCTTTACGACAGGTCTGTGAATAGACTCTTGTCTACTCTACTCTGCTCTACTCTACTCTACTCTGCTCTACTCTACTCTACTCTACTCTACTCTACTCTTTTCTTTTCCACTCCACTCTACTCTACTCTACGCTACTCTACTCCACTCTACTCTACTCTTTTCCATTCCACTCTACTCTACGCTACTCTACTCTACTCTTTTCCACTCCACTCTACTCTACTTTACTCTACTCTACACTACTTTACTCTACACTACTTTACTCTACACTACTTTACTCTAATCTACTCTACTCTACTCTACACTACTTTACTCTACTCTTCTCTACTCTACTCTACTCTACTTTACTCTAGTCCATTGTTGCTAAATAGGCCATCTCTCTCAGGCTGAACGTAATCCTTTTTAAGCATATTTCTGTAAGCATGATATAATTCTCTCCAAGGGTAATCGTCCATCCACTGAAAGAGAGGCTATCACTCGGAATGAAAATAGCTGGCATCTGTGTGGTGTGGTCAGTAGCAATTGGCATCACATTGCCTTACGCAATGTCACATGTTTTCAACGAAAGAATAGCTATTTGCGTTTGCACATATCCCTTTACTCCAATAGGATCGATTATCTACGTCATATCGTTGATGATAACAGGCTGGGGGATACCTTTATTGGTGATATGTTGGCTGTACACAAAATGCATCCTTAAACTCAAGGCTCCACTCGCAAGCAACAACAACGCTGCCATCAATCGAAGAAGAGCTGAGAACAATAAAGTTGTGAACATGTTTATAATTATAGCAGTGCTGTTTTTTGTGACGACTATACCCTATTCTGTATTCCAAATGGTAATTTCCTACCAAAGAATTTTCCACATTTGCCTTACGCAATGTCGCTAGTTTATCTTGAAAGAGAGGCCCTTTGCGGTATTATCAGAGACATGAGCCCACCGGCAAAGGCTATCTACATCATATCGTGGATGGTAACAGGCTGGGGGGTACCTTTCTTTGTAATTGGCCTGCTGTACCTTAAATGCATACTCAGCCTCTGGATCCAAATGGCAGGCAACAGCAACAACATTGCAATGAATAAACGAAGAGTGGAAAACAAAAGAGTTATAAACATGTTTATAATCATCGCAGTACTGTTTTTTGTGCTGACAATGCCCTACTCTGTATTTTACGTAGCTTACATCCACTTGCTGGATGACGTCGACAGAAATACCGCAATTAAATGGAGGTATCCATTGTTGGTCCTAACAACAGTCAATAGCTGCTTGAATCCAATAATTTATGCAAAGCTGCATAAAGATGTCAACAAGTTCGTGCATAAATTATGCAAATGCAAGAAGAGGAAGGAGCCAAGATCAGCAGACTTGTACGAGATGTTAGAAGTTGTAGGCGGAGGAGTTAAATAATCAAATGCTGCACTGGTGCAATACAAGGGCTGCACAACGTCATCTTTTAGGAATCATTCGTTTAGTAATGTTGAGTGAATCAACCAGAAAACTCATCTCAAGACAACAGACTGAGATGAAGCGGATAATCGGGATGATAAGTTTGAGTCGTAATTCAGCAACACATTTTATGACACTGTAAAATACGAGAATAGATGCCTTTGCAAGAGATGGCCTATCTCATTCGCGCAGTGCATTATAGGAATGTGTCCCTTAGCAACACATAGCTACCAAAATCAAAGTGGCCTAAATCTTTTGTTACTGCAGTTGAGTTGAAGTCACTAGGCAGCTATGCGTTACCATGGGGAATATTCCCATTATGCGTTGCGTGGTAAGAGTTAGGCCACCTTTTTTAGAATCATGATCGACTTACTATGATCGTTGATAAATTCGATCTTTTCCAATCACTTGATTAATTTGATAGGCTTTGGCGCTTGTAACATAAAAACTCAATCCCCTCGTTAGGTCTTTTATTCTTCCAAACGAATTAATTATTGATTTTCATTACCGAAAGTAATTACAAAATATCTTTATGTTTACCAAATATAAACATTGATCAATGTCTTGCTACACTTTTCTATTGTCCCAATATTTCGTTATTTTATTTGATGGTCTTCCGTCATCACCCAATTCTATTGCTAACTCTCATTTGCCTTTGTCTGTGTTGACCATGTATTATATTAGTTATTCTATAGAACGATTATTTCTTGGAACGAACAAATGCTAAGAGCTTTTTCTTGCTTTTAACTGGAGACGTCTGCTTTTGAATTGAGTCGTTCCTTCTATAAACTAGACCCACCTTAATTTCAGTGCAGTCTAATCTTTTGTTCTAAACGGTTAGCGATCAACAGTCTTTTTTTTGCAAAGCTCTTGACAGAAATGGCGAGCAATTTCACTGCAAGCACGGGAAGAGTATCTTCTATTACGATGTCATCTTTTGGTACATTCACACCAGCCATCCTCAACTCTTCTACTTCAACCCTTCAATTCTTCAACTCTTCAACCAACACCACTGCTTTTAGCCCTACTGCAAGCAACATAACATCACTCCCACTGCAAGCAGTGTGGACAATACCACTAACTACACGAGTTTTGCTGATGGTGATATACGCTCTCATATTTCTGGTTGGTTTTTCAGGCAATGCAGTTGTTTGTTACGTTTTCGGTAAGTTTTAAGTGATATGAGATACCCAAGTTCGATGTCTGAGTACCGTTGGCTCTTTTCTTTATTATCTTACGAATGTTATCAAGTATTCACTCCGTTCTCAAGAAATCTATTTGTTAGATTCATACATTAGGGCTGCATATTTGACCGGTCAGCAGTGGAGTTTACCGAAAATTAGCTCACTAAAATAAAGTTAGGAAAGTTGAAGGATGTTTTCTAACTGCACCCTATAGAATATAATTGAGACAGAAGAATAGCAATTGATAAATTGGCAGGAAACCAAAGTTTCAAGATGAATTTGAGTACTAGAACGTACTTGTCTTAAAATTTCTGGATTTTTCATTAATTGAAAAGCATTTTGAAGTGTCTTTCTCTTGATGACGTCCTGCAAAAATATGAACATTATCGTCGCAGTTCTGGTACTGAAACAGAAGAAAATGTTGATGAGAATAATTATGAAGAACAGCAAGTTTTGTGATTGAAATATAGATGGGCTTTAATTCTGAAAGTTGTCACTCCCATAATGTACATATCTTTTTTATGTTTAGCCTAACCCCTCCCCGACGAAATGATTTTATTGCTGTCCTCGAAATTTTGCCAACCCGGCTGCAAAGGCCGAAGCTACAGAACTGATTTGTACTGCAGAAATTTCGAACGATTGTTATGGCAAGACTATGCAGAAAGGGCTTTACGTAATGCAAGTTCGAAGATGGATCATTTGGAAATTGAAGATTGTTTCCTTATCTCGTATCAGATATAAATAAATTCATAAATGGAAATCTAACTTGACAGACAAAACAAGCTTTAAAAATTTTCTTTTCTCATTGAAAGGTAAAAAGAAGAAGCGATCTGGGGGTGATGTTTTTGTGACATCTTTGGCTGTAGCTGATCTCCTTGCTTCGTTGTTTATGCCTTTACTTGAAATCTCACTACTAAGTACTGAAACCAACCAATGGCATCTTGGAGCAGCTATGTGCAAACTATTGCCTTCAGTCTCCATATCAACAGTCATTGCGTCGTCTTGGTCTCTGATTCTCATTGCAATGGATCGATACAGGTATGACAATAATAATAATAATAACGTTTTAGTAATTATTAAGTCAGGAAGGCACGGCGACTGGCATCTGTAATACCCCCAAATTGAGCTTTATCTCTCTGATTATGACAATTGGTAAGTCGCTGCACTAAATGCATATGTCCCCCCGCATTCAGAGGATTTTTTCAGGCAGTTGCATTGTAGGGAAAATATGCAGGGGGGCCCAAAAAATTTTGGAAGTTTTTATGCTGTAAATTATAGTATTTCAAGACCCTAAAAAGTATTATCTATATTTGCAAAAACTTGTTGTCACCAAATACTAAAAATCATTCCTAAGTATTTTTCTGTTTAAAAAACCCATGAACCTGGTAGAAGAATGCATTTTCAAAAGTACAAATGCTGAAAAGGCCCCATTTGGATCTTAAATTAACTTAATTCATCTATTAATGAGATGTGGAATTTCAGGGAGGTAGCAAATATTCTTCCAGCACCTTTATGACAGGTCTGTGAATAGACTCTTGTCTACTCTACTCTACTCTACTCTACTCTTTCCCCCCCAACTCTACTGTACTGTACTGTACTCTACTCTACTCTATTTACTCTATTCTAGTCTAGTCTACTTTACTCTACTTTCGCCTGCTCTACTCTACTCTCATATACTCCACTCTACTAAACTCTACTCTACTCTTTTCCACTCTACTCTACTCTACTCTACTCTACACTACTTTACTCTACTCTACTCTACTCTTTTCCACTCTACTCTACTCTACTCTACACTACTTTACTCTACTCTACTCTTTTCCACTCCATTCTACTCTATCCTACTTTACTCTACTCTACTCTTTTCCACTCTACTCTACTCTACTCTACTTTACTCTATTCTATCCTAGTCTACTCTTTTCCACTCTACTCTACTCTACTCTACTCTACTCTACTGTACTCTACTCTACTCTAGGCTACTCTACTCTACTCTACTCTACTCTAGTCTGCTCTACTCTTCTCTACTCTAATCTACTCTACTCCACTCTACTCTTTTCCACTCCACTCTACTCTACTCCACTCTACTCTACTCTACTCTACTCTACTCTACTCTTGTCCATAGTCGCTAAATTGGCTATCTCTCTCAGGCTGAACGTAATCCTTTTTAAGCATTTTTCTGTGAGCATAATATAATTCTCTTCAAGGGTAATCGTCCATCCACTGAAAGAGAGGCTATCACTCGGAATGAAAATAGCTGGCATCTGTGTGGTGTGGTCAGTAGCAATTGGCATCACATTGCCTTACACAATGTCATTTGTTTATCTCGAAAGAGAGGCCATTTGCGGTAGCATCGGAGATATGAAGAAAATGGCAATGTTTATCTACGTCATATCGTGGAAGATAACAGGCTGGGGGATACCTTTATTGGTGATATGTTGGCTGTACACAAAATGCATCCTTAAACTCAAGGCTCCACTCGCAGGCAACAACAACTCTGCCACCAATCGAAGAAGAGCTGAGAACAATAAAGTTGTGAAAATGTTTATAATTATAGCAGTGCTGTTTTTTGTGATGACTATACCCTATTCTGTATTCCAAATGGTAATTTCCTACCAAAGAATTTTCCACAAGAGTGATGTCAACGTAAATACCGTGATGAAGTGGAATTATGCGTTTTTTACCATGTTAATAGCCAACAGCTGCTTAAATCCAATAATTTATGCAAAGCTGCATAAAGATGTCAACAAGTTTGTGCATAAATTGTGCAAATGTAGGAAGAGGAAGCAGCCAAAACCAGGAGACGCGTATGAGATGCCAGAAGTTGCAGGCGGAGGAGTTTGATCGTCGAATGCTGCACAGGCGCATAATAAGGGCTGCGCAACGTCATCTTTTAGGAACCATGCGTTTAGTAATGTTGAGTGAATCAACCAGAAAACTCATCTCAAGACAACAGACTGAGATGAAGCGGATAATTCAGGGTGATAAGCTTGAGACGTAACTTATTTTATGGCTTGACGCAGTGAATGAATTAACGCAACAAACGCTGCAAAGATGCATTGCAACGGTTCCACGATATCTTCTTTTAGGAACAAAGCGTTTGATGATACTGAGTATCAATCAGAAAGTAGACCTCAGCATCTAGAACACGAAACGAGTTGGTAAGAGTAACAAGGAAATAGGAACAGGGATAAACGAGTCGCAAACCAGTCGCAAACAAGTTGCGAACGAGTAACAAACGAGTTGGGATAATATCTCGACATAAATGTTCAGCCAAAATCTCACCCTACCAAATTTGTTGTTAACAACTGTATTGGCAGAAAAAAAATCACTACTGATTCAACGTTCCATAATTACGCTTGATCAGTGATAACTTTAATATATCAATAAGTTCTACTTTAAGACCTACATGACACAAATAGATTACTGAATAACAAGACTACATCTACACCAGAAAAGCTTTCACTGTTGTCTGAACATACTCGTAAACATCACAACGGAAATCCTCAGTGCTGAAATCTCATTCAGCAGTGTGAAGACATATTGCAGCTAGCCTGCGTTACAGAAACTGTCCTTGGTAAAACTGAAGTTACACTTGTGAAAGTTATACATTCTGTGCGCAGGCTAATTGCAGCTTATTAAACGTGCCTGCACCAGTGGAGACTATGCAACTCAACGACAGTGATTTGTAACAAGAACAACACACGTTGTCTTGTTTGATTTAGGCCTCGTTCATACTGCTCCGTATTTGTTTGCCTCCGTATTCGAAGATGAGAAACAGTGCCGGTTCCCACTGCTCCGTTTTCAAGCAAATACCCCATGAATAAGATGAAGTGTTCACTCCGAGCAAATACGATGCTTCTAATACCATTTCCCGACAAATATTTCCATTGAAAGAATACCGTCGTATTCAAATGTCTCCGTATTTGGTGTCCACACTAAAGAGGAAGCGTATTCAATACGCACTGTATTTGAAAGTATGCGTATTTGTTTGCGTAATCGAACAGCTCCGTATTTGAAGCGTATCAGTGTGAACGCAAGGCCGAAAAAAATTGGTTTTGCTCCGTTTTCATTCAAATAGGGAGCAGTGTGAATAGGGCCGTAATTTCAACTTAATAAAGTCGTAAAAATTTTACGGATACTGTTATCAATCTTATACAGATTTTACAAATTGATTCAGATTAATATAGATCAATATAGATCAATATAGATCAATATAGATTGATATAGATTAATATAGATTGATGTTGATATCAATCTTACTTATTTCTCAAAACACGCACTGAAGTGGGCCTAAAGTGTAGACAAACTTCTCAATGTCCGAGCCTGTGTCACCAGCACTAATTGCAGTGATCGGAAGAACTTCTCTCTTGGTTATGTACCCTTCATCCGTTCTCCATTGACTATCGTTCGCATCGCAATTGCATTTTTTGGATGTCCCACCTGTCCCAGCGCAGCTACTGTCGATCCCACAACCGCATCCTGTCCCATCACTGGGACCACCTCCCCAAAATGCCAATTTCTGGCCATGCCGGTCACTCAACCAAACATACAAGGTCATGTACACGTGGTAACATTCCGCCTTCGTATGCTGCTCGCAATGACCTGATTGGTTGATTATTGAGATAATCGAATCCTTGTCAAGCTTATAGGTCAGGTTTCGCCTGTATGACCCAGCAGCCTCGTAATCATTTACCGTCTTGGGGGTCTCGCTATCGTGGTGGAATACAGCCACGGAGTTGCCATTTCTGTCTCTCTTGCATAAAACAGCCAAAAGCTTTGATAAACTGCGAGGAAATATCCAGTACATTGCTTGAGTGAGGTTGTTTACTGACAGAGCTGCACTGCAAGTCTTGAATACCCCTAGATGAATAGCAGCATTATATATCATGTCATATCATATATCATAAACAACCATATTTTGTATTACATTCGACTACATTGTTTGCTGTATATACGCAATACAATATGTTATTCTATAGGTAGGTATATGCAGTATGATAAAGGTTAGAAGTTAGAAAGAAGACTCGCACTCAAAGTTGCATGTTTCACAACAAGCAGTAAGACTTTAAATCAATACTATAACTAAAACGGATTATAGTCCTTCTGATGTTTCTGAAAACATGAAACTTTTAGGTACAAGGAGCCAGTTTCCTTTTTTTCTTTTTCATCCACACTCTCCTTACTTCTTTGGATTGAGCACTTCGATGCATTAGACCAAGCAATGCTATAGAGCCACAATATATTAAACATACTTATTTGAATATTGACAGTGTTTAACTTTCTTGTGCAGTTTACTGAAACCCCTTTAGTTTATATCTGAATACGGAATACGAGTGGATTTGTGTAGTTATCGACATGTTTTCGTTTGAAACAGCCGTTCTATTTGACTAATGCTGGATGTATGCTATAATATTTAGAACATAATTCATGTTGAAGATAAAAAGCACGAAATGAAACTTACCTAATTCACGACAGTCGCATACAACAACATTGGCAGGTGACTCAATTAGGTTTGTCAACAAACTGCATTTGCCTCCACATGTCTCTTTAGAAATTGAGCTATCCTAAAGAATATATCGTAATATTATCAGGACACACAATTATTATCGATTATTTTTCTTTTACTCACTTGTCAACTCGAATACTCCCTAACTTCGTAACTTTACAGAATTATAAAGCTAGTCTACTTCATTTTGAAGAATATGAATCATAAAGATTACACAGTTATATTCCTTTGACGATTATGAATAGGGCCAGGTATGGCTGAATCGTGAAAATCGTTAAATAACTATTTGAGAAAGTGCGTCAAAGGAATATAACTGTGTAATCTTTATGATTCATATTCTTCACAATGAAGTTAACGAATTCCTTTATGGTCTCGTCCAGAATAATAAGTAATAAAAAGCTAGTCTAATCATATAGTCTAATTCATCTTATTAACCTATCATGTAGAAATATATAAAAGATGTGCTCAGCACAACAATTATTATAGATTATTTTTCTTTAACTCACTTGTCAACTCAAATACTCCCTAGCTTCGTAAGTTAACATAATAATAAAACTAGTACAATTCATTTAGCAAAAATGGGCGAAGAAGGCCCATGTTTAATACTAAAATGTTTGCATTATTATCGAGAGGACATCATGTTTGTCAACCTTCTCCTGATCATTGTTTGGCTAGGGCCTGGGTAAATAAAGTCAATGCTGATATGAATTCTAAATGTTTTTAGTGTTCTCTCTCTCTAGCTCGATTTGGTTTCTTGATCGGGGTTCCCAAAGGGGGTACTGATCCCTATTCCCAGCGCTGAAATCATCAAAAATACTAATCCTAATGAGGAAAATAAAGTAGTTTCCAATATTGACGTGTTTATCAATCCCAATCCAAATTTACATTCTCATTACAAAATCCCAGTCCCAAAGTCAACCCGATTTTCCAGTTGATAAGAAGGCAAATCCCAGCTCCCAATTTTCCCCTTGCTGATCCTTTTATTCATGTTTTCTTAACTCCTTTGCATGAAATTAAAGAACATTAACGTTATATACAATCAATTCAAAAATTTTATTTATACAATAATTTTTTATTGTCTCTTTCACATTGTTTTTCTTTAGAGGGTCGTTTGGCATTATTTATTTATAAACCTCATGGAAATCAGTACAATCGATAGTTATTGAGTTGGGCAAATTTGTTTAACTGAGCAAGCAGCTTGCACACACAACATTTATCGAGCCATTCTGCTTTAATTGAAATTATGAAGCACTTTATTTCTTCTTAACGATGATATCTTTAAACTCTGGGAACCGAACTACAATGTTAAGAACAGAGTAAATAAGCTCTATAGCTCGATTTGTTTTCATTACTAACAGTATTGACAAACTACAGACTGGACTTCGTGGGTTGAACCCTTGTCATCAAAGTTAAAGGGAATAGGCTTGTGTTTATTTGAAAGTTGACTATGAATATTCCAAAGAAACAGCATCATATTTATTCCATCACTACACAGTAGGGTAAAGATTATTTAATCAAATGGGTTTATCTTTTACTTGACACGGGAGTCTTTTATCTACATCAATTTCCTCTAACGTTGGGATCGACAAGTGGTGGCTTTTTCAATCAATGAGATTTATGACTCCATTTCAACCGGGAAAAGTAATTTCAGCTTTATATATCTCCTGAAAAATGGGAAGCCAAGAAACAGGCTTAAGGATATTGTCAATTTTCAACCTTTCTCGTCGACTAGGAAATCGATTTGTTAACAGCATCTTTTTTTCGCATGAAATCATCATCTGAATTCCCTTCATTTCCAACTGACTAAAGCTGGTTGCATTTTTCTATGATGTTTCTGATATTATTTTCATAAATCATGCGAATATCACATTGGTGTTGATGCGTGGTAGGTGTTTCAAAGTTTGCATGATTCAATATTTTCATTTCTTGGGTGCTTAATCGCCTCTGCACCCACATTCGAAACTGTCTCATGAAAGTTGAAGGGAACAGACATAACTATATTTGAAAACTACAATGAATAGGCTTGATAAACGGCTACTAGCGTATTTGAAAGCTACCTTCGTTTGGTGACCCAAGCTTTGAAGGAAGCAGGCCTCTTAATCGATCTTCGTTGAGCACTCAGAATGATAGTAATCCTCTAAACCATAAGCTATCTTCGAAACTAAAACAGTCTTTGGATGGTACAGAACTTCATTATAGCCAGAAATATCGGAAACATAGCGAAATGTCCATGTCCATATGTTTCCAATATTTCTGGTTATCTTCTTAACTATAAACACCTCCCACCTAAGATAAGAGTGCTTGCTCTCTTCCTTGAGCCATAAGGATACTCACCCAGGCTTTTTTATTCATTTCAGAACAAATGAACGAAAACAGTGTTAGGAAGGTTGAAACTCATCAGCAGAAAACAAATGCAAGAGACCGAGGTAAAGAGAATATATACGTGGTTACATACCGTATCGATGTAAGTTTCTTTCTTGGATACCAGCGCCATCTCGGTGACATCTTCCTCAGCCAAGGACTTGAATAGCTCACACTTTTGTGAACTAGCATTGTACTTCTTGTATTTACATTCTTCGTGCCTGAAGCATCTTTGAGAGCAAGACAACTCACTGGGCGTGTCAAAGGTTGCGATCAAATATCTTTGAACGGAGACATCTTCTGCGTCTATTGCGGAAAAATACGCTTGTTTTGCAAAGCAGATCTCAGGAAAGGCAACCAACAGAGCAAGGTACAAGAGAGACGCCATTTCTCTAGACTTCCAAGATTTGTTTAGCATTTCATTTCCAAAAACTTTTCTGAAGAGGGCATTTCATTTTTAATCAAACTAATCCCGCAATAGTTTAAAGAAGTCCTTTTTGATTTAGATAAACAATTGAAACTGCGCACAAGCTTAGTTGAATCGTTGGATTTTCAAGTTGATGTTTGCCAGCCACCCGTTCAGGCAATGACGACTTTTGTGATTTGATTTCAACAGGTTTCAGAAGACAATCAAGATGACCAAGTTTAATACCCTCACTCACAAAAGACTGCAATCATTACTTCAATCAGGTTTGTTGCGTTTGTCAGAATAGTATTCTTATCAATTTCAATTCAAGTATGCAACCAAACTCTCAGTTCACTGCTTAACATTTCAAGCTTGACAGTAAATACTTCGATGGGCGTAGCAGTGGCGGATCCAGACTACTGCTAGTACTGCTCAAGTCGTTGTCAGATTTTCAGGCCTAGTATTTTTCTTTCTTCTCATTTAAGCTCTAAGATAATCAGATCGATAATTCTGTTACTTGAACTAATTGGAGCAGAAGTCAGAAATTTTCCTGGATTCACCCCTGCTTGGGTATTTTGAAATTCGTGAGTCTTCCTAAAAAATAAATTCTGTTGAAAATTGAGGATGTACATTTTTTCAACAAGTAACTCGTCAATAAGCAACTAGATCTGAATTGAAATTGAGGCTACTTTTTTCTGCAAACAATATGTAATGAAGTCAATGACTTTCTAGGGTGGCTTTCCTAGCTTCTTCTTACTTAAGCATGCCCATTTTGAGGTTGCAATCCATGGTTGCCATCCAATTAGAGGGAATGGTAGCAATGCATGTGGTAGCAAAATATCAAGCAACTCTAAGGGCTGGACATGAGTCCTTATTGAGAAAAGTGTAGCTGGAAGTTAGCAAATTGTATTGAAAAACATTGCCTCTGTTTCCATTGGATGGTGATGGAAATGATACATTCCCTTCAACTCCTTCTTACCCCTAATCCACGTGGCTTTTTCAAGCTACCAAATACTGGAAATGTTGTTTTCTGTCCCTCTACTTAGTTCTCAAATAATGAACTGTGATCATAACTGTTTCTAAGGAAATGTAAAAGCTGTTATCAGCAATTTTAGCAATTTCTGTTTCCCTTTTAGACTTGAAAACAATAAGTACTAAATCACTATAGAAACCAAACAAGCACAAAGCTTGTTGTTAAAATAAAAAGACAATTTTGACACGAGGTACGCATTTTAACTGGGATCCATTCAATTCTTTGACTAGACATTTCGCATCGAAGCAAATTGCCGAGTTTGCGAAAGATTTTGTATACGGAAAATTGATCAGTTTATCAAAACATTTTTCAGGCGTCACAAAAGAAACACATGTTTTTGGAAATTGATTATGATTGGAAGAATAGTACCCTGTATAACGTGCGGGCCTGTCTTGAGCTAGGCCTTGTGTCAAGCAGCACCTCTGCATTATACTGTACATAATATTACATTCAGTTGTATGAAGTCCTTGAGTGTTTATTGCACCTATTTTTATTTTTGCAACAATTCTGATGCCACTAAACTTTTAGTTGCCTGGGGATTGTTTTAAAAATGGGCATGAATCTACCAGTAGTAGAATAAAAGAGTTTTTCTTTGTTTATTTACTATAAACGCTCTTCAAATGTACTGAGCACTATCTTCAATCTATGAATAACTATGAATATGTGTGCAACAGAATTTTCCGAATTGGAAACGACTGCACACCACAAAGCCCCTCTATTTAGGTTCAGAGTTCGTTGCCCTATCAGGACTAATAATAAGATGGTTTATCGTTCCACTCGCTAGATCCCCCTTTTATAGGTTGTTCTTTCACATTGTACCAATCATTTACCCCCGTTTTGATTGGTCAATTTTTTCAAATAATCTTTACTTTTTAGACTACTATAAAGTTTTGGTTTTGTATAATGTTTATTCAATTATCCTTTACTTTGCAGACTCCGACTTTAACTATGCTATGTATGTTGTTGATGCTGTTTGCTGTTGTTGAATTCTAAATGAGGCTGAATTCGAAATGAGGCTGAATTCGAAGTGAGGCTGAAGCTTTCTTGACCAATTTGATCCAGATCTGGGTATGATGGTTCGGTAGGTTTCATTATCGTTCTCTTTCTTACGTACTACTCGGACGAGTGTTAGGCCCCGTTTACACGATACCGTTTTCGTTTCATATCGGATTGGTTTCATATCGGATTGGCCTTCTGTTTACACGATACCGTTTTCATTCCATATCGGATTGGCCTCCTGTTTACACGAGAACGCACCAATCCGATATGCTTCATACCGTTTTCGCGTTTTCGAATGAAAACGCTCTAGAAGTGGCATGAAACCAATCCGCTATGAAATGAAAACGGCATCGTGTAAACAGGAGAAATTTTCATATCGGATTGCCTTACCCAATCCGATATGAAATGAAAACGGTATCGTGTAAACGGGGCCTTAGATGCAAAGCTTCAACTGTTCTGAAGAATGAAGTAAACAATAGAGCGAACGATGGAATGTTATGCTAAAGAGACAAATCCCTAGAGAAAGACAACTTGAAATATATTACAATGGACCATTGTTCCATATTTATGTATAAATTTAGAAGGTTTTTTGCTTGTAAGGTGTGGCTTAATTTATGAGATCAGTTAGAATATTATCTGAAGTAAACAAGACGCTATTTTCTTATGGGCGAGAACTCTGAACAAACATCAACAGTTATTATGGTTCGCTATGTTTCCGATTTTCCTCGCCATCTTCGGATTCTGTACCGATCAAATACTCCATTGTTAAATAATGCGAATCATAGAGATTACATAGTTTTGTTTTGTTAAGGTTCCTTTGATGCAAATTCTCGACCAATTCGCAAAGATTTTCAATTTTCACCCATGCCTGGGTTTCTCTCTAGTTTGATTATGAGCAAGACCTGTTATGGCTTACCTAACTCATATGGCAGGCTATCTAATCATTGAAACTAATCGAGAAATGCATCGAAGGATTAAAACTGTATAACAGTTCTAATTCATCTTCTACGCAAAGGAGCAACTGAAATTTTCTAGGCTCTTTCTTCTTTATTCTCTTCATATTTGCATCGCTCAGTGAAGCATTTGAAGCCTCCGTTGCTGTGTCTTGTTTATTTGGTTGAGATTCGCATCAATCAGCGCAGGTTGATTGTGATTTTAGTATGGGTGGCCACCTTCATGCAGATCAATCGATCAAACAGGACGATGGAAGGCTTCCCACATGCAACCAGAGGAAACTCGGAATGTCCTACCCCAACGAGAACTTTAATACACCAAAGAAGAAGCCAAGTTTAGTTTCTGTGGATTAATGCGAAGAAAAAAGGATTGAAATGAAATATGTCAACATCAGCCAACACAACATCGGAAGGAGAGGCCCACTTAGGCCACGTGTTCCTGGCTGAATTACCACGGGAGATATTATGGAAAGAAGAATACTGTTGTTTTATGCATTATTACTGCTCATCATGTACGTCGTGGCTAGTTATTACTGGGTCAATCGATACTTAGACAGCAAGGAAAGTGGTTTCAAGTCTCAATTTGTCAAAAGATCGGACGAGGATGCAATTTATTCGTATCCCTTCAATACAACTGCGGCTACTAAAATGCCTTCGACAAGTAATCCGAGAGTGAACGATTCAAAAGCATACCAAAAACTAAATCATCTTTTGCAGTCAGAATGGCCGGGTATTAGTTCGTCACAGGATTTTAATTCATTTAACAAACATAGAAAATATATTGGGAAGTTTATTTCTTTCACGGCGAGTAACGCAAACGAAGACGCAATTGAAGCTGAGCGAGATATCTCGAAAACAAACATATCTCACTCGCGCACCTGTCGGGAATTAGTTTCTGGAGATGATTTGAGTTGGAAGGAAACCATCAGGTTAATCAAAGAAAAACATAAACAATCTAGGCCTAAATATCGGAAGGATGACGTCATGGCGCAGATATTCAGCCGATGTATAGACATACGGGAATTCCTGCACTTTAAGGCAGGAAGTGTTGTGAACCACACTGATATTCAAATAGCGTATTCAGTTCTGGTTAATAGACCAGCAGACCAAACGCTGCAGTTGATTAGAGCGATATACGACCCTTCGAATGCCTACTGTCTCCACGTGGACAGCCATGCCACTCAAAAGTTCTACAGCATAATGAAGAAGCTCTCGTCTTGTGTAGATAACATATATTTAGCAGCAAATAGATACGACGTGGCCTTCCCCACTTCAAAACGGATAGAAGCCCATCTTGCATGTTTCAGAACCCTACTGAAAGTCCCCACAGCATGGCGATACATATTCAGTATCTCGGGGTCAGTTTACCCACTGCGTAATAATTCAGTTATATTAGACTACCTACGACAAAAGTCTTACTCAAATGGAATTCTACCTCGGGAATCCAGTCTTAGGTTTATCAGAAGGACTAAATTTGTACATATTTTTAGAGAGGTGTCTGGATCTAGAAAAGTTTTCATGCGAACTAAGAAGCTGAAACATCCACCCCCACAAAACGTGACGTTGTTTCGTGGGGAGAACAGTTTTTTAGCAACTAGGGAATTTACTGAGTTTGCCACTTCCTCGACACAGGCGAGAGAACTATTGCAGTGGTCACGTGATACAAGATATCCTGACGAATTCTTTTGGGCAACACTTGATAGGGTGCCTGGAGCACCAGGTGGCTCACCAGCTCAACAAGAAGAGGATGAACTAAAACCAGATCTTTTTGGCAAGGAGGAGGACATTGGAAACACGCGTGAAAACTTCCTCGTGGCAAGGCTACCCCCTAGCAATGGATCGAGTGCTTATTCTTGTAGATACCGTGGCAGTATATGCACATTCAACTACGTGAATCTGCGTTGGCTTCTGAATCAAGACAACCTATTTGCTGGTCCTTTCGATATGGGCGTTGACAGGATAGTACTGGAGTGTTTGTACCAAAATCTGAGAAAACCGCTAATACAAGACGTTAATTTTTGATAAGTTTTTTATTGATAAGCATTGATTTTTCGATAAATGATTGTATCAGATATATTAACTATAAATCAATTTTTTGAATGATCCTACTTTTATCAACCTAGATCTATGAGATCTTCAAAGTCTGTCTGTGATCATTACAGAACTTGGGGAGGATAGTGTGCGAAATCAGAAAAATAGTGAAGCCTGATATAAACGAAAGCTTTGCGTCTTACATTCACGAGATAAGTACGTCAGAACAGTCTTTGATCAATATAGAACTTGGATGGTGAGCAAAATCAGAAACATAGTGAAGCCACTATCTACGTAAGCGTTTCATCTAACACTCATCTCGTACGGCAGGAACGGCAGCGGATGGCAATAGTTGAACTTTATATATCGTGGTCTAATATGGTTTTATATTCAGGTGCTTATGATATTTGATGCATTGAATACTAAAGCTAGGTTTTTTAGTATTAGGGTAGCTGTTATATTTTTCAAACATTTTTTCTGATTTCACGACATTACTCTGCTAAACCTTAAAAATGACTGCCCAATGTTGCAGGTAAAGTTTTTTTGAAAGCTGTCTTACAGACAAAGATATCAGCAAATATAAATCTGTAGCTTCCATTTAGGCAGAATACCGATTTTGATGCATATGAATTGAATAATGAGAAAGTTAAGCTCATCTCAAGACATCCGCTTGAAGAAAAACCATACCCTTTTCAAAAAATTTCAGGAAACGCCCAAAATTTCAAACAGCTATAACGTTTGACTAGATTGAGTTATTAAAGTGAAAATTTGGATTTGACCATATTTCGTAAAGGCTTCGAAGATGTGCAAATCTGTATTCATTCCGGAAATATGACGGTAACATGTGTTAGAAACTTTGTATGATTTAACATGGAATGAATATTAATTAATGCAGGCATTTTCTTTTAACCAGAGCGATCACTATAAGCTCTTGCCAGCACACCAATATAAGTAAAAGCAACCAATTTAGCTTGTAAACCAAATGACCAGGGCAATTAGTGACTCTTAGTACAATATTCTTCTTAAAGGCCTGTTAGTGGTGACATCGAGAGCAACCCTAGAGGTACATATTCATTGATTCTTCTGACTCAAGATTGAATATTGAATGACGGCAGAAAAGTCCATTACTACCAGTTTCATTAGTCTAAATTACAATTAATAAATTACATCAACAATTTAGAAAGGATTGTAAGATTAGACTGGATTGAGGTATCAAAGTGAATTTTTGATTTGACCATATTTGGTAAAAGGGTTGGAGATGTGGGAATCTGGATCCATTTTGGAAACATGATGGTTGACCTCTTATTGATTGCTAGTGACCTTGAGAGCAACCCTGGACATACATGTTCCTTCAGATTTTTCTGAAAAATTGAATAAAGTCTGAAAAGTCCATTACTACAATTTCAATTAGTCTAAATTACAATTAATACATTTCATCAGAATTTTAGAAAGGATTGATTAGTTTACTTTGAATTCTTTTAATATAATACTATTGAAATATCCCAGTTTTTGCAGCCTTGTGAATCTGCGGGTCCAACTTCCAAATTTTGTGCTTTCCTTTCACTGGCAGTTTCAAGAAAAGTTCTTGCGGGTTTTCACAAATAAATACATACTCCGATGTACTCTCGTCTGTGACATCACCCTGCTTGCGATACTCATCCTGTGCTAGGCAGTCCACTATGTCTACACAGCCTAACAGAGCAGCCGAAGGGTAACTTTCTGGGAATTCTAGATTCCCGTCACTTATTGCCCTATAGAAGTTTTCAGCAGCTTGTATTTGATCCGGTTCTGGCACTTTCACCGTTGAAGCGATCCAGAGTCTCCCGCGGTGGGCAGAATACCAACATCTTCCCTCCACCTTCTTAATCCCTCGGACTAACAGTCCGGCCAGGGGCTGGTGCATGCTCAAACACATCCCCTTGTCACTTATCTTCTGCAGCTCACCATCCTGTAGTCTAAGTGATTTGCTTCTCGGCTCTGAATCGGATTTCGCAACATTTGCAAAACCATTGTCAAACTCTGCTGTTTTGACGAAAACTGGTGCTGCCATTTTGATAGAGGGGTCTATCATATTTTTGGGCAAGGAAACATCATTTTGGGGTAAATTCTCAACATGACTGTCAAAATCTTCCGGGTTCAAAAAGGCATCATTTGACTTGTCTTCTCTGACCTCCCTACCAGCAAAATCCAAAACATATTTTCTGTCCCTTCTTGATTGGTGCTTTTTGTCCATCATCGTATCCTCTTTCTTCTGAGCTTCTTTCCTCTGTTGTTTCGACAACCACTTGCTCTCAGCTGAGAAATAGTCGGCCTGATCGTCAATAACCTTAGTTCTTCTTGCACTTGTTCTATCAAAGCCAACAAGCTTGTCCTTGAGCGCCTTGGCTTCTTCTAAGCCTTTCAAATCGACTTCCTTGCCTTTCTCCATCAACTTTCGGTAAAGTTTCTCACTTGTTCTTGAATTTCTGGAGAGGATTTCTTGCTCCTCTCCTGTGCACACAAGATTACCACAAAACAGGCAAGGGCCAGAACCTTCTTGCTGACAGACAATCTTCCCGCAATTAAGACAGTTTGATATCAGCTTATGTTTTTGAGCTGCACACTCACAGCTATGGCGGCCTGGCAACAGCATGATTTCATCCGCAAGGGACTTCCCTTCAGAGTAGAGAGGCACAAATTTTCTAGGTGACTTTTTCTTTGTCTGTTCTCTTTCAGTACTTAGAAACTGGCGTTGGTTACGGGGAGGGGTAGACGGCTCTTTCATCTTTGGGTTAGAGAAGGCAAAATCATCTACTGTCATTCTTTGGACATTGCCCTTCATTGCATTATCACTTCCTTCCTTTCTCTTTCCTATATCATTCTTTCCTGTACTTTTTGGCTTTGTAATTTGACACATTATTGAGTCTCCATTTTCATCAGCCCTCAAGGAAGGGGGCTTCCATGATTTCAAGCATCTGTTGACAGCTGCTTGTTTCTGGGAGAATTTCTCCTGGAGAATGTCTTTAAGATAATCCAAGACATCCCTCTTATTCTGAAAAGTCAAGGCATACTGAATAATCTCGTCCTTTGTAGAAACTTCCAGCAAATTACTAACTTCTCTTTCGAAATCACTGATGTGTCTGGCAGCCATTTTGTGAGTTGTTCTTGTAAGCGAGGCTTCATGAAAGAGAGTCTGGATGTAATTTGTGGTCAGTTTCTTTGGCAATGGTGGTTGTTTGGCATTTCAAAGGTTGAAGTTTGAATTTCGTTTCTAAAGATGGCTGCATCAAGCAGAAATGCGAGAAAGTCAAAAGACGTAAGTCTGCATAAACGACTCCTAACTGTGATCTTTGTTGAATTTTTTGCCGGACCTATTATAAGGGAACATTGCATTTTGTTTATGTTTATAGGCCTTAATTAAGTGGGCCTTTCACTTCTCCTCTCCAAACCATCTGCCGCAACGCAATCATCCGGATCCAGGATTTTTATTAGGCCTAAATTACTTTAATACTGAACTATCAACTTAAAACCTCTAATTTTACTCACTTAAAGTTTTTTTGCTTTAACTTGTTTCTCCAAGAAAAAAGAAAAATCTTACTTTTAGCAGGAGCAAAGACAGAGGCCCAAAGAAGCGAGAAATTGCTGTTTTTGGGGCCTTAACTTGATAAATGAATACTATATCTTATTCCTTAGGACATTTAATGGCGAGGATGGTTAGATCACTTGACCCTTGATCAAAGGGTCCTGGGTTAAAATTTTGAAACCACCTTCAGACCTGTGACATAAAGTGTGAGGAGAGAATTATTCAGCTCTCTGTAATTCCAAGCAAAAAAATGGCAAACAGAATCATGAGGTGTGGTCACATGGAGAGGAAGGACCAGGGTCGCACTGCTTGATTAGTTTACCTATTTAGTGGATCCTTTGTGCTTTGCACATAAACTAGTACCTTATGAAGATAGTAAGCGTATTTGCCTATCAACCAATCAACAACCTATTTAACAATATTTCATTAAGCCCATAGCCATAAACAAAACTATGATACCGCTGGCAGTTGCACAGACATTGGCAAATTATTGGGGGGACCCACTGTTTGTCAGGTGGTTTGGTTTTGATTGTTTTCTTGGTCCAATGTGGTGTTTGGTGATTTAATTGCTTAGGTGGTTTTAGATTGTTTTATGGAATTTCAACACCTTAATTAGTATTATGGAGATGTGAAAGCCAAATGCCATGTCTTTCTCATGAGCATATCATCTGGTGTCCTACCCTTCACCCCAGCCTTATATACTTATTGCTTTTCTTCCCATCAAAAAGTTTTGTATCCCATCTTTATTTTTTTTGTAGATTTTGAGTAAGAAGATCCCAGAGAACCCAAGATACAAGCATGTCCATGCAACTGTCGATACTGGTAAGAATATTTTCCAAATATTTTCTGGTGCAAATAAGAGTACCCCTTGAAAAACCACTACACTCTGATAAATGACAACCACCTCAGCTTGAGAATTGGTTCAGGTGAGTTTTGGAGACCTAATGCTATTTTACTTGAGCAAAGTGTCATACATGCCATTTTGCTGGAGCAATTTTCTTCAGTGCGTGGTCCTAAAGTCGCAAGCAATTTTGCTTAAGAGTGTGGGCGCAAAGTGCACAGGCTAATTACTGTTATTAGAAGGTTAATTCGAAAATAAACTAATTGATAAAATAGATTTGAGATAGGTTTTCCGATGAAGAATGCTTGCTTTGGAGGAATGAGTGATTCTCACAGTATTGTACTTTCCAGTTGTTAATGTGAAATGGAAAGATCAAAAAGAAAAACATGGACCGACAAATGGCTTTTCAGGACAAGTCATGAAGCTATTGCAAATTCACTTTAAGAATTAGACTCTGAAGATCCTGAAAAGTTTATACCCAATTTCATTTGCCTTTGTTTAAAAAATTTTCAATTTTGTGCAGCAATTTGCTTTCACAATTTGCTTCTCATTCGCTTTGCAACCACACGCTTAAGAAAAATGCTCACATGAGAGAGCCAAATTGCTCATAACCTCGCAAACGGTGAGCAAACTGGCACAAATGCCAAAAAATATCAAATACCTTAGATATTTTAATTCTGATAGAAAAGCAAAATTGCCTGCAACTTTGCCACCTCATACTGAAGAAAATTGCTGAAGCAAAATGGTACGAATGACACTTTGCTTAAGCAAAATACTCTCGTGTGTGGCAAGTATAAGGCTAAAAGAGGTTTGGTGCATGTTGCAAATTTGCAACCATCGTGCGGAGAGGGGCTGTCTCGCGTCACAAATCTACAATTGTCTTGCTGCTACCTAAATCTTCCATTAGTGTCAAAATTCTGTTTCACTGTAACAAGTAGGGTCAAAATCCCTTGATTTCATTGTTATCAATAAAAAGAGAAATAAGCACACCCTATTTATATGCAACCTCTTTAATAAGTGCCAGTGCCCTCCTTGAGTCTCAAAAAATGAAGCTTTGGTTTCTAGGCAGTATCTACTGCATCATTTCATTTAGTCCTTCTGGTTACTGCTGATCAACCTTTCCACGTGTTGGAGTTATCCATTTGAAATTACTATCCAGAAAGCTACACCTCCATTTCATGATAATGTTGATAATCATATGATGCATCATGGTTTACAGGTGAACACGCATTTCTTTATAATCAAAGTGCTTTATAAGCAAGTCAGTACTTGACAAGACAAAAACTTAAGCAATTCCAGCACTGGATAATGCTAAGCAATTTGAAAATTCTAGTTCTGATCCATATGGCAATGACAATTGTGCAGCAGTTATAGAGAAGTAGGTTATAGTGGATATTAGTACTCCTGCACACTTTTGTATGCAGGATACTATTGACATTTATTCCACAAAAACTTCTGACATAGTATTCCAAGAAATAAATCTTCAAGTATAAAAAGCTAGGCAATTGCTAAGCAATTATTTGTACTCGAATTTAGCCTGTAGCTAAGCAATTTTTAGTACTGAGCTCGAGCTGAAATTACTTATGAAAAAATGCGTATTCGCTGCTGCACTGTCAAGTATCGTCATTGTCTAGAAAATACTTCTCTTCCCAGAACATTCATCAAGTTTTGTACATTTTCAGGCTCTAGTGTTACCAAGTATATGGAGAAGATTGATGACATAAGAAAGAGTAAGTGTTGTATTATTATATTGCTACTTGCAAGCTCTAACATATTTTAAAATTTATGACATTGAGAGGTCGAAAGAATTCCCTTTGTAAACGTACAAATCTACATTGCCTAAGTGATATATAATTCAGAAGTGAGGAAAATCAAATTATTACTCTTAAAATTTTCTACAGAAGAGTTTATCTCCGAGAAGAGTTTATGTTAAACTCAACCAAATATTCTTCTTCTTGAAGAGCGGCGCCAAAAACGACGACGACGGCGTCGCATTGAAGGGCGGGGTCGTGTACCTGTCTGCAGTGTGTCCCTAATACAGGAGGCTGGTCCTGTTCCAAAGTGGCCTTTCTTGTTGACAAGATCTTCACACCTCGTGCAACGGTAGCAGAAGCAAGGGAACCTCTTCTTCTTCAGTTCAAATCTGACTTGAAGTTTGTAGTAGAGTTTGTTGTAGTCCAATCCCGGCTTTCCATCGCTGTAGGCGCGGTTGTAGCTTGCTCGTAGATACCGGTTATTCACTGGTTTTGTGCAGTCCCATCTGATAATTGCATTGATCTTCAACTCTGCTTTCAAGACGTTGAAAATGCCCAAAATGCTGGCTTTTCCAGTGGTCACCGAGTTGATTTTGGTCACCCCCTCACTGTTGTACGTCTTGATAGGTATGACAATCGGCCCGAATTTCGCTCTGGCGTACCACGGCAGTTTTGGAAGCTGCAGATGGATGACGATCTTCCAGGGATTCTTACAAATGGATAACTTGATCATCAGTGGCTTGCCCAGGATTTTTAGTTTCGGTGCGGGGCAATATCTCGGTGACTCCCAGCACACTTAGCGTGATCTGATGGAACTCATTCGTCTGGTTGGCAGGCAGCTGAGGATGTGCATGTTTTCATCCAGTACGGCCATCCACTTAGTCAGCTCATTTGGAAGGCTTCGCTCCCTCAAAGCACCTTGTAGTGAGGATTTCACTCTTGAAAGCATGGCTGGCGATATATTGGCCTCTCCATGGATTGCAGTCAATGCCAAAATAGAAATAACTGCTAAGATAGAGTTCAGTTTCCACATTGCAACTTGTTTCTGCGTGAAGTATATATTCTGTGGCCTACTTCATGCAAATCGTTATGAGATTTGATACAGTATGTTGTATTCAGTGAGAATAATGTCCACTTCGAATTTACTCACTTACGACTGAGGAGAACACGCCATCAGTTTATATAGAAGAGTGGGCTCATATTTTCTTCCTATCTTTCAAGATCCCACGTAATCTCACTGAGGATTCAGTTTACAGTAATTGAATACGATGTTGCACAATGCTTCCTTTTCTGGGTAGTTTTTCTTCCGAATATCAAACAAGGAAATTTTACCTTGCGCTGAAAAATATACTTCCTAAACAAAGAAAGAATTCATTTCGGGTCTTGGTAATGATTTCAAATGCCTTAGAAGACCTTTTTTATATTTCTTATATGTAGGTTTTATCATAAAATGATACAAGACATAAGTAGGTTTTATTTGCTCACAACTTAAGAAACTTTGGGAACTGAAAATCAAAACTATATAAACAGCATGAGGACTGGTGTGCCAATTTGCTTATTAGGCCCCTGGGCTTGCCCCAGTAGTTGAAGAAAAATGCAACTTTCCCCGCAGTGGCTTAGTCGAAATGTGGCTCTTACAGCATTTGTACTTTTGAAAGTTTTAAAAAAAATTACTTACAATCTGAGGGCCTTTTTTATGTTTTCCCACCAGTAAAAAACCCTTGTAAATCTCCCGGACTGAAACCAGAGGTCAGTTGCTGGTTAAAAGTGTGTTTTTTAAGAGAATTGCTTCTTAGGAATTTGAACTGATGATTTGGATGTTGCTTGCCTTTGATTGAAGTTGATGTTGAGGAAAAGAATTAATATTCAAAAGACGTCAGTATTGACCTCTGCACAAACAAATACTGACCTTTAATCAACAGAGATTCATATCCGTATCTCGATATAGATATTGAATTCATTACGTAATACGAATTGCACAAATGACACCAGTAACTTAGCAAATAGAAAATCCAAATCATAAACCAAAAGCTGAATAGAACAAGAAGCAGCTTCAGGGTCCAACAGAGAGGATGCAACTAATTCAGTAGTTAAATGTTTATATGCTAAACTAGCAATATTAATAGTTGCGATCAAGATCAAGGGCAGTAGGAAGAGATTGGAGAAGGACCACAAACATTTAGGCCCAACCAGTCTAGTACTACACAAAACCGTAGGAAGTTAGCGTAGTTAGCCGCCAAGGGCCTACGGCTTATTAGAGTCTGTCGAAGGATGTTGTTTCGTTTGAAAAGAGAAGGATTACCAGCAAGAGATGAGACTAGAAAATCAAATACCTACGGTGTTGTGTTGTTCTAGACTTGTTGGGCCTAGATTCTTGTTGGCCTACTCTACTCTCTTCCTACTGTCCTCGGTGGGATCAGATAAACGTAACTCAATTTTTTTGAATAAGAAACACCTAGACCGCGGGGTATGCAAATGGTGCCCCAAGATTCAACCAATTCAGTAGTCCATCAATTGTAAACAAATCATGTTTGCCCGTTTTCTCCTAGATTTCATACAGACTAGGCCACTTGTTATCGGGTTGTTTTGGCTGTTGGGATTAGGGTATACATTTACAACAGCTAGATGATTTATAACGTAAATGCTGTGAGTTGGTCATTAGGGATGCTAATCATGGTCATCATTTCTTAGCTTTGGGTTTCTTTTTTTAAAGATTAGGTTAGAAATACCTCGACAATGTAGTGAAAATAAATTGGGAGCTTGTCAGTATTCTTGGTAGAAAATAAAACCTTTATCCCGCAGATAGTGGAAACAATTCTCATCATAATCATCATCATCATTAATTTACTTAAAGTAGGCTTATTTGCAAGAAAATGGCCGAATAATGTAACCAAGGCCTAATAACTAGATTAGGTGAAACGTTGTTGATGTAAACTGGATATCCAGATTTACTCAAAATTCTGTGCCTGTTTCAGGCTATCATTGAACATTTGATAATCGGGTAAAAGTTAGAAAAATATTGGTAACTTGTGAGCACTAAAAAGTAGCTGAGAGATGTGGCTTTGGTCAACAAAGCATTCTCGCTTTGTTTGCTTTGTTTTAGTAGCGGTGTCATTAAGAAAAATCTTATTTTTGTTCGTTTTATAGAAGCTTCTAAGATATCTCTTGAACTAGTGATTAGCTACATGCAGAAACGATCTGAGACTGCGTTCTTAAGTGATCCAAACAATCTTGATTCCAAATCAGGATCTTTCTCCCTGATATAAGAGGAGTGACTGGTGTTGCTAAGCATTCAAACCACTCCTGACATGAACAAGATGGCGGCAAATCAAGGTGAAGGATGCTCCAAGTTCATCAAATTTTGTTTGACAATGTAAATGTTACGTGGAAATCTTTAGAGAGTGAGAGTTTTTCTTTGTAAGAATAGAATAAAGGTTCACGACTTAGCAATTACTCTCGATTACTCTGCTTGTTCTTCCTATAAGAAAAACTTATTTCATAAATGCAAACAATATTGATTGGATTTTGTCCTTGTAATCAGACGAAAGGACTGCAAATTTTTGAAATTGAAACTCTTTCTGGGTGGATTTTTTTGATCATGGAAAGGAGGCCTTGTAGATTTCATCCTTGATGGATCGAATCAACTGGTTCATACCTTATTTTATTTCTATGAAATTAGTAACTTAAATATATTGCCAAATTATGTGATTAAGGAATCTTCTCCTTAAAACAATATTCAAACACCGATTTTATTTTCAGACTACAGACTACGAAAAGATGAAATATTCAAGCGGATGAAGGCATCTACTTTCGCCCAACTTGTAAGTATAAACACTTCATTTCACATCTGTAATTTCAACTTTTATATCTGTAATTTCAACATATGCGATAGAATTATTTCTCTCATAGAAGTAATTAGAGCCAACTAGTAATTTGTTCAAGTATCAAAAGGGAGAAAAGATAAAGTAATTACTAATGACACAGTTAAGCTTATTGTATTCAGCTGAATAAATCTCTCTGTGCACGAAGATTAGTTTGTTATTGGTGATAACAGTAGAAGATTACTGGTGGAATTGGATAGCCTTCTTTAACTCTTGGATCGTCATGACAAATGGAGTACTCCCTAAATCTTGCAAGCTTTCACTTTGGTGTAACGTCTAGAAGGTGGCTAACGACTTGAAAATAGTGGCGTAGAATAAGGGTTTGCAAGGTATTCACTGCATACCCTGATCTCAGCTACTTGCTCACTCAATGCGGGCACCCTGTGTAAAATATTCAATGTGTGTGTCTTGATTGCGTCCGAAATCATGCATACACTCACTTTAACACCTAGATCCTATTAGTGGTGTTGTAATGAGTGAATCATTAAGATAACTCTTTCGTTTCGTGGCATAGAAGACAGCAGTAATAAGGGTTGAGGACTTGGGCATGCTTCTTCTATAACAAGTAACTTTCCCACACCAGGGGGACATTGCTGCTAACCTTCACTGTGTAAGGTTGGGAAGTGAACTTGACAAGGAGGAGGACTTGGAGACAGTTTTTCTCGCAGTGAACTATGCAGTGAATTATTCCGCTCATGAGGGTCTCAAGAGGTCTTTCTGGGTCATTGATTGCTTGTTGAGTTCTTGTCTTCCCAAATTTGGTCTCGAAATGGTCATGAATAACCTCCTGGTTGTGGCTGTTGCCAATGACAGGGTAAAATGGAAAATGCTCTCACCATGTTTGAAGTCAAACTGATAGATATACTCTAAAGTTTCGACTCTACTGTTAATAGTTATTATATTTATGTTGGACCTTCATTGGAAACCTTAGCGCGTAATGTTCCTTCTAGGGACTAAAACGGTTATGATGATGATAATGATGAGGGTCTCAAGGGCCCAGAATATGCTTGATCGAATATCTTCCCTGGAAGCAAAATCATTACCATTCAAGTGTTGTATTTCATTTCTTTTGATTTCCAAAGGTGTTGCAAGTGGCTCAAGTTGTGAATCTTGAGCTAGAAAGGGAAAGAATGTCAACTGCAGCAACGGAGATCAGTGAACAAGGTCAGTGGTATTTATCTTGTCATATATGCTGGATTTGAAGTGGATGCAAGATTGACAAATCACCTCATAGTAACCATTAACTGTTGTCTATGGAATTAGTGATATGATCATTTTCATTGCCTTATAAATAAGCGACAAAACTTTCATTTATTGCCTGTTTGATACCTCATTCAAACTCCACGAAGTGCTTTTAACAAAGTTCTTTTAACGAAGCTTTGGCAATTAGACACGATGTTCCCAAGTACATAAGTAGTTGGCGATCAGTCTCGACGGTCCTATAAGAGCTTGTTTTTAACGATTAAACAATTGCGCCTTGATACAATAATTACATGTATCCTTTTTCATTTGCAGACCTTAGCTCTGAGGGAATACCACAGCTTGATTTAAAAGAAGAAATCAGTGAAAATACTGCTCCTGACTCCAGTAGATCAACATTGCAAAGGTAAGACCGTAAGATTTCTCCTTCATTAGGTAGGTTAGACTAAGGGGCTCCGTACTCCGGCTGGACAAACGACCATAGCCTTTGGCAGGCTAGCACCTTCAACCTGCTTACTTACTTAGACATGTTGAGGAGAATGGGAAACATTGCAAAACATAATTATCACTGAAGCTTTGTGTCTCACATTAATCAGATTTGTACGCCAGAAAGACCTTTGTCTGGTTACATTAATTCGTTAGGTTTCATCTTTGTTCTCTTTCTGAACTACTCTGGTGAGTGTCAGACGCAAAGCTTTTGTATGTTTCGCTATGTTTCCGATCATAGTTTTGCTTTCCCAAAAATATACTACTTCTTATAGAAGAGCTAAAGAGTTGTTGATAGCTGATAGGAAAATTCACTTATTATCTTTGTAAGGTATTGATTTACTTGCAAAGCAAAAAGGGCCCACCGAGTAGGTGGACTAATCGAAGCAGTGAATCGAAAGTTGATAGGAAAATACGATTACTATCTTCGTAAGGTATTGGTTTTTCCGTAGAGCAGTAAGGGTACACTGATAATCTAGGCTTATCGAGCAGTGCCAGCCTGGTCCTTCCTCTCGATGTGACCACCCCTCTTTCTTCCTTGTGCCTTGCATCACAGTGAGCTAATTACAGAGATTTTATTTTGATGATTCATTCTTAATCACGCAGTGTCATATCTGGAATCGGAGAGTTTCAACTGAAGGACAATAATGCGAACCAACGACATGCGACCAACATCACAGAGTTTGAAGTTCCTGATTCATCGAGCTTGCCTTACCTGTTGTTGGATGTGCGAGAAAAAGACGCCTTCGACCAATGTCATATCATCGGAGGTTGGATATTAGTTGAAATTCATTTATCAAATATATGCCTTGTTATTGCAATATTTCGGTTCTAAGCCAATGCTCAATTCATAAATATAGAGCGAAATATGTATTGTGGAGAAAAGAGTGAAGAGCCCAAACTCTGTATCTCTGTTGGCCTGTTTCGTGGTCTCCTGTTCATTAGAAGATGAATTTAGGAGATGTGCTAATGTCAGGAAAACTACGAAATTAAACTATTAACAATTATAGTTGTTTAGATTAGATAAACAATATTTAGGAAATCGTGAAGAGCTAAAATCTTCCGGGAGGTTGTGCCCGAGGTTGAGTGTTTAGTTCAACGTATTATTTTTAAATCTGTGCAAGGTAGGAAGTTGCCTGATAGTTTTTTCTCCAAAACATACCTTGTAATTGTTATTTTTTTTGGTAAATGTATGGAAATTCCTTCTTCCGCAGTCTGTAATGTTACCGAATTTTCCTTTCAGCTCACAACTATCCGGCAGCAATGCTCTCTCGATCTGTAAATTACTTCACCAAGGACATTCTTGAATTTGTATCCTTTTCAAAATTATTTTCAGTTCTATCTTGACTTGTTAAACTGGTTTCAACTTTAAATGGTTTCAACTGGAAGTGATGTGAAAACTTGATATCAATCACAATTGTTCACGTTCTTGTGTAAAATACAATTTTTTCAATAATAAACTGGACTTTGGCCCCAGCTCTCCAAGTTGCTTAGATATTTTGGATTCTCAGCCTTCCAAATTTCTTTAGAGTTTGTTAAGATTTGTAAAGAAATCAAAATATGAATATTTCTCTGCACCCCAAACCGTTTAAATTGATAAAAAGATTTGACTGCGTGTGGTACTTTAGGTGTATAATAAAACGACAAAATTAAAGAGTTAAGTACCGGGTTGAAAAAGTATTAAATTTTTAACGACGTTTCGGGATTAGACCCGTTATCAAGTGATTCGTTATGAATCGAGCAAAGCAAAGAGAAGATAAGATTCGAAAGATAGAAGAGAATGTGAGATGCGAAGTGACGTAGCTGGATAATAGAAGAGGAAGGACAAGAGGGAGAATAGCCTATTGTAAATATGTGAATTGTTCGTTAAGTCCATTAGGGTAAAGAGTTTTTAAATTAAAGATTAAACGTTTTTCCAGTGTCTTGCGTTTAATGGTGTCTTGGGGTGCATGCAGTAAACCAAGAATGGACATATCGGCAGTAGACTGATCAGATGAATTGAAGTGTTTGGAGATATTGCTGTCAGGATCGTTTTGGTGGCTTGCTTGAAGGTGTAATTTATTTCTGACGTTGCGTGTGTGTTCGCCGAAACGGTGGTTCATTTGTCGGGAGGTCTCGCCGATGTAAAAAGATTGGCATTTGGTACAGATGATGCAGTAAGTGACACAGAATGAAGAACAGGTGAAATGGGATCTGATGTTGAAAGTACGGTTCTGGTTGATGATAGTGGTGGATTCGTTGATATGGGTGCAGGTCTGGCAGAGGGGATGTTGACAAGGAGAAGATCCGGGCTGTTGGGAAGTAGTAAGGTTGCTTCTGACGAGGGAGTCTTTCAGGTTTTTATCTCTTCGAAAAGCCAACAGAGGAGGCGTATTAAAGATATTTTTGGTGTCAGTGTCAGTGGTGAGTATGCTGAAGTTCTTGTAAATGATGTCTTTGACATTTTTGTTGAATGGGTGGTATGTTAGGACTAAAGGGATGCGGTTGTTGCTGGTGGCGTTGTCGGATGGAAAAAGAGCGTCATCTTTTGAGAGGTCCTTAACTTTCTCTAAAGCTGCTTTGGTGATTCGTTCAGGATAGTTATTTCAAGACATTTCCTCTGCTTTGGTGGTAAAATCTTCCTCATCTGAACAAATACGGCGAAGGCGGCGGAGTTGGGAGTAGGGAATCGATTCTTTGCATTTCTTAGCATGTGAGGATTCGTAGTTAAGGAGACAATGGGCATCTGTAGGTTGGTAGTGGATGGATGTAGCGATTCTGTCGTCTGAAATGGTGAGGAGGATGTCAAGAAATGGTGCGCTTTGTTCGGTGATAGTGTGAGTGAACTGCAAGGCTGGGTGCAAGCTGTTTGTATAGTTGATAAAGCTCTAAAGATCAGCAAGAGGAAGAGAGGTTGCTCCAACGATGTCATCGATATATTTTTTGATGAGGCAAGGTAAAGGACCGTCATATGATTCACTGATAAGCTGCTCTTGATGGCCAACAAAAAGGCAAGCATAACTCGGGCCAAGCTTACTGCCCATGGCAACACCAGATGTTTGAAGATAGAAACTGCTATTGAATGTGAACACATTGGTAGTAAGGACCAATTCAGCAAGGCGGAGGAGGGTCGTGGTTGGTGGATATGGTTGGTTTCGTTTGTCAAGGAAGAATTTGAGTGCTTGCAGACCATCGTTATGGGGAATACACGTGTATAGTGACTTGACATCCATAGTGAAAAGGTACTTGTGCGGTCCTGTGAATGAGAAATCTTTGAAGATGCGGAGGGCATGGGAGGAATCCTTGACGTAAGTAGGTAGGCCTTTGACGATGGGAGTGAAGATAGAGTCCAGGTAGGCTGCAATTTGAGAGGTGGGACAGGAAACAGCTGACACAATGGGACGACCAGGATTATTGGGCTTGTGAATCTTGGGTAGCATGTAGAAAACAGAAGTACGAGGGTGTTGAGAATAAAGTGCAGAGGCGTTGTTCGGGTGATTTTCATTGTTGATTTCTTCTTTGACAAAATTTATGATTGTTTTATTGAAGGATTTGGTGGGATTTTTGTCAAGTGCTTGATATGAAGTTGTCTGAAGTTGAGAATGTCCCTCCTGAAGATACAGATCTTTACTCCAAACAAGGATTCGGCCCCCTTTATCTGCTGGTTTGATGACGATATCGTCCCGGTTACGTAATTGAATCAAGGCATTTCTTTCTTGAGCAGTGAGGTTTGAACGTGTATGTTTCGTATTAAAATTAAGAAGAGAAATCTCTTACCTGCATTTGTCAATGTAGAGGTCCAAGGCTGCATACTTTCCTGTTTTGGGGGTCCATGTGGATTTAGTTGGGAAAAGTTCGGCGATTTTTTTGGCTTGAAGGTCAGCAGGGGTCTCTTCATCGGAAACTTCGGATACATGGTCATCATTATGGCAATCGAAATGGGCTTTAAGGCGGAGGCGGCGGAAGTAGGATTCGGTGTCATGCTTTGCTTGGAATTCGTCGGCTGTTTTCTTGATAGCAACGAAGTCGAGTCCCTTACTTAGAACATTTCTTTCTTCCTCGGATAATGGCAAATCATTTGGAATAGTTTGTACGATATTACGGCAAGGGCTTGGTCTTGTATTGTTGTTAGCACCATATTTTTCAGATACAAGTTCTTTGAATTTCTTTTCTTTGGTTTGCTTAAGTTTTTCGTAGATAGGTTGGTTAAGTTCATGAATGAGAGCTTTAAGGCTTGATAACGGCTCTAATCCCGAAACGTCGTTAAGAATTTAATACTTTTTCAACTCAGTACTCAACTCTTTAATTTTGTCGTTTAAATTGATGGTGTTTGTGTAAGAAAGCCTTTGAAATGTCAAATTTGCTTCTTTTAACAATGAAACGTAATGTGATCAAAAGCACTTTAGACATAGTTGCTGTATTGCTTAGTTGCTTAATTTATTGATCGAACCCTGAAGTTGCTTATCGTATTTCACACTGATTTCTCCTTAATGAGAGTATCAGAAAAATAAAAGTGGGAAAATCATAATTCTTTACGACGAGGATGAGAGAATCGCCCCAAGCTGCGCCACTATATTCGTTCAAAGAGAAGTTGATAATGTATTAATGTTATCTGGAGGTGAGGTTCACCTTAGTACAGTACTTCTATATTGATAAAGATACTTGTGCTGTGTTTAGGCCACTGAGCCACAACTCTATCCAATCTCATCAAAAAGAGAAGATAGTATTTCCCAACCATATTACAACCTTTCTTTTTAAGAAATATGAAATTTGAGTTGAGCCTAAATGTTTCTGAATTTTTAAAGAAACGTCTTATGAAATTTAAGTTCCCCCCACCCTTTGTAATTAAGCTTAAAAGGGAAATAAGTTGCTGCCAAATTTTTATGATTTTTTACCCCAACGAGAATCAAAGTCTCCCCAAAGTCTATTCTTAATATGATCTACCCTTCTTTGACATTTTTCCAATTAATTTGTTGGCGTAAAACAAGTATGAAAATTTAAGTCAAATTTGGCTAAGAAAGTCTTAGTAAGTTTTAGTACTGGAATTGGCAAACTCATAAGAAAGTTCCAGTACCGGAATCATTTGAGACATTTGAGAAACGGCTAGCCAACCATGATATTCTTCTTATTCAGGGATGAAAGTGTTGTCCAAGAAATTTCCAAAGTGCTTTACGACGGGTGTTCTCCCGCATTCATGCATCCCGACTCCACCACCCAACCGAAAATCGAAGCCAAAAACGCCGGGAAGGGATTTGGTACAGCCGAGTGAACAGAAACACCTGGAGTGGTTTACGAGTGACCGTAAGTGACATTTCTTTGCAGACGTCTCTTTCATCACACTAACAATCTCCATTTCTATCCTCTCTGTACCTTAGCCGTGACCATCGTCATTTCACAATCTTTTTGAAAATTTGTATAGGCCTCAGATGTGATTATGTGATCAAAGAACCCAGTGTACCCTCCCAGTCATAACCAAACTTATGGAGACATTTTATGGTTACACATTTTTAGTTTTCAAGAAGCAAACAGTCCCAAATTGCTACAAAGGCCATAAGCAAGATGTGAAATGGTAGATAGTGGCTCAAGATGCACAGATCAATAAAATCAATAGATTTCCTATAATGATCTTGTAAACAATTTACTTTATGGCAATAAAAAATTTCCAATGATGTTAAACAAAGGTTCTTGACTTTTACTTAAGATTTTATTAACAAAACAGGTTACCTTGATGGAATAAGCAGCACCAACCCTTTGTTTTATGAAACACAGCCTCTTATCACCAATCTTTTATCCTAGTATCTTTTCTTTTCTCTTCGTATGCTATTTATTGTGCCTTTTATTTATGTATTTAATTATTTATGTATTTAATGTGATGGCCCTGGGTATCGTCTACGAAAAGTATTTGCTAATATTCCTATAATTTTTTATCCGTTGATTATAATAAACCAATACAAAGATGCATAGATTTCTCAAGAAGTAATAACAAAATAAACTACGTGATCAAAAAACCCAATGTCAGTTAAAATGATAAGACCTTTCTATGATCGTTTATTTGGTAAAATGAATGGGAAAAGATGCAATTGCATAGATGTAAAAATAGATTTGGTATGATTAAAAAAGCTGTAGCTAAAACCAATTCTATACTGCAGGTTGTAGCTCTCGATGATAAAATTGATTTAATGTGATGAAGCCTCTTCTATATTGCGTTGTTTTATTCAGATTCATTTACTTTCAGATATCATGAAGATTCAAGACTGTGTAGATGAGGAACTCTTAAAGGAAGACAGCAGTAAGCAAGCCTATTTCTTATTCGATTAGAGATTTGAGGAGCAGCTTCATGTTAGTGCAGGAGAGAGCCTAGAAGAATTGGTTGGGGGAGTGTGTGTGGGCCTTAACAAAAAGGTCCTCACGCAATTACCCTAAAACCCTTTATGTCACAGAAGAGGAGCAATAACCCCAGTGGCCTTACCTGAAGCAGTGGGATAGCATGAATCTACTCGAAGGTTGTAAACTGGATAAGAACACGCTTCTCCTCCTCCATAATCAGGGTATGTGTGCGGGGTACACGAAGCAAGAGGACAACTATAGGACACCATCCAGACGATTTTGATTTAGCCAATTTTAATTCAAGATTAGGGTAAAAGACAGTTACAGTTTTTATAATTTCAATCCCTTTTTTTATCTTTTTATCTTTTATCAATCCTTTTTATTCATATTTTCATTATTGGTATTCACTAATCTAAAAATATTATGGGTGAATGGGTATCTTTGGGGGACGTTGCCAAACTGTTCCACTTACCAGGACCAAGGAGTGCCCTCTTTTTAGTCTTCTTTTCATAAGGATGATAGGAGTCACTAACCAGAACGAGCAATATAGAGTAATATAAAGATAATGATAGTTATAGTAATATCCTTTAGATTTGATAAGAATAATATGATTATTCTAAAAAATGTTAGATTTTCATTAGAAATAAAATACAACCGTCTCTTGCAGGCAGAATGAGTTCCCGAACCTCCAGCCGATCCACAGTTGCCTCCAAGGCGTCATCAAGAACAGTTACGTCACAGAACACTGACAGATCGACGGCTCGACACTGGCGATAGAACTTAGTGAAACATTCTTTTTTCCTTACACTCTTGATGTGCTTTATTAGGCTGGGTTGCTACAAGTCTTCTTTATTCTCGGCCAGATTGAAACCTCCCCCCCTCTAGTAACGAAGTAGCAGCCAATGAACCAATGAGAACTGGGAGAAGCTAACTTCATCTCTGTCATTTTGATCTCCGATTATTGCATGCTTGTAGGTCTTCCTGACCAGTAACTTTTACTGCTGGGAGCAGGGACAAAGCAAGTGGGGAGCTGCACCCCCTCCTCTTTTGAAGAAAATTCAATGAATATTAAGTGTACAGATCAATTTTTATGGGTTATTAACCAACAGTGAATGATAGTGACCAACACCCCGTCCCGCTTTCAGAGGAGCTACCCCCTCCCCTTTTGAAGAAAAGTCTGTGAATATTGTTTGCAATTTTATTGGTTATTAAGTGATGATAGTTATCAACACCCCTCACCTTTTAGAGGTTCTGACGACGTCCTTGGCTAGGAAGGAAGAACATGAAGACTTGTAGCAAGTCCAAATTTATGCTTACTTCATCTCATTAATGCAATCTTATGTTAATTAGCATTTCAGCCGAGTAGAAGTTGCTGTCTAATGAGTAATCAATGTTTTGGCTTGGTATTTCATTGTTGTGCATTTGCAGCCTAATTTTGCTTCTTGAGTTGATTTCCAGCTTCAGTGGCGTTGTTCCTCTGGCGGCTGTCCAAGGGAAATCTGGTCAAAATTTAGAAACAAGCTAAGGACAAGCATAGTCTAAGAAATAACCAAGACTAATAAATAAATAAAACAAACGAATCGGTGGCACCTTTGCATGTCAGATTGGACAGGAAAGTAAAAATGTTCAACAACTCAACACAAATGACAGCAAAAATAAGTTTCATAAAAGTAAGAACAATTTAAGAACAGCCAGCCTCAAATCAATTTTAGTGGTTCTTATATTAAAAAGAGTGTATTCTTATGGCTTATTCATATATTTAGTCATTCTAGAGTGCCAATCATCAAATGAGGTTTAGGTACAGACAGCATTAAAAGCCAGCCTGAAATTCTTCTTTGTTGATTTTAGGGGTATTGCACCGTCCCTTGAGCTCGCTTTGCTAATCATTAGTCATTACCTTTAGAGGAATCGAACTGTGGTCCGACCGTCGAAAGCCATTTGCTTTGTACATTTGCATACATATTCAAGCTTACTTGATGAAAGGAATTACTATTTATAGTGGTTGCCACGAACGGGGCCAAGAGGGAGAAGGATAGCCCCCCACCGCAAGAAAGATGATTTTAGTTTCTCTGTCTCAGAGCAAATTGAAGGTATTTTCATTGAAAGCAGCCCTTCCGTCGGAGCTTCTAACCCCCTTGTCTGAGGAAACAAGGTGCAACCACTGCTTTTGTGCGATCAAATGAAAAATAATCGGATTCCTTTTTTGACTTTGTTTACAGGACCTTTGAAGATTAAAAGGTTAGCACGTAATAAGCAGAACATGTTTGTGAAATGAGGTTTAAAATCATCTTTCTGTCGGCAGATGTTAAATAATGAAATCACACTCAAGCTGAGCTCGACTCACCATTTAACAACATGCAGCAGTTTCGTATCCTTCCCGAATTAATTACCACGACGTGAAATGTCATGAATTAGGCCCTTCGGCACTGCCGGATAAGGCGAGGAGGGTGGATTGTTGCTGAACTGTTGAGTCATCAGTCCTGTCCTTCTGCTGAGAGAGATGACGAAACTCTCATTCTGTGCTCCAGTTAAATTTGGTAAGTCTTCTTCAAGACCAGAGTAATAATTCTAAAAGTGTTCCATATTTGACAATTGCCAAGGGGAAAATTTTTCAGTGTGGCCTAGCCGGCCCGACTTAGGCCATACCTTAATCCCACCATTATCGGCTTTACCTGACCAAAGATGAAAATGAAAATGGAAACCAAAGCACCTTTTTTGACATTGATGTAGATAGCTTAGATAGGACATCTGGTGGTGGTGGGGTCTCTATTTATATCAGAGAATCTATCAATTACAAATCTCGGACAGATATACCTGCAGATGACTTAGAAATCATTTGCATTGAGGTGGAACCACCAAAAAACAAGTCCTTTCTCGTTCTCGCCTGGTACAGACCACCCAATGACCCAGTCGCATCCTTTATTAAGTTAGAAAAGGTTCTTTCTTTTTTAGACAAAGAGAACAAAGAAATAATCCTTTTAGGAGACACTAATTGTGATCTCACACAAAAACCCCCTGAACAGACTAGATATAATGATTCAAAACATATGCTGGATCTTTATGAGCTGTTCAGCTTCAAGCAACTTATTGAGGAGCCGACTAGGGTTACTTCAACAACTTCCACACTTATTGACCATATTGCCACTACGTGCGCCAGAAACATTGTTCGATCAGGAGTGCATGAAATTTCCATGAGTGATCATTATATGGTCTACTGTATTCGAAAATTTAACGGGGCAGTTGAAACAGACCATAAAATGATCAAAACTAGGAAAATGAAATACTTCAATGAGGAAGCATTCCTGGCCGATGTTTCTGGCATGCGTTGGGAGCAAATTGCAACTGAAAGTGATGACATTAATGTTGTCATAAACAATTGGTCAAATTTATTTTCTTCGACCATAGACAAACATGCACCTTTAACCGAAATGCGTGTCTCGGAGAAATATTGCCCGTGGATAAATAGAAATCTTAAGGATCTAATGCAGACTAGGGACAGGCTAAAAAAAGCTGCAACAAAAGCCAAGTCCCAACTCCTTATGGATTCCTATAGGCAGGTTAGAAATAAAGTTAACTCAATGAATAATCAGCTGAAGAAGCAATATTTCACTGACAGGATAGCTGCCTGTCAAGGCAATATGAAGGATTCTTGGAAGGCAATTAACGAACTTCTCAATAAGAGATCTAAGTCTAGCAACATCGACTGTCTCAAAGATTCTGGCACTGAAACTGTACGTAATAAAGACATTTCTGATGCAATGAATAGTTTCTTTTGCAATATTGGGAAGGAGCTCGCTGACAAAATTGACCCTGTCCCTAACCCTCTTCTAACAGGTGATTATGAGATTAACAAAAATAAAACTGTGTTTAACTTTAAGACCATTGAAGTTAGAGAGATCAGGGAAGCATTTGCCAACATAAAGACTACAAAGGGCTTTGGGACTGATAATATCTCTAGCTACTTTTTGAAGCTTGCATTACCTCTTATTGAGAACTCCCTGGCTCACTTGTTTAACACATCAATTCAAACAAGTCAATTCCCAGATTCATGGAAAGTAGCTAGAGTTACTCCAATCTTCAAAGGAGGTGACAAGACTGAGAAGTCAAACTACAGGCCAATCTCAGTCTTGCCTGTCATTTCAAGGCTCTTTGAAAAGCTAGTTTATGATCAGCTGTACCAGTATATGACTGATAATGATCTATTATCTCCAAACCAATCTGGTTTTCGGCGTCTTCATTCAACGCTAAGCTGTTTACTTAAAAACACGGATGACTGGTACAGCGGTCTTGACCTTGGACAGCTTGTAGGACTAGTATTTATCGATTTGAAAAAGGCATTTGATACTGTTGATCATGACATCCTCTGTGAAAAGCTTCAAATGTATGGCGTTTGTCAGAGGGAATTGTCATGGTTCAGGTCCTACCTATCCAACCGCAAACAATTCTGCCGGGTTAATGGGGTTTGTTCAGGCTTAGATGATATTGAAGTGGGGGTACCACAAGGCTCTTGTCTTGGACCCCTTCTCTTCCTTATCTACATCAATGATCTACCACAGGCTGTCAAAGGCTCTACTGTGTCCATGTATGCTGACGACACCAGTCTCTGCCACCAGGCATCAAGCATGACTCAGCTGAATGGGGCTATAAACAATGATCTGGCAAAACTGGACACTTGGCTTCAAGGCAATAAACTTTCCTTGAATGTTGCTAAAACCCACTCAATGCTTGTAACAACCAAGCAAAAACAAAACGTTTTAAAACGCGCAGATCAGAATTTTGAATTAAACATCCGAGGCAATGATCTTGATGTAGTTCTACAAACAAAGTACCTAGGTATTGAAATAGATTCTTCTTTGGACTGGAAAGAGCAAATTAAAGCTATTTCTACCAAAGCTTCTAGAGCAATTGCCTTTTTAAAACATGCAAAAAAGTACCTTCCAATGGAAACTTTGAAGACTCTCTACACAAGCATTGTTGAGCCTCACTTTCGATACTGTTGTTCTGTTTGGGGCTGCTGTGGCGTCACTGGGATTAACCAGCTACAGAAACTTCAGAACCGAGCTGCTCGAATTTTGACAAATAGCAGCTTTGATGCCCCAGGTGGGCCACTTATTGAAAAATTGGGCTGGAAGACCATCAGCCAACTCATCAACATTGAGTCTAAAACAATGGTCTTCAAGTCACTAAATGAGCTGGCTCCACAATACTTGGGTAGTCTTTTCAACAGAAATTCACAATGTTCCTCCCGTTGCCTCAGAAACACAGAGACTGATCTGAGGCTGCCAAAGAAAACATCAGCCAATGGGCAGAAATGTTTTTCTTTTAGGGGAGCAACATTGTGGAATAGCCTCTCAGCTGAGTCAAAAAAGGCATCCTCTCTAAATATCTTTAAAAAATCAATTGATATTTAGAGTTTCTTCTCTTTAATTTGTCTATTTATTTATTTTTGCCAATTAAGTATTTAACTGTAGTCTATATTTAATAATTAGCTTTAGAGTATTTTATAATTGTAATTTATGTTTTTATTGGAGGGCCCCTTGTTAAACCAGCATTAGCTGAAAGGGCTACCCTCCTTAAATAAATGAAATGAAATGAAATGAAATGAAAATGTATTGATTTCGATCAAGGACTTGACTCTTATCGATTAAAGTTTGAAATCTAATTAGATATTCAATCTAACCTTTCCAGCAAATAAAGGACTTTTAATCATTTATTGTTATTTGATTTTAGATTAGGAGATATGGTAGTTTTGATTTCTTGAATTTCAACCTTCTATATGCTAAAAGGCAGAAGGGAAAGTTTGTATTTGCTACGCAGAGGTTAACTCTCCGCTAATTTTCTAAAGACAATAGACCTATTGTTCTCCTTTCTGTTCTTAATATTGGCTCCATGCTATCTGGCGCAACACCCCTGTTTCCATGGCTAAAAGGGGTCATTCAGATATTTATTTCAGGTTGATCTCCATCAGAAATCATGGCAAGCTACCAAAACTTTGCAAAATAAAATTACCTTAATAAATTATGAGTACAGAGGTCTACAATTTCAGTATAGCCATAAATATCGGAAAAATAATGAAACGAACACATAGATTACTTAAACTTTTCGTCCGACACTCAACAGAGTAATACGTCAGAAAGAGAACAAAACAGAAACCTAACTGATTAGATATTGTGCCTACCACACAAAACAGCCTTTAGTTTATGAATACTCGTGCCAGTGTGATGCTAGGTACGTAGGTCGCACATCTCAGCGGTTATGTGATAGGGTTAAACAACACGTGCCGTCTAGCATACGCAACAAAACTGTGCCGCAACGAGAACAACCATCTCGCGCCTCAAAACCAAAAAGATCACTAAAACATGACTCTGCTATAGGTCAACATTTGCTTGAGAACCCAGAGTGTGCTAAAGCCTACAGTGAGAATTGCTTTCGAATAATTGGCAGAGCAAGGTCTACATTTCACTTAGCTATTTTGGAATCAGTCTACATAAAAACCAGGGATCCCCTAATGTGTAGACAGAAGGAGTTTGTTTTCGCCTAAGGACTCTTGAAGTAATCTTATTGGTCAGCTCACTGTATCTTGGGTGTTGATTGGTTTCCTACACCATACCAATCATTCACCTCTTTTCTGATTGGCCTATTTCGATCCACATCTGGGTATATAAATCAGTTAAGTTTCTGTTTCGTTCTCTTTCTGATGTATTACTCTGTTTAGTGTCAGACGAAAAGCTTAAGTAATCTATGTGTTCGTTTCATTATGTTTCTGATATTTCTGGCTATACTGAAGTTCTGTACCATCCAAAGACAGGTCTATAATTAAAGATTTTGCGGCTATTATTGTCCGGTATCGTAGTTTTCCAAACTTACCAACTCCCAAATTACCATTATCCTGTGTTGTTGTTGCTTTGCCGTGTGTTTTCGTGCCAAATTTCTTTGTTAGTGTCTGAATCTGAACTTAAAACAAGCAAGATGGTGGCGGCTGAGTTTTCTGAACAACTGAAGAAGAGCATCTTGTTAGCACCAGATCGATTTCAACTCCTCATTTCAGATGTGCCGTTTGAGCATGCCACTCCTCCACCTATCAGCCCAGATAAAAGTGGCATTTATCTTGTGGATGAAGTATCGTGCGGCGTGGACTGGAAACACACAATATCCTACTGGCTAAATCAAGATAAAAAAGCAAGATGCTCTAAGTTCAGATGACGCAGCCGCCATCTTGTTCGTTTTCAGTTTGCTGATTCAGACACCAAAAAAGAAATTTGCACGGGATAACACGCAGCAAAGCAACAGCATCACAGTATAATAAGCAAAAATGATATTTATTATTGAAATCATGTTAAACAGCCCAACCATCAAGAAAAACGGGAGTTGGTAAATTGGGGAGTTGGTGAGTTTGGAAAACCAAGACACTGGGTAATGGTATCTTCTCTTACTGAGCCAGGGTGAGAAGTTTGTTTTTGGTACGCTAGAGCTTTCCACCGTGCAAATTTTCTACAGTCAATAGAACCATTGTTCTCCTATTGCTCTTAATCCTCATCTACACAAGAGATATCTGGTACAAACCCCCCTGTTTTCCAGCATTGTAATGGAGTGATTTCATGTTTGATATGTTGATTTGCAGAGCATCTGTTGTTTTGGTCAAGGAACCGCTCAAGAAGAGATGAGACAGATATTAGGTACGTATGCCCTCTCCTTGATTTTAGTTCTGTATCTTTACATTTTTTAGACCTGTTTTCTTGCTCAGAATTTTACCAGATGTATTTGGAAAAAGTTTTCCTGTTTGTGTATAAGTTGAATGGCTTGAAGGGCCAAAAGGACCTGAACATAAGAATAGCCAAAGCTTGAAGTGCTTGTAATAAAAATATTTGGAAGTCATCAGAGCAGTTGTTGAGTCCATCCTCTTACTTTTGGAGCTGAAACATGGACACTGACTAAACATCTTGAAAATTCCTGTGACGCAAAATATACAAGAATGTTGAGAGCAGTTCTGAATAAATCATGGCAGCAACACCAAAAAAGAAAATAATTATATGAAAATATACCAGCTACATCCTCTCTGGTTAGAGAAAGACTGATCCGTTTTGCCGGACACTACTACCAAAGTTTTTCAGAATTGGTCAGCAAGCTCATTCTCTGGAAACTGAGACATAGTTACAACTCTGTGGGAAGACCCCAAACTACTTATATCGATCAGGTGGCCAAAGATGGGGGACTAAACAATGAAGACCTGCCCGCTACAATAGTAGATAGAGACAGCTTGAGAAACATAGTGTTGGAATCCCAGGCTACGCACGATCTGATGATGATGGCTTAAATTTTGATAAAAACACAAAAACACTTCCCTTTTGTAGTTTAGGCAAAGACACCTTGTTTTGTCTTGAGAATTCGCTGATGCAAACTATGGCATTTTTGTGCTGACATTGCTATTTTGAAGCTCTGTACTGACCAAATACTTTTTTACTTTTTAAGTATAGGCCTTTTCTTTTGACCAGAGCAATCACTCTAAGCTCTTGTCAGCACACTAGTAAAGTAACCAATAGAGCTTGTAAACCAAATAACCAGAGTGATTGGCCAGTCTGGTGCAATTTTATTCCTGAAAGGCCTGTAAGTAAATAGTGACCTGTCTTAATTACCCAGTAGCCACTATTTATAGATTAATGAAATATGTTCCTTTTCAGATGGCAAATTGTGGAAAAGGATGACGAAAAAGGTTTGAATGAATCTTCTTTAGCTTGCTAATAGCGAATCCTGCTTCAATGTTCTACAATGTTTTTGGGTCATCGTAAAAGATGTAGGCTCTGGCTTCTATATTCAGCTAGGGGTACTAAGCTAGAACGGGCTAATTTTTTTTTGAAATTAGCTCGTTCTAGCTAATTTTAGCCCGTTTTGACTTACTAAAATTTATTTTCTTGAAAATTTTGAAGCCCAAACGGGCTAAAACGTCAATTTCTTGGATTTCCAGGAACCGGGGCACTATTTTGACGCGATATTTGAGTTCTACATATCAAGAAACGGGGATTTATGTAAAAAAATTTGGAAGTTTCTCCGGCGGAAGTTTGAGAAAAATGCGACTTTAACTTTTGTGATGTATTTCTATTGTTTTTTCTGATGCGATGAAGTCTGCGTAATGACATTCGGGCTTCAAAATTTTCAAGAAAATAAATTTTATGAAGTCAAAACAGGCTAAAATTAGCCAGAACGAGCTTATTTGAAAAAATTAGCCCGTTCTAGCTTAGTATCCCCAGCTGATATTCCCTGTTGTTAAGCTATATTTGGAACTTTGATAACGATGGAAAGCTTGCACATAGAAATTTAATGTTTACTATTAATTGCCGGCAATAGTGAACTCCATGTTTTCTCTGTTTGTTTTGTAAGTTTTTTTAATCATTTCCTTCACAGGAATTATTGTTGTGGAGCTGACAAAGGGAAAGAATCAGAGTTTGGGACTTACCATCTCAGGTAGTTATCGTTTCTCATCTCTTTGCAATGAAAGCAAACTGATATTTGTTAACATGGAAGAACCTCGGAGCTACATTCACTGAACCACTAAAAGTCAGAGTGATGCGGGGTTGACAGTTAAGTAGATGACAGTATGAACCAAGGGAAACATATTTGGGTTACTTGAAAATTTATTTGTTGATATATTGTTTTTGACAAAGGATTTGTTAATTTTTTAACCAATGTCATTTTCTGAGTAATGATTATTATTATTGGAATCTTTTTCAGGAGGAACAGACAAGCCCACCCCTCCAATTGTCGCCAACATTCGCTCTGGTGGACTTGCCGACAAGTAAAGTTTCTTTTCTCTAATCCTTAAACATGAACACAAACTCTGTATAAATTATATATATAAAAGTCATTCTTGGAACTTAAACTTCCACTTTTGGATAACATTTTCTCGATAATTGGACACAGTGCAAACTATGTCGTCTTCCATAAAGCAGCTTAGACACTTTTAATTTGGACAATTAGTTTTTTCATCTAGAAAACTTGTAAGTTGTCATCATCAAAACTGGGAAAATGGTGAGCAAGCTTCTGCTTATTAGTTTTCTGACTTTTCCTTCATTGATAGTCTGCGTGTTGGTTAGGACAATACATGTTGATATTTACCTTTTCAAGTGATAGTAACCTCTACAATATTTATGATTTATCCATTTCTCCCATTTCTGGTAGATTTGATACCAATTTTCTCTTTATTTCTTTACCAGGTCAGACTACTTCTGTGTGGGAGACAAAATTCTAGAAATTAACGAACAAGACATCACCAAGCTAAGACATGGAGAAATCATCAGGTTTATTCAAGACGCTGGAAAAAGACTGCGTTTCAAAATGGCTTATAAGAAAATACGCAACGGTAATTGCAATATATTTCATTTCACTCTGCAAACAGTTTTTCTTGTATTCTGATATGATTTTCTAAGCAACTACTGGCAGACATATGGTTTTGCAGATCCCCCCAACGCTATTAATGTTCTGTAACAGACTATGTATGCACTTTATTTGTAGATTCTAAGAGTTTTGGAAGACATACCACCATAGTCGTATTGTTTGGATAACCAACAATGAAAGCAATCACAGGCTTATAACTCTACCAAAGGTCGCATTGTGTTCACTGTATAACGATCTTTAATCAATTTAAAGGATAAAGATTGCCTGAGAGTAATCATGAACAGAACTTGATTTTGTCAGATGCTAAACAGAGTATACGTTCTAAAGGTCAAGGAAACCAAACAGTTTCTTTCATATAATCAAGAATACCATTGGACTTACTTTATTAACATTATTATTCTTTTTCATTTTCTTGTAGAAAAGTCAACCATAAAATCGGTCACACTGAAACTCTGTAAAGAAGATAGCGAACCAAAATTCAAATTAAGAGGTGTGTTTCTGTTTATCTAGTTATTCCAAATTCTTAAGATTATTCTAACATATCCCTAGCCAGTGATGTAGCCTAGTAGTTAAGGCGCTGGATTTCCAATCTCTGAAGGGAAATCTTTGTGGGTTCAAATCAAAGAACGGTTGGAATTGTGAACAACAAGCCGTCAGCCAAACTCAGATGTCCATCCATCTGGTGGTGGATAAATGAGTACCCAGGATATTCGTTCAAGAATACTTATTCTAGGGCACGTGCTGCAGGTCCAGATATTCTGAACTTGAATTAACAAATACATCTGCTTGGTTGCTGGAAATTCGATTTCACTGCTTAAAGGATTTATCAACTGAGTATATTAGACCAGGGGATCAACTGACTGGTTTTTTGCTTGATGATTTCCCTTGATTAGTTTTTAGACCCCTGCTGATTTGATTTTGTCTTGCTGGATAAGAACACGCTTCTCCTTCTCCATAATGATAGCAGTGTTGGTATGTGTGCGGGGTACACGAAGCAAAAGGACAACTACGGGACAATATCCAGACGATTTTAATTTAGCCAATTTTAATTCAAGATTACAGTAAAAGACTATTACAGTAAAAGTTTATTTTATCTTTTCAATGCCTTGTTTTATCTTTTTTTTAATCCTTTTTATTGTAATTATTTCATTATCAGATTTATGATTTCATTTTGTCTTGCTATTTCTAGTAACATCACTGTACTCTTTCAAAGTTTAAGAATGATTCTACTTTGGCCTTTGATTGAAACTTTATAGTTTGAATTACAAAAACGACAACTCTTTTCCTGAAACTATGGTTGAGTGACTTGAAATAGAGTACAAATATTCACCTGAGGGGTAGGGTTGTGTTTTAGCTGGTCAAAACCTTTCTAACTATGTTTTGGTTCAGCTTGTTTCATCCGGTCATTCTTCAATGGGTTTTATCAGACAATCCATCCTTGAATATTATTGATCACTATTATGTTTTATTTTGCAGGAGGAAAAAGTAAAGATGGCCTAGTCATTAGGCCTGTTTTTATTTCAGAGTTGGAATCAAAGAGCGAGCTTGCCAGGTACCCTTAAATTGTTCTCCTATTTTCAAAGTGTCTCTAAAGTATTGTGTCTCTTTCAAACTTGAGATGCTTCCTTTTTCCCTGGTAGCATGTCAACAGAGATCACAAATTAAATACTGCTTGTGAGTTGCTAGACACATGTAGCTAGAATGATCTACTGATTTAGATATAATTCAAAAATGAAAGTCAATAACCCAGGTTTGACGGGAAAGCAAAATAACAAGTAGCGCAATAATCTGTCCTGCAACATCTAACATATTTGCCCTGCTAAATCAGATGCAAAATCAGGAGCAAAATCAAGCCCCCATTTCCCACTTGGCTGTGGCCTCTTTGCGAAGGGAGAATTGCCAAAACTTTACAGGAAAAAGGGAGAATCGAGAAGGAGAGAAAAAGGAGGAACTGTTAATATGAGTAAAGTAGGCATGTGCTGAGGATAGAAATCGGTTGAGGATAGAAACTTGTGTTTAATGTTGATTTTATTGATTGCAGAACTGGGGAGATTTTAGATGGCGATGTCGTTCTTGCAATCAACGGCAAAAATGTGGAAGGTTTGCACATTTCAGAAGCAAAGACTTTACTCAAACAAGCAGATACCGAGTACAAGTTGCAGACTCAAATTGAAGTTGACCAAACAGGTTAGTCCTCCTGAATTCGCTGCGGCAACCCCGGCTGCTTTATTCTGCGTTTTCTCTTTTGAAGCAGTGGGCTTACAGAGCTTTATATTTGACCTATCCTACTTCGAAAAGGGGCTTGGTCACGTGAAAGTCTGCAGAATGTTGTGATATATAGAAAAATTCAAGTTGACAATTTACTGCACAGTGTGTTTATAAATGGGGGAAGACCCACTCAGTCTGCTTGTTGTTCTTATAAATTCTTGAGCATTGTTTGTGTACAATTTCATTTTCTCTTATTCAGCAAGCAGTGGAATAACTTTCAGAAATTTAAGTTTAAAACAAATTTAAGATTCCAAGTATTTGATTGAAAAACCCAATGGGCCCATCTGGTAATCACCACACTGGCTGTACAGAAACTCACAAACTTAAGCATATCATGCAAGTTTTCACATTTGCGATGTGCAAGAACTAAAGAGTAACCACCATACCAATCATTCACCTCTTTACTGATTGGCCTATTTCGATCCACATCTGGGTATATAAATCAGTTAGGTTTCTGTTTCGTACTCTTTCTGACTCATTACTCTGTTGAGTGTCAGATGAAAAGCTTAAGTGATCTTTGTGTTCGTTCCACTATGTTTCCAGTATTTCTGGATAGTAACTACTCTTTAAATCATGTGTCTGTGATTTAAAAAACCATAATATTTTCAGAAATCGAAGAAACTGAGAGAGGAAGCATATTTGTGGAGTTATTACGACCAACAGAAAACATTGACCCCGGACTATCTCTTGATGGTGAGATTATTATTATTATTATGAACATTTATTATGTTTTATTTGCAGTAGAGAGTAGTGCTCACACATTCACACATAAACTTATCGCAGATATTTTCAAGCAGACCATTTTATCATTTGAATGGCTTGTCACGACGCTAATTTCTCTAGTAGGGAGGCAGCTTTAGTGAGAGGGGATTTGGCTATAAACCCCCCTAAGCCCGAACCCCTGTATACAGACCAGGCAGCCCTGTATAAGATTTGGTGGGAAGATTTTCATGAGCAGAGAAATATAGACAACTTGTCTGCTGATATCTTAGTGAGTATTTGTGAATGAATTGTTTGTTTCCAGTTTCTTTGGAGCACGAGCAACTTGGCAGCATCATCATTATTTCCGAAATCAAGGAATCTGGCATCTCAAGCAGGTGAATATTATTCGTGTGATTTCATTTCATTAATTTCATTCAACCTTCGAGGTTATTTGCTAAGATGACTGCCTTGTGAGTCCTCAGAGCTTGATTATATGCTGGAGCACCTGTCAACAACAGATAAGAGACGAGTTATTTTGTCTGAACTGACGACATGATAAAACACAAAAGGCTTAAGCTACATCAACAACAACAACAACAACAACTATAACAACAACAACAACTCTACGAAGATCAATGCGCACTGCACGATTCTTCACTCGTTTCATTTAATGTTTTGTTACTTGATTTCAGGACGGGTGCGCTCAGCGTTGGGGACCTGGTACTAGCCATCAACAGCATCAGTATGGACGGCATGTCAGTGGATCAAGCGCGCCAAATTATGCTCAGCTCATCAAAAAAAATCCAACTCGATGTTTTACCAGCAAAACCAAAAAGCAAGAAAAATATTGAAGAACCAACGAAAAGAATTGAAGAACCACCAAAAAGGAATATCCTAGAGAAACTACCCGAGCGGGACATAAAAGCATTTAAATGTGAAACTTTACCCCCGATGAGGGCCAACCTGAAACAATACCCATCTAGGTTATCGTTAACATCGCAAAGAAGGCCTAATAATCAAGACAGAACTGTTGGTGCTAAAACTCCCGATATGGCTTATTCGACGCTCCGTTCTCTAAATTACAAACGAGGCAACCTACCCAGTGCGAGGCAAGCTAGTTTTGACGATTCGAGGTCTCTTATGTCTGTATGCAGTACGCTATCACAGTGTAACCTTGGCAACATGCTTTCGAAGACAGAATTTATGAGTGTTGTTTTGATATCTGACGATGGTGATTTTGGAATCGAGGTTCAAGATGGACTGGGGAGTGCTGATAACGGATGTATTGTGATTTGCAGTGTAGCTGCTGGGAAAGCGGCTGATCGGTGGGTATTTCACGTCAATATACCATTTCACTAAGGTACAAGTTAAAAAGTACAAATAGAAATAGCATGATATCTTGGCTAGCCCTTGGAACTAGAAATGAGAAAATGGCCTCTTGCTTCATTTCTTTCTTCTTGTCTGAACGTTAAACTGTTTTTCACCGTGGATAAAGTTTGTAAAGGTTTATCAGGATAGAGCATTTGATATGAATGTACGGAGTGGTGCTTCATCGTAGAATTTTTTGACGTCATGATATGATTGGTTTCGAACTATAAAACATGGAACAGTCAGCGAAAAGCAAACAGACAGGAGTAGAGCAGCTCAAGTCGTAAAATGTCCCTAATCCTCCGTGTTCAGAAAAGTTTTGAAGAGTCTGAGAACCAGTCTGTGATATATTAAAGTGGCCTAATAGTTGAGATATGAAGACTGTAACACACAACTGGTATTTCTTCTCTCTGAGTGGTTTCCCCATGTTCCGCATAGGAGTAGCTTGATAGCTACAAATGGACTGTTATGTAACGTTGTGTTTTATTTACCATCAAGGTTAAATCAAACATGGAGTTTTAAGCCCTCAAATATCTTTGATGTTTATGATTATGATAGAGATATGATAAATTATTATAATTTATTCTAGGAGCGGTGTGTTACAGATTGGCGATCGAATCGTGTCCGTAAATGGAATCCGGACGGACTTCATGTCGTACGAAGAATTTCAGCGTGTTGTGTTCGACAGTGCTACGTCATTAAGACTCGAGGTCGATTTTGATATCACAGGTAAATTAATCAGTTCAGGGATTTTCTTGAATTATTATTGAGAATTAGTTTCGTGAAATTGTTGAATAAACGAATTGAATTTGGAACGAATTCTATGGAGGTTGGAATCAAACTTGAGATATAGAGGTCGAGGTTCGAATCCTACTGGGGTCATTTTCATTCTCACAAATTTTCTTGAAGGTTGGAATCCTTTTACAAGTTTCATTTTTTTATTTAACAATCAAAAGGTTGGATCGTTTCATTAAAGTTTCATTTTTTTAGAAGTGTGATGTTGTAATTCTGCTTTTATCTTTCAGATGCTATCACTCCTAGCTCTGGGACCTTTGCTGTCAAAATTCCAAGGTCGGAAAACACGGGAATAGTTTTAGCAGGTATTTAGATTATATCTCAGGCAGAATGAACGCGTTAAAAAACAGACATGTCCTTCTGTTACTCCGAGTTTCGTGCTTGTGCACTCATCAGACAGACTATACCCATAAGGACATGTCTGTTTTTTAAACGCGTTCATTCTACCTTATAATTGCTCTATACTGATTTACTAATACTAATACTGATACTAATAGTAGTAAATATCTCAAAGAACGCTAATTGATTTGAAATTTGACAGTAGAAAAAGTTTTGCGAAAATCAGCTGTGACTTATTATCACAACGTCATTGAACAGTCTTTCAACGGTACGCAACTTCAAATAGCCAGAAAAATCGGAAACATAGCGAAGCGAAAACGTGGATTACTTAAGCTTATCTTCTGACACTCAACAGAGTAATACGTCAGAAAGAGAACCAAACAAAAATGATTACACGTTAAGTTTTTGTTTCATACTCTTTCTGACGTATTACTCTGTTGAGTGTCAGACAAAAAGCTTTAGTAATCCATGTTTTCTTTTCGCTGTGTTTCCGATATTTCTAGCTATATTGTGATTGATCAACTCAACCGTATTAAGCTGAAAACTGACAGTAGAAATGTCCATAGCCCACCTAGGTCTCATATGTTAGCTTAGCCCTCATTTATTTGGTAATAAACTAACTGTGTGATTTGAAACGTCTTAGTGGCACTCTTTAGGCCTAAACCTTCTATTTCAAACACGTATTTGTTTTCTTGCAGCAACTCACGAAGACGATCCCGATAGATTACATAGAGTTGTCGAAATAAGAAAAGGCAGCGTGGCTTACAGGTTAGTCAGCATGCCCTTCTACTGCAAACCCACTCGGTTTTACTTGAAAAATTTGCCATGTGACTGTCAGTAGAGGGTATTCAGTTAGTGATGGGGGCCCAGGGGGGCTTATCAGAAATCAATAGATAGTACTGAAACTAACAAAGCTCAGAGCTAAGCCTCTTATTTCCAGAGAAGGGTTAAGCCAAAGAAGCACATGTTTTACTCCAATTCGCACAATGAACACCGCAAAATGTTATTTGGTGATTACACGATTTTATTTGACAATGTTGGTCGAGGTTTTGAAAGTCACCGTGGATTTGATCTTAAAGATGATAATAAGAAGCTTCGTGATTTTTATTCAAATTTCGTACATTCCTCTTCTTTTCAAGTTATTTGACCAAACCAACACCTCGAAAGGATTTGATGTTTTTTGCAATGCTGAGGGGGTAGAATGTTGCTATCATCTTCAGCTTCTGAATTCGCTGAGATACATCAGCCGAACATTTTTAGTTTTAATGCAGATTCTGATCAGATATTTGTAGAAATTCTGAATTAGTCTGACAACATTATATGTATTTGCTGACTATTTCTTGTAGACTTGGCATCCTGCAACGTGGAGATCAAATCGTTGATATAAATGGGACGAGCACGAACTCCATGCCATTATACGATGCGAATGAGATGGTCAGAAAATGCAACGAGGTGATGAGAATCAACGTGAAAAAGGACGAGGAAGTACAAGGTTAGTTCATTTTGATATTTTCTTTCGACTCCAACATCACTGTACATATTTTCAAATCATTCTCGGTAAATACTAACAATAATATCTATCGGGCCTAAGTATATACAGTTGAACAAGTATAGCAAGAATGTGGAGAAAGCTTTGGCAAGACAGGAAGAAGTCATGATAATGAGGCCTAGTGCTGGAAAGAGGCTAATTGATAAGGACGGTCGAGAGAAGCAGAGGAAATTCAAATGAAACTGAAATACATAACATGTACATTGGAAATTAGTAAGCTCAGTCATACCAAAGGCTTCGGATATATCATGCATGCATTTAGTTTTATTGGATATAGCAAGTCGATAAGTAGCAGCATGAAGCTGATATGGACCTGCTGTACAACACTCAATCAAAAGTTAACAAGATAAAATCTGCCTACAGCAAAACTTCGATACAACGAGATCAGAGCATGTGCCCGATTCATGCACCATACCAAGGGGCTACAACCATGCCAGACCCAGGTATCGGGCACAACAATGGTTATAAGGTTAACAACGACTAGTGCCTGATTTCACCATACCAGAATTTAACTGCATAATCTAATTACAATAGTTTGTTTTACAGAAACTGTCAGAAACTGAAATCAATTTTTATTTAAAGTACTTAATCAAGGTCCTTGTTAAGAATGAAGATATATCATCTTGCCTAAAATGGTAGATGGTGGCTGAAGATAAAAAAGAGTGTTCAAGAAAATACATGAACAACGAGTGAAATACAAGTATTTGACCAAGAGACCCAATGTGCTATCCTGGTTATCATCCTAAGTTTACGAGTTGTTGCACAGCGAGTGTGGTGATAACCAGGGGGAACAGGGTCTCTTGATCACTAACTAAATCATTCTACCTCTAATTCGTTCAATGAGTTTTAGTAGAGTTTGATTGCAATATAGGTGTCTATACAGACCTCAGACTCACTCGTACAATCCTTCACGAGCTGATTTTTTCTGTGTTTCATGAGTTGCTTTCTCTGTACTTCATGTAAGGAGAACACGTCTCTTAAGGGATTCGACTCTGTTAAATTGGGCACATGCCAACAATTTGTTGTTTATTAAGATCTGTCCAATGAGAAATCGTTTTGACAGTGAACAGGAGCTATGTACCCATCAGGTCAGTTCAATTTTTAACCTCGCTGTCTTATCAGTGTCTTATGTCTTTAACATCTGTCAAATTTGAAACTCGCTTCTTTCAGGAAATATTTTTGCTGTTGAATTCGACCGACGAGGAAAGCAACTGGGCATAACGATATCAGGTAGTTTTTGTTTTATCTCTTAAATTGATTCGGTGAATGTGAAGAGATGACACAGTCGCATGAAATGGTTGACGAGGAATTGATTTTCATCAACCGTATGGAAATAACCTACACAAAACAATTAATGCTGAATATGTTTAAAACTATCCTGCACTCCCATAGTATCAGAAAATAGTGAGGGAAGCAGGGCCAACTGTAAATCAAAAGTATGGGAATCATTCCCACTGTTTTTAAACTTTTCCAGTCACGTAATTTTGCCTGTTGAGCATGCTGGGTAAAAAGCTTATGAAGTGACCCAGTCATTTTGAGATCTCTGGCATTCAAATATTCTCAGTACTGAATGATATCTTGTTTCGCCAACGGAGACAGAATCAAATGAGTTTTAATTGATGAAATATACAATGCATTATAAATGGGGATCAAAAGACTCGCCTACCTCTCTACAAAAGTCTGTTTCGCGGTTGTTAATCGTCAGTAGCTCCACAAATTTAGTACAACACTCCTGATGAGTGGGGCACCCTTACTGAGATGCGGAGTATATTCTCTTGACTATTTTCTCGACAACGTATGTATCCAGCACTATCTTAGGAAAACCAAAACATTAACTTCGTTTGAAAGGCTTCAGATATTAATGAATCAAATTCTCATTTGTATGTTTCAATTTGTAGGTTCGGAGGAGCCTTTCGGGCCTATCTACATAACCTCGATATCAGAAGAAGGCGTTGCAGGAAGGTGCGTATCTACCTTTGTCAATTGATGTACCATCAGTATCCATGGTGATAATCTGTAGCTCTCGTCATCAATGGAGACCCACTTCTTAACAATATTTTCCACTTTCCTCGTTGGATATGATTCAGTTTTCACTCAAAGAAATTCAATTCAATCATTTTATCGTGGTCGTGTGGCTATGTACCTGTAATCGTATCCCTCGTGCTGCAACAATTGACGTTGTTGTTGTGCAAACAAATGCTTGCTAAAACAATTTTTTATTCGTAAACATGATAATTCGTTTGAATACCTTTCAAGACTATCTTTGTGGGCGTAAACAATTTAAAATACGTCATAATATGTTAGACTAGAATTGTATGCCTTATCATGAATATGCAGGTAAAATGGTCAGAGAGGAATTGTCTGATAAAAGCAAGTATTCTTGAATAAGCGGAAAAATAACATTAGTTATTCCTATGGTAGTAATTTAAGAGGAGGTTAAATTTCGCTAGGAGGATTATTTTGAATCTAAAACAGAAGCCAAAAAATTCATGACCCAAAGCTGTCAACAGATTTTCTAGATTTTCAAAATCTTTACCAGCCTTTTAAAATCATTGTTGTTGTTGTTTCCTTCTTATTCGTAGCCTCCTGTTATTTTCAGCTAATCTGTAAATTAAGTGATGCTAATTATCTTTTAAAGGAGTGGAGCTGTGCTGGTGGGGGATAGATTACTGGCTATTAACGAAGAGACGCTTCGAGGAAAGCCGCTATGGAAAGCCTACTCCATGCTACGAACGAACTGCGATATCGTAAAGCTTCTTATCAAACGAACTTCAAGCTCAGTCTTATCAAGCGCATCAAAAGGTAATTTTCTTGCAACTGGCTCGGTGGTTGGGCCTAGGGTCATGATAAGGTTTAAGGATAGGGTCATGGTAAGGGTTAAGGGTAAGAGTTAGTGCTAGGGTTAGAGTTTTGTTCAATTAGGATAGGGGTAGGGTTACGTCTAGGGTTAGAGCTAGTGTAAGGGTTACAGGTAGATTTAATGTTGCGGCTAGGGTTAGAGTTAGAGTTAGAATTAAGGTAAGAGTTAGGGGTATAGTTGGAGTATGGGTTATTGTTAGATTTTGGGTAAGATTAAGACTAAGGGTAAGAGTTAGGGTTAGGGATATGGAAAGGCAAATGCAAAAAGTAGAGAACGCGAAGTAATTTTCTAGGAAGTTTGAGGATGCTCTTTCTATAGTCTTCCACTTTTTAAACTTTTTTGATCGATAGATATGCAATTTAACTGACTTGCTTGTATTCCAGAAAACCCCCCTGAAGAAAGGAATTCGTTAGAAATGGTGACTCCATCAAAAGATGTGCAAAAGTGGGTAATGAGTACAAGCCCACCCAGCAACTGCTTCAACACACAAACGGGGGTCATGTCTCACATCAAGGAGCAGGTAAGGTCGAAAATTATGATATTTCCCTTAGCAGAGTGAGACGAAAGAAGCTCGAGTATTCATGCTTTAATCGCAATTAAACTTTGATTAACAACTTGAATATTTGAGTTTCTTTCGTCTCACTCTATTGATTTAACTCTATCTTTATGGTATCGAGCACTTTGCCATCCAGAATAGACAATATCGCATATAATAATTCTCTTACACGGATTTCAAGAATGAAATATAAGTAGCTGCTATAGTTGCAGGCAACCCGAAGACCCCTCAAAGGCAACATATAACCATGATAACCCACCGAAGTACTCGTGGATATCCACCACATAAATGACCGCCTTTTCCTACACATGCTGTTCACAGGCGAGATTACTCACCGCAGGCTTCTATTTATTTGTTTCCTTCTGCTCTTGAAATAAGGTTTTGTTCCAAGCCTGCCCTGATGATGAAACAAAGGAATTTAAAGGTTTTCTCAGGGTAATGCAGTATTCTATTGAAGAAGTTGTAATTATGTAGAACCGTCTTTGATGGGTACAGAACTTGAAAGTGGTGAGAAGAATCTGAAACAAAGCGAAACATAATAACCATTAAAGCTTTCATTCATCGCCATTTTCAAGTTCTGTACTGATCAAAGACTGTTCTGAGGTACTACACTTATGAGTGTCAGACGCAAAGCTTCAGTAGTTATTATGCTTCGCTATGTTTCTTATTTTCCTCGCCATGCTCACTGTACGATCGGAGACTGTTCTAACATTCTAATCCTCCCCATCCTCCAGTTGCAGTTTGCATTGACATTGAACAAATGTGTGTTCAACCAAATTTTGTAACCTTTATTCCAGTGTTCTTTGCAGATAATTCAGATCAACTTTATGTTTTATTTTCCCAGGAGAGATGCCCAACCTCGAGCAACTCTGGCAGCACTGAAAGCTACTGCGACATCAGCGATGCAGGCGACACGCAAAGCTCTGTTAGCGACCACCAGACTAGGCCTAAAAAGAAATCTGATTCGGTTACAAGGAGACCGATTTTACCGGCTTGGCAGAGAGAATGCATGAAAAACTACAACGGACAATCGAATAGTCGGTTAGAAGAGTTAACTAAAAGTGACAACTTCTCTCCAAAGTTCAAAACTCTAACTCCCGAGTTACGAAGTTACAGTGGAACGATATCACCAAAACCTACTGCGTCTAACTCTTCGAATACGGCTCATGGGCGATCTAAAGCTGTAGGGGGCGATAGAGGCAGTTCATTTAGTTGGAAAAGTGCTTTATCTACAGAGCCTAAAGAATTCGTTATTTACAATGATGGCGACAGTGCTGGTTCTGAGGAAGACTGCACTAGAGATAATGGTGACAATAGGGGCGATACTTTTCTTCGCTTAGGGAGTTTCTCTAAGACTCGGAGTCCTCCATCTTCTAGGTTTTCAAGTAAAAGAGGCAAGGCTTCGTCGCTGCATGGAGAGAGAACTAGAAACTCAAAAGGAGTTTCCAGTCTCAATAGACAGTCTTCTGGAAGGGGGAGTCATAGTGCTTACGCTTATGACCAAGCAGAAAGTGAGGTGTCAAACTCTGCATCTTCATTGGCGATATCGCCGTTCCAATTCGAGCTACCGTCCAAAAGTGAGCGATATCTACGCGATTTGGAGCGAAAGACAGAAGCGCAGTACAACGATATTATGGAAAAACTTGAGAAATCGTCTTCAGAACTGCACGAACAAAATGATGGCAAGATCTCGCGAAACTGCTTCACTCCAGTAAAACTTGAACGTAACGACGATAAGACTGCACAGAACTACTTCACGCCTATCGAGCCTAAGAAACCAACATCGCCGATCCCGCGAGAAAAAGGGCGATTATCGACAGAGGCAAGAGATGACGACATTGATTTTCGTAGCCTCGATTTCATGAGTGCGGATAACACGAACGATGACAAGTTGTCTGAGGACCCTGTGTCTGTGACGTCACACCGTATACTGATCACGAAGAGTGATGCCGATGAGGACTTTGGTTTCAGCATAGCAGAGAAAATCGACGGCTCTGGCATATTTGTGAAGTCGATACAGCCTGGTGCGAGCCGAGGAAGGAGACCCACCAAGTTAAAGAAGTACGATCGGATTATGCAAGTGAGTCTTTTCAATATTTTTTATTTGATTAAAGGGACACTAGGTGATATGCCTGTCATCTGTGTCTCAAGAGGTCGTTCAAATATATTGGTGGACGTTCGTTTCACAACGTGGTTGAAATGATAGAAAGGGAAACGATTTCTATGAAGGTGTTAGGGGCCTTCCGAACTTATCCCTAATTGTATATTCGCAATCACTTTTTATAACACGTAATGGTTATTCTATCATTATCCAACCCCTATAAATATACAGTTATTAGGCAAATGCACTTACTATCTCCCCAAGGTATTGGTTTATGTTCAAAGCACAAAGGGCCCGCTGAGAAGGTAGACTAACCGAAGCAGTACATTGATAGGTGATAGGCATATTTCTTATTATCTTCGTAAGTTATTGGTTTATGTGCAAAGTACAAAGGACCCACTGAATAGGTAGAACAGTGCTACCCAGGTCCTCCCTCTCGATTTGACCACACTTCGCAATTCCTTTTGCATTTTTGCTTGAAATTATAGAGAGGTGGCAAATTCTCTTCTTACACTTTATGTGACAGGTCTGAAGTTGGTTTTGAACCAAAACTCTTATAACAAGGGAACAACGGTTGATTGAGCAAACCACTCGGTCATCTCTGCCAACAAAGCTAAATTACAAGTCAAAATATACTTAAATATTCTGTGGTTAAGATGTTTGTTAGTTGTATTGAAAATAGAAGATGCTACTGATTAGGAGAGTTGGAGACGGAAAATAAGGTTCTTTTTAAGTTTTTGCGTTTATTTCAGGTCAATGGAATACACACACGTGACTTATCATGTGATCAAGTCGTACCGTTACTGCAGAGAGCTGGCCGGAGACTCCAGCTCGTTGTGGAAAGAGTGAACAAAGATTAATTAAAACGAACCAGAATCAGTAAGTAATGAATCACCTATCCTCTTTTATGCAGATCAGTAAGTAGTAGATCACCTATCCTCTCGTATGCAGAGTTGTAAATGCTTGTAAAGACCCTGTTTTTAGAACCTGGATTCTAAGGACCCTTTAGGTTAAGATTTCATCACTCGAATAGCACATTTTGGAGTTAAGGCTCTTATCAAATGAGTTTGATTTCTAAAGATTTGTTTTTGTTTCTGTAAACAGCTTTTTCAATAATTCAGCAATTGAAAAATAGAAATCAGTTTGCGAACCCAAGGAGTAAGTTATATTTCATAAAAGAACCTTTTTAGGCTAACTGATGAAACATGGGCTCTGATAAGTGGTACTGTGATTTGTAAATTATCAGATAATGCTAATATTGAGGTTAAACATGCAATTGCAAAACACCGTTAATTTTGTATCAAAATAGTTGTGGATTTTTCAACAAGACAAGGCAATTCCTAAAAAACATTGAAAAATTGATTAAACCCCATAAATCCTTTAGTAGAAGATTTTGAAAGTGAACGCTAAACTTCACAGGGGTATCGCACTGGGTCTGAGCATTATTTCACTTTCTCTTGACGCAGTCTTTGATTTCTTTCTGTTTTATTTTTCTGGTACTCAGAGGTTACGTAGAGGGTCAGGAAGGGGTATATTGGGAACTTGGATTTGTCTTTTCATCCACTGGAAAATGGGATTGGATTTTTGGGATTGTGAACTGGCAATGAAAAAGTAAATTGGAATGGGGGATAGTTAAACAGGTCGATATTGAGGAATTTCTCTATTTTCCTCATCGGGATTGGGATTTTTGATTTTTTTCAGTGCTGGGAATCCGTACCCCCCTGAGGACCCTCTATGTTTCCATAAATGCATTTGCTACTTGTATTTCTGTACCTAAAACTGGCAAATTTCTATGTACCAATTGTTACGGAGACTATCCCCAGCAATCATGGCACTTTTTATTTCATTTTGTATTTTTGTAACACGCATTTAGAATAATATCTTATTTTGAATATTCAATTATTTATTTGATATTTTATTAGTTTAATAACTTATGTAATTTTTCTCGTGTAGCTAAACTATTTCTATCAAGGTGCAGTAGAAAAAAGTCTATTCTGCTTTCAGCCAAGATAAGCCATATTTCGATTTACTGCCTGTAAGCTTCGTTAGACCACTATGAATATTTCAAAAACTGTATGACAATTACAAGTATAGTCTGTAAAGTCCGTCTAAAGAGTGCGTAAGCACGAAACTCAGAGTCACAGAAGAACATGTCTGTTTTTTAATGTGTTCATTCTACTTTATAATTGCTCTATACTTAAGTATATCGAGCACTATAGCCAGGATAGGCACTCTCGTCTCGAGTTAGATATGACAATAACAATAGTCAATGCAAATTGCACTTCCTAACATTACAAGGTATGGCAGTAAGTAAAGTTAAAACTAAAATATTTAAACTGTGTAAGTACCTATTGGAAATCACAATGGCAGTCGGAGGGAGGATATTTTGTTTATAAAGAAAGGAATCAGGGATCCTTGGGAAAAATTCCTCAGAATCTTTTCTGCAAGAGAACAAATTTGCAGTGATTCAAGATGGTAAAACTAATTGGAGAGTGGTCCATTAGAAATGCAACTAGATAGCGGGACGGAACTATGTTGTAGGCCTAGACTCGAATCTTGATACAGTGAATCCTCGAGTAAGCCCCCGGGTAAGCCCCATGGGGCATTTTTCGAGGGAAGCAGCATAGTATGCATGGTTGCAGCATAGTATGTTATTTCGAGAGAGCCCACACAAGACATAGCTAAAAAGTATTAGCACCTTCACCTGAAGACAAAATAGGAAAAAGAAACTTGGGTTTCATGGTTATTATTACATTCCGTTTGAGGCCTTTTTTGCCATTTTTTAACATAGTTGATCAAGGAAATTTTATCATTCCTTACGTCAACCTTTGAAGAAAATGCCAAGCGTCTTAATTAAGCCCCCCTCGAAAAAGCCCCCACCCAAAAATTCATTTTTGAAAATAAGAAACTGGGGGCTTATTTTCAGGATTTACGGTACTGCCGTTGGTTAGATGGCAAGTTGTCTCGTGGCTGGGTATGCAAATTACGCCTAATCATCTGAATATCTAGATAGTATTCATGAGAGTTAGAATTTTCATGATATCGAACAAAGACTGCTGCTCATTTGTATATAACACCTTAAATGTTCGGTTTTAGTATAAAAATTCAAGCTACAGGTTTTAGAACGTAATCATTCTTTAACTTATTTAGGGAAATTATTTGGTTTCTTGTTATTTGGAGTGTGATATGATTTTATATTTCATACAAAGACATCATCGTCTCATTTTTAGAGATTTTTAACACGTTTCATTCTAGTCGTATTTTATAAAATGTATTTTTGTATTTTTAATCGAATTCGTTTTGTATCATTTGTATTTTTTACAAGAGTGAAAATGCGAGGAAATGAATTTTTTTTGCTTTAATTTAGCGTATTCTGGGGTATTTTTTGTCGACAAATTAGTCAATGCTGATTGATTGCTGGCCAAATTGATATTGAAGTGAACCTGTTGCTTTTTAGGTTTAAGGACATGCGTGTGATAAGGGGTGGGTGCAGATAAAAAGCCCCGGAAGCATAACTGTGATGTCAACAAAGTAATTTATTGCACTTAGAGGCCAATATAATGTTTTCCCCAGGTGCATGGTGGGACCGCTTCTCCGCAAGCCACCAATAACCAGCTGAGACTGTGATCTTGCTTTCAGGGAATATTTGGGCGTAGAATTGCTCAATACTTTTACCCACACGAGAATTGTGCAATCGAAAAACTGAAATCCAAGCTGGGCAAACAAAGTTGCTCATTCCGCTGTTTTTCTTTTCTTCCAAAACTTGTTGCTCGATTCCCATTCAGGAAAACAAGGATGAGGGAGGCATCTCTCAAACATGGGAGGGGGGCTTTGCGCTTCAAGGGTACCTTGATGAAAGTAATACGGGAAATTAATTGTCTTCATCCAAATCTTGCCCAATTAAGAATCGACCAATTTTAACTGAAATTCAAATTGTTAGGTTTTTATTTGTAAATATCTATTCATAACCATTCATGTTTTCTTGCAATATTTTGTAACCCAATCTACAACCAGCCCGGCTGATAATTATTGTTTACAAAACTGTGCAACCGGTCCAGCCCGAACCATTTCAAGTCAGACACGTCTGCTCGCAAGGCCAGATAATTTATGCGTGCATAACTAATTATCCACTCGTGCGTGGTGCTGCAGTGCTCTGCCCGTTTTGAGAAATACGATTTTTCTCAATTTCGCAACCAAGTTCGGTGGCAGTCAGGCTTAGAGAATGTCGGATATCTCGTTGTTCACTCAAGTTATCGACTTTTAGATATCACCTTGGCTTGCTCAAGTTCTTTAGCTACCGTTTGGAAGTATTTTTGCCGACTTGCAGAGTTTATAAACAACGAAAAAGGACCGGAGAAAAGCCCAACCTCGAAGACCTGCCATTACTCAACCCTGTGAGATAATTGGCGCCTCGTCCGCTTGATAACGTCAACCAAACTGTTGGTTTTGCTGTTTATCGATACTGCCTTGCCTTGGTAATGAAAAGAGACAGATTAAAAGACATAGGAACATTTTTTGAACCTTTTCTTTAGTCAATACAGACATGGCTATGCGTGGAGCTGCGTTTTCAGCCAAGCTTTGACGGTTTAGGCCCATTTCCTTTCATCCCACAGCACTGACAACGGGTTTTGCTTTTAGGCCCGTTAATTGGGAAGTGCTTCGCATTGCTGATTAAAACTTGCTGTTTGCTTAAATTTAAATCCTTCGTACCTCGAGACATGTGCTTGAGTCTTTTATTGTGACTTGTAGCAGTTCACTCGAGCTCTTCACCCCGAGTAGCATAAAGTCAGGGATTTTTACACGTCGTACTTCAAGAAATGCACAACCATCCTCCTTCCTGATTGAAGCAAGCTTTTAAAAAGCTCTTCCTTCGAAGACATAGAAAAGTCAGGGTAAATTGTATTTGCTCTGACTAAGTGGATTTGAGCCTCGCCGAAGAGGACGGAAACTACCTGATTTATCTGACGATATGCCGAGAAGAAATCTGCGAAAAGCATTCATGAAAGTCGACTCGTGGTTTGCGACCATGAAATGGCTGTAGACAGAGCTTTAATGGGAGATTCTTTACAGGTTTCTGAGCGTGGAAACATGTCAGAACAACAGGAAGATGGAGAGAGTAGCAAACTGTCTAATGGCCACGTCCCTTCTGTTCCTAAATCACTTTCAGGTGGGGAAGTTGACTGTCTATTCATTGTTTTTATTCATTCTAACCTGGTGTTGTTTGTTTTGAATGAAACCTGTAATAGGCCTAGACTTGTTAAGTTCCTGGCTAGTAAGACTTTCCCTTCAAAGGATAGAAACTGCTTAATTTACTGATGCTTTTATTAAGAGGATTCCTTAGAATAAAGCTTGTTCATATTCTTCAAGTCTAGCTTGAAAAGAGAAAAATATTGAGAGGAAAGTTGTTCCTGTTTTTCAATAAAACCAAAAGGTCTTCTCTGGACTACCAATTATTGTAAATCAGGAATCTCTTAACAAAGATTGATCTTAATTTTTTACAATAGAGAAGATTTTACATTTCAAAAGACTGAAATTTCAAAGTTTTTGAAGCATAATTAAAGACTGAAACATAAGCCACAAGAATGTCTCCCTAACCACATGAGAAGTTAGTACTCATTTTGGTATTTATGGAATCTTTTGCAAGATTGACTTTACCATGTAAGCTTTTATTGTCATCTCAGCTACTCTGCCTGAGGATTGAAAGTATTTTATTTCTTGTAAATGTCAGAATACAGGAAACTAAGTTTCTAATTTTATGTGGATGGCTACTAAAAGAATCATTTAAATCTCATATTAACTTGGTTTTTGTTATCCATACCTTGCCATGCATTAACACTATGTTCACTACCTTGTATTTTGTGTATTAGGAGAGTCCAAGCATCAAAATGAAGAAAATGAGCATCCGCAGCAAACAGAGTCATCCGTTACTGCGGCCTCAAAAGGCGGAAAGCAAACGAAAGATGCGACCAGCAACGAAGTTACTGAAGATGTGGAAAGTGCCCTGATGAAAAATTTAGAAGCTGAAGCTGAAGAGAAAGCAGTTGACAGCAGTTCTGATGGCAGATTTCTTAAGTTTGCGGAAGAAATTGGCAGAGGCTCTTTTAAAACAGTTTATAAAGCCCTCGACACTGAGACTGGAGTTTCAGTTGCTTGGTGCGAACTGCAAGTAAGTTTTAAGATTTATCCTTTTTTGTCATTTGTAGTAATGCCTTTTCAAGATTCTGTTTGAAGCAGCAAACTGGAGGAGGAAATTTTTAAATGACTACTTCCCTTTTGCACAAAGAAGCAGAAGTGTGGAATTCAGGTGATAGTCATTCAAATGCCCTTTGGAGCTGTCTTATGACATTGTTGCTGGATTAGGAGATAGGCTCACTGGATCATAAACCACTGAATAGTTAAGATTTCACCCAGCTCTGAATGATTTACCTAGAGTCAAAAATAACTGCAGTTTAACTAAGTTCAATGAAAAAAAATGATTTAATTAAACAATATTTTCTAGCCTGTGTTGGCAAAGTTTGAATCAGTAACTTTACTTGCTAATATCTAGGGCAAATCATTTCCTAGAATCTCGCACACTTCTCCTCAAAACCCTGTTGTTTTAAGGAAAATTTCTCTAAGATCTCTGGGAATTATTTTGTTCTTGAAAAAACCTCATACACTTTGAAAGGGGGTGGAACGGCCCTTGGTGGAACTAGAACAGTATTAGCTAGAAAACTTTTCAATTTCATGAATGCAAATTTGACTCCCAATTGAGTATGTATCTGAGGAAGGGTTTAAAAAAAGGCTTTAATCTGAGTACAATTAGAAGGGGTTAAAATATGGGGATATTTACTACCTACTTATACTAATGTCCCCTGGCATAAGTTTTGAATAGGTTGTCCTTCCAGTATTTCATTACAGGTTTTTTTTATAGCATAACAGAACATAATCCCCAAGACTTTTGACAAGAGTCAATATTTCAGATTTAACCTTGTTCTTGCTTCTATGTGTGATTAGCAATAGGCTATGTTATTTTTGCCTCTGGTTTGTGTAGGCCCACCCTAAATTGTTCTCTGACACAGTGAATAGTAATTGATCCTAATCTGCTCAAAGATGGTTTCAATACAGATGGAAAACTATAGAGAAGGTTCATTCCACATTTCATCTATCTAGCCATTCAATTGTGCTGTTGATGGGTTTGTTTTCAAGGCTTCCAAGATTGATTTTCTTTTTGGGATTTTGGTTTAGGGTTGGAAAACAATCAGCTTAAAAAGGAAAAAATTACAAGTCTAGGTCTAATGGGAGATAGAGGTTATTGGCAAATGTGGCAGGATGAGCCTTCAGTGTGGTCAAAATTTTTGCTTTTTGTTTCCATTTCAATCAAAAGTCTGTCGATGGTTGGCTTCTAAGAAGCAGCAGAGGAGAGACTGAGGGCAGTTTTAGATACTGCGTGATCCAAACAACTTGATTTTAATGAATTTAGTGTTTTCTATATGGAATATTGCAATATTTTTTACAGTGTGGGGCTCTTTTTGTTGTAAATTGCGGGGTCTGGTGCCATGGCCTCCTGGCCCCCTAAAACTGCCACTGGAGAGGGTGAAAAGATTTAACAGACTCCCTTCAAAATATTGCGATGTTGCTTGAAAGTTGTAAAATAGCAGAATATCAGTAAATTTCTTTTTTTCACCTAAAAATTATGGTTACAACAATGGGTTTTATTGACTTTTTGACAACGTTTCTCTCTCAAATTGCTAGCAACTCATATCCAGGGGTTACTTTCACTGGCCTACACTGCCCCTAATTGATGGTCTTGTCTATCTCCAGTCCCCACATTATTTCAACAACAGAATTTTAGCAGTTTGCAAAAATAATCCATGAAATCTCAGTTATGCCATTTTAAAATTTCGTTTGCTACCTTTTGAATGAAAACCTGTGTAGGCCTTTTTGTTCATAACAGCTCAATGTATGTCAAAAGCTAAAGATTTCGATTTTAGAGCAAATTGGAAACAAGGCAGACCAAATTCTAGTTCTAGAATTCTAGGAGTACCAAAGAATTTTGGAAATACACGCTGATAAACCCATTTTTAAATACGATGCAGTTCAGGGTACTAGTTGGTCTGAAATAAGAGCCATACTTTCTTTAAAAACGTTTTCTAGAATAATTGATTTCTACTCCTTTATTTATGTGCACAAATATTGAATTTTCATTCTTAAATTTATTAATTTATATGTGAAGTTTTCTTTAGTAGCTAAGAACTTGAGGTTATTGTGTAGCCACAAAAGGCCTGTGGATTTGAATTTGAGGGGTTATCATCAGTGCTGTATCTACTGTCTGGACTTTAATCAATTGGTTACCCAGAAACCACAATTACCATATTGATCATGAGTTTTAATGCTGCCTAGTTCCTCTTGGTTGTCAAGAAACCACAAACATTCAATAAAATCCACCTTGGGTTTTTAATTGTAAAGAGGGCAGAGGAGATATCAGCCCCTGTCCCCCAGTTTTAGTTTTAGTGGAATTGATAAACCAACTGATTTCAGAATAATTGATTCAATTGATCCAAACTAGTCATTGCAGAGAAAAATAAACCAGGATAGTGAGCCTAATGTAATGGCTCCTACAAAAAGAGTTTGTACTATTTTGTAGATATTAGCAACTCTTGATCACAAAGGTAACTATGTAACAGCAAAACATGATTTCTCATTAAAGACGATTGAATGTGAACATTTTGTTAGGATAGGCATAATGCAATGTTTGTTATTGTGCAGTGGTAACGCTTGGAGAGCTTGGTTAGCTTCCCTCTTTGTCAGGCAAATCCTGAGGTGACTGTTAAGTCTGTATTTCTTTGTGTCTGAATGTTCAAGGTTAACCACAGTGAATTGGGCAATTGCATTTGTTATGTTATCCTCTTGCCTGTGGAAGCTTAGTCTATGGCAAATATCTTCTTTTCTTTCCTTCTTTTATGACTGTTCTCCATTTCACCATCTCAGCAGTTCTGTTTGTAGCAAGTTTGATAGGAAAGTTTTGTTTCCAGAGAGAAAGATGTTGAATTGCCGCATAGCTGTTTTATTAATGGGTTTGAAAGCTAAGGAAAAAGTGCACTGTTTGTTCATTGATTCACCCCTGGAGTCCGCCATCCATTCTCATCTACAATGCCCTCTTTAGTCCATATGTCTATCAATACGTGCGTCCATGTCTAGACCAGACTTGAGGTCCAGTACTGACTGGTCACCGGATCAGACATGGTCCAATCTATACCACTCTGTTTCTTTACATTTCATTTGCGCCCTCATCTTCTAAATCCTGTTTTATTTTGTTTATGATATGCCAATGGCTTCCTTTATAGCAAGTGTTGCCTGCTCTTGTTGTTATACCAGGTCTCCTCTGACATTTCCCATAAAATTCAAAAAATTGGCTCCAAGTAAATGAATATCTTGTGTTATCTATGGGAGCTTACCTCCCCCGAAAGGGGGCCATAGCCCCCTACCGCTATCTAGCACAAACTGGCCTGTTCTATACAATTGACTGTTTCCTATTTTAGAGATATTGGGTCCAATAGGTCTTCCTGTAGAGTTAGTTAATCCTACCCCCTCCCCATAATACCAAGAAAAGCATAAAAATGCCTTGCTACTTTAGAATTTACATTCCACGCATTTCCCTTTAGCACAAACAAGCAAGTCTTTAACACTGGCTATCAAGTGTTAATTTTGCAATTTTCGCTGTTCTCCCCTTCCCTTAAACATTTTGCTACCCCATCTTACATTTAACTCAAGGATTAACTAGATAATTGACAATCTGGATTTTCCATCTTCTAGGACCGGAAACTATCAAAGTCAGACCGAGCCCGGTTCAAAGAAGAGTCTGAAATGCTCAAGACCTTACAACATCCAAATATTGTGAAATTCCACGGTTACTGGGAGAGCTCATCTGGAAAAGGTGGAAAAGACCGGAAACTCATTTTGGTTACAGAGCTAATGACGTCAGGCACCTTGAAAACGTAAGTTCGATTCTGAAACTGGTTTGAATTTTGTTTTGTTTTTGACTTTTTGTTTTTTTGCTGTTTGATCAGTGTGTGTGATTATTTCAAGTTGGCCTGTTGGGATTGGTCGGCCTACGGCTTTCTACTTCTTGAAAGAGCTTTCCTAATTCACTTTGGCTCCTTTGTGACTGCATCATGTTCTATGCTCTCTTTAACCAATGACGTCATTCATTTCTAAAAAAAGTTGTTTTTCTCTCATTTTGAACTCTCGTTATCGTTATCTTTTTTCTCATCTTCCTTACTCACTGTGTTTCTTATCAGTCCTCACCTGCCTCAGGAAGCTGGCTTGAACCTTTTAAATGATGGAGGAAAATCCGCCTTGATAAAGAGATTGCTCAGGAAACACATCATTATCCACATGTTTTTAGGCTTCTGACTTTGATAAAGAGATTTTTGGGGGCATAATAGTGAAGGAAGCAAAGGGGCAACAGGGAACCAAAAGCCGCCCAAAACCGAACCCTGTTTCAAGTTTGAGATTTGAGCTCCCATTCCAAAAACTCTTGAAAGGTGTTTTCAGGCTTTTTACTGAGATTAAAATTTTAATCAGCAAATAGTAGTGAAACAAGCAAAGGGAACCATATCCCGATTCAAGCGGGGTCAATTTTAAGCCCCCATCCAAACATTCTTCTTTGAAATACCCCTAGCTTTTCATCAAGTCCCCAGAAGCTCAATCCCGTATTAATGCAATGATTTAGTAAAGATACCTGGAATTAGAAATAAGATTCCTATCACCCTAGTTTGTACAGGTATCAACAACCGCAACAAATATTTCTGCCGGTTGTAATCTTGTCTCAAATTTCCTGACAACTTGGATTAACATTTCTGAGATATTTTACTCTTCTCAGCTGAAACTTTGTTTTGATGTGGTTGCCTGGTTTGGCAGAAGTTTCTTCACTGTCATCATGAATAATTTAGTTGAGTTGAGATCCAGCTTAGAATATTATCGGGTAATCAATAGGCACTCTCAACAAGAAAGCAGATCCCAGCATTCCAAGCATACCACGTAATCCGTGTGGCTAACTCCCATCTTAGCTGTAATATAACAGGAGCCTCCAGTCAACCTTGATTGGGCTAAAGCCTGAAAGGGAATTTACACATTTTTCACCCTCCCAGGCACAGGGGGCCTTCTAAGCTGGTGGTATCAACCTTTGATGATGTGTTATATTTCACACTTCTATACAGGGCTTCTTCAGAACTCTTAGCACTTAGGAAATTGAGATTGCACCTGAAATAGGGGATGTCAAATACCATTGTAAGGCATGCTGCTCACAACTTACAACAAATTCCCAGTGAAAACATAGAAAAATGGCTATTTGTTCAGCAAACTCTAAGTCATTCATCGTTTATAATGTTGATATGCAAACGACAATTGTGGGTTAAAATGTTTTGTTGTTAAGTCAATATATGCTGGAAAGCCTGCGTCACAAGGAGTTCAAATATATGTAATAAATCACTGTAATGATCAAACATTATCTCTTCTTTTTGATAAGTCTTTATATATCTAATCTTCTTTCTTATATTTGGATTGTGTATCAGGCCCTAAACAATAAGTGGGCAAAGCTCTTACCTTTAAAGTGATTTACCTAATACAACTATTGCTTTAAATACCACAAGCCCATGGCTGTTAAAAGACTGACTGGGCCTGAGGTTAATGCAAGATAAGGGGCTAATTTCCACTCAGAAAGACTTATATTTGATAGAGAATACATGGTTACTTCTAAAAGCCTCGAGCCCCCTGGTAACTACCATGGTGTGCTGTGTACTCTCCATTCTTGAGCCTGCCAGACACAAAAAGTTGAAGTTGTTATATGTTTGGTAATATATGAACTGTCTGACTGGCATATTTCAAATGTGGAGAGGGGTCTATGAATGATAAAAAGAGTAGACGTGTATGTAGGGTTGTGTTAGAGTTACCTTTGCTACCTTTGCACAGTGTTACCTGTCCCATTATAAAGAATATTGTTTATAACCTAACTTCAGTAGATTGCTGTAAGTTTTATCCATGGTCAATCTCCAACTTGCACTTTCCAAGCAGCCCGTCATTCCATATCAAATATAAAGTATGGATTTTTGGAAGCCCTTAGTATTTTCGTGTTACTAGATTAGATTTTTTTGTAAAGAAAGAGGTTGAAAACTTTCAAAGAAAAATTCAAAGATTTTCTCTGATGTAGAATGATGAACAAAGGGAAACCTATTCCAATATGTTAAATCCTCCACAGGAACATTTCGGATTGTTTTTAAGCCTAAATTCCTGAATTATCATTCCAGGCGTTTGATTGCTAATGCAGCAGCTGGTTAATGATTGTTTTTCAATCCTGAATCTTGGGCAAATATCTGCTTTTCCAGCAAACAAACCCATTCTTCCAGATCGTTTTCATCCTACTATTAGGGCTCAAATCTTTGAATACTTGGTGAGCTCGTACCTATTCAGTAAGAGATGTGATTCCCTTTTTAGCAAGAAATCTTCATCATAACATTATGTTGCAGAAAGTTCTTTGATATTACACCTTTGAGATTTGGATCCACACAATACGGAGCATAGTGATGTTCCTTGAAGTATTCTAGAGGAATGGACATCATTGTTACAGGGGTCTATTTAATAGTCGTTATTCGTTAACAGTGGGTTATTTCTTGCGTTTAAGGGTTTACTGAATAGGTTTAAAGGGCCACTCCAGCCAAAAAAAAATTTCTGAGATTTTTACGTAATATGGTAGTTAGTCGTGAGTTTGAAGCCATCGTAAAGTTTTTTTTTGAAAAATATTATATTTTCTTGCTTTAATAGGCGTCCAAAGTTGAGTTTCACCGAAAAAAAACGAGCAAATTTTTTCGGTGAGGGGTGCCCTTGTGACGTCACAAAGGCACCCCCTTCGCCTTTCCGATCTATTGTAAAACTGCCGTCGAGAGATTCGGCTGTTTCGAGGAGAACGACTTTTTTCGCTTTGTGATTCGGTGTTTGGCAGAAATTGCACCAGGTTTGGATTTGCGAGTCGAAGAAGCAGTGGAAGCGATAAACAGATCAACTCATTCCTTCGTGTCCGTCAGTATCGTTGTAAAAGTTGCAGCATTTAGTAGTTTAAAGTCGAGCTATGCTGGTGTTAACAATTACTGCAATACTTTGGTTGCGAATGATTAAAAAGCTACAAGATTTGGCTTACAGTCGTGTTGTTTGATCGAGCCATTCACAGCAGAGACACATTGGGCATTTAGAGATGGGTGAGTAGGCCTAAGTTTGTCTAGTTTCATTCTGTTGACTTTAATGTAATTCCCCACTTAGAAATTACCCGAAATTGAGGGCCAGGGGCGTGTGGAAAATGGAGGAGCATAAGAAAAAATGACACCTTTTAAAAGGAAGCTTTTACATACAGGGGTCAAAATTGAGGGTTTAGACTTAAAAGCAGCTACCTTGGCTCTCATGGCCTCTATTCAACAAGAATTTAGCGAGAAATCAGATATCCAAAAAAGAAAAGTAGCAAAATTTCTGAGACATGTGACAGGGGCATAATTTCTGGCTTGAAAGTTGGGGGCTTGGTGCTTATGCCACTGCAGTAAGGGAGACCTTTCTATATTTTCATGAATTCAGCATTGTAATACTAAAGGGTGCCAACTGAAACCCCAACCTGTTTAATTGCCCCCTCCATTTTGTACTTCTGGGGGAAGGTAAATCTAATCTGTTTTTAAGCTGTTTCCCTCTTGCCATATTTTCCCTTGCTTATTTTCCTTTGCTTTGTTTGCATAGAAAATCTTGCACAATGAAGTCAATACACCTCAATTACAGGGGCAACGTGGGACATCAATTTTAGGGTGGGCTTAACACGAAAAATTTCCAAAAAGGGGATCAAATGCTGAACAATTTCCGAAAAAGTGGAAAAATCGCAAAAATTTCCGCAAAATATACAGATTTTGCTCTGATAGGAGGGGACATGGCCCCCTTTGCCCCCTGCTCAATTACTTGTTTATGGTTTTCTAAACTATCTAAAAACACCAGGTAACAATTAACAGATGCAATATTTATTGTAATGGTGCTCAATAGATAAAATATTTCAATTTCTTTTAGGGGATAAAGTCAACAAAAAGAAAAACATGAATCCAGTGGCTAAAATCATCCAGAATTGTATCAACTCTAGTTCATATTTTTTTGAAGTACATCATGAAATCAAAACTACTTTCTCTGGCATCATTATCTTGTATTAACTGTATGAAAACCTAAAAAGGAGAATTATAAGAGTTATATATTTCAAAATAAAGATAGAAGTGATGAGAATATAAAAGCATGTTATTTCTCTTGCCCATCCTAATAAAAGGGCTGGAATCTGGTCACTGCCCTGACAACCCCTCAAGCAGGGTGACAAAAATATTATCACATAAATCTTCTACGGACAGATGTTTTTCTGCGAGATGCGTCCATCCAAGTGTAAAATAGGCAAGGCATAGACTTTCAATTGAATTAAATTAGTAAGCTCAGAGAAATTAGAAAGCATCTCAAATTTTTTTTGGGGGGGGGGTACAACACTTCAAAGGTACTTTATTCATAAAGCACCAGGGCCCATCTCTGTAACTAAAGTAACAACATCATATCTTTTTTCGCAAAATCTTGGGCTGGCCCCTACGTCCTTGTATACACGTTTTTCTTATAAGAAACCTCAATATCTTTAAGAAACTCCGAGAAAAAATAAGAGGACTTTCTGAGCCGGAAAGTAATATGTCAACAATACATTTTTGCTTGGTTTAAAAGTTTGCTACACGTTTTTATTCAGAGGAACACAGGATGTTGAATCTACTTGTATTAGTAGGTGGGTTTCACATTAATACAATAAATATGCGAGGAAGAGTGCAGAATTTGATGTTAAGTGCGTTTCTAAAAATAAGAAACTTTTAAGAAACTTTTAGTACTAGAAACTGGTGAAAGATTAAGAAACTTTTAGTAGTAGGACCCAAGCTAGGTTTCTTATAAAAAAAACAACGTGTATGCTACTTAACTATCAATTCAAAATAAAACTTTTATTATGGAAATAGATGGAAGCTGAACCCCTAGCTCTCTGCCTGCTGTATGTCCTGCCAGTTCATGTGGAAAATGATATTGCTTGTTTAAAGTCAGCGCTGTAGCTTCGGTAGAATTATTGGGGGGGGGCAACCATTGTTAGAGAACAATAGGAAGACCAGGGACCATGCTGTGAACAATTGAATTTTAGGATTATTGGGGGGGCAAATGCCCCCCCCCCCTGCCCCCCCACTTCCTACGGGCCTGTTTAAAGTCTATGCAAAATCTTAATTGTAGACTACATTTTTCAGTGAAATACACTTTACAAGAACTAACCATTGCACATCTCTGATTTTCATTGTCTTGCGTCTGTAAAAAAATCCTCAGTTTCTCTTTCCTTCTGATGTTCTGCTGCTTGCTGCTCCATGGCCTGTCACGCTTGGCCCCTGGCATTGGCCTAAACCATTCTACTCTATCCTCCCTTCTTGATCTCAAGTCCACAATAAGCCGTTTGCGATTTGTTTGTACCAGATGTTGAGAGTTGACTCAGCATAGTATGCAGACATTCCAATGTGAACATTGTTTGAAGATTGAAGACAACCTTCCCGAATTGGATAATCTGTTCTCGCTGCAATTCTCATTTTGCATTTTTTGAGGTGATGAAGTTTAGTAGCGGTCAGAGCTGTTCACTTTCGCGCATTAAAAACGACAGGGGCGAGAGTTGACAACGAGAAATTTCTCGAGTGTCGAAAATCCGTGTGACGTCAATCCGAGAAGCGCCCGAAAACTTATTCAAAAACAATTCAATTCAATAAGAGTTATACAAATGCTTATTGCGAGAAAACGGTAAGAGATATACAAAAAATAATTGCGGATTCGTTCGTTTCAGGCCAGAATTGGTCTACTCATCAAATAAAAAAAGTGCACTGGAGTGGCTCTTTAAGTTTTTGACTGTTTTAGAAATGGAAGTAAGCTGTCAAGGTGAATTTAGCATTTACCTGTCTTGAGCACACTGATAATCATAGACATAAACAAACAACAAGGGTGAATATTGTTTTATCAGCCCTGTTAGAAAAAATAGCTTGACAGCCAATCAGAGAGCTTAAAAGACAAAAGTATCGTTTGTCAGACAATAATATGGAATAGCTTTATTCCTGTCTTTTGTTCGACTTCGCTAGGCCCTAGTTTATCAATGCGCAAAGTAAAACTAGTTCTGGTCTTTAAAATTTGGAACTTATTTTTCAGGTATTTGAAACGCTTCAAGGTGGTCAAAGATAAGATTCTAAAGAATTGGTGCAAACAGATTCTCAAGGGATTGAATTTTCTGCACACTCGAACCCCTGCGATCATTCATCGGGACCTGAAATGTGACAATATTTTCATTAATGGAACTACTGGTCTCATCAAAATTGGTGATCTTGGCCTTGCCACATTCAAAAAGGCTTCATTTGCAAAGAGTGTCATTGGTAAGGATTTACACTTGTATTTATTTGAGGAGAAGCGGGATTTGGAAAATCAATCGAGATAATTTGTGAGAATGAAAATGACCCGAGTAGGACCCGAGTAGGAGGAATGTTTGTAGCCCCGGTTGCGCAGTGGTAGCGTTCTAGAGTACAAATCTAGAGGTCGTGGGTTCCTGTCCTACTCAGGTCATTTTCATTCTCACAAATTATCTCGATTGACTTGTATTTATTTGTCCTAGGGCAAACCCTACTGAATTTTGGTCAAGCTTATATAGAGAATTTATGCTGAAGACCACATAACCTTCCAATCAAGGCTTTGCACTTGACCAAACTTTGAACTAAAGCTTCTATAATGTCTTGTTCTCTTTAGGAACTCCCGAGTTCATGGCACCTGAAATGTATGAAGAAAAATATGACGAAGCGGTAGATGTGTATGCGTTTGGCATGTGCATGCTTGAAATGGCCACTGGGGAATACCCATATATGGAGTGTCAGAATGCTGCCCAAATCTATCGCAGAGTCACAAGTGTGAGTATTTTTTCATTACTTCTTAGTGAGAATCTGCTTTTTAGAGCATGGATGAAACAATCGTATTCAGAATTTAAGAATTCTGGGTCGTACCATAGACCTGAAGAATTGTACTCAATGCTTCTCTGCTTATCACTCAGCATAAAGAGGTATTTCCAGGTTGGCTCTTGGGCTAGGAAACGAGTCCACACCCACCCCTTTCTGAAAATATAATAGAGAATGAAAGAGCAGTATTCAGGTTGCGTCCAACTGCAACCTTAGCAACATCTCTTCAGTTAACATAAGGAAATAAACTCTGAAGTGATAGCATTCTACAAAATCTTCTTTTGCGTTAGGAAAGATGATAGCAGCAAGACTTTTCCTACCTCTCTTTCTTCATATTGAAGTACTGTATTGCCTGATTCAGAGATATGAATTTTGAGTTATTTTTGTAGGGCATACCTCCTGAGTCAATGATGAAGGTTTCTTCTGCTTTGGTTCGTGATGTTATTGAAAGCTGTACGAAGAGAGGAAAGGAAGCTAGGTATTTCTTTTTCTTGTTTTTTATGTTCAAAGATTTATTATGAAGATTCCACTAGATTTTACTAACAAAACCAGCTAATAGATATAAGAGCAAAAAATATCTACACAAAGTGCTGATATGAAAATACAAGGAAAAAAAGATGATTACCTCGTGTATTTTAATGGCAACCGCAATATGTCCACTGACAAATGCTGCTCATCCTTCTTAAGAATTCTTCGTATCTGGTTTTCCCACTTTTGTACAAACAAGACATTCATACCTCTTTGCCCCATATGTCATAAATCCTACAAATTACTCTATTAGCAATCAACTATTTTTTCCTCTGATGATGCAGAAAACTCTTTGAATGAAACAATCACTCGAATACAAAATCCCCACTTTCAGGTCGACCATCAAAGATCTGCTTGCCCATGAGCTGTTTTCTGAAGAAACAGGAATGAAGGTTGAGCTTGCAAAGCCGGTGAACGAGATACCTGAAGGTGCTCAGGTGATTCCAATGCAGCTGTATCTGGATGACCGGAAGAAACGCGACCAGCACAAAGGGGACGAGGCTATTGAATTTGAATTTATTGCAGGAAATGATGACCCTGAAGAAATCGCCAAAGAAATGGTAGGTGCTTGAAACTTATTTCTCCGTAATAATTACCTCAAAGCACTTATGCATGTTGGTAAAATAAAAGCGATCTTGTCTACTCTTTCTGTTACATCAAATGATTTTCATCATTCATCTTTGAAACAGATCTGCCAACTTTCCTCACAATAAAAGACAGGATACTTTTTGTCATTGCAGCTTTCTATTGCTTTTTGTTAATGGTGCCTTAATTCTTTAAAGGACAAATTGGGAGTCTTTCGTTGAAATCCGGAGAGTTGGCAGCTATGTTGATACAATAGTAAGGTTGATGTGCTTGTTTAATCTAACAGTTGCTGCTACTAGCAATTGGAATTTCTGATATGATACTCTCCTCTTACTTGTGTTTCAGTGCTGGGAAACAAGTGTACTTGAAGGAAAATCCAGATTCGTATTACAGCCCAGACCTCTAAATGCTTTGATATTCTTTATCTACTATGTTCAGTGTTGAATTTCACCTTTTAGTGGCTGTCGATGCAAAATGTTTACCATCTCACTTATTTAATATCCTGTTTGAAATCCAGTTGGGCGGGCCTCAGTCTCTACGACTGTTTCAGCTCATCTGTATGATTTCTAGGTGAAGCAAGGCCTCCTTTACGAAGACGATGTCAGGTCAGTCACAAAGGTGGTCAAAGCTTGCATCACCAAGCTCAACAAGGAATGGATTAAGGCTTCTGAACAGAAGCAGAAGGAGGGACTAGATGCCGAGGCAGCGGCAAAGAGTGCAAACCATTTGCCAGAAAGCAACACTCAGAAGGGACAGTCCATCACACCTGTGCATGAATCCAGCTCCTCCCACCAGTCTTATCAGTCTCACCAGCCCCACCAGTCTCACCAGTCTCATCAGTCTCACCACAGAAGCGATAGTTCAACGAGCAATTCTAGATCAGCCCAGCAACAGAGTGAGGCACATAACAGTCAGTTGCATGGAAGGGCAGGCGAGGTGAATGGCGAGTTCTCCCGGCAGGATTCAAGTGGATATCATTCTACTTCTGAGGGAAGATCTGACGGTCAGGTTAGTTCCTTTTCTTTAATATATTCTTCGATTTCTCATCATCTCATATCTCACAAATTTGGGAGGCATTGTAACTTAGACATTAAAGCTTTCTGCAGTTTTCTTTATCTAATTCCTTAGCAATCAGTCATTATGTTAAAAATGGGCTTATAATGGAAATTCAGGACTGAAGAAGCTTTTCATGAATCCACAACAGTGTCTGATAGATGTACTTTTTAATGAAAGTTACAGTGACTTTAATGCAGAGAAACTCCCAATGAAATCAGTTTGTTTGGCTTGGAGTTTCGCAGCAAAGTCAGTAAATTGGCAAGCAAATGCATCTGACCATGAATCGTGGAACACCCTTCTACTGTCAATTACTGTCATGCCTGTTTGTTTCCATTCATCTTAGGTTCCTTGGAATGAACAGAACAATGTAAGTTAGACCTCTGAACAAGTTTAACATCCAGGAATATCCAATTCCTTTTCAGCACGATTTCTTACAATTTTGTTTTACTTTTCACGCAGGTGTTTGAGGGAGAAGCTTCGTCAAGAAATGCGACCGGGTCAAAAACCTCTGCAAAGACTTCAGTTTCTGATCTGGGCTCTATCAATGAGAATGAGTTTCAGGTACTTATTGACTTAGGTGCAGTTGTATCTGTTTTGACATGGATATGTTAGAGGGTGGGTTTTCGGTGGTTTAGAATCTCACAGCAGGGAGGTTAATTACATGATATCACGTGAATGAATTATTTTAAAAGTAGGGCAACTTAAGCATTAATTCATTCTATGTTCATTATTCGAAAAATATTCTTATAATCTTCGTTGCAAATTAAGAATTGGTTTGCTCCAGTCATGGTTTGTTTTGAATTTGAACAAGAAAATTATTTCTTGGTTTTTATTTAATTTTTGAGTATGTGAAATGAAATTAAAACTTCTGGTACCACGGAGATACATTTAGCTGTCATTGGTTGATGTAAGTTAGGCCACCCTATCTTCATAAGCATTTGTCCAAATACTAAGCCATATGCCCACTACAAGGCTTTATTTATCCAAAATTTAGTAACAACTTACCTAAAATGAAATGAACTAAGCGGAACTCACGGTGAGCTACAAGATTTTAAGCACTCTGCATTCTTATGCGAAGGTGTCAGGAACAACAAATGATTAACCAATTAATGAATTCAAATATAATTTTTACAGAAAAACGACTCTGCTGCCCAACCTCCCACGTCAGACGGATCAATGACAGGAAGATCAATATTCGGTGAGGCTGAGTCACAAGCCGAGTCAGATGATCGATCGGCACAAAGAAATCAATCAGCCCATGGCCTAAGCCATTCCCAATCTTCAATGCAGTCCACGGATAACCATTCATCTGAGCAGTCCGCAAGTTCTTCTACGTCCCAGCAAACGAGGAGTAAGGAGAAATCGAAAGGTAAAAAGGACAGGATGCCAAAAGTAACGCTGCAGAGTGTAATTGATGAAAATGTTGCCGTCTGTCTGTTTGACACTTTCAAAAACGTGAAAATCACTTTCAAGTTCGGCATTGAGGATGATGAACCAGAAGATGTTGCTGCAAAGATGGTATGCTTTTGTTCACCGAGTCCTAGGGTCTGTTCATATGGAGCAGGCTTGCCTGTTTAGCAGAGATCTTGGTGTCTTGGTTAAACCTCTTGAGTTTCCTAACCAAGATCTTATGATAAACCAGGCTAACCAGCTTTGCGGAGATCTCACTTGAAACTTGTGGTATCCCAGAAAAACAAAATGAAATTTGTTCATCAGCTAGGCCAGCCCCTTTGCTGTGATTAAACCATAGAAGCTACACATTCTCAAAATCTTTGTTGTGCCAGTTGAAATGGTAGGAGAAAGAACAAACTCAAAGAATTTGAGGCTGAAAAGTTTTATTCCTCTCTATACGAGGAAAGAGATATACCAAGTCCCTCATATTCTCTGAATTCACCATGTTTAGATTAGGCCCAAAATTAAAGTTTGTCGTCAAGAAAAGGGCTAGCTCACCTCTATATGAAGGCGTACTAGATTTAATAGCCCAACAATAGGTTAGCCTGCTTTGCCAGGCCGCCTCGGCTCCTCTTGATCATGCCCTCATGTTGCTCTGATTCTAACCCTGTCCATATCTAGTCACTGTAATAATTTCAGAAATAGGACTCAGAATTTAGTTTGGCTTTAGATGAACTGTGAAGTTTATCGATCCCATGATGTTCTTGTCTCATCATCCACAGGGTCCCCATTCACTGAATAGAAATATTTATGATAGTTTGTGATTATGATTATCTTTTTCAGATTGAAGCGGGGCACTTGCGGCATGAAAACATTGAGATATTCTCCCTTCAAATACGGAATTGTATCACTGAAGCTGAAAAGAAAATATTGGACTCACGCCAAACAGAAGAAAATTTGAAAGAAGCGGATTCTAAAATAAAGGACCCACCAGAAGGTGTGCTTTCGCAAGAAACTTCGACAACAGTATTAGGGCAGGGAGCACATGTGGGTACGGAAGCTGTTGCGACCAGTGGCACTGTCCCAAAAGATTCAGAGAAAGTTCCTAACAAAACATCTTCTGCAACAAATGGTTCAGGAAGCCCTGCTGAAGGTACTGTTAAGAATACAGCAGATAAACAACAAGTAGTTCCTCCAGAAACAGGTGCTAAATCTATTACAACACCAGCCCATGACTCAAGCAATCAAGTACCTAGAGACGGCAGTAGCAATCGAGGTAATGAAGTAAATCGAACTCGGGTTTCAGTTGAGCAACCTAAATTGATACAGGCAGGAAATGAAAGTGCTCCGGGGGGAGGGAAAAATGCGGAATCTAGTATCAAGGGTACTCAAGAGAATAAGGATGACAACAAGCCAAGATTTGATCGCAGCAACTCGCAGAACGATTCGCGGGAGGTTTCAGTTCAAGGAACTGCTAAGGAAGTTCCTCCCCCTGTGTCAGCAGAGGATGTTTCTGCACCAGCCCCACTAAAGTCAGTGGGGCGATTTGCTGTGTCCAAGTCGGCTGCGGCTTTAACGGACAAGAATGATGCAAAGAAAGCTGATACCGCTAAGCAGATGGACGGTAAGATGCCCGTGGAGAACGATGACTTGATTACCGAGCATGCTAGTCCGCAGCGTATTGTTGATGCCAGCCAGACACAACCGACTGTTGCAGTTACCTGCGGCACGACCTTCAATAGCGAGGGTTTGAGTAAAGTTCAGGCCACATTTACGATAGGTGCTGGCAGCCTTGAACTTGTAAGTGCGAAGAACGTCCCTCCTGGTCTCAATAAACTCGTCACTTCTCCATCTAATGAACAACGAACTTGTGCAACCGACAACACAAATAAATTTGATAAAAAATCCGATTCTGCAGTTTATAACCCGGCTCCGTTGAAGCATTCCAGGAAAAGCGAGGAAGAATGCGAAACTGCAAAGGAGAACCCGGCTACTTCAATGAAGGATGCTGGCGAATCAAGATCAAAAGGTCGTTTTAAGGTGGAGCAAGTTACCAAATCTACAACAGAATCCTCTGTTTCTCAAAATACAGAACAAAAGTTTGATGGTAGACCTAAGACATCTCATGTTGATGTAAATTCGGAACCAGTTGATTCTGTTGGTGCCAAAAAGTTGGGACCAGTAGCTGGAACATCTGTTACATATGCTGATAAGGTATTGGGACAAACAACTTCTCATACTGTCACACAAGGTGGAAATTTATCACAAAATCTTGAGCCAGCGGGCTCTTTATCGCATACTGAAGAAATCGTGAGACGACCACACCACGAGAAAACTACAAAGCAGGATGTAGACTCTAAGCCTAGCAAGTCTACTGAATCGACATCTACAAATCGAAAATATCCAGAGCTGAATAGAACTAAATCAGTAGAAGAAAAAAGCTCCACTCAAGAATACACGAAACGAACAAGCTCGGATCATAATATAGCAGATAATGAACTGTCAGTGAAATCTGCACCTGGTGAATTTCAGAACACAAGGAATCAAAACATTGATAGAAATTATATAGAGAAACAAGAAACCAACCCGCTATTCAGACTAGGGAGCAGTGATGAAGCGGATGCTGTTATGAAGAGTACTTCGCCCGAAGGTAGTCCGCGCAAATGCATATCTCCTTCTGAAGAGCCGAGCTACCCTAATTATAAAATCTCAGTGGATCGCGAGGTAATTATTTTTCGCTTTGTCTACCAGACCAGTCGGAGAGACAAATTATCTGGGCCCTAGTGTTTTTGATTGCACCCATTCAGACTACATTGTGTTCAACAAAACTCCTCTGCCTACTAGAGAAACCCTCGATTGAAAGATTAGTGATCTTGAGGCAATTCAAATCGTTTTTTGAATGATTAGTAAATTGACTATCTCTTATTTGACTGTTTCTGTACACTCTCTATTGCAGGTTGAAAGAGGCGCAATGCAACGACCAGGCAGTACAGATGGTAGAAAGACACCTACATCAGATGCTATACTTTTCAATTATGCCACGGACATATCCAGCGACAGAGTGGCCAACGATCAACTGTACTCTTCACATGCGGCTGACTTAGTATCTGATACCAGTAGCATAGCAAGCAGTTGTCTTGACTCTCCTTCCGTAACACCAAGTCTAACCCCTACCAGTTCGTTCGAGAGTCTTCTCAATTGTGAAACGGGAAAGTCCGGTCGTGGAGCGTCGAGTGGAGCACAGGGGATGGAGCGGAGCCACTCAGAAAAAGTACCAGGACGCACGGTAAGTCCTTTTTCATTTGTTTGATGAAAATTCAGTTCCCTACTTTTGTACTGGAAATATTTCCTCTGAGCTCTCCCTTGAAACGTGTTATTTTCAAAATCATTGCAGACAGTGCAGACAAATTTTCAGGGAAGATACTTCATACCTATTACCAGGTATGGACAGGAAAAGAAAGTCCCTAAAACCGTTCTTAATAAACTTTCGTTTCATTCTAGCATTTTCAAGAGGCGGTCGCAGATATGAGCCCTGATGATAGGAATGCTTTGCGCGTACACGTGGAAGGAACTGATGACTGGAAAAAACTCATTTCAAGGTATGAATTTTAATGCATCTCTTATTTGCTCTCTCTCGTCTTATATCTTTCAATATTGACATTTTCCTTATAACCTATATCTAGAGATTTGTTATCGATCTTCGACTTCCAAAACTTTAGATTGTTCTTTTAGTTTTGTCAACATTTGAGGCTCGTTTTTTGATAATTTTCACATGAAAAGAGGGAAATATCGCAAATGCGAGCAGTAATTTCAAGCTGTCTCAATAATGCAGCATATGTGAAGTAAAGATTGACGAGTCTATTGTAAGTTGATATTTTACTTGGTACTAGGCATCAGCGGGAACTGAATGACTTGAGGAATAGGCAGGAGAGGGAAAGAGAGAGCTTCATAGAGAAGGCGATGCGACACTTGCAGCGGACGATACACGAATCTCAAGAGGCCGCGCGGGCTCACCCGGATAACAGCAGAGATCAGCAAACGTTCCCAGGGCCACTTGTATCTCGCCAAATCTCACTCGAGAATATTCAAGTAGACGCCACGGAAAAATCAGCGAAACCGGGTAAGATCAGTGGCGACAAGAAACTTAACGAACTGACCATGAAACAAATCGACTCCATGTCACGGCCTAACCGGACTAAAGTGCCGATGAACCTGATGATGCAGCCGAAAACCGACTCCAGAGTGGCTAGGCCCAGCTTAAATCAGCTGAAACAACTCAATCAACAGCAACAAATGTCGAAACCCCTGCGGACTGACGTCACTGAACCTAACGCCGTCTCGGCAGACAAGCGAAGGGATGCTGGCATGGAGAGACGGAGGGAACAACATGTTACCACTGCAGCGGGCAGCACTACGTCCTCCGTTACCACGAATATTAGCCGTAAAAACGGATCATCAGCCAATCATGTATCGCAACAGCAACAACAACCACAGCAGCAGCAGTTCCAAAAACAGCAGCCAAATTACCAGCAGAGTTTCCAACAGCAACGCGAGCATAGTTTTACGTCACAACAACAACATCAGCAACAACGTGAGCACGGTTTTACGTCACAACAGCAACAGCAGCAACAACGGGAGCATGGTTTTACGCCACAACAACAACAACAACAGCAAGCCCACTGGTCTGCTGCTGCCACAACAACGCACAGTGGTACCATGCAGGGCTCTATGGCTTCATCGTCCAATGTAATGACCCAGTCTAATTTGATTAACAATGGGAAGCTTAATGCCGCCTACCCTGCTGGCATGACTCAGGGGGGGCACCTGGAAGGGGTTGTTGTTAATAACGACTCAAAACAGCCTGAAAATTGGTGGGCCCCTCAGCGTGATACAAACAATGCTAATAATGTTGATTCAAAAATTAAAACTACTGCGAATACGCCACTTCCTGTCACTTGTGCTGCTATGGGATCGTATGTAAATGCTGCGCAGCCTCCGCATACTCCTACGCATCTTCCAGTGACTTGTAGTGCACAGTCTGGAAGAGTCACCGCAACAACGCAAGGCCCCATTTCCTCTGCAGGTGTGATGTATGCTGCCCCGCAGAACTCGAACATAAATGACCCGTTCTTATAAGTGAATAACCAAAGTAAATTGTTCAGTAGCCGGTTGTTCAAAATTGAATAAATAAATTTTTCACTAATAATTATCTAGTAAGGTTTCAAGAATGTTATTTGTTAATAATTAGTTTTGTATATGCAAATAAGAAGTTGGTTGATTATCGAAGCTAACCTCGTATTGAAGAGGCTATTGCTGCTATTGGGCGTCAGAACTGTTGCCATGACATGGGTTATTTTATGTTGATTTTGCAACTAATTATATTCTGAGGCTCTGTCTATAATTGTGCAGAGGTTGCCTGCCGTATTAGGGGGAGGGTTAATGGTGATTTTATTTTCGTCCGATATTTCTAAATTACAGCAAATAACTTGTAAAGCTTGTTTCTTTCATTTCCCATCACGCTTTGTACTCCTGTCGGAGATGTCGCCTAGAGAACGCACTGTGATATTTTGTTTCGATCATTCGGCCCAACGTCTTGCTGGAATAACGAGATGTGGTCACATCGAGAAAAAGGACTAGAGTTTCACTGCTCGATTAGTCTACCTATTGAGTGGACCCTTTGTGGGTTGCACATAAACCAATAACTTACGAAGATAGTAAGCGTATTTGCCTATCAACTGTCAACAACTATCCTCCCAATACGTCAAAGTTACTTAACTTGGCAAGAGTGCAGTAAGATAATGGTTATGTAACACGAGGACAGCCCAAGTCTGAATATTGTTATTAGACATTCATGGTTCGAAAACATTAATTTTAAATTTTGAAAAGGCCATATTGAAGCGAACTAACTGAAGCGAATATTTGATCTTCTGAGATTACATCTAACTCGAGAAGAGAGTGCCTATCCTGGCTATAGTGCTCGATATACCTGAGTATAGAGCAATCATAAAGTAGAATGAACACATTAAAAAACAGACATGTTCTTCTGTGAGCAGAAGAACATGTCTGTTTTTTAATGTGTTCATTCTACTTTATCTTCTGAGATTGTGGTCGAAAGGTTTTGAAAGGCGCACACAATTTGATTAATTACCAACATTCGCGAGGGAATCGGCAGCAAAATCGTGACTGACATTAGTTGTGCATGGCATGTTCTCGTTGTTTATGTTGACAAAGAAAGATTCTGCCCTTTAATAATCGAATTAACAATTAGTTCTCCTCTGCACAAGTACAACGGTATGGTCAACTGTTTAGTCTTCATACCCTAGATTGGTTGCAGTTTTGATTAACTTACATAAACATTTAAGATACGTTTGTTGCGAATTGTACTTGAGGCTTTTGCCATTCTACAATAGACATTCGAGCGTACAACATTGTTAATGAACACTTCATACACGCGGGGGTAGCAGGGTTGTTTTCTGGAATTTGTCAAATGTTTTATAAGTAAGAGATTCTTAATTTGAAAAAGGAATGTGATGCGTTACTGTCATTGAACTCCCTCAACCCGTCTAAACTGGTCGTAATCTTTTCACTTCTTTCCTAATAGCCTCGGGTAAATGAACAACCAGTGCTTGAGCGATAACCATTAGAGGCAACTCGAGACCAACGTCAAGTTGCTTATTGAAAGCAAAAACAATATTCCACCTTTTAAATGACAGGCTATAGCCTCCAAAAAATTCTTACAATATGAAAATCCAGATAATGATTGCATGGGGACCAATCATCTCCAATAGGTTTCCCTTGAAAGTGGTAATCACTCCCTCACGCCTTCTATTTCTTTCGTGTTGGTTTTAGCAGCATTGAATACCTTGTGAGACCCCCGTCTTTTGATGCATGTCGTGATAACGAGGACTCATTCTGCAGATGAAATACTTTGGTGAACGGGAAGGTTGTTTAGCTGATCAGTATTTGCTGTTTCGTGAAGGTCGACCCTCGGGATCCTGAACAGCAGGAACGATGAAGGTCCTTTGGTTTCTCTCTGCCTGCATCGCAATGGCTGTTGCTAATGAGGCTGGTATGTACAACCTTTTTTATAAGGATTTACTTTTTAAGAATGATAAGGCTCAAACATTCTGAAATTGAGATTGGTCTCTATAGCTAATGCGTTGTCAACGTCGCACCATAGTGCTCGATGTACGAACGTACAGAGCAATATAGAATAGAAACAAGAAAGGAGACTGGCTCTCTGTTACTTAAATTTTGATGAAATTGTGATAATTTATAAACACTCGCATTCTTATAGACAAGGTACAGAAAACGATAGCAATTAAAACGCATTATTATTATATACTAGGAGATTTGTGTATCATAACTTAACTATTGTCTATTAATAGTTACATCTCCACTGCCCATGCCAAAATTGAAGCAATCTTGTTCCATGATTTAGAAAATAAGCGAACTGAAAAAGAAAGGTCAGGAATTCTTGACTAATTCATAATTTCTATTTTAGATGAGCTTGAAGCTTTGGCTCCAGCGGAAGAAGACATGGACATTGAGAATCAGTTGCTGAATACCCCGGTTTCCAAGACTACCTCAACTGGTACTGCCCCCTCTAAAGAAGTGGCAGGCACCCCCGTTCCTCGGCAAAAGAATCTGGGTCTTACACCCATGCATCCCAGAGAAGGTTCGTCACAAAGAAAGAGTAAACGACAAAGCAGCCAAGGCGAAGGAGTGCGCATGAATTCCTTTGGCAGTGAAGGGGGATGGATGAAGAGCTGGTTCATGAAAAGATTGTCCGAAGCACACGGTGGAATGGGTTACTGGTATGTCAGCGAGGGAAACATGGGGGCCACAAACCCAGAACGTAATGGGAGCCCAGGAGGAGAAAGCACCGTGGACGAAGACAAGGAAAAGAGTAACTGGAAAGGCGTTGAGAAGATTATAGAGAATTATATCAACAAAAAAGAGAATTCAAAGAGAAAGGAATTGACCCTAACGCTCAGAATGACCAGAAAGGACGATAAAGCGAAACTTTGGCAGACTGAGGTCGTAGCAGGGGGGAGCCATCGTCGAAATAAGTGGAATGATTTAGAAAAACTTATAGAAAACCGGCTGAAAGGAAATAGCAAGTCGATTAAGATGGAATTGTCTCTATTAGTGTCACGGAAGAAAAATGGCACAGAAGTGAAGTTTGAAGTCAGAAATGGGACAAGTTCGCATCATGAAGTGAAAAGTAAAGAATTGATTTCGAAACTCGTTAGCAACATCACAAAGTCCAAGGAGGAAATGGCCAATAAAAAGAAATTGGGTTCGAAACCTGTTTTAAATGGCACAGAAGAAAAGGTTGAAATCAGAAATGCGACGAACTCAAATCATGAAATGAAAAGTGAGGTTGCTGCAGACCCAGGCATGAACACCAAGAAAGACATTGCAAATGACAATGCCAAAGAAAAGGCAAGGAAAGAATTGATTTCTAAACCGGTTGACAAGATCGAAGATGCTGAGGACAAAATGGCCAATAAAAAGAAGCTGGGTTTGAAACCTGTTTTAACTAGCACAGAAATGGCGCCAAAGATCAGAAATGGGACAAATAGCAAGGAAGAGAGTGTGGCAGATTCGGATGTTAAAATGGGAAAAGGGACGAACGTAGACGACGGAAGTCGGCCAAGTAGGGACGGTAACAAGGTACAAAAGGTGACAGAACGCTTTATGGAGATCAGAGACAAGAAAAAGAATGTGATCATGACACTCGTGTTCAAGAAGAAAGCCAACAGCTCAGAATATACGGCTGAAATAAGAAAATCAAAACCCTCGACTTCTGAAACGGACATTGGGCCAGGCTCGTCTGTCTCAGGTGACAAGGTGGTCAACGAGGTTGAATCAAAAAACGGTGCAGACCCAGAAAATGAAAATGATGCAAAATCAAATGGTGAAGTTCAGAATGAGACAGTTTTGGGTGATGCAACATTAAAACTGGCAGAGGCAAGTACCTTCAAAAAGGATGAGTGATGCCTCCGGTTCAGAGACTGGTCTCGTGGTTCGTAGCATTGAAATGACATCATAAAATAAGAAGATTTGAGAAATACCATTTTTATACCATTTTTTATAACAACTCTTTTATGGGTTTATGGAGAGTATATGACTTTTGATAGCTTATTTTCTGATATGGTTTTTCATTCAACATACATTTTCCTATTTTTAAAGCTTTTTCCAAAAATAGAGAAATTTATCAAAATATTTCTTCTTCGTTCTCTATTCTTGCAAGGATTGTTTGTTTGCTTTATTTACAGTTGTTATTTTGTCAAAGGATAAACATGCAAAAAGAATTCGGGATCAAACAATCAGTAAGGCAGGGTGAAGTTAAATAGAATGAACAGCCAGAAATATTTTTGAAGAGAAGAATTTTATGGCAAAATTTTCACGATTTCGTTCTTTGTTTGGGCATCTGACATTAGCTTATGTACACCTATTAGTTCAAGAATTAATGTTTTTGGCTTTGTGGAAGAAATTTCGATTGAAAATGAGTTTCCATAGTGCAAAAGCGCACAATGTGCTTCTAATTTCACCCAAGAATACACCCCTTAGCCTAGATGTAAAGAAAGAGGTTTGAGAGGTCGTTTTGCGAAGTAAAGCAGCGTCAAACATTTGGTAAGTTTCGATTATATTATCGTGCACCTGAGTTGAGCATGGCAAATGCAAATTTCGCTATTGTTTGAATAAGTTGTTGTTTTCCTGGTTTGAAAAGGAGGCTGATAGGCCTAGGCATGGAAGCAAATTTTTAATCACAAGACTTGTCCATCCCTATGGAGAAGACGTGAAAAGAAAGCAACCGAAAATGGCCTCGACGACCACGAGAAGAACGAAGAAAAGAGTTTCCTCAGTCAATCTTGGTATCGTTAACTACCAGCTTTTCGAAGTGGCCCATGTTTTACGAATAAAACCGCTTGTTCAAAATGACGAAAAACTCGATTTTGTCCAAATAGGTTTGTAATGCCTTTACATTATCAAATCGTTGTGAACTTTAGTAGCCACTTAGGAGGGGGGAGGGGGGGAGGTAAAGGCTTCTCCTGCTTTATGCTAAGGGCGGCTAAAATGCTCTTTTATATGTGTGAAAAAAGTGTTTTTATGTGTTCCAAAACGCTTTAAGCCAATCAAGGGGTGCATGACTATACCAAATTTTTTGGACCCCTAAATTTTTGGTCTATGATACTCTTACCAAGAATGTTGCTCCCTTGCTCTAAAATTTTTCCCACGTCCGGCAGCTGTAAATTTATCTGATTTTCTTCTCTCTTCATTCAAATTTTTATTTGCAGCATTTTTGCAATTGCATATACCTGAGTTTAACAATAGAACAACCGGTTAGAACATTAAAAAATGGAGCTTGCACTCATTCCGAGATCTTATCAATTGTTGCCGTATTCTGCAGTCTGGCATGAGGTTGTATTATTCTGCAATGGACAAAAATGGTGTCAGTGTATTGAGTGTGGTCTTCCTATTCTTGCACTACCTCAATGTGTCGACTTATCTAGACACTTGTCTGTATTCATCAAACTTCTATCTGCAAATAATTTGATATTTTCATGCTAATTCATCTTTGATTTCTTAATGAACTTAACTGATATTCTTAATTGATATTTATTTGTACATTTTGATTTTCCACCAACAGATAGAAACTCACCTTGCTTCTATGACTCTGCTTTCCAAGAAACCTCGGACCACAGCCTTCTCGTGTTACACTGCAGCAATGGTAAGCCTTCTTTCATCCACAATTACATCCTCACTTGAAGATTTCATCAAAATGTTTGAAGAGTGGTTTGTTTTCCAATTACTCTGTCACTATTTCAAGTACTCAGTGGCAATTTTAAGGGGGGGCCAGGGGGGCCATGGCCCCAGGCCCCGTGCTAGAAAAAAGGGGCCCCGCACCTTTCATAAAATGAAAAATTCTCTCCTTCATAATGAAATATACACACAGGCGAAAACATTGAAGCAACATTAAAACAATGTTTGAAATTACGTAATGCTCAGACTTAGCAATAATTTGAATTGTACAAGCTCTCTGTAAAGAAAACGCAAAAAAATAATATTAGGACCAAATTTTTTACAGAGGGTAGGGGCCCCACAAATTTTTTCGGCCCCAGGCCTAGCAGTTCCTAAAACCACCACTGCAAGTACTTAGGATATTGGGTTATCTTATTACCAAGGGAGAGATAGAGAAACTTTCTTTGCAGGGGAATATAGTTGAAAGAACTTGCGCACCCTCAACATTCTTTCCCTTTGGCAATTGTTATCCGGGGCAGGGGGAGGAAGAAGGCAACCAGAGCCTCTCCCAAAGGTATTGGCATTCAGGAAAACGATAGTCGTCTGCAGTGTGACCATTCTAAATCTACGAGTCCAAGGAATCACAAAGATGAAACCATTGAATGCTATATATTACCATTTAGAATGAATTCGTGTATATTCATGAACTTTTCCGTTATTGTCAAGTTGCGGAAAAACAATATCATAATGGACTCAAACTTTTGGAAAAATTGCTTACATATGTTTTTTAATAAATTTTCACTTTCACTATAGGGGTCAGCACTGGGCTATTGGGGATCTTTAATCTGAATAAGTGTTAAAAATACTCTGTGTGGATATCTATTGTAAAAGGAATTTCATTTCAGGGATGCTGCTAATGCGACTGACTGAACAAAGCTCTCCACCCATCGTGAAGCAGTTTGAGTGGTTTCAGGTATCTTCTTAATTGTTCGTTCAAATTTATTGGCTGCAACAAAACAAGATTTTTGACCTTGATGTCTTCATTGCCTATTTCTGACATCTGATGCTATTTGGGGTTGATCTAGTTGGAACATAGACATCAAAATTTCAAGATTGATTTTTGTATTTTCATTTCATTTTTATTAGAATTTACTTTAATCTTTAGCAATGCTTTGGAGGGGTGTCATTGTAGATAGCTAGGGTTGAAAAAAGTAGATATGGGATTTTGAAAAAATTATGGCAAATAAATGTTAGAAAAAAAGTTTCTCCGTATTTTTATGATATTTTCATCTCTGTACAGAATCCAGCAAAAAGAATTCAATGCTTTGCAATCGATCCTGTTTTAGCAGCTTGGGTGGCAGTTGCAACTGCTGACATGGGTGTCTACATTTTGCCTGCTCTTGCTTTACTCAAGGTAGGCTTTTCTCTCTGTCGCTTTCTTTGGAGTTTAGCACAGGAAGTATTGTGTGCTTAAATATAGATAGTTCAGTCTTTGATCAGTACACAACTTCAATATAGCCAGAAAAAAGAAAAGCATAGTGAAGCTTTTCCTCTGACACTCAACTGAGTGACATGTCAGATTGAGAGCAAAATAAAAGCTTAACAAGATGTGAATCAAAATAGACCAATCCGAAAAGGCCAATCAGAGGTGAATGATAAGTTCACTTTCTGACATATTATTCTGTTGAGTATCAGATGAAAAACTTAATTGTCTATGTTTTTGCTTCACTATGCCTCTGATTTTTCTGGCTATATTTCCTTGTACCAACTACAGCATGGGCTAGAGGCCTTTTACCATGGTTCTAAATAAGTGGGTATTTAAGTGATTGATTATTTACACCCAAATTAGTTTCAGGTTTACGAAAACAGAAAAGAAAATGAATCAATAATCAAACTATGCAATGAAATTTATGGAAATACCAAGCGCAATTCATGAAGAAGAAACCAACCAATTGATAAAACACTATGAGGTAGTATTAAAACCCTCAATGTACCCATAGTCGTATATTGGTCTTTTTAGAGCTGTGCGTGGACTGTTAAGAATTAAGGGAAATAAGGAGTTTGGAATTTGCCAACCATCATCACTGGATTCGAGGATTGAATATGAAGAGGGAGGATACTTCTTACTGTCATGAATAAAAGAAAAATGGGAGAATATTTTTATTCTTTTGCTCCCAACACTTCCTAATGTCTTTATTTTCAGCATATGTTTAATCAAGAACTATGAATTTTACTCCATTCAATGGTTGTTTATTAATTCTTAGCAAGACTGTAAAATCAGCAACGCATGCACAACCTGGTCAATGACTGACCTAACAAAAATGAAACCAACACGGCAAACTGGTAAGTTTTTTGCAACACAGAATCTATTGAATTTCAGATTGGGGGAATTTATGAGACTGTGACATTTATGTACATGAAAAGAGCGGCGTGATTAAGGAAAATGAGTATCTGCTTGTTTTTAAGTAGATCTGAGCCTTTTTGATGACACTTGAAACTTTATAGCATTTTTATACAACCACCACCAAGCTAGCCAGAATGTCACTTTAAGAATCCACTGCACTGCTGGATGCCTTTTGGATGAAAAGTCTCTTGTAATTCTTTATTGCTCGACTTACAATCGATGCTGAATTGCACCAGACTTGAATGCTTTGAATCCAAGGTATTTGGAATTAGCAAATAACCCTAACAGCTGGGTATGATTCTGCCTTTTTTGAAATAACCATGAAATAAATACTAATGTTTGAGTAGCCCTATAGTCCCAGTTCGTGATTCTGGAATTCTATCAAATGATGAATTCTCCTGATCTTTGCAGGAAAAACATCAAGCATGGTTTGGTGGCACACATTAGATGATCGGAATATCTGTATTGTGGGAACTGAAGTAAGTATCTGCAAATCTTCTAATTTTGGCAACGAGCACATATAGGTCTTGGAACATCTAGGTACAATATCTCCCCTCCATTAAGACAAATAGTTAGAATAATTTGATGGATGCAATAGCTTTGCAATGGTTGAGTCGAATGAAATTGCGCTTATTCAATTGTTTATAAAATGACGCCAGCTTATTTCATTTATTTTTAATCGATCTTATCTGAGATTGAATTTAAAAACTGCACACAAACCATAATTTTGAAGTCAGCCCGTTCAGTCTCTTGTACTATGATGTACATCAGATATAAGAAGGGTATTGGTCCAGCATAAGAATCGCCGTAAAATGCAGTTGAACGTTCAAGGTTGAATCTACTCTTACTAAATTGCATAAGGAAATGAAACCTGATTAAGCTCTATGTGTCAAGTACAAAATATGAAATTTCCTCTGACCTTAACTTGACCGTAATTGTTGATTTTATTTCAGCACGGAGAAATAGTATTCATAGATCTGGCACTGCATAAGGAAGTTCGTCTCATTCCCCTGAGAGAGAAGATTACCAAGTTGGATTTGATGCAGGATCTAGGAGAACACACAACTCATTTGCTGGTTTGTTCATTTGACTCTGCATCACTTATTCGTAATTGAGAATTAACAATGGTTATAAAATATTTCAAGTCATCATTGGAAGAAGCAATGAGCTATCTGTTGTTTGTTGAATAATTTCAGAAGCAACAGCCATCGTAACAAATGTTGAAGGCTTTTTTCGGACTCTCACGTGTGTTCTTTGGGGATATTCAATCGATTTTCTGCTTTCTTTTTGAATCCAACCAATGATCAATGCATGCCTGATGAATGATGTTCAGGACTATGGAAAAAGATATGGAGGAAACACCAATAAGGGATAGGGGCTTGACAGTGGTTTCAGAAATAGACGGCAAGAATGTATCGACTGGATGGCGTTGTATGGACATACGGAGCGAAATGTCTTTACTGTTTATATTTCAAATTTGTCGTTATGAAACGCACCATTTGTTCAAGGTACACACTGCTGCAGATGCAACGTGGCAATTGCTTCTAGAGTGGCCTTCTTCCACTGCTAACTTCGCATCACCATCCAGTTACACCTCTGCCTTCGATATGGGGTATGACATGGTGGCTGAGTGTGGCATGGACACAATCCTCGCAAGCGAAGGAGACGAGGTAAAGGATGACCCAGTTCCATTCAAAATCAAGGTAAAGATCAAAACATTCGGTTTTACTAATTACCATTTTATTTGGACTCATGTTGTGATGATTTTAGGTTTCTTTAAGGGTTATTTGAATTCTATTCATGATTGGAGGCTCAATATTTCACATCAATTGCTTTTCTTTCATCGCCAGATACCTTCTCAGGAATGCCTTCTGTCTGTTCAGAAACTCCGAGACCAAGTGTTCATTGCTATTCACAACAAGAAATCTCAAACGCTTAAGGTAATTAACTGCATCCCTAACTGTCATTGCGAGGCCTGCCTCCACTTCATTTATTTTTTCTAGCTTAACCAAGGTAAACGTAAACCAATTTGTAGCAGTGTTTAATTTTGCAAATTTTTTCGTGCGAGAGAAAGTCCTGTTTTGTGTCTTCATGTAATTATCTGTTTGATTATCGTTATCCACTTAAACTCTCAACATACTATTCTTATACCTAACGAAAACTGTAAGATAAACTCGATTATCTAGGCCTAGTTGATTTCTTTTGGATACAAAGATCTTATTATCCTGCTAGACTAACAGGACATCGACCGTGGTACTTCGTAGCTTATGTCTATTTTGTCTAATTTCGATTTTCGATCTTGTTTGCAGAGGATAGAGATAACCAAACTACACTTTCTCTCTCACTTTGAAAGGCCTTTCAGCTCCAACATAGCAACGTTGGAAATATACCCACCCCCTTGTTAGGCACCGGCAATAAGAATTGTGCTTGGTGAATGTCTGAAACTGTCCCAAAACAGCCTCGTTAAGTTTTTGCATGTGGATAGATATTGAATTAGTCTTCATCTGCCCCTAGGTTTTCAGTGATGTCGAGCGAGATCCCGAGTACAGTTTTCAGCTTCCTCAAAACACTCGAAGTGCGCTCCTGACAGACAATCTCATTTTCGCATTGAACTGGAAAGATAAGCAGGTACGTTGGGTCACCTTCTAATAGAATGGAGTTGTCTTTTTTTGTTAGGAGCCTGTCTCCTTTTCCAATTTTCTCATTCGAACAATGCAAGTTTTGAGACTCTTTAAATCTTTTTTCCTTTTAAGCTTAGCAGAATCAGCCGGAAGTGGGTCAAATTGAGCCAAACAGGAAAATAATGAATTATTTTGCCAAAATACCTATCCACAATATGGCTTAAATGGAAACCGGTACCGAAGATTATAAACAGAACCTTACTAAACCCTGGCAAACAATTTAACCACAAGAATGCTTTATGTTTTTAATGCAGAAAAAAACAGGTTCTAATTTCTAGAAGAATCATTTTACTTCTAGGCCTATTTAAGCATCATATCCAAGCAGTTTGCCGCTGCTGCAAATACCAGCCAATCACTGAAGGTATTTATCCAATGTCATGTAAATGATTTACAATACTTCTCGATACTTTTCATCCCTGAAAACCCCCAGCGTCTGAATACTCATCCCTGTGTTCTTCTCAACCTTCTGCCACAGCCTCCTTCGATATCAAGCCCCCTAACCTTTGAGAGGTAGGCAAATCGTTAAGAAAACCCATGTCTCTGTGCATAGTATACGGGAGGGGTGGATTTGATCAATGTCTGAAAACGTCCATGAAAACAGATATTTGTTAGAGCTGAATGAATAGGGATAGGCATGAAAATAGCAATATATCATCTTTTTTATCTTTTTAACAGAGTGCCATGCCAATGGTCCACAGTTTTTTACGCCTGTTTTCACGAAATAAAACTATTAATACAAGATTTGCGAAAAGGAATAGGGGAGAGCAGTCCTAAGAATTTTGAGTAGTTTTTGTAAAATATTATTATTTCGGAAAATGTTTTTTACTAGAAAAGTGAATCAAGCAGTTACAAGGCCGAGCTTCAGAGCTTCTTCTTCGCCCATTACGAACCAGTTCTGGCCTACTATGTTTCCACCTTCAAGCGGCCTAAGAATTGGAAGAGCTTGTTCCCACATAACGCGGGATTCAGAGATGAGGCGAATTTGCCTGTTTGTGTGATTGTTACAGAAGGAGGGGTCATGGAGTGCCGACCAAGGTAATATCTCAACTCTTTCACTGTTATACTAACGGACCTTTCAAGTGTAAGTTTGTTTACTGCCGTTAGAAATCAGAAACTATTCTTTTTCTCGCAGTGCTTGTTTAAGAGACTGTGGAACAAATGGCTTCCGCAATATCTTGATTTGAAGGAGTTCAACGAACATCAACATGTTGCCCTGTTGCAGGGCACTCAGGTCAATAAATAGTGATTTATTACTGATTCGGTTTTTGCCATGTAACTACAAGCAATTTTCCAACTGAACGTGAATGTAGAAATATTTTGGGAATCTTTGCAACTGACGGTTTCATACTAGGCTGCCGATCGAAGGAGATCACTGCTGGAGAGTTCCGTACGAGGGGTTCATATTCATGAAGCAATATACAGGCTATTCATAGAAAACGTTGGAATGTCCTTGGGGAGTATAAGAAGATTAGAAATCATGACCTGGCTGGAGTCTAATGCTATTTTGCCTGAATTATCACAATCTAGGGAAATCTATCTTGGTTTTATTTTGTTGCCTTTGCCGTGTCTTATCCGAGAAGGGTAACAGGTCCAACTTACTGGCACAGCGTGATAAGAAATGCTTTTGCACTACTCACTCTCTGTATTTTGGTCCATCCTTTTTTAGGATCTCGCCAGAGCACTATTTCACGGAGCTGTGCCAATCTGAAGTCGGTGTCGCAGAGGCTCTTGGGATTACACTTGACATGAATGTTCAAAAACTATGCGAGGTAAACTCGATAAGAATTACGTTCGATTTTCAGTTATAATCATGTTATTTCAAATAGTTTCCATAAGTTGACATACCTTTGATGTTTCAAATGATTTTCAAATCTTGGCTTTCCTTTATCATTCGAATATTCTATATACCTTGTATTGAAAAGCAGATTGTGATGATATCTCCAAATAGTTCACGTGAAAAGTTTCAAGTTGGTTGAATAATATAAAACAATTATTTCGTCGACAATAGGCAGTGTTCTAACCTGCCTGCTTATTGAGCATGTCGAAGCTCTTTCGTTTCAATAGAGACACGCCATTTTCGTACTTCAACAAAACTCAATTGACTATATTCAAATTACAACAACAACACTTAGGGGGTTGGTAAGGATAGTGACGGAATCACTACAGCCAAAACACTGCTTCACCAATAATACCTCGATACGGCCATAACAGATTCATGAAATCCGTTCATGGAATAATGATGTGTTTTATGTTTACCTTCGCAATAGATTGTGGCTGATAGATTGCTGCAAGAAGGAGACGTCCAATCTGCCAACAAATTCTACAATCTTTCAGAGGTGCGCCGTTCTAAGTTGTCAAATTCTATGCTCCGTATTTGCCCGTCTTTTATGTAGCCTGCTTCTATTCAGAAAATTCAATCTCTCAAATTTCTTCGTCTCCAGTTGGAAAGGAATTTTAGTAGGGTTGTTTGTTTATTCATACCCATTGAAATTATAATTTGAATCTTATGTGTCGACTCCATGCTTGCAAAGTGAGGTGGTAAGCAAGCTATATGTTCAGATTTTCCGGATAATTTCAATTGGTTAACGTATGGGAATGGCAGTCAGTGCTCAATCAAGTGCAGTCACCCAGGTCAATTAATCCCTCTATACTTTTAGATCATCCCCTTCTCATAGTGTTTTCTTTTGCATATCATTTCTACATGTTGTTTCCAAAACATTAAAGATAGTGAGTGCATACATGAAGTAATCTCTGTATAATACTTGATAGAGACTTGGAGCGTGTAATTGAGTTTTTTTGCATAAATATAATGGAATTGGATCAAGCTACAACTTATTAACAATGTAACAAGGCCTAAGAAATTGAATTCTAATCATTTTTAAAATACAATATTTATTCACGTCGATTAAACTGAATGCTTTTCAATGTCCTGCTCTTTCCTTTTAGTGTTCTCCGGTGAGAAGAGCTACAAATCTAATCAGATATGCTTCCGTCACTGATGGTCTCATATACGTAAGACAGGTAAGTCTCTTAAGATGGTCTCATATACGTAAGACAGGTAAGTCTCTTAAGATGGTCTCATATACGTAGACAGGCAAGTCTCTTAAGATGGTCTCATATACGTAGACAGGCAAGTCTCTTTGCATTTTCACGCTTGATCAAACAGAGGATGCTAATTCATTTTCGAGGCTGCAAGTCGTTAAAATGTTTGATAAAGAGTCTGATTATACGTGGCAAGCTGGTTTGTTAAATAGGGTGGCTCGAAAAACGCCTTAAATCTCCTTTGAGGTCACTATCACATAAATTGCAATCGATGTTATATGAAGGTGAGCCAGCTCTGCAAATGGACTGGTTCCGCTCTGCGTTCAATTTCTAACAAAATAACAATTTGTATTACAAGGAGAGGCCAGCCAGCCGACCTACCGGGCTTAGAAATAAGAAAAAACTTAAGTTTTAAACAAAGAACCTTTGGCAGGCCAGCCCACTCTCGTATAATCAGGCCTTAAGTATCCTTGTGCCTATCAGGTTATTTCTCCCTCTTTTAGAATATTCCTTCTAGAATGGCACTCAAATTAAGGCTCTGAAAAATTTTTAAACACGAAAACTAGCTACTTTTATTCCATGGTACCTAAACCTTAATTGAATTAAATTTACGCCTGAGTAAATGATAGCTCGTCATCTATTCAGGTTATTTTACATTCACTCGAATTACTTTAATTGATTGCAGGTTTTGAAGCATCCTGTTAATTTGTCTGCGAAAGATCGAAAGCTGCTCGCAAACATGGCCGTCTCATGCTACTCAGAACAGGTATTCCAACAACAACATTAGACGCCAGTTAAAGAATTATCTTCGGGGTGCCCAGAGAAACGAAAACATTATATCATGCCATAGTTACTCAAGCTTAACTAGATATGGTTTTTTCCCACTTTTTGGATTTTCACTGAGAGTGTTTCAGCTGAGTTGAGGTATTTCCCACTGATAATTATTTTCTTGGACAGTTATTACTAATTTAATCGATCAAAGAAAGGAATTTGCTGTTGAAATCCAGATTAAGTTTACGAAAAAACTTAGCCTTCTGATTTATCTTGTCGATGTAACTTAGAATGACCAAAAGAGATAGTGCCAGGAAAGAATCATTTGTCACTAAAGATTGTATTTCTTCTGCTGATCTAGAAATTCCACTAAAACAAAACTTATCGATAAAAGTTTATTACGAGGTATTACGAGGTATTACATAATCATGTTTCCTGCCTGTTTTTGTTTGTTGAATTTTGCTTTGTATTGATTGCAGATTCTTGAGAAGCAAAAGTCTGCGAATTTCAGGAAAACAGTAGCTGATTCCTTCATGTAAGTTCTTCCATATCTTAGCAAAAGTTTATGAAAATACATAACGATCCATCTCGATAATTATTTCACAATTTATTATGTATGATTTGCACTCAAAATATTTACATACAATATGTAGAAGTTATAAAGCGCACCTGACTGGAGTTAGTGAAGTTATGACGCAAGCTACAGCTGGCCTCTATACAGCCACCAATTTAAAAGTGGAATGGCTGGTTTTGAACCTGCTCTAGCACCAAATAGCCTGTTACAAGGTTCAGGCCACTAACTCTATTCAGTTGTTTTACAATTAACAGATTAACAGAATTTTAAAGCGTTTGCCTCTTAAACCTGAGTTCCTTCTGTTGTTGATTATGATTCGCAATTTTGTTTCAGGGCTTTTTTGAGAGATAACTTCGATTACGACCCGACCATCGCGATGGAGCTACTGGTTACCCATGGATTGATTGATAACTTGTTTGAAGTTGCCAAGGTAAGAGTAATTTCTATATAAACAGAATTTACCAGGTGCATAAAATGTCATTAGCCACATGTAATGGAAGGGTAATAAGAGAGCTGGTGTGAGTAAGGAAGGTTATTGTTATAATGTATTATCAGAGGTTACTTGTGATTTAATGGATAGTCTAGGGATGGATAGACGAAAGATTGTGTTATTTGGGAATTAGGAGGATGGACTAAGTCGTTTTATTCAATTGTGTTATAGTCATCTGTTTGCCCGTAAATTGTTCGGTAGAATTTAGAAATGTGAGGAAAATTCATTTGACCTCGAAGAACTAGGCTTGGTAGCTGGATGGCTTCAAGAGGCCAGTTTGGACATTTGTACTGAGAGTTTGCATACTTAAGAGATGAGATTTAATGTAGTTCCTCTAAGCATCTACCACAAAAATATCGATAAAAAGAAAGCCATAAAAGTGCACAAGATTGTTGATGTGATATGCTATAATTCACTTCAACCTCATCGTCTACATCAAGTTCTTCAACATTTTCAATTGAACTGAATTACCACGCAACATGCAAATTACTAAACTGCCTAACCATCCGTGTGCTCCTTTAACTGAACCTTTCTGTTTCAATGAATAATTGTTTCAGGGTTTCGAGTATCAATCTTTTGTGTTTTTGACAGTCGTTTGTGTTCGTTCTAGACCAAAGGCTTGATACAAGAAGCTCTGGAGCTGTGTGCGTCTAGGGGGTTGTTTTACATTACGAACTCAATACAAAACATGTTGTTAGATCGGGGAATAGCAGAGGCCGTTTGTAAGGCCAGTGAAGGTATGTGAACGAGCTTTATTTACTGTGCAGATAATGTAAATGAATTACCCAAGAAATGCAACGAATGCGTATCTTACTCATATCATGGTTAGTCAGGAGGGTATTTAAAATTTCTTCTCAGCTTCAACCGTATTTTTTAGGAGCGTTTGTGTCGTATATGCAGCCCGAGGAAGCTGTGAAATTTCTGTTGATGCAGGTGAGCCAGGGTACGAACGATTCATGTAACGAGTTGCAACCTTCGCTGAAATTAGGCCCACAATCATGCGAATGATTCAGTTATTGTTTGAAAATATTAAGAGAGTTTAAAAAACGTTTTTTAAAGAAAGCAATAAACCCTTGGTGTTGAATGTCGAGAGTATTGTGGTTTCAGTTATTTTCAAATCAACTTTCACAAAGTATTTACATTATAGAATGAAACAGACTCAATCCCTTGTAATCTGTTTCTTATTTTTGACTCTCTTTCCACAACTTCTTTTTACACTTTTTTGCATGATAAATGCACCCATCCCATCAATTATAAAGCTCTTTGCCAAAATCTCCGAATATTTTTATCAACATTTCTCCCCTACCGATTGCTTTTAAAATCTCAGTTATGGAGACTCTTTTCTTGGCACTGTTTTCTTAGAAAGTTTTGGTTTCTATGAAGTGAACATTAGCATGGAGATATTCTTTGTTTGTTTCACCCTTACTTATTGCTTTTTGAAGATCAGAACCCACCACAGCTTATTTGCTCCCAAGTTATCCCACTTACAAGAGTGGATGGTGTAGAGATCCCTAAATTATTTCAATTCTATTTTTATTCATGTTTCAGCCTGAAATAAACCGGAAGTTTATTCGCCATTTGGATACAATTATTTCGAGGCTGGAGGAGAGTTCTCTGCTGTTGATAGCGAGGCTGTTTGACCCTTCAAGATCATTTCTCAAGCCTTACATCGAAAGAGCTGGTGCTTTATCAAGGGCAAGGTTATTTGAGTTTTTAACGTCAAATGTTTGAATAAAGCTCAGGTGAAAAATTTAAAACTTTTAAGCCCTAAGCAGTGTTAGAGCCCTCAAGGCCTAGCTTATCGATAGGTGGTTGATTTTAGAGGGGTTGAGTATTTGAAACGGATTAAGATCGACAGTCAAAGCTCCTTTCTGAAAGACGCTGAAGTCTTGTCCTTGTGTATTCCCCACTTCTCCATAAGCTAGGCTGTATGAAATGATATCGATTTTCCCCCTTTCCAGACATTCTCTCGAGTGGCAGCTCTATCCATTTGTTGGAAAAATATTATTAATCGAGATAATTCGTGAGAATGAAAATGACCCGAGTAGGACTCGAACCCACGACCTCTAGATTTGTACTCTAGAACGCTACCACTGCGCGACCGGGGCTACGAGAAACCCAGGCTATTTCATTCACACAAATATTACTCATGAAATATCGTGTCTTATTTTAGAAGTGCTTCACTGCTGTCATTAACCTCGATTTCAAGTGAAGAAACAATAAAGGTATTCATCTTCATATCTAATCAGGGGGGGGGGGGGTGGAAGTTTATTTTTTATTCTAGTATTTTTATGATCAATGAAGATTGCTGAGGAAAGTTGAGGTTTGTCTCCTTCGATCAAGGGATGATAGCAGATAGGTTCAAGTACACAGATGAATATGAATAGAACATGTGACTGGCATTGTTTCAAGCATTTTAAAGTGAATCTTAGCCAAGCTGGGTCATATTGAATCAACATCTGAGTTATCTTCAAGACCTTGAGGAAACAGCCAAGTTCACCGTGCAAAAACTATAGATATGCTTGTTGTCTTCAATGTAATTAGGGTCAACACTGATTAGCAAAATCAATTGACTTGCCAGCTATTTGATACCTGATATTTCCTGCTAGGATTATCCAGAAACTGCTAGCATTTCAGAGATGTTTGAATTCTTTCTGAAGACAATACTAACTCTCAATGCTAAGCGACCTGCATTGAAGAGAATGCCTGATAGGTTGGTATTATAATTCATGCAAGGTATGATAATGTATGCTAAACGAACTTTATGATAACATATCTCAGACAGGTTGATATGATAATACAGTGTCTGTCTGTATTTTCATCTTCGTTTCAAATGAGTTTGTTGGTAACTTATCTTGAATCATCATTGCAATAAAATAGGTCAAATATGTTGTATTGGCCTTTATTGGTATTGGTGTCTGTATTGGTCTGTATTGGTGTCTATTGGTTTGTATTTGTATTGATGTCTGTATTGGTATCGGTGTATGTATTGGTCTGTATTGGTATTGGTGTCTGTATTTGTTAGTATTGGTATTGGTGTCTGTATTGGTTAGTATTTGTATTTCATAGTTTGATGATTCCTAGTTAAACGTCTGATGATATGGCCTCTTTTGATTCCGATGCGAGTAATATGACTTGAATATACGACCCATACACCAACAAATACACACTGAGTAAGAACACGTTTGTATCAAATCTTTCTTTTGAAATATATTTTTAGGTATCAATAGACTTTAGACTTACTAACATTAGAATAGGAAAAGGTGTTAAATTCATTGCTGCAACGACATTCGTTAACATTTGCCGTTGAACTTGTTCAATGTTGTTTATTCTCATACAGGAAATCAGTGCTGAGGTACATCGTTGGTCAGTATAGCTGCACTTCCCTCAGAAGTGGACGCACGGTAAGGATTCTTCAAACGATTGTGTTTGATATCACTGATGGGGTTGTCAGTCAGGTGGGGTTGATGAATGTCAGACGAAAAGCTTTAGTCATTGCAATTTAATCATGATATGCTGTGTCTTCAACTGTTCTCAGCATGTTGTCGATATTATTCAGTCACTTTTAAACACTCTACCACACAGATTTATTGCTTGATCTGCATAGTCGTAGTGTAGTGCCATGGGTTCGGGGGCTTTTCTGTTCACCACTTAGAAAACCTGATCTATTCCAAGAACCAAAAATTGATGACGCATTTTAATTCTTTCCGTCGACAGATCAGCAGTAAAAGTTTGGAATTTGATGCAACATTCCAGTCCACTACTTTGGCGTGTGGCAGGAATCACATTGCATTTGTGTCACGTGATGGGGATGTGTATACTTGGGGGAGATCTAGCCATGGAAGGTATGTGTCAATCATATGTAGTGTAGCAGGAATTACGATGAAGGAGGTTGAAGTTTGTGAGATGCCCAGACAAGTAGTATGAAGGGGGAGAAGTGGGGTGAAGGGAGGATTGCCTCAGGGCGAGACGGAGGTTTCATCTATAGGGATTGAAAATGGAGGCAAGATTCCTGAAACAACTGATGTGTTACCATGAGTCATCCCAACCTGGTGCTTTAGGGGAGGGTTAACTTCCTATCAAACGTCAGTGATTTATGCAAAAATCAACCTCGCCTGGACCATTCAGTTGATTGTTTTTGGAATCTGCATCGTACTTTATTTTGTTGAAGATTGACTGCTTTCAATGTAAACTTACCTCGTATTTGTTGTTTCTCTTTGAAAGGTAAGAACAGACTACAAGGTAAGAGTTAGTTCATGCCATCTTTGATCGTGTATGACAACTATGTTGTATGTGCGCGTATTTCGTGGTATTATGGTTTTACTGAACCTAGTAATAGCCTGAGTTCTATTCTCGAACATATTTGATAAAAGTTTTGCATTTGCTGAAGCCATTTGATAGAAAATAAAGCTTTTCCTGGGAAAATAAACCCTCCTTCTTCTTGATTACCCTGGGTAAACAACATTTTCCTCGGTTTTCTTCTGAATCTATCTGCCTTGTAATTTTTAGGCTTGGTCATGGAGATCTGATTGAAGAGAAAGGTTTGTCTGTGCCATTCAGAGTGGAGGGGCTGCACATGCATGGGTAAGGTTTTGTCTACAATTGATAGTTTTTCAAATTTAATAAAGCTTTGTCTTTAAGATAAGCATTTCGTATACAAGAAAATTGCCTTAGAATAGCCAATTGAACAGTTAGCTGTTAACAAGTTATTCATTGGCTCAGATCTTTAAAGCTAATCGGAGTTCCTTTTGAAGAGAATATTTTTGAGATCTTTAACCACGTAAAGCGTCTAAGGTTGGCTAATTTTGAACTTGGTTAACCCTTGATGCTCAATTATTTGACAGTTGATGGGTCTACAAACTCAATGTTTTTCGTCTCTTCTTAATTTTATTGCCTCGTCACATCGAACTGCCGTCACTAATGTCAAATTTCAAGTCTTGGTTTTGCATTAACCATAATTTCATAGATGTTGTTGCTTACCGTAAACTGGGGATACTTTAGCCCAAGGGGAAACTTTGGCCCAAACCACAAAAACGAACTGATAATGCATCTAGCATCAAATATATGATAGTGATTGGGATTTCGACTCTTGAATAAGGTAGCCTGGTTATTTGGGCACAGAAAACAAGCATTTTTACCAAACTTTGTATTTTCAGGTGCCAGCTATGGACCCTGGAACAGAGCACCCTTTTTTCGTGGAAAATCGCGCACCTGATACCCAAAGCCTTTACTTCAGAATGGTGGGGGTGGTCAAGTAACTTGACCCCTCAACTTGTAGCATAGTTATCCCTCTTCTAGGGTATCCAAATGAAAAATTTTATTCTGGTCATATTTTTCAGATTTTTGTCTCTGAATCCATTGGGGCAACTTTGGCCCACCTCTCGGGGCAACTTTAGCCCACCTTTGGTAATACTTTTAAAGCCTTTACTTGACACACAGAAATACTTATCTCAGAGGCTTCAAATTTTTAAATTAGATTTGATACTGACCTAATTAGGGGACAATAAAAAGATAAAGATTTTGACTCCCCGTCGAAATTACTACATCAATCACGTCACTTGCGAACCCCCACCAAACATAGTGCCTCCCGGATCCGCACCCACCTGCAAAGGTCCCACATCGATGTCTCAAACAACCCCAGTAAAAATAAAAAAAACAGTTTTACAGCAGGAATCAATAGGAATGTCGTCGCTATGGCAACTTGGAGCCCCTGGAACCCGGCTAGAATTTTTTGGCCGAGGCCACAAACCCGGGCCTACAGCCCATCGCTTTCATGTACCCTCTTTCAAAGATAAAGATTTTGACTCCCGCGAAGAAGAGGACATGAAGGTGGTGACGGCCAAAGTCAATCATAGAGGCCAGTTCACCTTCTCCAGGTAGGCAGAGTAGGCCAAAATGTGTCAATATAGGCCCAAAATAGGTAAAAATAGGCCTTAGTTTGTTCTAGTATTTTCTTTTAAACAATCTTATGGGCCATTGTTTCTCCACTGTTCTCAACATCAGGTTTTAATCGATTTTAACAGTGCTTACTATGTGATTTTCGGAGGTGGGCCAAAGTGGCCCCAAGCGGGGGAACTTTGGCCCACCACCTTTCTCTTGGAAAAAGTATGGCAAAATGAAGAAACATGATTGTTTTCTTCATTTTCCCTGAAAGTGCCTTCTGAGAGGTCCATATAGCAATATTAACATCAAACTAGGTATTAAAAGTTTTCCAGGGCAGTTGGATTTATACGAAAAGTGGGCCAAAGTATCCCCGGTTTACGGTATACGAAAGCCCAGCATTTCAAAATTTGCTTGACACTTTTTTTTCGAGTTGATTCCCGAGAGTGACAATGACTCGAGTAGGACTCGAATCTCTGCCTTCTGACTATGCACGTCAATGATCTACCAACTGAGCAATCGTTACCCCTCATTACATCGACTTGGGCCACATCATTTACTCAGATTCTCAACATATTTGCTGTAGTTTTCTATCTTCCCTTTTCCTTTTCTATTGGTTTAATGTGCTTTTAGTAACTTAAGTACTTGCCTTGAAAAAAATGTCGTTCGAAACATTCCTTGCTTCTTTACGGTCGTTTTTATTTGCTTTCTTAATTTCCCTTAGAATTCAAGTACTTTCAGTAACTTGTGGTGCCGCCCATACAGTGGCTCTCTGTCGAGAAGGGGTAAGAAATATAAGTTGTATTTGGTTGTGATCATAACATATAAGGATAGGTATTTGCAGATAAAATCATTAGAGGTTTGATATAATGATAAATGTTATCTTTATCTTTTTGTCAATGTTTTTGAAGTAGGTGTAGAGGACCCTACAACAAATATCATATTAATCTTATGTTTAATATGTCATTATATTCATTTCCTACTGTATCTGTTACATTTTTGTTAGAAATTTCGTATTTAGTGGAATTTTGAAATGAAATGAAATGGAACTGAAACTGAAACAGAGGCATCTTTTCAACCTAAAATCATTAAATCTGATTGTAAATGAGGTTTTCAAGTGTTGTTGGGATACTACCTTAATGAAAGGTTTGTTAGTCTGTGATCATGGATTAATGATTCACAAATGATTCCTGTCAAGAAACCAAAAAAAGTGACCAACTTGATCACCACCTCATCAGTTGATCATAACCTCCTACTTCTGTGGTGGTGTGCTTTGCCATTTATTTCTCTTTTAGCAGACTCTACTACATAATCGATAAAAATGTCATTTGTCTGTTTGGTGCATGCTGTACAATGATTGATTCCTTTCCTACCTCCTTGTGGCTGAAACCACCGTTTAGCTAGTTATGATTTTTTGCCTCTTTTTACAGGTTTACTCCTGGGGATTCAACAATCTTGGACAGGTACTTCTAACATTACTTCTATTCATTAATTCTTATCTGTTAAACTGGCCTGATATTTGATAACCTCCTTGATATTTGATAACCTCCCTGATATTTGATAATTCCAATGTTAAAGCACTTTCTCTACCAAGCCCAATGAATAATACTCTTTGATGCCCACTGGAAGGGTTGGGGTCCTCCTACAAACCAAAAGGACAACCATTGTGGAAGCATCAAAATACCTACCTCTTAATACTATCCGTAAGAGTGATTTTGATCTTATGACCATTTTTATGGGTTTCGTATTTGTTTGAACTTTCAAACGGTCATGATAATCGAGTAATTATTTTTGTTTGAACTTTCAACCGGTCATGATAACCGAATTATTGTATTTGTTTGAACTTTCAACCAGTCATGATAATCGAGTAATTATTTTTGTTTGAACTTTCAACCGGTCATGATAGCCGAATTATTGTATTTGTTTGAACTTTCAACCGGTCATGATAACCGAGTGATTGTATTTGTTTGAACTTTCAACCGGTCTTGAAAGCCGAGTAATTCTGTTTGTTTGAACTTTCAACCGGTCATGATAACCGAGTAATTCTGTTTGTTTGAACTTTCAACCGGTCATTATAGCTGAATGATTGTATTTGTTTGAACCTTCAACTGGTCATGATAACCGATTAATTCTGTTTGTTTGAACTTTCAACCGGTCATTATAGCTGAATGATTGTATTTGTTTGAACCTTCAACTGGTCATGATAACCGATTAATTCTGTTTGTTTGAACTTTGAACCGGTCATGATAACCGAGTAATTCTGTTTGTTTGAACTTTCAACCGGTTATGATAACCGAGTAATTCTGTTTGTTTGAACTTTCAACCGGTTATGATAACCGAGTAATTCTGTTTGTTTAAACTTTCAACCGGTCATTATAGCTGAATGATTGTATTTGTTTGAACTTTCAACCGGTCATTATAGCTGAATGATTGTATTTGCTTGAACTTTCAACTGGTCATGATAACCGAGTGATTGTATTTGTTTGAACTTTCAACCGGTCATGATAACCGAGTAATTCTGTTTGCTTGAACTTTCAACCGGTCATGATAACCGAGTAATTCTGTTTGTTTGAACTTTCAACCGGTCATGATAACCGAGTAATTCTGTTTTTTTTGAACTTTCAACCTGTCATGATAACCGAGTAATTCTGTTTTTAGTAGTTTTGTGAACTTTCCACAGCTTGGTGTCGGAGACACTCGTCGTCGCAGCCGGCCATGTCTGATATCTGAGCTGACGGCCAAGAACGTGGTTTCAGTGGCCGGAGGAAGCTACCACACTCTCGCCATCTCCGCTGACCACAAGGTCTGGGCATGGGGTTGGGGTATACACGGACAGTTGGGAGTGGACTCTGCAGAGAATGCTAAGATCCCAGTCAATGTATCCATGTTGAACAGTCAAAGAGTCGTGCAAGTGGCGGCTGGGCATGCGCACAGTGCTGCCCTCACTGTCAAGGTCAGTGAATGTTCTTCCTTCGTGAGCCCTTCTTAAATACACACCTTCTTTAATACACACCACACTGCATTGCTCATTTCAGGTGTAACAACCACACCAAAAAAATATACCAGAGAGCAGCCTTAGCCATATACGAAATACTAAGTTATTGCTTGTGACTTCATTAAATTTCTTGCCACAATGATAAGGTTATAGATATATGAGACTAAAAATGGGGCAGGGTACCTGGAACTACTTTTCACACCCATATGATTAAAGATTTCAAAATCGAGATGAAACAGTCATTACACTCGTGACCTTAAAACCAATAGCAGAGCAGGGTGCTGACTGAGTTAACAAGGAATGCTCAAAATGCTGAGCACCAATCTCAATTGAAATTCTTATCTTGTTTAACGTTAAAAGGCTGAGATCTTTTTACGATGTTTCATTCAAGAATGAATATTTTCGACGAGCCAAGAGGAGGTCTTCAAATTTAACCCTTGATTATGAAGTTACCACCCCCTTTCTTTTAAACATGCTCTTAGAAAGGCTGCATAATTAGATATAAAGTTTTCCTTGATTAATCTGATACGGGAAGTTTTAAATTGATTTCCTTCTTTCTTGTTTAGGGCTTTGTCTTCACATTTGGTGCTGGTAAGTCCTCGCCTTATTTGCAGGGATAAGTTTTATCCTCCACTTATTTGAATTTGAAATTTGCCACAGTTTCTTTGAGTATTTTGAATGGTAAGGACACCATTGCCAAAGAACCCGAGTAAATAGAAAGACTGGCAATCGAATTCAGTATATGAATTTGATACAGCAGCAGTAATATGTTAGAGAGATGGCCGAACACTGACCCTCACTCAGAGGGTTCTAGGATCAAACCCATCTTCAGACCTGTCACAAAAATTGGAAAAGAGAATTTCTGAGCGCTTTGAGATCCTAGGCAAGAGGTGAAAAGAGTAATGAGGTATGCTTAATAAATTTCCTAACTGTTCATCCCCTCCTCCTAGCACGAGTGAAACATGACTGATGGCTATCTCGGGAAATCCTTATGTTCTTGCTTCATGCCCTAAGGGTATGTTAGTGTAAATACCAAATTATCTGACAGCTTAGACATCTGATTGGCGAATTTATACTTTACATAACTTGTGGATGGTACATTGTGACGCTTGGTACCCAACTCATGTTATATCATATGCTGAATTGAATAATATAAAAGTAATTATAGTAAATAATAATAGAAAATAATTCTTATTCCAGGATTATATGGACAGTTGGGTATTGGTGTGAATACCAAAGTGTCTACTCCCAGACTGGTCCGGCATCTGATTGACGAGTCTATATATATCATAGCATGTGGCTCATTTGAAACGGTAAGTTGCTTGTTTTGCAGTTAAACCGTGGTCTGAAATCGGATTCATTATCCAATTCATTATAGCTCTGACTTAACTAATTCATTGAATGAGTTAATGATAGACACCATTCAATGCTTAGTTTATCAATATGGTTAAAAGGAGCTTTACCTTGTCGGCCCTTTTTACGCCGGCCCTAATTTAACGCCGGCCCTTTTTACGCCGGCCCTAATTCCGCCACCCCAAGAATCTGCTTTAACGCCATTTAGGGCCGCGTTTTACGCCGGATAAAGACCAAGGAAAGAAAAAATTCAAAACTATATCTTACAGACGTGTTTTATCCTTTGAAAAAGATAAGAAAGTAGCTACTACCATGAAAAAATAGTTAATTACGATCGTCTCTTTCTCGGTGCATTCTGCATCTACCTTTTCGTCCGACTGCACTTCGATGGCGTCTTCTTCCACCTCATATTCACACTGCTCCTCCCTAGTCTCATTTCTCAAATCATTGAAATGTATAAACACTTAAAGGAATCTAAAGAGCTCATTCTTTCCGGCTTTAGGAAGGCACATATTACTGAGGCAGTTACCCAAGCCTCAAACCTATCCCATTTGTGCGAAAATCCATTTCAGGACATTGACATATGATTTAGTAACTCTTAAACTAAAAAACACTAATTTTGCTAATCTAAAGTAGTTTACTTTCTGTTTTGTTGCTGTTTCTCTTCTAATTTTGGTTAAATATACATTGCTATATCCAAATAAAACCTAAAATAAGGTGCATGTCAGCAAAAAATATAATAAAAAATTAACGCCGCTTTTTGAGAACATTTGTAAAATTTTGGCCCTTTTAACGCCGGCCCTTTTTACGCCGGCCCTTACTCCGCCGCAGGACGAAAATTAACGCCATTTAGGGCCGGCGTAAAAAGGGCCAATAAGGTATTGAATATTGCACCGTTTCCTGTGATTTCAAATCTGTGTTTTACATACGGTCCCCTTTCGACTTGTGCCTAAGTGGAGATTTTACCAGATAACTCAGAAAATTCAGCATCTCACTTCCTTGCATTTCGAGTATGACTCTCTTTTTAGAATAATGAATTAAGATTGATTTAAGTAAGCAGTTATTCCATTGACGGATCTTCTTCTTCTTCAGGCTTTATTCCCAGCTCAGCTGGGGTCGCCGGTGCGGATCCTTCTCCTCCATTCTGTTCTGTCCTTTGCCAACTCCTCCGTTACTCCAACTGCCACCATATCCCCCCGAACACAGTCCTCCCATCTCCGTCTTGGTCTGCCCCTCTTTCTCCGTCCTACCTTGATCTTCCTTACTCTCCTCCCAACATATTCCTCCTCTCTCCGAACCACATGCCCTAGCCATCTTAACCTGCACTCCCTCAGCTTCTTCTCTAGTTCCTCTACTCCTATTGTCTCACGGATAGTGCTGTTCCTCACTCTGTCTAGCCTGGTCTTCCCCAGCGAGAATCGCAGCATCCTCATCTCTGCTACTTCCATTTTCCTTTCTTGTGCCTTTGTTACTGCGACTGCCTCCATCCCATACAGCATCGCCGGTCGAACCATTGTTTTGAATAGCCGGCCCTTTAGCCTTGCCGGGACCCGTCTGTCACACAGTATCCCCGTGATCTTCCTCCAAGCATTCCATCCCGCCTGTATCCTCTTACCAACCTCCTTGTCCGCAGCCCCATCGCTCTGCACTGTGGAACCAAGATACTTAAACTCCTGGACTGTCTTCAGCTTCACACCTTGCATTTCTACGTTTCTTTCTCGGTCTTGATCCCCCATGCAAAGGTACTCTGTTTTCTGCCTGCTCACCTTCATCCCTCTATCTTCCAATGCTTTTCTCCACTGCTCTAGCCTCTCTTCCACGTCTGCATTTGTCTCCCCGTTCAGTGCAATGTCATCTGCAAACATTAGGTCCCACGGAGTATCTTTCTGAACTGCTTCCGTAAGACAGTCTAAGATGGTAGCAAAAAGGAAGGGACTCAGTGCAGATCCCTGATGGAGTCCAACTTTAACCTGGAAACTTTCGGTAGTCCCTACTACACACTTTACACTGGTCGTGCTGCCTTCATACATATCCTGGATGAGCCGGATGTATTTCTCTTTAACTCCTTTCAGCCGCAGGCAATTCCACACCTCCGTTCTTGGTACCCTGTCATATGCTTTTTCTAAATCTATGAATACGCTGTGCAAATCCTTCTGGCCTTCTCTATATTTCTCCATCAGCTGTCTCTGGGCAAATATCGCATCTGTTGTGGACCGGCCTGGCATAAAGCCAAACTGCTGACCTGATATCTCTACTTTTTCTCTCAATCTCTTCTCTATAACTCTCTCCCATATTTTCAGCGTGTGTGCCATCAGTTTAATTCCTCTGTAATTTCCGCAATCCTGGATGTCTCCTTTGTTCTTAAAGATGGGTATTAGCGTGCTCTGTCTCCACTCGTCCGGCATGTTCTCTGTTTCCATTATTGTCGTGAAGATTCTCAACAGTATTTCGACGCCTATCCTTCCTAAGACCTTCCATGCCTCTACCGGGATGTCGTCCGGGCCTGTTGCCTTGCCCTTCTTCATTTTTCTCAATGCTCTCTCCACCTCTGCTGCTGTTATCACCTCTATATCCTCTTCGGGTCTTGGTTCTATCACTCTATCAATTCTGTCATTTTCATCGTTCATCAACTGTTCAAAGTATGTTCTCCATCTCTCCTTGATGTCATTTTCTTCTCTCAAGACGTCTCCATTCACGTCCTTAATCTGTTTGCCCTGATACACGTCCTGTGATTCCTTATGTTTCTGCTTTGCAATGCGGATCGCTTTCCTTTGTCCTTCCTGGTCATCTGTCAGGCTGTCGTACAAATCATTATATGCTTCCGCTTTTGCCCTTGCTACAGCTCTCTTTGCTGCCTTGTTTGCAATTTTATATGCTTCGATTGTTTCCTCGCACCTATGGAGGTCTCTTTGCTTTTTCATCTCCTTTTTTACTTTTACCGCTTCTTGTACCTCTTCGCACCACCACCATGTTTCCTCCTTTCTTCCAGGTTTCCCCGAGGTTACTCCCAAAATCTCCTTTGCTGTATCTTTCAACACTCTGCTGGTTTCTTCCCATGATATCTCCTGCTGTTCATTGATTGCCGCCATTGCTTTTTCCACAAACTTCTCTCTATGCTCGCTCTCATTTAGTTTCCACCATCGTGTCTTCCTTGTTCTTACTCTCTTCTTTGTGTTCTCCGACTTGACTACAGATGTGCAGGTCACTACTCTGTGTTGTTTCGCTACGGCTTCTCCTGGCAGTACCTTGCAGTCTTGCACGCTTTTTAGCTCACTCCTTCTGCAGATGATGTAGTCCACCTGGGAGTTTACACCGCCACTGGAATATGTGATCCTTTTGGAGTCACTTTTCTTGAAAAAGGTGTTCGTGATTGCAAGATTGTTTGCCGAAACAAATTCTAGGATTTTGCCCCCCTCTTCGTTTCGTGTTCCAAATCCAAATTTCCCGATGCAGCTTCCATAACCATCCACTCCTTCTCCAACATGACCATTAAGGTCTGCTCCTATCCACACTTTCTCCGTCCCTGGAATCTCTAGCATGACCTCTCCCATGGTCTTCCAGAAATTTTCCTTCTCCTCGTCATCGCACCCTACCTGTGGAGCATATGCACATACAATGTTGATAGCCTCCTTCTCTAGTTCCATCTTCACACGCATAACCCTGTCTGACTTTCTATATACCTGCAGCACACCTTGTTTCATTTCTGGATCCAGCACTATTCCAACTCCATTCCTCGTTTTCCCGTGCCCTACATAGTACATTTTGTACCCATTTCCCATCTCCTTGGCCTTTTCCCCTTTCCACTTTGTCTCTTGCACGCAGAGGATATTGATTTTTCTCCTTTCCATCATGTCCACGACTTCTCTACCCCTACCCGTCATTGTGCCTACGTTCAGTGTGCCAACCCTTAGGTTCCTGGTGGTCCTTTGTCTCTCTATCTTTTTCCGTCTTTGAGCTTGCTTCTTTAGCCGTATCCGCTCTGTATACGGTAGCCGTCGTCCACTTTTCGGGGGGTCACGGCGATCACCCCTCGCGTCGCCTACGGGGGACGCCCTAGCTCGGTCTAACATTATTTCTATCCGCATCATGATAAGGTTTGGCATGGTTTTTACAGCCGGATGCCCTTCCTGCCGCCAACCCTCCCCATTTATCCGGGCTTGGGACCGGCACCGAGACTAATCCCGGAGGCTGGGTTAGTCGGAGGACGGATGTCAATGAAATTTCATGCTTTACTTTAACATTAAAATCTCAAGACTGAGCCTCTTGCAGAAGCCTTACGTAGCTGATTCCAATGGGTAGGCAAAAGATCAACTGCTTAGCAGTACTTTTCGAGCTCTGGTTTTAGGGTAAAACTCAAAGCCATACACCATAGGTTAGGGTTAAAATTAAGGTTAAGCTCAACCCTAACCGTAACACTAACTCCAGAATGATCCTAACCCTAGCACTAACCCTATAAAGCATGGCTTTGGATATTTAACATGAAACTCAGAACTGGAAAAGTACTCCTTAATGGTTACATATTGTGCTTACCGATCCAAGGAGGAATTCAATTCAATAGTTTGATTAGGATGGAAAATTCAATTTAATAATTCGGGAAAGATTTCCGAAAGAATTCTTTAATTTTTTGACTTTATTGTTTATTTTTAGTTAGCCGTTGCTGAAGATCAGACTATTTACTCCTGGGGGAGAAACTACAAGCAATTTCATATTTGCGCCGTAAGTTTCTATTTTTATCCTATCAAATATCTCCGAGAGCATTTTTGATTATCACGATTTTCTGATTTATGCAACTGAGGACAGTCTGCTCTAACGATTGTATTAGTCTAATGATCGTCTAACGATTGCCTTATGATGGCCTAATTTGGAGAAGGACTCTAGTCCAATTTGTTTCCTGTCTTATTGATAGTTTGAACCTTTCTTGGACAAAATATGCTAGTTTTGCTTAATCCAATATTAATATTTATTCTCAAGATCAGGGAGGTTTCCTCGCAGAGTACGCAGAAAACCTTCCAACGAAGAGGGTTTTTGCCCCAGACTCTAAAATCTTTTCTCCTGCAAAGTTTTCTGTCCTTTACTTACAAATTACTAGGCTATGACTTGAACCTGTTTAAACTTCGTTTCTCTGATGATTTATCTCTGGTTATATTTCCTCATCACAGAAATCTTAATTATTATAATTGCTCTATACTAATATATATCGAGTACTATAGCCAGGATAGGTACTCTCTTCTCGATTTAGATGTAATTATTTATATGCATTCATTTCTCTGATGATTGATCACGTGTTACATTTGCTCATCACAGAAAGCAGAGAGCGCCAGTAGTGGACGTCAACTGGCTAGTAATGTGGCCACCGATCTGAGCCACAGGTATTACCCAGAAGACCTTTCGTTCCGGCTTCCAGAACCTATCAAACAGGTAAGGTTAATAGGAAATAGTGTTTCTTATCTTATTCAGAATTAGGTGTATGGAAGATTCGTGATGATTTTCTGGTTGGCAGCTTTATTGTGTTCTTCGGTGTGAGAATTTGTTAGATTCACTTTCGGGTGTATTCATCTTACAACGATCAAAACTTTTGTATGATATGTTTCACCATGTTTCTTGTTTCTCTGTTTTTTTGGAGGTTTGTATCAAAAGTAAGATAATAAGCCCCCCCCCCCTAAAAAGTTTGGAAAGAATTTGTTTGCATTCTCGATGTTCTTGTCTTGTAGGTGTTTCTAGAGGGTAAACGGGGGAGAAGACCAGAAAGGGGAGGGACACATCGTAGTGAGAGAGTGCAAACTGCAGATAGAGCCGTGGTTGTTGCAGACAAATCGTAGAGAAAGTTTAGAAGCATGGTAACCAGGGACCAACATAGATAGGATGGATATAAGTAGATAGATGTTGAACTAACTCTATTGATTGTGCTTTTTATTTGTAGATTTTCATTGGCAATTGGCATTATACTGCGCTCACTGTCGCTGGCCAGTTATATACTTGGGGATGTAACGATTGCGGCCAGTTGGGGCATTACAACAAAATAGACCAGGTGAATACAAAATTCTTCCTTTCTTTTTCTGTTTTCTTTCTTTATATGTTTACTTAATGAAACACTCGTGATAAAATGTTTTGCTGCAGCAATTCATACAATCTCACAGCCTTTCTCCATTTGTATAAGATGTCTGTGTTAAAATGACGTGTATGCTGGTGAATCTAAAGTCTTTGCCGAAACAGCCACGACAAATCTTCAACTAGCAGCTTCTAATGCTTATACTTTCTGTTTGGCAAGCTCTTAAAAAGCTTTCTGTCCGGGTAGTTGCGTGACTTTGCCCAACCTCCATAAAAAAATTTTGGTTGAGTACTCACCAAGTATTATAAGTTAATCATCAAATCAGTTTAATCGTTAACATTTATTTTCTTCAGACCACGCCTCGAATAGTGAAAGCCTTGTCTCGAAGATACATCACGACCGTTGCTGCAGGTTCTGAATTCACCGTTTGTGTTGATGCCGAGGATCAGGTTTTTGCATGGGGAAGAGCTGACGCAGGCCAGGTACCTATCAACTTTATTAATCTTAGACACGAAGCCTGAATGACGCAATAGTTGGTCACGAGGCTTGATTTTCCTTTGAATGCTCTACAGTAACTGTCTTTCAATGGGAGGAATACAGGACTGCCTTGTCCCTTGGAAATGATTGGACTGCAGACTGCAGACTGACACATGATGGCACGTATACAATGATGTATGAAAAGTTATGCACTGATAGGAAATATAACAAATGTAACAAATGTAACATGTATATAATGATAGGTGAGACACACCTGCAAGCCAGCAGTTGTCATTGGCTTATCACTAATCGAGATGCTGAAACTAATTCGTGAAGATGAAATGACCCGCTTATTATTTGAACCCACGACCTCTTAGTCTGCACGTCAACCACTCTACCTGCTTGGCTACCTGGACAACCTGTGCTACCTCAGTTGATAGAGTGATCGAGGCGTTGACTCAGAGGTCTTCGGTTCGAATCCTACCTGCCAGGTCAATTTATTTTCGTAAATAAACCTCGATTGATTTTCCAAATCCTTATTCTTCTAAAATATAGATAAACAATAAACACCTCATATTCCGTCCTTTCTGCATTTCATTCTATTTCCATAATGATGAAAACATTTATATTTTGAATTTTTTGTAGCTTGGTATTGAGGGCGCCATTTGCAAAGACTGCTCTCCTATGGGGTCAAGAAAAGCGGCGGTGTCTATCCTCTCACCAACGCCTATCCCTGGTGTGCCACTGGCCTCTGAGAGAGCTGGTAGTCTAGGATCATCTGGGGTTTGTATTGCTTATTATGTAGACTCACAGTTCTTTCTTTGAACGTAATAAATCTTTCTATTGCGTGTTGCAGTATACTGTTCGGTTTTGCTTGATAAAAATTATCTGTGTTCTCAGAATTGGAAGTGTTCGACATCCGTTGCTCAAATGAATGATTGCTTTAAAACGGAGATACCAAAGAATTTGCACCACCATGCCAAAGCTTTTGCGCTAACAGACTGATTTTGCGTTGCTCTTCGAGTTGCTTTCGAGTGTTTTGTGCAACAAATCTTTGTCAGTCAGAATCCTTTACAACGATTTTAGACGTGAATTTATGTTTACAATCTTAGCCTAAATAACAACCGAACATGGATGCATCCTATAGTTCAATCAAATGCGGCAAAGGTCATAAATTAACAAAATCCGAATATTACACTGATTATCATTAGATGATATTCAAAAATGGAAGAAGAATAAGAAAATGACAAACAAAATTTTATAGACGTAAAGTATTTTGCACCTTACGTTACCTTAGGCTTAAACTGTTAGTTGATAGAACTAAATTCTTGTATTTTACCAGCTGATAAAATAGGCCTATCATGAATTGCAATATCCGGAAAACCTTACCTTCAATTCCATAACACAAACAGGTGGATCTAAGGATTAACTTAAACTGCCTTTCTATTTCAGAATATCAAGCGAGACTTATCATATGACAAGGATGCAGAATTTCCAGACTTCTCTTCGATCGGTGAGAGATGCGCATTATAATTTAACCTATCTTGAGTCTCGTGCTGCCTGTTACCATCAGCTGTGATAGGATGCTAAGATGATGAATTTCCTTGAATTAAAAATGCACCGTAAACAGGAACATGGTACTTTTCACTCTGTGTCTAATATTCATACTTATATGACAAAACGAAAATGCGATCCTCTCCTTTTAGATAGTCTTTTTTCTACCCCTTTTAACTTTTAATCCGTAATTTGTTAGGTCTCTTTTTCGTTTTCATACTGACATTTTACTCTGATTAGTGACGTACGCAAAACTAAAGTAGTTTTTATGTTTTGCTATGTTTCCGAATCATCTCGTCATACTCAAGCACTTCAGACTGTTATAACTACATGCACATAACTAAAATGAAAATGGTAGTTGAAGATATTGATTCTAGCTGAAGGCGATTCAACCTTCAGCTATTCTGCTCTTGCTAAGTTATTTTCACTGAGAGCCTTGGAAATCTTAAGCCAGTCAATGTTTTACTAGCCGCTACACTTTTATGTAGAACTTCAATATCGTATGTAAAGCTGATAATATATTTCGTCTTGATCAGGTCACAACTCTGTACCCTACTCCCCGGAATCCGTCTTGGTTGCATTGCAGAAACTCAATGCTTCCTATGACTCGAGGAGAATCATCAGGTATGCCACCTATCTTTAATATATTTATATGATCATTCATAGAAGACAAAATTGTTTCTCTTCTATATCGCTCTGTACACTTGTGTACATTGAGCACTGTGATACAGCGATTGGCAACGCAATCGCTATAGAGATATAATAAATCATATAAGCCGAATGATATAATTTTGAATATTTGCTTTGTTGTTACTGTGTGTTTAGCTGTATGACGTTGAGCACCATCTTTTCATGTGTAGTTGAGTGGTAGAAAAGGTAATCACGTGCTTGTAAGTAATCTTGTATCGGCCTTGTACGTTTAATTGATATTATTTGTGCCTCTGTTCAGCCATTTTATTACTTCACGTTGAATGATTTTAGGTGACAGTGCGTTATTGTCGTTGTTCACTTTTTATACCGAGATCTCACAGCAGTATTTTGAGCCTACTTGTAATCGTTTAGTGTTTACTAATTTTGATTTGTATCGTCTGTTATTTTGCAGCTATAGCCTCAGTATGAAACAGTATTACGCAGCCTCTTTCTGTGCTGAGCTGCAACAACGATGGGACAAGGTAAATATCGAGTTATTGACAGAGTCTAAATTTAGTTTTAAATCTTTAGCTAAAATCAGAGAATTGCGTTTATTTATGAACATCTTCTCTTGTAGGCATTCAAGTATGGACTGATAGCTGTCAAGAATACCAATAGCTCCCCCACTTCACTGAATGCCTTAAAGTTTAATATCATTGACCTTGCTGAAAACATTTTAAGGTTGGTTCATCAGTAATTGAGTTCTTTTATACTCATTGGAAATTTACAGACATAATTGATCGTGAGGCTGTCTTATCCTTTTGGTTGTGAGTCTTACACCTAACCAACACAAAAGCCAGGCCACTTGAGTGTTGTCTTGGGTCATTCTCTCATTGGGGTAAATTGATTAGCATGAAAATCTTAATATTGCTTCACTTCTTCCAGTCCTAATTTTACTTACTGTTTCATTTCCAAACTACTTGTCGAATCAACATTTGCTCTGCCGAGAATATTGCAAGCAAAATCATCAAGCATACTAGAAAGCTGCTAGTAGCCAACAGTAACCAGATGGTAACTACCATTAACTAGATAGTAACTAGCGATAACCAGATAATAACTAGTGGTTACCAGGTGGTAGCTAGTGGTTATCAGATAGTAACTAGCGGTAACTAGATAATAACTAGTGGTTACCAGATGGTAGCTAGTGGTTATCAGACAGTAAGTAGCGGTAACCAGATAGTAGCTAGTGATACCCAGATGGTAACTAGTGGTAATCAGATTGTAACTAGTTTTAACCACGTGGTAACTAGTTGCTATCATATAGTTAGTAGCTACCTAGCGGTAACCAGATAGCAACTAGTGGTAGCCAGGTTGAAACCGGCGGTAATCAAATGGTAGCTAGTGGTAATCAGATGGTAACTAGTGGTAACTAAATGATGACTGTTGGTAACTAGATAGTAACTCAGGTTAATTAGATAATAATTAGTGGTTACCAGACGGTAACTTGGTTAATTAGATAGTAGCTAGTGGTACCCAGATGGTAACTAGTGGTATTCAGATAGTAACTAGTGGTGACTGAATGATAACTGTTGGTAACCAGATAGTAACTCAGGTTAATTAGATAATAATTAGTGGTTACCAGACGGTAACTTGGTTAATTAGATAGTAGCTAGTGGTACCCAGATGGTAACTTGTGGTATTCAGATAGTAACTAGTGGTGACTGAATGATAACTGTTGGTAACCAGATAGTAACTCAGGTTAATTAGATAATAATTAGTGGTTACCAGACGGTAACTTGGTTAATTAGATAGTAGCTAGTGGTACCCAGATGGTAACTTGTGGTATTCAGATAGTAACTAGTGGTGACTGAATGATAACTGTTGGTAACCAGATAGTAACTCAGGTTAATTAGATAATAATTAGTGGTTACCAGACGGTAACTTGGTTAATTAGATAGTAGCTAGTGGTACCCAGATGGTAACTTGTGGTATTCAGATAGTAACTAGTGGTGACTAAATGATAACTGTTGGTAACCAGATAGTAGCTAACCAGCGGTAACCAGATAGTAAAAAATCAACAAAGCAGCAAAAACGACTTCTTAAGAATAATAAAGTGTTTGGTGGAAATGACGATTTGTGCTTCTCTTTTCTTTTAGTTCTGTAGAAGATATTTTATCGGATGATCTGAATATCGAAAACAACATGGCAGCTCTGGTGGCTTTTATATTTGAGGTACTGATTCATGTTGATCAATCACTGTTCCCATTTGCTTTTACTAGTAAATGTTACAGGGGCTCTTAAAAGCTTAAACTGATTTAAAATGGCTTCGATACTACCCATTCTTACTGACAGGGCCTCACGCACATATTTCAAAAAGTCAAGACTACTTTGAAGGTTGTTTAACTGATTTTTTTGTTGTATTCAAACTTCATGTTATTTCATCCTTAATTTCTAGCTTTTACAGTCTTGGCATGAACTTTCGCTACCCTTCGCTGATTTGGAGGCCTGTTTAGAGAAGCGACAAGAATTTCTTGCTCCAGTACTTGTCATGGTTCTCTTCAGGTATAGCATTTTATTCATCTGTCTTCGCTCTTAGTAATTAGGAATAGTTAAGTTTGGTGCACATATCTTTTAAGATGAGAGAAATTATTTAAATTGATTATTCTCACAAATTACATCTCTGAATTGAAATGACATCTCTTTCTTAGCTGTGATTTTCAAAATTGATTATCATAGAAAAAGAAGAGTGCCACACAATTATTTTGCTAAATATCAATGGCTTTATCGTGAAACATGCTTTTTTATAAGGAATCAGTTTATAAGGAACCTAGAAATAGAATAAATGGTAAAATAAAATTGACTCTTTTGCTCTATTGTTTCCTGTAACAATGGATAACAATAGAAACTTTAGGTAACCTCTTAGTACCAGGGCTTGAGGTAGGTTCGTGATAAATAATTTTTTTCATAAATCGAGTCCTAGGACCTATCCACTTCTTCATTGGTCGAGATCAATGCTCTCTTCTTCTCATTCCTTCCATTCGCAATACTTTTTAATTGGACACTCTCTCTCCAACTGATTTGCTCCACAACCAGATCTCTGCCCTTTCCAATCTTGGAATATCCCCTCAATCCTTTCTACTCTCGATTTGATTTTACTGTTTTGTTTTTAGATGAAACATGTTCTCACGCATTTTCCTCTACTTTTCAAGGGACCTTTACGATGTCAGTAAACTTCCACTTGCTGTGCAGCTCGTTTTGAATTCGAGGCTGTTACCCTCGGGGATTAACGAAGAATTTCGTTCCGGTTTCTTCAACAGCCTTACCTCTTGTGTAATCGAACAAATCGCTATTGGCAACAAAAACTATTTATTTCTCTCCGAACGATTCGACTCTTTGAACGAAGAAATCCCGCGGGGTAGCACGCAGAAACTAAACGAAGACGTATCTTTGCAGAATTTTGACGTTATTTTGAAACAGATATTGGAGAACAAGTTGAAGTTTCATCAACGCCGAAACTGCATTTTCCTTTCAAGTGTCACCGCAGCAACGGTGTCTGCAGCCTCCTCTGCAATACGAGGATCGCAGTCTGGTAAAGAATCTGAGGGCAGCAAGACCCCTGACTCTGTTGTTTTTACTTGCAATCACAACTTTCCAAGGTATTACGTCATTGATGTCATTCTCCCTGAGCTCAGACAGCGCTTGTCGGGACTACCGAAGCCGCTGCCTCAGACAGCGGACCTTCTTGTGCATTATTACACGCAGATGCGCACGCAGATTCCCGCAGCTTGCCCGTGTTGTGTTTATAACAACCTGCGACAAGAACAGCTTCATTTGCTGCAAGAGACTGGCGGGGAAATGAGTGGGAACAAGTCCACATTCTGGGAGGTTTAATTTCTAATCCACAATTAATTAATTAAAGACTGGTGGTTTTATGCAAGGTTGAATTCAGAATAAGAAATTTTATAAAGAAATGTATTATCACCTTTCCTTAGGGTTTTCCTGCTGCAAGTTTGAAAGCCAAATGTAAATGAACTGATGCAGTTGTGTGATTGTGTAAGAAACTCTGGCTGCACCAATAATACAATTTTAGATTTAAGAACAAGCTAACAACAAACTAGGCTAGCCATTTCTAGCTTAATGTATTGATGGTACGAAAAAACCACGAACTGACAAAGAACTGCAAAACAGGCAGATTGACAGCACACAGATATGTAAGATGGTTAAGAGAGTTAAATTTAAAACAATTAACACAACTCACAGCAATTTAAGAACATCTTCGACTCAAAATAGAGAAATATCCAAGAACAGCAAGCTTCAAACAGACTAATGGCTCTTATAAAAAAGTACAGAGGGCAAAAGTGACACAACATTGGCCCACTAGGTTTTTTGTGATTTTGGTTCTTTTCCCAATTCTAGTCTTTGATATTTGGTATGTGACCCTGGCATTGGAATGAATTTTGACGTAGCTGAGCTATCAGTCTTCATCAAGTCGTCTAAATATGTATTGAATTGAATTGTGACGTAGCTGACCTATCAGTATTCAGCAAATCGTCTGAATATGTATTGAATTGCATTGTGATGTGAGAATGCTGTGGTCAGCAAATTTGAAATTTTCGTCTCAACTCTCTGTTGGCCTAAATGCCCTCCTTAAAAATGCTTGGGAAACACGTTAAATCAAGCTTCTTTCCGAACAAGCATGACTTAAAACATTCACAACAGGATTAAATCAAACTTCCCTCTAACTCACAGGGCTGATAATCAAAACTCCCCAGAATGACATCAAGTAATTTCAGTTTGGTCTTTGTTGATGAAATGATCATGGGAAAATTTGATGGAAGGTCATCACGTGCTAGATTTTTGATCTGAGCTGAAGGATACAAATAAAGACATACCACAGGAAGCTTATTTTGTTCTGAAAGACAGATTACATTTTCAATCGATCTTTTGACCCGCCTGACGTTCCAAGGAAGGCATGCCCTGACAAGTTCCCCTCTCACAAAAACTTCCCAAAGCCCCATTCAAAAACATTCCTTTGCTTCGATCACAGCATCGTTCGATTCTCGAAGTGAAGATGGTGCAAGAAAATTCGAGTTCAAATCTTTTAAGGTTGTTTAATTTTGGTTACAAATGCACGCTGATCCTCGGCGTCGGCTTGCTGCTATTCGCGTACTCCGACGTGTCAATCAGAGAACAGAACTTGGCGAGTGAGATCTCGAGTTTGAAAGAAAATCTGAAGCAGCAAAACAACAAAGCAGCCAGAGAACGCAGAAGTGCTGGCTTCAGTTTCGACACGATATTCAACAAGATAGAAAGAAGACTTGACAATCTGGAGAGGAGGTAGTCCTTCGTTTCTTCTTTTCTGGCTAATAGCAGAATCTTTTTGTAAAACCTTATTTTCATCCCTTTCCGTTGGTGCCGACATTTTCTATAAAAAACTTTTAACTCCACTCAAGTGTTCAGAATCGGTTTCATGAATAATCTTCTATTTCAGTTCAAAACAACGCTAAACGCTACTATTTGAGCTCCCAGTAAATATCTCGATCAAACGTCTTCCCTTCGTATACCCAACTCACCCACTAGGAAGTATATTGGATTAGGCTTGCTAACAATGATATCTAAAGATTTACATCTTTGCATGTTTGCAAAAATACAAGGAAACTCCTTTCTAAATTTACAGTTGTTCTAATTCAACAAATTTGGTGTTTTCAGAGCTTTTCTTTACTACATTTGATTTTTTTTAGGTACAATCAAACAAATGCTTTTGTGAAGTTGGCTAAATCTCCATTCGCAGCTTTGTTACCGTTTTTAAGGGGACCACCAGGCCCCCCTGGACTCCCTGGAAGGAAAGGGGATGACGGGAAGAGAGGTAACTTAACCATACATCCCTTAATCGCATACGGTTACTCCAGAAAAACAAATGAAAACTATTTATTTGCTGTCACGTGATAGGTTGCAGTACCTTATGTTGGTGCATGTTTCTTATTTTGCTATAAGAGGTGCAGGAAAAATAGCATTTGCGCATGCCCATGGATTGAAGGAAAAAATACTTTTCTCGAAGATTTTGAGTTGTTCTACTCAATGTCGAGAAACTCTGGCCTAAATCAGAAATGGGGAACTTAATTTATGTCAAACTGGATGCCTATCCGTTGTAATGTGGGAACTTTTCAGTTCGTTTGTATGTAGACTTTCCAGGTTCGGATCTAGCACCAATGGAAAGGGGGGGGGGGCGTAACACACACATCAAAGGATAATGTAAGGGAGATAGGGTATTATCAAGCTAATTGTATTGTTCTTCTACCAAATAGGGTGGGGGTACGCCCCTTACGCCCCCCTTTGATCCGGCCCTGCTTTCACTTGGGTAACATTTGCTTTATGTCCTCGATCATCGAGATCCGGGGCGAGGAGGGGAGATAGGCTGATAGGCTTTATGAGAATTCGACAAAGCTTTGCATTCATACTGCATGTATGAAAGGGATATGATAACATGAACATCTCCTGTATATTATGGCATTTAGGGTTTTTGGAACAATAATATGCCTTCTGATATTGATTAAGGGGTTTTTGACGTTATTTGTTTATATGGACTAACATTTTGCGTGTTGAAGTTGCAAAATCTAGAGGCATGTTGTGGAAAAAATGCAAACCCTCTCTGTGTATTACCTTTTAGGCCAACGAGGTACTCCTGGTAAAATTGGACCAAAGGGAGACAAGGGCAGATTTGTTGACCAAGGCAGGAATACGACAGGAAGCGTCACGTATGTTCGGTGGGGGAAGACAAGTTGCCCCCAAACCCCAAAAACAGCCATGATCTATTCGGGTATGTGCGATTTTTTCTATATTTCGCACTAGGCATCTCAAAAACTCTTATCGGGATAGTGTAGAATATTGTATCAAGTACTTATCCTTCTTTGAAGTTGGTTTGTTTACAAAAGTGATAATATCGTTGTTTATCAATCGCACTGTGATTATGTGCATCGAAATTTATTAGAGAGGTTATCTGGACAGAGTTTATAATGGAAACCAGGTAACGCCTCAATTTGACCTGCATTTATTGGCTGGAAATGGTGCTCAAGAACTCAACATTGCCGATCCCAAGTATCGGAGGGATCTGTCAGGATATTCGTAGGGGGTTGATTTATGGTAAATGGCTCCCAATTAACACAGGTTGTGTTCATTCACCTTTAGGTCGTGCCGCTGGACAGCACAATACTCATTCCGGTGGAATGTCAAACACAGTTTGTCTTCACATGGAGCCAACATTTGAAAAGTACTCAGACTCTGTCAACACAAACCAATACATCTATGGAACTGAATACGAGGTTAATGGTGGATTCACTCCCTTGTCCAAAAACCTACATAACCAGGATGCACCTTGCGCTGTCTGCAGAGTCGAAACACGGGGGTCGAAGCTGATGATCCCGGGACGAAATATCTGCCCATCCGGATGGGTCACTGAGTATAAGGGGTACTTAATGAGCGAACACTATGGGCACAAAGGACGCAGCACCGCGGTCTGTGTGGATGTTGATGCAGAAGGAGCTCATGGGTCACGTGATAGCAAGGATGGAAACTTGTGGTATGCGATACAAGCATCCTGCGGGTCTTTACCTTGTGGACCATACGTACATGGACGCCAATTGACCTGTGTAGTATGCACGAAATAAAAATGGTAGCAACAGATTTCGATAACAACCATTCAGCATTATAATCACCCTTTTGTTTTTATTTGAGGTGCACTTCAGGTTCATCATTAAAAGTTGCACTAAGGGAATTTTCAATTACCCCTTTTCTAACAGAACAGAGGAATGTAACTCAAAATCATTGTAAACCATATAAGAGAGGACGGATTGTTATTCAAATTTAAAATACTATTCCTTAAATAAATCTAGATGCTTAGACCCTTTGAAACATGAAGCTATGATTAAGTATCATTGTTGAAATTAGGACAACGCTAAGGATTACAGGGTAGAGGCTAGATTAAGTATCATTCCAATCTCATAAGAATTTTAGTGAGATATACGGGTAATTTCTTGCGCAGATTCTGAAAATGGATAGGTATCAGGCTGTTTGGGGGAAATAAGGGTCACGATCACTTGATAGCAATCTTTAAAAAGGTCGCTTTTTCTCGGGCAATTTAAGGACAGTTTCTGGAAATGGATATTTACGATGCGGTTTTTGGGACTTCGAGATGAAAGGGTCGGTTCTCCTATAGGGTAGGTTTGTTTGTATATAAAAAGTTATTAAAACCTTGTATCTGATTAAACCCCTGAAAACGGCCTACTTGATACCAAGATTTTAGCTCTACGCCAAAAACTGCCGCAGAAAAATTAGTCTTTTAAACATTCCTTTCAGATAGTAATACACCTCTAGCTATTGGATTATCAGTATCATTGTTGGAACTAAGACAACACTTGGATGAAAGGGTAAGGGTTAGGACTAAGGGTAAGGGTTAGGGTTAGGGTTAGGGTTAGGGTTAGGGTTAGGGTTAGGGTAAGGGTAAGGGTAAGGGTAAGGGGCAGGGTAGGGGTAAGGGTAAGGGTAAGGGTTAGGGTTAGGGTTTGCATTATTACAACTTCGGAGGAATTCTCGTAAGAGCTACTTTTGCAAGGTACAGGAGGTTTATATCATCTTTGTAATAGGTTGTTTTGTTTCTTATAAAAAGAAATAACTCCTTATATCTGTAAAAAAAACCCTTAACAGCCTATCTAATTCTTATTCCTTTTCTACGTCAAAAGCACCCCTAGAAACAGTTTTCTTTATACAGGTACCTTCTACATAGTGAAACAGCTTCTCAAGCTTTAGAGTATAAGTAAAATTGTTGAAGTTATAATTAAGGTTAGCGTTTGAAATTAAGTCACGGTTAGGGTTAGGGTTACGGTTACGGTTATTACTACTGGCTAGGAACCTTGGTATATCTGGCTAAAGCCCTCCTATATGCCTATTTGTTTTCGTTACTCGTAATCTACGCCGAAAACAGCCCCAGTGAAAGTTCCTCTCGTAAAGATTCCTTCCAGATAGTTATAAACCTCCTCCAGCTAATAGGTGGGGGTTAGGGTTAGCACTATTGCCACTTGATAGAAAATTTTGTGAGACCTACTTTTCATGGAGCAGTTTTTGGCGTAGATGTTATTAGCCGGTTTAGTGGACTATTACGAAATACAAGAGGTTAATGTCTCCTTTGAGAAAGGTTGCTGTGTTACCTTATAAAAGTTATTGACCCCTTCTATATGTTAAAAGCCCTCCTCAACGGCCAATCTAACATCCAAATTCGGAATATAAGGAGAATGCAACCCTAGAAATTGTTTTGTCCAATAAGCACTCCGTCTAGATAGTAATACACCTCCTTCCACTACATACTGAACTATAAGTATCATGATTGTACCAAGTTTAGACTTTGGCTTATTAGGGTTAATGGCCAGTTAGTAGGAATCTTCAAAAAACCTTCTTTTCCTGGGCAGTTTTCTTTTGTAGATTCTCGATTTGGATGGTAATGGGACGGTTGGGGGAATTTTAACGAGATACAAGGGGATTATGTCTCCTTACAGATAGGTTGCTTTTTTACTTGTAGAAATGTATTTACCCCTTTATTTCATTAACGCCCTCATATAGCACTATTCAACATTCATATTTGTTATCTACGCAAAAAGCAGGCCCAGGAAAAGTTTGTCTCACAAAAACTTCTACCAGATAGCACTACACCTCCTCAGCGTCTTGACTATTGGACTATAAGGGTCATTATTGGAGTTAGACTTGGGCTGATCAGGGTTTTGGTTATGGCCCCTGGAAAGGAATCTGTTTGAGAACTCCTTATTATTTGGCAGTTTTTCCCGTTGACTCTGAAAATGGACTTTAATAAGATGGGTAAGGGTTTTTACGAGATGAAGGGGTTATGTCTCCTTTGAGGTGGGCTGTTTTTTCACTTCTAAAAGAGAATTAACCCCTCATATCTGATTAAAGCCCTTTTTAGGCCTTTTTAACATCCAAATTTGTAATCTACGCCAAAACAGATTCAGAAAAGTTCTATCTCATAAAAAACTTCTTCCAGAAGGCATCACACCTCCTTAAGCTTCTGAACTATAAGGATCATTATTGGAGTTAGACTTACTCTTATTAGGGTTAGGAACAGGGTTTCGTTCGGTTATGGCCCCTTGAAAGGAACATTTGTGAGACCTCTTTTTCTTGGGCAATTTTAGCCGTAGAAACTAAGTCTGGATGTTTATCGGCGGGTAATGTTTTTACGAGATGAAGGGGGTTCCCATCTCCTTAAAAGCGTGTTAACCTTCTCTATGTAATAAAAGCCCCTCTAACGCTTAAAACAACCCCAGAAAAGTTTGTTTCACAAAGACTCCTTTTGAGAAAGTAAGACACCTCCTCCAGCAACTGGGTTATGAGAATTGTTTTCGGGGTTAGGACTACACTTATGGTTTTTTGGTTTAAGGCTGAGCGTTAATGTTCTTGCAACTTGGTTGGCATTTTTGTGAGCCCTATTTTTTACGGGCAGTTTTTTGCGTAGATTCCAAAAATGAATGTTAATCAGACTGTTTTGGGGACTTGTACATTATATAAAGGGTTATCTTTTCCTTTACGATATGATAATTCCCATTTGCCTTCTCCTCAAGAACAGTTGATGAGCTTCGTCTCTATACCAAGGAAGTTTTTTCTATTTGTATTAGTTTTTGTCTAATATAGGCTTATCTTTTGCGATGAAAATTTTCTGCTCATTTTCACAGTTCATGGTTTATTGCCAGAAAAGTTGATTCTTAAATATCTGATGAGGTTGAATTCTAGTTTATGCTTGGCGTGGGCTATTTGATATTTTCGGATACGCCTGAAAATCCGTATAGCAAGGAAAAAGTTTACACTCTTTAAAAGAAGATTGTATGATGAAAGTGCTTATCCTTGATTGATCAAACTTTGCTACTTTTCAAAAAAGCATATTTGTTATTCTAAAGGTTTCCTTACATATACACCTTAATTTAAACGTTTCGGGGTAAAGGGAAATGTCTAAATTTTGTTTCGTTTTCAAAACTGAAGCAACTCTCTAACAACTTTGAGGACAAAGATCCAGATATTTAAGCAACTTTGAGGGCCAAGATGAAAGCGCTCTGTCTCTCAAGAGAATTAGAACAAACGAAAATGAAAACTCTATCGATGCAGAGAGTCAAGAAGAAAGGAGATCTGTCGTTGCAATCGAACTTGCCTTCCTAGCAGCTTTACTCTTCAATAGAATCAAAACAGGGTCGAGGGTTTTAAGGGGAATACTAAATCAACAAAATAGCGCAGGGAGGTCTTCCGGATTATCCAATAGGAGAAGCTTTAACTAGAGCTACTACATGACCCCCTTTGTAACGCATAGCTACTACATTCATGCACTGAAGATCTATTGTTCCTGTATCCCATGGGATGTGTACCCCAATTATGCAAATTATCATGGAAAGCTGGAGATCTTTCATTTCAATTTGTCTTCTCGTCGAGAGCAGTTGATGAGCTCCGTTTCTGTGTCAAAGGTAGGCCTATCTGTTTATATTATTTTGTCTAATTTAATGTGTGGAAAGGACGATGCTTATTTCTACTGAGTGCAATTTATCTGCTCATGTTTACAGTTCACGGTTTATCACAAAAGCAGTTAATTTTTGGATACCTGAACAGGTTAAATTGTAAATTATGATCGGTCTTTACGATATTTTCGGACACGCCTGAAAATTTGTATAGGAAGAAAAGGTTTTCACGCTGTAAAGTTGTAACAAAGGTATCGTCGTCGCCCCGAACTGTTCTAAGATGCTAAACTGAATGCAAAATACTTCATGTTTTTACGGTCATAGTTTTTTCTAAAAGACAAGAATGTATATTGAATGTTAACCTCAAGTCGAGAAGTTTCTAATCATTTGCATGCCTTCTAAATAAACTTCAGGAGAAGCAGGATTTGGAGAATCAATCGAGATAATTTGTGAGAATGAAAATCACTTGAGTAGAACTCGAACCCATGACCTCTAGATTCGTACTCTAGAGCGCTACCACTGTGCAACCGGGGCTATAAGAAACCCAGGGGAAGTACATTCATCTAAATAAACATGGATGTAATTTGATATCAGGAATTACGCGGGATTCTGCGTGATTTGACTTTGCTGCGTTTTAAACTACTAATTTATTCATGTTATCTTATAATTTGTATTTAATTGCATTTCCGTTTTGTTGTGCACGTATGCATAAGATTTTAAGCCATCCATTCATTTTCAATTGGTTCGGATGCAGTTCAGATGGCTGGCTTGGTTAAATGATTGAAGAACATCGGTGAAAGGAATGATGGATTGTAAGTTTTGCCTTCCTGATAAATTCAATTATCGTTATTTCTTTAATTTCAAACTGTATTTTAATGTCTTGATTAGATATTTTCTTGTCTTTACTTTGCTATCGTATTTCCTATTCTTTTTGTTGAAAAAATTATTCGTCCTCTTCAAAAGGTACTTCTATTTATCGATTCCAATTTTCCACCTGTACGATTGAAATGACTGTTGTTGTTGTTGTTTTTATTGGTGCTGTTGTTGCTGTTGCTGTACGATTGAAATGGCTGGGCTGTTTCAAATCCAACTTATAAGCTCGTTATTTACTGTCTAAAACTGATTGAATGTTACAAATATGAGGACTGATTGATATAAAATTCATGTTGGGCAAATTGAACACAATTTGGTGTAGCCAAAATTCAGATAATCGAGAAATTCATCAAACAGGCATTTTGGGCAAAAGGGTAGTATAATGGGTTTAAAGAAACAAAATGCTCACACTGACAGCAAAGCACTGTTCAATTTCTTACAGTGGTTGCTTTTAGATTTTAATCCTTATTTCAAATCATAATTTCAACCTTTTCTAAAATACTAAACCTCAAGTCTAATTTTAACCCTTAACTAACTTCAAATTTATATCATAAATTCTGAATTAAATCAAACACAAAATTCAACTATTTAGATTCGTAACCCTAACCTCTAAACACAACTACTGAAAGAAATTGAAAAGATGTCAAGCGTCTGAGAGTTTTTCATTAGTTCAACCCTACATTGCTCTCAGTTCTTTAAAAAACTCGATAAGAAGGAAATATAATGAATGCATTTAATTGTTCTTTTGGGTCAACTTTCTTGTTTGCCAAAATGAATCAGCCTTTTCACCTGTTCCAAATCAATGATGAAAGCAAAAATTGAAATTGTTGCAAAACTCGTTGGCCAAGAGAATCTGCAGACTCATTTATACAAAAAGGTACAGTTATTTACATTTTTCATTTGATAATAATGTATGATAATTTCCTCATCGTATGATCCTTCGTGATTCGAGTACATTCAATATTATCTATACATATTCCATATTTTTGAAATATTCAATACTTTCTTCGATAACACTATCACTAAAATTTCAGTTTTCTTTTTCATTTAGGAAATTAAGCTCTGTTATCTAAAAGATGTGTTGGAAGAAGAGTTGTTCCATTGAAACTTGGTATGTTGTATATCTAACTCATAGTAGTTGCTTTTCTTTTCTTTAATAACGCTAATTTTCAAATTTTGTTTTTCCTTTAATTTTAGCGACTGAAGCTATGTCATTTATCAGAGGTGTAGAAATAAAGGTATTCTATTGAAACAAGGTATGTTGTAAAACTCATTCATAGTAGTTGCTTTTCCTCTCTTTGATAACACTAACTCACTTGACACTTCTCTTTTATTTTTAGGAAGTGCAGCCCCTGTCATCTATAAGAGGAGCAGAAATTGAGGAATTCAATTGAAACAAGGTATGCTGTATAACTCTTTCATAGTAGTTGCTTTTCCTCTCTTTGATAACTTTTACTCACTTAAAATTTCTCTTTTAGTTTTAGAAAGTGCAGCCCCCATCATCTATAAGAGGAGCAGAAATTGAGGAATTCCATTGAAAGAATGTATGTTGTAAAACTCATTCATAGTAGTTGCTTTTCCATTGTTTGATAACACTTACTCACTTTTCATTTGTCTTTTATTTTTAGGAAATGCAGCCCCCATCATTTATAAGAGGAGCCGAAATTGAGGCATTCTATCTAAGAAAGGTATCTTGTAAAACTCTATGATAACACTTACTCACTTTTCGTTTCTCTTATTTTTAGGGAGTGCAGCCCCCATCATCTATTAGAGGAGCAGAAATTGAGGTATTCCATTGACACAAGGTATGTTGTAAAACTCATTCATAGTAGTTATTTTCCTCTCTTTGATAATACTTACTCACTTTTCATATTTCTCTTTTATTTTTAGAAAGTGCAGCCCCCATCATTTATAAGAGGAGCAGAAATTGAGGCATTCCATCTAAACGAGGTATGTTTTGAAACTCACTTATAGTAGTTGCTTTTCCTATCTTTGATAACACTTACCAACTTTTCATTTCTCTTTTATTCTAAGGAAGTGCAGCCCCCATCATTTATAAGAGGGGCAGAAATTGAGGTATTCCATTGAAACAAGGTATGTTGTAAAACTCATTCATAGAAGTGGCTTTCCTCTCTTTGATAACACTTACTAACTTTTCATTTCTCTTTTATTTTTAGGAAGTGCATTCCCTTTCAACTATAAGAAGAGCACAAATTGAGGTATTCCATTGAAACATGGTATGTCGTATAAGTCATTCTTAGTAGATGCTTTTCCTATTTTTGATAACACTCTCTCACTTTTAATTTCTCTTTTATTTTTAGGAAGTGCAGCCATTATTTTTAAGAGGAGCAGAAATTGAGGCATTCAATTTAAACAAGGTATGTTGTAAAACTCATTTATAGTATTTGCTTTTCCTCTCTTTGATAACACTAACTAAATTTTCATTTCTCTTTTATTTCTAGAAAGTGCAGCCCCCATCATTTATAAGAGGAGCAGAAATTGAGGTATTCCATTGATATAAGGTATGTTGTAAAACTCATTTATAGTGGTTGCTTTTCCTCTCTTTGATAACACTTACTAACTTTTAATTTCTCTTTTATTTTTAGGAAGTGCAGCCCCAGTCATCTATAAGAAGAGCAGAAATTGAGGTATTCCATTGAAACAAGGTATGTTGTAAAACTCGTACATAGTAGTTGCTTTTCCTATCTATGATAAAACTTACTTAGTTTTCATTTTTCTTTTATTTTTAGGAAGTGCAGCCCTGTCATCTATAAGAGGAGCAGAAATTGAGGCATTCCATCTAAAGAAGGTTTGTTGTAAAACGTATTCATAGTAGTTGCTTTTTCCCCTCTGTGATAACACTTACTTACTTTAAATTTCTCTTTTATTTTTAAGAAGTGCAGCCATTATTTTTAAGAGGAGCAGAAATTGAGGCATTCAATATAAACGAGGTATGTTGTAAAACTCATTTATAGTATTTGCTTTTCCTCTCTTTGATAATACTAACTAAATTTTCATTTCTCTTTTATTTCTAGAAAGTGCAGCCCCCATCATTTATAAGAGGGGCAGAAATTGAGGCATATTCCATCTAAACAAGGTATGTTGTAAAACTCATTTATAGTAGTTGCTTTTCCTCTCTTTGATAACACTTACTCACTTATCATTTCTCTTCTACTTTTAGGAAGTGCAGCCCCCCTCATCAATTAGAGGAGCAGAAATTGAGGTATTCAATTGAAACGAGGTATGTTGTAAAATTCATTCACAGCAGTTGCTTTTCCTTTCTTTGGTAACACTGATTGACTTTACATTTCTCTTTTATTTTTTGGAAGTGCAGCTACTGTTTAAAGAGGAGCAGAAATTGAGTTATTCCATCTAAACAAGTTATGTTTTAAAAGTCTTTTATAGTAGTTGCTTTTCCTCTGCTTGATAATACTTACTTACTTTTAATTTCTCTTTTATTTTAAGGAAGTGCAACCCCTGTCATCTAGAAGAGGAGCAGAAATTGAGGCATTCCTTCTGAACAGGTTTGTTGTAAAACTCATTCATAGTAGTTGCTTTTTCTATCTTTGATAGCACTTACTAAATTTCATGACTCTTTTATTCTTAGGAAATGCAGCCCCCATCATTTATAAGAGGAGCCGAAATTGAGGCATTCAATTGAAACGAGGTATGTTGTAAAATTCATTCACAGCAGTTGCTTTTCCTTTCTTTGGTAACACTGATTGACTTTACATTTCTCTTTTATTTTTTGGAAGTGCAGCTACTGTTTAAAGAGGAGCTGAAATTGAGATATTTCATTGAAACAAGATATGTTGTAAAACTCGTACATAGTAGTTGCTTTTCCTATCTATGATAAAACTTACTCAGTTTTAATTTTTCTTTTATTTTTAGGAAGTGCAGCCCCTGTTATCTATAAGAGGAGCTGAAATTGAGGTATTTCATTGAAACAAGGTATGTTTTAAAACTCATTCATTGTAGTTGCTTTTCCTCTCTTTGATAACACTTACCCATTTTTCATTCCTCTTTTAGGTTTAGGAATTGCAGCCCTGTCATCTAAAAGAGGAGCAGAAATTGAGGCATTCCATCTAAAGAAGGTATGTTGTAAAACTTATTCATAGAAGTTGCTTTTTCCCCTCTGTGATAACACTTACTCACTTTGAATTTCTCTTTTATTTTTAGGAAGTGCAGCCCCTATCATTTATAAAAGGAGCAGAAATTGAGGCATTGAAGGTATGTTGTAAAACTTATTCATAGTAGTTGCTTTTTCCCTTCTGTGATAACACTGACTCACTTTGAATTTCTCTTTTATTTTTAGAAAGTGCAGCCCCCATCATATATAAGAGAAGCAGAAATTGAGGCATTCCATCTAAACAAAGTATGTTGTAAAACTCATTTATAGTTGTTGCTTTTCCTCTCTTTGCTTACACTTACTAACTTTCCATTTCTCTATAATTTTTAGAAAGTGCAGCCCCCATCATTTATAAGAGGAGCAGAAATGGAGGTATTTCATTGAAAAAAAAGTATGTTGTAAAACTTTATTATAGTGGTTGCATTCCCTCTCTTTGAAAACACTTAATAACTTTTCATTTGTCTCTTATTTTTAGGAAGTGCAGCCCATGTCATCTATAAGAGGAGCAAAAATTGAGGTATTCCATCCAAAGAAGGTATGTTGTAAAACTTATTCATAGTAGTTGCTTTTTCCCCTCTGTGATAACACTTACTTACTTTAAATTTCTCTTTTATTTTTAAGAAGTGCAGCCATTATTTTTAAGAGGAGCAGAAATTGAGGCATTCAATCTAAACAAGGTATGTTGTAAAACTCATTTATAGTATTTGCTTTTCCTCTCTTTGATAACACTAACTAAATTTTCATTTCTCTTTTATTTCTAGAAAGTGCAGCCCCCATCATTTATAAGAGGAGCAAAAATTGAGGTATTCCATTGAAACAAGGTATGTTGTATAACTATTTCATAGTAGATGCTTTTCCTATCTTTGATAACACTTACTCACTTTTGATTTTCTCTTTTATTTTTAGGAAGTGCAGCACATGTCATATATAAGGGAAGCAGAAATTGAAGTATTCAATTGAAACAAGGTATGATTAAAAATTCATTCATAGAAGTTGCTTTTTCCCCTCTGTGATAACACTTACTCACTTTGAATTTCTCTTTTATTTTTAGGAAGTGCAGCCCCTATCATTTATAAAAGGAGCAGAAATTGAGGCATTGAAGGTATGTTGTAAAACTTATTCATAGTAGTTGCTTTTTCCCTTCTGTGATAACACTGACTCACTTTGAATTTCTCTTTTATCTTTAGAAAGTGCAGCCCCCATCATATATAAGAGAAGCAGAAATTGAGGCATTCCATCTAAACAAAGTATGTTGTAAAACTCATTTATATTTGTTGCTTTTCCTCTCTTTGCTAACACTTATTAAGTTTTCATTTCTCTATAATTTTTAGAAAGTGCAGCCCCCATCATTTATAAGAGGAGCAGAAATGGAGGTATTTCATTGAAACAAAGTATGTTGTAAAACTTATTTATAGTGGTTGCATTCCCTCTCTTTGAAAACACTTAATAACTTTTCATTTGTCTTTTATTTTTAGGAAGTGCAGCCCCTGTCATCTATAACAAGAGCAGAAATTGAGGTATTCCATTGAAAGAAGATATGTTGTAAAACTCATTTATAGTAGTTCCTTTTCCTATCTTTGAAAAAACTTACTAACATGTCATTTTTCTCTTATTTTTAGGAAGTGCAGGCCATGTCATCTATAAGAGGAGCAAAAATTGAGGTATTCCATTGAAACAAGGTATGTTGTATAACTATTTAATATTAGATGCTTTTCCTATCTTTGATAACACTTACTCACTTTTGATTTTCTCTTTTATTTTTAGGAAGTGCAGCACATGTCATATATAAGGGAAGGAGAAATTGAGGTATTCCATTGAAACAAGGTATGTTGTAAAATTCATTCATAGTAGTTGCATTTCCTCTCTTTGATAATACTTACTAACTTTCATTGCTCTTTTATTTCTTGGAAGTGCAGCCCCCATCCTTTATAAGAGGAACAGAAACTGAGGCATTCAAATGAAACAAGGTATGTTGTAAAACTCATTTATAGTAGTTGCTTTTCCTATCTTTGATAAAACTTACTCACTTTTCATTTCTCTTTTATTTTTAGAAAGTGCAGCCCCTGTCATCTATAAGAGAAGCAGAAATTGAAGTATTCCATTGAAACAAGGTATGTTTTAAAATTCATTCATAGTAGTTGCTTTTCCTATCATTGATAATACTTAAACACTTTTCATTTCTCTTTCACTTTTGGAAGTGCAGCCCCGTCATCTATAAGAGGAGCAGAAATTAAAGTATTCCATTGAAATAAGGTATGTTGTAAAAGTCATTTATAGTGGTTGCTTTTCCTCTCTTTGATAACACTTACTAACTTTTCATTTCTCTTTTATTTTTAGGAAGTGCAGCCCCTGTCATCTATAAGAGAAGTAGAAATTGAGGTATTCCATTGAAACAAGGTATGTTGTAAAACTCATTCATAGTAGATGCTTTTCCTATTTTTGATAACACTTAATCACTTTTAATTTCACTTTTATTTTTAGGAAGTGACGCCCCCATCATTTATAAGAGGAGCAGAAATTGAGGCATTCCATCTAAACAAGGTATGTTGTAAAATTCATTATAGTAGTTGCTTTTCCTCTCTTTGATAACACTAACTAATTTTTCAATTCTCTTTAATTTTTAGAAAGTGCAGCCTCCATCATTTATAAGAGGAGCAGAAATTGAGGTATTCCATTGATTTAAGGTATGTTGTAAAACTCATTTATAGTGGTTGCTTTTTTTCTCTTTGATAACAGTTACTAACTTTTCATTTCTCTTTTATTTTTAGGAAGTGCAGCCCCAGTTATCTATAAGAAGAGCAGAAATTGAGGTATTCCATTGAAACAAGGTATGTTTTGAAACTCATTCATTGTAGTTGCATTTCCTATCTTGGATAACACTTACCCATTTTTCATTCCTCTTTTATTTTTAGGAATTGCAGGCCTGTCATCTATAAGAGGAGCAGAAATTGAGGCATTCCATCTAAAGAAGATATGTTGTAAAACTTATTCATAGCAGTTGCTTTTGCCCCTCTGTGATAACACTTACTCATTTTTAATTTCTCTTTTAATTTTAGGAAGTGCAGCCTTTGTCATCTATAAGAGAAGCAGAAATTGAGGTATTCCTTTGAAACAAGGTATGTTGTAAAATTCATTCATAGTAGTTGCTTTCCCTATCTTTGATAATACTTAAACACTTTTCATTTCTCTTTCATTTTTGGAAGTGGAGCCCCGTCATCCATAAGAGGAGCAGAAATTGAAGTATTCCATTGAAATAAGGTATGTTGTAAAACTTATTCATAGTAGTTGCTTTTTCCCCTTTGTGATAACACTTACTCACTTTCAATTTCTCTTTTATTTTTAGGAAGTGCAGCCCCTGTCATCTATAAGAGGAGCAAAAATTGAGGTATTCCTTTGAAACAAGGCAGTTGTAAAACTCATTGATAGCAGTTGCTGTTGTTACTTATCAGCTCGTTTTTTACAACTGATTTGAAGTCCAGAATATTTGAGCAAGTTGAGGTAAGATTTATTGGGCAGCTATGATGTATTAGGCTGTACACAAAATTCAAATACTCGAGGAATTTATCAAACAGGCAGTTTGGACATAAGGGTAGTATGATAGATTTAAAGAAGAGGACTTTTCAATCAACAACTTTTCAAATGACTGCAAAGCACTTTTCAATTTCTTACAGTGGTTGCTTTTTAACTTTAATCCTTATTTTAAATCATAACTCTCACTGTTTCTTAAATCCTAAACCTCGAGTCAAATTGTAACACTTAACTAATTCTTAACTAATGAATCTATATCAAAATTTTGATTTAAACTCTGAAATCTTCTAACCTTAACCCTTAAAAAAAACTACTGAAAGAAAAGGAAAAGTTGTGAAGCGTCCGAGATTGTTAAAATTAATTTATCCCTGCATTGCTCTGTGCTCTTTAAAATATTAGACGAGAAGGAAATATATTGAATGCATTTAATTATTCTCTTGGTTCAACTCAACTGTCTTTTGTCTCAAAGAAATCAGCCTTTTCGTCATTTCCAAATCAATGATGAAAACAAAAAGTTAAAATGTCACAAAACTCGATGGACAAGAAAGGTCTGCTGAACTACACATACAAAAAGGTAAAATTATCTATTTTTTCATTTGATAATTGTGTATGATCTTTTCTTTATCGTATGATCTTTGTGATGTGAGTACCTTCCATATTTTCTATATATATTCTATATTTCCTATGGAAACTCCATACTTTCTTTAATAACACTATTATTCATATTTCTTTCTTCTTTTCCTTTTAGGAAGTGGAGCCCTGTCATCCATAAGAAGTGCAAAAGAAAAAGATATTCCATTGAAACAAAGTATGTTTTATAAATCATTGATAGTAGTTCCTTTTTCTTTTTTCTTATAAACACTGTTACTGAAATTTCATTTTTCATTTGATTTTAGGAAGTGAAGCACTGTCATATATAATATTTGCAGAACCAAGAGGTATTTCTTTGAAATAAGTAATGTTGTATAGCTTATTCAAAATAGTTCCTTTTCCTTTCTTTGAATGCATTTTTATTCAAATTTTGATTCTTTTTTACTTTTAGGAGGTGAAGCCCTGTCATCTATAACAGGTGCAGAAAGAAAAAGCATTCCATTGAAACAAAGTATGTTATAACTCATTTATAGTAGTTGCTTTTCCTTTCTTTGATAACACTTACTAACTTTTGATTTCTCTTTTATTTTTGGGAAGTGTAACCCATGTCATCTATAAGAGGAGCAGAAATTGACGCATTCCATCTAAAGAAGGTATGTTGTAAAACTTATCCATAGTAGTTGCTTTTTCCCCTTTGTGATAGCACTTACTAATTTTTAATTTCTCTTTTATTTTTAGGAAGTGCAGCCCCCATCATATATAAGAGAAGCAGAAATTGAGGCATTCTATCTAAACAAAGTATGTTGTAAAACTCATTTATAGTTGTTGCTTTTCCTCTCTTTGCTAACACTTACTAACTTTTTTATTTCTCTATAATTTTTAGAAAGTGCAGCCCCCATCATTTATAAGAGGAGCAGAAATGGAGGTATTTCATTGAAACAAAGTATGTTGTAAAACTTATCCATAGTAGTTGCTTTTTCCCCTTTGTGATAGCACTTACTCACTTTGAATTTCTCTTTTATTTTTAGGAAGTGCAGTCCCTGTCATATATAAGAGGAGCAGAAATTAAGGCATTCCATCTAAAGAAGGTATGTTGTAAAACTTTTTCATAGTAGTTGCTTTTTCCTCTCTGTGATAACACTTACTCACTTTTGATTTTCTCTTTTATTTTTAGGAAGTGCAGCACATGTCATATATAAGGGAAGCAGAAATTGAGGTATTCCATTGAAACAAGGTATGTTGTAAAATTCATTCATAGTAGTTGCTTTTCCTATCTTTGATAGCTTTTACTCACTTTATATTTCTCTTTTATTTTTAGGAAATGCAACCCCTGTCATCTATAAGAGAAGCAGAAATTGAGGCATTCCATCTAAAGAAGGTATGTTGTAAAACTTATTCATAGTAGTTGCTTTTTTCCTTCTGTGATAACACTTACTCACTTTGAATTTCTCTTTTATTTTTAGGAAGTGCAGCCCCCATCATATATAAGAGAAGCAGAAATTGAGGCATTCTATCTAAACAAAGTATGCTGTAAAACTCATTTATAGTTGTTGCTTTTCCTCTCTTTGCTAACACTTACTAACTTTTCATTTCTCTATAATTTTTAGAAAGTGCAGCCCCCATCATTTATAAGATGAGCAGAAATGGAGGTATTTCATTGAAACAAAGTATGTTGTAAAACTTATTTATAGTGGTTGCATTCCCTCTCTTTGAAAACACTTAATAACTTTTCATTTGTCTCTTATTTTTAGGAAGTGCAGCCCATGTCATCTATAAGAGGAGCAAATATTTAGGTTTTCCATTGAAACAAGGTATGTTGTAAAACTATTTCATAGTAGATGCTTTTCCTATCTTTGATAACACTTACTCACTTTTGATTTTCTCTTTTATTTTTAGGAAGTGCAGCACATGTCTTATATAAGGGAAGCAGAAATTGAGGTATTCCATTGAAACAAGGTATGATGTAAAATTCATTCATAGTAGTTGCTTTTCCTATCTTTGATAACACTTACTCACTTTAAACTTCTCTTTTACTTTTGGGAAGTGTAACCCATATCATCTATAAGAGGAGCAGAAATTGAGGCATTCCATCTAAAGAAGGTATGTTGTAAAACTTATTCATACTTGTTGCTTTTTCCCCTCTGTGATAACACTTACTCACTTTAAACTTCTCTTTTACTTTTGGGAAGTCTAACCCATATCATCTATAAGATGAGCAGAAATTGAGGCATTCCATCTAAAGAAGGTATGTTGTAAAACTTATTCATACTAGTTGCTTTTTCCCCTCTGTGATAACACTTACTTACTTTAAATTTATCTTTTATTTTTAGGAAGTGCAGCCCCTGTCATCTATAAGAGAAGTAGAAATTGAGGTATTCCATTGAAACAAGGTATGTTGTAAAACTCATTCATAGTAGATGCTTTTTCTATTTTTGATAACACTTAATCACTTTTAATTTCTTTTATTTTTAGGAAGTGACGCCCCCATCATTTATAAGAGGAGCAGAAATTGAGGCATTCCATCTAAACAAGGTATGTTGTAAAATTCATTATAGTAGTTGCTTTTCCTCTCTTTGATAACACTAACTAATTTTTCAATTCTCTTTAATTTTTAGAAAGTGCAGCCTCCATCATTTATAAGAGGAGCAGAAATTGAGGTATTCCATTGATTTAAGGTATGTTGTAAAACTCATTTATAGTGGTTGCTTTTTTTCTCTTTGATAACAGTTACTAACTTTTCATTTCTCTTTTATTTTTAGGAAGTGCAGCCCCAGTTATCTATAAGAAGAGCAGAAATTGAGGTATTCCATTGAAACAAGGTATGTTGTAAAACTCGTACATAGTAGTTGCTTTTCCTATCGATGATAAAACTTACTCAGTTTTCATTTGTCTTTAATTTTTGGAAGTGCAGCCCTGTCATCTATAAGAGGAGCAGAAATTGAAGCATTCCATCTAAAGAAGGTATGTTGTAAAACTTATTCATAGTAGTTGCTTTTTCCCCTCTGTGATAACACTTACTTACTTTAAATTTCTCTTTTATTTTTAGGAAGTGCAGCCCCTGTTATCTATAAGAGGAGCAGAAATTGAGGTATTCCATTGAAACAAGGTATGTTTTGAAACTCATTCATTGTAGTTGCATTTCCTATCTTTGATAACACTTACCCATTTTTCATTCCTCTTTTATTTTTAGGAATTGCAGCCCTGTCATCTATAAGAGGAGCAGAAATTGAGGCATTCCATCTAAAGAAGGTATGTCGTAAAACTTATTCATACTAGTTGCTTTTTCCCCTCTGTGATAACACTTACTCACTTTGATTTTCTCTCTTATTTTTAGGAAGTGCAGCCCCTGTCATTTATAAAAGGAACAGAAATTGAGGCATTCCATCTAAAGAAGGTATGTTGTAAAACTTATTCATAGTAGTTGCTTTTTCCCCTCTGTGATAACACTTACTCACTTTGAATTTCTCTTTTATTTTTAGGAAGTGCAGCCCCCATCTTATATAAGAGAAGCAGAAATTGAGGCATTCCATCTAAACAAAGTATGTTGTAAAACTTATTTATAGTGGTAGCATTCCCTCTCTTTGAAAACACTTAATAACTTTTCATTTGTCTTTTATTTTTAGGAAGTGCAGCCCCTGTCATCTATAACAAGAGCAGAAATTGAGGTATTCCATTGAAAGAAGATATATTTTAAAACTCATTTATAGTAGTTCCTTTTCCTATCTTTGAAAAAACTTACTAACATGTCATTTTTCTCTTATTTTTAGGAAGTGCAGCCCATGTCATCTATAAGAGGAGCAAAAATTGAGGTATTCCATTGAAACAAGGTATGTTGTATAACTATTTAATATTATATGCTTTTCCTATCTTTGATAACACTTACTCACTTTTGATTTTCTCTTTTATTTTTGGAAGTGCAGCCCCGTCATCTATAAGAGGAGCAGAAATTAAAGTATTCCATTGAAATAAGGTATGTTGTAAAAGTCATTTATAGTGGTTGCTTTTCCTCTCTTTGATAACACTTACTAACTTTTCATTTCTCTTTTATTTTTAGGAAGTGCAGCCCCTGTCATCTATAAGAAGAGCAGAAATTGAGGTATTCCATTGAAACAAGGTATGTTGTAAAACTCATCCATAGTAATTGCTTTTCCTCTTTTTGATAACGCTTACTAACTTTTCATGTCTCTTTTATTTTTAGGAAGCGAGTCCCCATCATTTATAAGAAAAGCAGAAATTGAGGCATTCCATCTAAAGAAGATATGTTGTAAAACTTATTCATAGCAGTTGCTTTTGCCCCTCTGTGATAACACTTACTCATTTTTAATTTCTCTTTTAATTTTAGGAAGTGCAGCCCTTGTCATCTATAAGAGGAGCAGAAATTGAGGTATTCCTTTGAAACAAGGTATGTTGTAAAATTCATTCATAGTAGTTGCTTTCTCTATCTTTGATAATACTTAAACACTTTTCATTTCTCTTTCATTTTTGGAAGTGGAGCCCCGTCATCCATAAGAGGAGCAGAAATTGAAGTATTCCATTGAAATAAGGTATGTTGTAAAACTTATTCATAGTAGTTGCTTTTTCCCCTTTGTGATAACACTTACTCACTTTCAATTTCTCTTTTATTTTTAGGAAGTGCAGCCCCTGTCATCTATAAGAGGAGCAAAAATTGAGGTATTCCTTTGAAACAAGGCAGTTGTAAAACTCATTGATAGCAGTTGCTGTTGTTACTTATCAGCTCGTTTTTTACAACTGATTTGAAGTCCAGAATATTTGAGCAAGTTGAGGTAAGATTTATTGGGCAGCTATGATGTATTAGGCTGTACACAAAATTCAAATACTCGAGGAATTTATCAAACAGGCAGTTTGGACATAAGGGTAGTATGATAGATTTAAAGAAGAGGACTTTTCAATCAACAACTTTTCAAATGACTGCAAAGCACTTTTCAATTTCTTACAGTGGTTGCTTTTTAACTTTAATCCTTATTTTAAATCATAACTCTCACTGTTTCTTAAATCCTAAACCTCGAGTCAAATTGTAACACTTAACTAATTCTTAACTAATGAATCTATATCAAAATTTTGATTTAAACTCTGAAATCTTCTAACCTTAACCCTTAAAAAAAACTACTGAAAGAAAAGGAAAAGTTGTGAAGCGTCCGAGATTGTTAAAATTAATTTATCCCTGCATTGCTCTGTGCTCTTTAAAATATTAGACGAGAAGGAAATATATTGAATGCATTTAATTATTCTCTTGGTTCAACTCAACTGTCTTTTGTGTCAAAGAAATCAGCCTTTTCGTCATTTCCAAATCAATGATGAAAACAAAAAGTTAAAATGTCACAAAACTCGATGGACAAGAAAGGTCTGCTGAACTACACATACAAAAAGGTAAAATTATCTATTTTTTCATTTGATAATTGTGTATGATCTTTTCTTTATCGTATGATCTTTGTGATGTGAGTACCTTCCATATTTTCTATATATATTCCATATTTCCTATGGAAACTCCATACTTTCTTTAATAACACTATTATTCATATTTCTTTCTTCTTTTCCTTTTAGGAAGTGGAGCCCTGTCATCCATAAGAAGTGCAAAAGAAAAAGATATTCCATTGAAACAAAGTATGTTTTATAAATCATTGATAGTAGTTCCTTTTTCTTTTTTCTTATAAACACTGTTACTGAAATTTCATTTTTCTTTTGATTTTAGGAAGTGAAGCACTGTCATATATAATATTTGCAGAACCAAGAGGTATTTCTTTGAAATAAGTAATGTTGTATAGCTTATTCAAAGTAGTTCCTTTTCCTTTCTTTGAATGCATTTTTATTCAAATTTTGATTCTTTTTTACTTTTAGGAGGTGAAGACCTGTCATCTATAACAGGTGCAGAAAGAAAAAGCATTCCATTGAAACAAAGTATGTTATAACTCATTTATAGTAGTTGCTTTTCCTTTCTTTGATAACACTTACTAACTTTTGATTTCTCTTTTATTTTTTCAGGAAGTGCAGCTTACGTCATCTACAAGAGGAGAAGAAACGGAGGCATTCCATTGAAAAAAGGTATGTTTTGACACTGATTTATAGTAGTCACTTTTCCTCTCTTTGATAACACTTACTAATTTTTAATTTCTCTTTTATTGTTAGGAAGTGCAGCCCTCACATCTATAAGAGGAGCAGAAATTGAGGTATTCCATTGAAAAAAGGTATGTTGTATAACTATTTCATAGTAAATGCTTTTCCTATCTTTGATAACACTTACTAACTTTTGATTTTCTCTTTTATTTTTAGGAAGTGCAGCAAATGTCATATATAAGGGAAGCAGAAATTGAGGTATTCCATTGAAACAAGGTATGTTGTAAAATTCATTCATAGTAGTTACTTTTCCTATCTTTGATAACACTTACTCACTTTAAATTTCTCTTTTATTTTTAGGAAGTGCAACCCCTGTCATCTATAAGGAGAGCAGAAATGAGGCATTCAATTTCAACATGGTATGTTGTAAAACTCATACAAAGTAGTTGCTTTTCCTATCTTTGATAACACTAACTCAGTTTTCAATTCTCTTTTATTTTTAGGAAGTGCAGCCTTGTCATCTATAAGAGGAGCAGAAATTGAGGCATTCCATCTAAAGAAGGTATGTTGTAAAACTTATTCATAGTAGTTGCTTTTTCCTTCTGTGATAACACTTACGTACTTTAACTTTCTCTTTTATTTTTAGGAAGTGCAGCCCTGTCATCTATAAGAGGAGATGAAATTGAGGTATTTCATTCAAACAAGGTATGTTGTAAAACTCATTTATAGTAGTTGCTTTACCTCTTTTTGATAACACTTACTAACTTTTCATGTCTCTTTTATTTTTAGGAAGTGCAGTCCCCATCATTTATAAGAAAAGCAGAAATTGAGGCATTCCATCTAAAGAAGGTAGGTTGTAAAACTCGTTCATATTAGTTGCTTTTTCCCTCTTTGATAATATTTACTCATTTTAAATTTCTCTTTTATTTTTAGGAAGTGCAACCCCTGTCATCTATAAGAGAAGCAGAAATGAGGCATTCTATTCCAACAAAGTAGTTGTAAAACTTATTCAAAGTAGTTGCTTTTTCCCCTCTGTGATAACACTTACTCACTTTGAATTTCTCTTTTATTTTTAGGAAGTGCAGCCCCTGTCATCTATAAGAGGAGCAGAAATTGAGGCATTGCATCTAAAGAAGGTATGTTGTAAAACTTATTCATAATAATTGCTTTTTCCCTTCTGTGATAACACTTACCCACTTTTCATTCCTCTTTTATTTTTAGGAATTGCAGCCCTTGTCTTCTATAACAAGAGCAGAAATTGAGGCATTCCATCTAAAGAAGGTATGTTGTAAAACTCATTTATAGTAGTTGCTTTTCCTATCTTTGATAAAACTAACTCACTTTTCATTTCTCTTTTATTTTTAGAAAGTGCAGCCCCTGTCATCTATAAGAGAAGCAGAAATTGAAGTATTCCGTTGAAACAAGGTATGTTTTAAAATTCATTCATAGTAGTTGCTTTTCCTATCATTGATAATACTTAAACACTTTTCATTTCTCTTTCACTTTTAGAAGTGCAGCCCCGTCATCTATAAGAGGAGCAGAAATTAAAGTATTCCATTGAAATAAGGTATGTTGTAAAAGTCATTTATAGTGGTTGCTTTTCCTCTCTTTGATAACACTTACTAACTTTTCATTTCTCTTTTATTTTTAGGAAGTGCAGCCCCTGTCATCTATAAGAAGAGCAGAAATTGAGGCATTCCATTGAAACAAGGTATGTTGTAAAACTCATCCATAGTAATTGCTTTTCCTCTTTTTGATAACACTTACTAACTTTTCATGTCTCTTTTATTTTTAGGAAGTGCAGTCCCCATCATTTATAAGAAAAGCAGAAATTGAGGCATTCCATCTAAAGAAGATATGTTGTAAAACTTATTCATAGCAGTTGCTTTTGCCCCTCTGTGATAACACTTACTCATTTTTAATTTCTCTTTTAATTTTAGGAAGTGCAGCCCTTGTCATCTATAAGAGGAGCAGAAATTGAGGTATTCCTTTGAAACAAGGTATGTTGTAAAACTCATTGATAGCAGTTGCTGTTGTTACTTATCAGCTCGTTTTTTACAACTGATTTGAAGTCCAGAATATTTGAGCAAGTTGAGGTAAGATTTATTGGGCAGCTATGATGTATTAGGCTGTACACAAAATTCAAATACTCGAGGAATTTATCAAACAGGCAGTTTGGACATAAGGGTAGTATGATAGATTTAAAGAAGAGGACTTTTCAATCAACAACTTTTCAAATGACTGCAAAGCACTTTTCAATTTCTTACAGTGGTTGCTTTTTAACTTTAATCCTTATTTTAAATCATAACTCTCACTGTTTCTTAAATCCTAAACCTCGAGTCAAATTGTAACAATTAACTAATTCTTAACTAATCAATCTATATCAAAATTTTGATTTAAACTCTGAAATCTTCTAACCTTAACCCTTAAAAAAACTACTGAAAGAAAAGGAAAAGTTGTGAAGCGTCCGAGATTGTTTACATTAATTTATCCCTGCATTGCTCTGTGCTCTTTAAAATATTAGACGAGAAGGAAATATATTGAATGCATTTAATTATTCTCTTGGTTCAACTCAACTGTCTTTTGTGTCAAAGAAATCAGCCTTTTCGTCATTTCCAAATCAATGATGAAAACAAAAAGTTAAAATGTCACAAAACTCGATGGACAAGAAAGGTCTGCTGAACTACACATACAAAAAGGTAGAGTTATCTATTTTTTCATTTGATAATTGTGTATGATCTTCTCTTATCGTATGATCTTTGTGATGTGAGTACCTTCCATATTTTCTATATATATTCTATATTTCCTATGGAAACTCCATACTTTCTTTAATAACACTATTATTCATATTTCTTTCTTCTTTTCCTTTTAGGAAGTGGAGCCCTGTCATCCATAAGAAGTGCAAAAGAAAAAGATATTCCATTGAAACAAAGTATGTTTTATAAATCATTGATAGTAGTTCCTTTTTCTTTTTTCTTATAAACACTGTTACTGAAATTTCATTTTTCATTTGATTTTAGGAAGTGAAGCACTGTCATATATAATATTTGCAGAACCAAGAGGTATTTCTTTGAAATAAGTAATGTTGTATAGCTTATTCAAAGTAGTTCCTTATCCTTTCTTTGAATGTATTTTTATTCAAATTTTGATTCTTTTTTACTTTTAGGAGGTGAAGACCTGTCATCTATAACAGGTGCAGAAAGAAAAAGCATTCCATTGAAACAAAGTATGTTATAACTCATTTATAGTAGTTGCTTTTCCTTTCTTTGATAACACTTACTAACTTTTGATTTCTCTTTTATTTTTTCAGGAAGTGCAGCTTACGACATCTACAAGAGGAGCAGAAATGGAGGTATTCCATTGAAAAAAGGTATGTTGTAAAACTTGTTTATAGTAGTCACTTTTCCTCTCTTTGATAACACTTACTAATTTTTAATTTCTCTTTTATTTTTAGGAAGTGCAGCCATGTCATCTATAAGAGGAGCAGAAATTGAGGCATTCCATCTAAAGAAGGTATGTTGTAAAACTTATTCATAATAGTTGCTTTTTCTCCTCTGTGATAACACTTACTAACTTTGAATTTCTCTTTTATTTTTAGGAAGTGCAGCCCTGTCATCTATAAGAGGAGATGAAATTGAGGTATTTCATTCAAACAAAGTATGTTGTAAAACTCATTTATAGTAGTTGCTTTACCTTTTTTTGATAACACTTACTAACTTTTCATGTCTCTTTTATTTTTAGGAAGTGCAGTCCCCATCATTTATAAGAAAAGCAGAAATTGAGGCATTCCATCTAAAGAAGGTAGGTTGTAAAACTCGTTCATATTAGTTGCTTTTTCCCTCTTTGATAATATTTACTCACTTTAAATTTCTCTTTTATTTTTAGGAAGTGCAACCCCTGTCATCTATAAGAGAAGCAGAAATGAGGCATTCTATTCCAACAAAGTATGTTCTAAAACTTATTCAAAGTAGTTGCTTTTTCCCCTCTGTGATAACACTTACTCACTTTGAATTTCTCTTTTATTTTTAGGAAGTGCAGCCCCTGTCATCTATAAGAGGAGCAGAAATTGAGGCATTGCATCTAAAGAAGGTATGTTGTAAAACTTATTCATAATAGTTACTTTTTCCCTTCTGTGATAACACTTACCCACTTTTCATTCCTCTTTTATTTTTAAGGAATTGCAGCCCTTGTCTTCTATAACAAGAGCAGAAATTGAGGCATTCCATCTAAAAAAGGTATGTTGTAAAACTTATTCATAGTAGTTCCTTTTCCCCTCTGTGATAACACTTACTAAATTTTCATTTCTCTATAATTTTTAGAAAGTGCAGCCCCCATCATTTATAAGAGGAGCAGAAATTGAGGTATTCCATTGAAACAAGGTATGTTGTAAAACTCATTTATAGTGGTTGCATTTCCTCTCTTTGATAACACTTACTAATTTTTCATTTCTCTTTTATTTTTAGGAAATGCAGCCCTGTCATCTATAAGAGAAGCAGAAATGAAGCATTCTATTTCAACAAAGTATGTTGTAAAACTTATTCAAAGTAGTTGCTTTTTCCCCTCTGTGATAACACTAACTCACTTTGAATTTCTCTTTTATTTTTAGGAAGTGCAGCCCCTGTCATCTATAAGAGGAGCAGAAATTGAGGCATTCCATCTAAAGAAGGTATGTTGTAAAACTTATTCATAGTAGTTGCTTTTTCCCCTCTGTGATAACACTTACTCACTTTGAATTTCTCTCTTATTTTTAGGAAGTGAAGCCCCTGTCAACTATAAACAGAGCAGAAATTGAGGAATTCCATCTAAACAAGGTATATTGTAAAACTCATCTATACATGTTGCATTTCCTCTCTTTGATAATAACTACTAACTTTCATTGCTCTTTTATTTCTAGGAATTGCAGCCCCCATCCTTTATAAGAGGAACAGAAACTGAGGCATTCAAATGAAACAAGGTATGTTGTAAAACTCATTTATAGTAGTTGCTTTTCCTATCTTTGATAAAACTTACTCACTTTTCATTTCTCTTTTATTTTTAGAAAGTGCAGCCCCTGCCATCTATAAGAGAAGCAGAAATTGAAGTATTCCATTGAAACAAGGTATGTTGTAAAATTCATTCCTAGTAGTCGCTTTTCCTATCTTTGATAATATTTAAACAATTTTCATTTCTCTTTCATTTTTGGAAGTGCAGCCCCGTCATCTATAAGATGAGCAAAAATTGAAGTATTGCATTGAAATAAGATATATTGTAAAAGTCATTTATAGTGGTTGCTTTTCCTCTCTTTGATAACACTTACTAACTTTTCATTTCTCTTTTTTTTTTAGGAAGTGCAGCCCCTGTCATCTATAAGAAGAGCAGAAATTGAGGTATTCCATTGAAACAAGGTATGTTGTAAAATTCATTCATAGTAGTTGCTTTTCCTATCTTTGGGAGTGCATAGGAAGTGCTTTTTCCCTCTTTGATAATATTTACTCACTTTAAAGTTCTCTTTTATTTTTAGGAAGTGCAACCCCTGTCATCTATAAGAGAAGTAGAAATGAAGCATTCTATTTCAACAAAGTATGTTGTAAAACTTATTGAAAGTAGTTGCTTTTTCCCCTCTGTGATAACACTTACTCACTTTGAATTTCTCTTTTTTTTTAGGAAGTGCAGCCCCTGTCATCTATAAGAGGAGCAGAAATTGAGGCATTCCATCTAAAGAAGGTATTTTGTAAAACTTATCCATAGTAGTTGCTTTTTCCCCTCTGTGATAACACTTATACACTTTAAATTTCCTTTTTATTTTTAGGAAGTGCAGCCCCTGTCATCTATAAGAGGAGGAGAAATTGAGGTATTCCATTGAAACAAGGTATGTTGTAAACCCATTCATTGTAGTTGCATTTCCTATCTTTGATAACACTTACCCACTTTTCATTTCTCTTTTATCTTTAGGAAGTGCAGCCCCTGTCAACTATAAGAAGAGCAGAAATTGAGGTATTCTATCGATACAAGGTATATTGTAAAACTCATCTATACTTGTTGCATTTCCTCTCTTTGATAATACTTACTAACTTTCATTGCTCTTTTATTTCTAGGAATTGCAGCCCCCATCCTTTATAAGAGGAACAGAAACTGAGGCATTCAAATGAAACAAGGTATGTTGTAAAACTCATTTATAGTAGTTGCTTTTCCTATCTTTGATAAAACTAACTCACTTTTCATTTCTCTTTTATTTTTAGAAAGTGCAGCCCCTGTCATCTATAAGAGAAGCAGAAATTGAAGTATTCCGTTGAAACAAGGTATGTTTTAAAATTCATTCATAGTAGTTGCTTTTCCTATCATTGATAATACTTAAACACTTTTCATTTCTCTTTCACTTTTAGAAGTGCAGCCCCGTCATCTATAAGAGGAGCAGAAATTAAAGTATTCCATTGAAATAAGGTATGTTGTAAAAGTCATTTATAGTGGTTGCTTTTCCTCTCTTTGATAACACTTACTAACTTTTCATTTCTCTTTTATTTTTAGGAAGTGCAGCCCCTGTCATCTATAAGAAGAGCAGAAATTGAGGCATTCCATTGAAACAAGGTATGTTGTAAAACTCATCCATAGTAATTGCTTTTCCTCTTTTTGATAACACTTACTAACTTTTCATGTCTCTTTTATTTTTAGGAAGTGCAGTCCCCATCATTTATAAGAAAAGCAGAAATTGAGGCATTCCATCTAAAGAAGATATGTTGTAAAACTTATTCATAGCAGTTGCTTTTGCACCTCTGTGATAACACTTACTTATTTTTAATTTCTCTTTTAATTTTAGGAAGTGCAGCCCTTGTCATCTATAAGAGGAGCAGAAATTGAGGTATTCCTTTGAAACAAGGTATGTTGTAAAACTCATTGATAGCAGTTGCTGTTGTTACTTATCAGCTCGTTTTTTACAACTGATTTGAAGTCCAGAATATTTGAGCAAGTTGAGGTAAGATTTATTGGGCAGCTATGATGTATTAGGCTGTACACAAAATTCAAATACTCGAGGAATTTATCAAACAGGCAGTTTGGACATAAGGGTAGTATGATAGATTTAAAGAAGAGGACTTTTCAATCAACAACTTTTCAAATGACTGCAAAGCACTTTTCAATTTCTTACAGTGGTTGCTTTTTAACTTTAATCCTTATTTTAAATCATAACTCTCACTGTTTCTTAAATCCTAAACCTCGAGTCAAATTGTAACAATTAACTAATTCTTAACTAATCAATCTATATCAAAATTTTGATTTAAACTCTGAAATCTTCTAACCTTAACCCTTAAAAAAAACTACTGAAAGAAAAGGAAAAGTTGTGAAGCGTCCGAGATTGTTTACATTAATTTATCCCTGCATTGCTCTGTGCTCTTTAAAATATTAGACGAGAAGGAAATATATTGAATGCATTTAATTATTCTCTTGGTTCAACTCAACTGTCTTTTGTGTCAAAGAAATCAGCCTTTTCGTCATTTCCAAATCAATGATGAAAACAAAAAGTTAAAATGTCACAAAACTCGATGGACAAGAAAGGTCTGCTGAACTACACATACAAAAAGGTAAAGTTATCTATTTTTTCATTTGATAATTGTGTATGATCTTTTCTTTATCGTATGATCTTTGTGATGTGAGTACCTTCCATATTTTCTATATATATTCTATATTTCCTATGGAAACTCCATACTTTCTTTAATAACACTATTATTCATATTTCTTTCTTCTTTTCCTTTTAGGAAGTGGAGCCCTGTCATCCATAAGAAGTGCAAAAGAAAAAGATATTCCATTGAAACAAAGTATGTTTTATAAATCATTGATAGTAGTTCCTTTTTCTTTTTTCTTATAAACACTGTTACTGAAATTTCATTTTTCATTTGATTTTAGGAAGTGAAGCACTGTCATATATAATATTTGCAGAACCAAGAGGTATTTCTTTGAAATAAGTAATGTTGTATAGCTTATTCAAAGTAGTTCCTTTTCCTTTCTTTGAATGCATTTTTATTCAAATTTTGATTCTTTTTTACTTTTAGGAGGTGAAGACCTGTCATCTATAACAGGTGCAGAAAGAAAAAGTATTCCATTGAAACAAAGTATGTTATAACTCATTTATAGTAGTTGCTTTTCCTTTCTTTGATAACACTTACTAACTTTTGATTTCTCTTTTATTTTTTCAGGAAGTGCAGCTTACGACATCTACAAGAGGAGCAGAAATGGAGGTATTCCATTGAAAAAAGGTATGTTGTAAAACTTGTTTATAGTAGTCACTTTTCCTCTCTTTGATAACACTTACTAATTTTTAATTTCTCTTTTATTGTTAGGAAGTGCAGCCCTCACATCTATAAGAGGAGCAGAAATTGAGGTATTTCATTGAAACAAGGTATGTTGTAAAACTCATTTATAGTAGTTGCATTTCCTCTCTTTGATAACACTTACTAACTTTTCATTTCTCTTTTATTTTTGGGAAGTGTAACCCATGTCATCTATAAGAGGAGCCGAAATTGACGCATTCCATCTAAAGAAGGTATGTTGTAAAACTTATTCATAGTAGTTGCTTTTTCCCTTCTGTGATAGCACTTACTCACTTTGAATTTCTCTTTTATTTTTAGGAAGTGCAGTCCCTGTCATATATAAGAGGAGCAGAAATTGAGGCATTCCATCTAAAGAAGGTATGTTGTAAAACTTTTTCATAGTAGTTGCTTTTTCCTCTCTGTGATAACACTTACTCACTTTTGATTTTCTCTTCTATTTTTAGGAAGTGCAGCACATGTCATATATAAGGGAAGCAGAAATTGAGGTATTCCATTGAAACAAGGTATGTTGTAAAATTCATTCATAGTAGTTGCTTTTCCTTTCTTTGATAGCTTTTACTCACTTTATATTTCTCTTTTATTTTTAGGAAATGCAACCCCTGTCATCTATAAGAGGAGCAGAAATGAGGCATTCCATTTGAACAAGGTATGTTGTAAAACTTATTCATATTAGTTGCTTTTCCTATCCTTGATAACACTAACTCAGTTTTCATTTCTCTTTTCTTTTTAGGAAGTGCAGCCCTGTCATCTATAAGAGGAGGAGAAATTGAGGCATTCCATCTAAAGAAGGTATGTTGTAAAACTTATTCATAGAAGTTGCTTTTTCCCCTCTGTGATAACACTTACTTACTTTAACTTTCTCTTTTATTTTTAGGAAGTGCAGCCATGTCATCTATAAGAGGAGCAGAAATTGAGGCATTCCATCTAAAGAAGGTATGTTGTAAAACTTATTCATAATAGTTGCTTTTTCTCCTCTGTGATAACACTTACTAACTTTGAATTTCTCTTTTATTTTTAGGAAGTGCAGCCACCATCATTTATAAGAGAAGCAGAAATTGAGGCATTCCATCGAAACAAAGTATATTGTAAAACTCATTTACAGTTGTTGCTTTTCCTCTCTTTGCTAACACTTACTAACTTTTCATTTCTCTATAATGTTTAGAAAGTGCAGACCCCATCATTTCTAAGAGGAGCAGAAATGGAGGTTTTTCATTGAAACAAAGTATGTTGTAAAACTAATTTATAGTGGTTGCATTCCCTCTCTTTGAAAACGCTTCATAACTTTTCATTTCTCTTTTATTTTTAGGAAGTAAAGCCCCTGTCATCTATAACAAGAGCAGAAATCGAGGTATTCCATTGAAAGAAGATATGTTGTAAAACTCATTTATAGAAGTTACTTTTCCTATCTTTGGAAAAACTTACTAACTTGTCATTTCTCTCTTATTTTTAGGAAGTGCAGCCATGGTCATCTATAAGAGGAGCAAAAATTGAGGTATTCCATTGAAAAAAGGTATGTTGTATAACTATTTCATAGTAAATGCTTTTCCTATCTTTGATAACACTTACTAACTTTAAATTTCTCTTTTATTTTTAGGAAGTAAAGCCCCTGTCATCTATAACAAGAGCAGAAATCGAGATATTCCATTGAAAGAAGATATGTTGTAAAACTCATTTATAGAAGTTACTTTTCCTATCTTTGGAAAAACTTACTAACTTGTCATTTCTCTTTTATTTTTAGGAAGTGCAGCAAATGTCATATATAAGGGAAGCAGAAATTGAGGTATTCCATTGAAACAAGGTATGTTGTAAAATTCATTCATAGTAGTTACTTTTCCTATCTTTGATAACACTTACTCACTTTAAATTTCTCTTTTATTTTTAGGAAGTGCAACCCCTGTCATCTATAAGGAGAGCAGAAATGAGGCATTCAATTTCAACATGGTATGTTGTAAAACTCATACAAAGTAGTTGCTTTTCCTATCTTTGATAACACTAACTCAGTTTTCAATTCTCTTTTATTTTTAGGAAGTGCAGCCTTGTCATCTATAAGAGGAGCAGAAATTGAGGCATTCCATCTAAAGAAGGTATGTTGTAAAACTTATTCATAGTAGTTGCTTTTTCCCTTCTGTGATAACACTTACGTACTTTAACTTTCTCTTTTATTTTTAGGAAGTGCAGCCCTGTCATCTATAAGAGGAGATGAAATTGAGGTATTTCATTCAAACAAGGTATGTTGTAAAACTCATTTATTGTAGTTGCTTTACCTTTTTTTGATAACACTTACTAACTTTTCATGTCTCTTTTATTTTTAGGAAGTGCAGTCCCCATCATTTATAAGAAAAGCAGAAATTGAGGCATTCCATCTAAAGAAGGTAGGTTGTAAAACTCGTTCATATTAGTTGCTTTTTCCCTCTTTGATAATATTTACTCACTTTAAATTTCTCTTTTATTTTTAGGAAGTGCAACCCCTGTCATCTATAAGAGAAGCAGAAATGAGGCATTCTATTCCAACAAAGTATGTTGTAAAACTTATTCAAAGTAGTTGCTTTTTCCCCTCTGTGATAACACTTACTCACTTTGAATTTCTCTTTTATTTTTAGGAAGTGCAGTCCCTGTCATATATAAGAGGAGCAGAAATTGAGGCATTCCATCTAAAGAAGGTATGTTGTAAAACTCGTTCATATTAGTTGCTTTTTCCCTCTTTGATAATATTTACTCACTTTAAAGTTCTCTTTTATTTTTAGGAAGTGCAACCCCTGTCATCTATAAGAGAAGTAGAAATGAAGCATTCTATTTCAACAAAGTATGTTGTAAAACTTATTGAAAGTAGTTGCTTTTTCCCCTCTGTGATAACACTTACTCACTTTGAATTTCTCTTTTTTTTTAGGAAGTGCAGCCCCTGTCATCTATAAGAGGAGCAGAAATTGAGGCATTCCATCTAAAGAAGGTATTTTGTAAAACTTATCCATAGTAGTTGCTTTTTCCCCTCTGTGATAACACTTATACACTTTAAATTTCCTTTTTATTTTTAGGAAGTGCAGCCCCTGTCATCTATAAGAGGAGGAGAAATTGAGGTATTCCATTGAAACAAGGTATGTTGTAAACCCATTCATTGTAGTTGCATTTCCTATCTTTGATAACACTTACCCACTTTTCATTTCTCTTTTATCTTTAGGAAGTGCAGCCCCTGTCAACTATAAGAAGAGCAGAAATTGAGGTATTCTATCGATACAAGGTATATTGTAAAACTCATCTATACTTGTTGCATTTCCTCTCTTTGATAATACTTACTAACTTTCATTGCTCTTTTATTTCTAGGAATTGCAGCCCCCATCCTTTATAAGAGGAACAGAAACTGAGGCATTCAAATGAAACAAGGTATGTTGTAAAACTCATTTATAGTAGTTGCTTTTCCTATCTTTGATAAAACTAACTCACTTTTCATTTCTCTTTTATTTTTAGAAAGTGCAGCCCCTGTCATCTATAAGAGAAGCAGAAATTGAAGTATTCCGTTGAAACAAGGTATGTTTTAAAATTCATTCATAGTAGTTGCTTTTCCTATCATTGATAATACTTAAACACTTTTCATTTCTCTTTCACTTTTAGAAGTGCAGCCCCGTCATCTATAAGAGGAGCAGAAATTAAAGTATTCCATTGAAATAAGGTATGTTGTAAAAGTCATTTATAGTGGTTGCTTTTCCTCTCTTTGATAACACTTACTAACTTTTCATTTCTCTTTTATTTTTAGGAAGTGCAGCCCCTGTCATCTATAAGAAGAGCAGAAATCGAGGCATTCCATTGAAACAAGGTATGTTGTAAAACTCATCCATAGTAATTGCTTTTCCTCTTTTTGATAACACTTACTAACTTTTCATGTCTCTTTTATTTTTAGGAAGTGCAGTCCCCATCATTTATAAGAAAAGCAGAAATTGAGGCATTCCATCTAAAGAAGATATGTTGTAAAACTTATTCATAGCAGTTGCTTTTGCACCTCTGTGATAACACTTACTTATTTTTAATTTCTCTTTTAATTTTAGGAAGTGCAGCCCTTGTCATCTATAAGAGGAGCAGAAATTGAGGTATTCCTTTGAAACAAGGTATGTTGTAAAACTCATTGATAGCAGTTGCTGTTGTTACTTATCAGCTCGTTTTTTACAACTGATTTGAAGTCCAGAATATTTGAGCAAGTTGAGGTAAGATTTATTGGGCAGCTATGATGTATTAGGCTGTACACAAAATTCAAATACTCGAGGAATTTATCAAACAGGCAGTTTGGACATAAGGGTAGTATGATAGATTTAAAGAAGAGGACTTTTCAATCAACAACTTTTCAAATGACTGCAAAGCACTTTTCAATTTCTTACAGTGGTTGCTTTTTAACTTTAATCCTTATTTTAAATCATAACTCTCACTGTTTCTTAAATCCTAAACCTCGAGTCAAATTGTAACAATTAACTAATTCTTAACTAATCAATCTATATCAAAATTTTGATTTAAACTCTGAAATCTTCTAACCTTAACCCTTAAAAAAAACTACTGAAAGAAAAGGAAAAGTTGTGAAGCGTCCGAGATTGTTTACATTAATTTATCCCTGCATTGCTCTGTGCTCTTTAAAATATTAGACGAGAAGGAAATATATTGAATGCATTTAATTATTCTCTTGGTTCAACTCAACTGTCTTTTGTGTCAAAGAAATCAGCCTTTTCGTCATTTCCAAATCAATGATGAAAACAAAAAGTTAAAATGTCACAAAACTCGATGGACAAGAAAGGTCTGCTGAACTACACATACAAAAAGGTAAAGTTATCTATTTTTTCATTTGATAATTGTGTATGATCTTTTCTTTATCGTATGATCTTTGTGATGTGAGTACCTTCCATATTTTCTATATATATTCTATATTTCCTATGGAAACTCCATACTTTCTTTAATAACACTATTATTCATATTTCTTTCTTCTTTTCCTTTTAGGAAGTGGAGCCCTGTCATCCATAAGAAGTGCAAAAGAAAAAGATATTCCATTGAAACAAAGTATGTTTTATAAATCATTGATAGTAGTTCCTTTTTCTTTTTTCTTATAAACACTGTTACTGAAATTTCATTTTTCATTTGATTTTAGGAAGTGAAGCACTGTCATATATAATATTTGCAGAACCAAGAGGTATTTCTTTGAAATAAGTAATGTTGTATAGCTTATTCAAAGTAGTTCCTTTTCCTTTCTTTGAATGCATTTTTATTCAAATTTTGATTCTTTTTTACTTTTAGGAGGTGAAGACCTGTCATCTATAACAGGTGCAGAAAGAAAAAGTATTCCATTGAAACAAAGTATGTTATAACTCATTTATAGTAGTTGCTTTTCCTTTCTTTGATAACACTTACTAACTTTTGATTTCTCTTTTATTTTTTCAGGAAGTGCAGCTTACGACATCTACAAGAGGAGCAGAAATGGAGGTATTCCATTGAAAAAAGGTATGTTGTAAAACTTGTTTATAGTAGTCACTTTTCCTCTCTTTGATAACACTTACTAATTTTTAATTTCTCTTTTATTGTTAGGAAGTGCAGCCCTCACATCTATAAGAGGAGCAGAAATTGAGGTATTTCATTGAAACAAGGTATGTTGTAAAACTCATTTATAGTAGTTGCATTTCCTCTCTTTGATAACACTTACTAACTTTTCATTTCTCTTTTATTTTTGGGAAGTGTAACCCATGTCATCTATAAGAGGAGCCGAAATTGACGCATTCCATCTAAAGAAGGTATGTTGTAAAACTTATTCATAGTAGTTGCTTTTTCCCTTCTGTGATAGCACTTACTCACTTTGAATTTCTCTTTTATTTTTAGGAAGTGCAGTCCCTGTCATATATAAGAGGAGCAGAAATTGAGGCATTCCATCTAAAGAAGGTATGTTGTAAAACTTTTTCATAGTAGTTGCTTTTTCCTCTCTGTGATAACACTTACTCACTTTTGATTTTCTCTTCTATTTTTAGGAAGTGCAGCACATGTCATATATAAGGGAAGCAGAAATTGAGGTATTCCATTGAAACAAGGTATGTTGTAAAATTCATTCATAGTAGTTGCTTTTCCTTTCTTTGATAGCTTTTACTCACTTTATATTTCTCTTTTATTTTTAGGAAATGCAACCCCTGTCATCTATAAGAGGAGCAGAAATGAGGCATTCCATTTGAACAAGGTATGTTGTAAAACTTATTCATATTAGTTGCTTTTCCTATCCTTGATAACACTAACTCAGTTTTCATTTCTCTTTTCTTTTTAGGAAGTGCAGCCCTGTCATCTATAAGAGGAGGAGAAATTGAGGCATTCCATCTAAAGAAGGTATGTTGTAAAACTTATTCATAGAAGTTGCTTTTTCCCCTCTGTGATAACACTTACTTACTTTAACTTTCTCTTTTATTTTTAGGAAGTGCAGCCATGTCATCTATAAGAGGAGCAGAAATTGAGGCATTCCATCTAAAGAAGGTATGTTGTAAAACTTATTCATAATAGTTGCTTTTTCTCCTCTGTGATAACACTTACTAACTTTGAATTTCTCTTTTATTTTTAGGAAGTGCAGCCACCATCATTTATAAGAGAAGCAGAAATTGAGGCATTCCATCGAAACAAAGTATATTGTAAAACTCATTTACAGTTGTTGCTTTTCCTCTCTTTGCTAACACTTACTAACTTTTCATTTCTCTATAATGTTTAGAAAGTGCAGACCCCATCATTTCTAAGAGGAGCAGAAATGGAGGTTTTTCATTGAAACAAAGTATGTTGTAAAACTAATTTATAGTGGTTGCATTCCCTCTCTTTGAAAACGCTTCATAACTTTTCATTTCTCTTTTATTTTTAGGAAGTAAAGCCCCTGTCATCTATAACAAGAGCAGAAATCGAGGTATTCCATTGAAAGAAGATATGTTGTAAAACTCATTTATAGAAGTTACTTTTCCTATCTTTGGAAAAACTTACTAACTTGTCATTTCTCTCTTATTTTTAGGAAGTGCAGCCATGGTCATCTATAAGAGGAGCAAAAATTGAGGTATTCCATTGAAAAAAGGTATGTTGTATAACTATTTCATAGTAAATGCTTTTCCTATCTTTGATAACACTTACTAACTTTAAATTTCTCTTTTATTTTTAGGAAGTAAAGCCCCTGTCATCTATAACAAGAGCAGAAATCGAGGTATTCCATTGAAAGAAGATATGTTGTAAAACTCATTTATAGAAGTTACTTTTCCTATCTTTGGAAAAACTTACTAACTTGTCATTTCTCTTTTATTTTTAGGAAGTGCAGCAAATGTCATATATAAGGGAAGCAGAAATTGAGGTATTCCATTGAAACAAGGTATGTTGTAAAATTCATTCATAGTAGTTACTTTTCCTATCTTTGATAACACTTACTCACTTTAAATTTCTCTTTTATTTTTAGGAAGTGCAACCCCTGTCATCTATAAGGAGAGCAGAAATGAGGCATTCAATTTCAACATGGTATGTTGTAAAACTCATACAAAGTAGTTGCTTTTCCTATCTTTGATAACACTAACTCAGTTTTCAATTCTCTTTTATTTTTAGGAAGTGCAGCCTTGTCATCTATAAGAGGAGCAGAAATTGAGGCATTCCATCTAAAGAAGGTATGTTGTAAAACTTATTCATAGTAGTTGCTTTTTCCCTTCTGTGATAACACTTACGTACTTTAACTTTCTCTTTTATTTTTAGGAAGTGCAGCCCTGTCATCTATAAGAGGAGATGAAATTGAGGTATTTCATTCAAACAAGGTATGTTGTAAAACTCATTTATTGTAGTTGCTTTACCTTTTTTTGATAACACTTACTAACTTTTCATGTCTCTTTTATTTTTAGGAAGTGCAGTCCCCATCATTTATAAGAAAAGCAGAAATTGAGGCATTCCATCTAAAGAAGGTAGGTTGTAAAACTCGTTCATATTAGTTGCTTTTTCCCTCTTTGATAATATTTACTCACTTTAAATTTCTCTTTTATTTTTAGGAAGTGCAACCCCTGTCATCTATAAGAGAAGCAGAAATGAGGCATTCTATTCCAACAAAGTATGTTGTAAAACTTATTCAAAGTAGTTGCTTTTTCCCCTCTGTGATAACACTTACTCACTTTGAATTTCTCTTTTATTTTTAGGAAGTGCAGTCCCTGTCATATATAAGAGGAGCAGAAATTGAGGCATTCCATCTAAAGAAGGTATGTTGTAAAACTTTTTCATAGTAGTTGCTTTTTCCTCTCTGTGATAACACTTACTCACTTTTGATTTTCTCTTTTATTTTTAGGAAGTGCAGCACATGTCATATATAAGGGAAGCAGAAATTGAGGTATTCCATTGAAACAAGGTATGTTGTAAAATTCATTCATAGTAGTTGCTTTTCCTATCTTTGATAGCTTTTACTCACTTTATATTTCTCTTTTATTTTTAGGAAATGCAACCCCTGTCATCTATAAGAGGAGCAGAAATGAGGCATTCCATTTGAACAAGGTATGTTGTAAAACTTATTCATATTAGTTGCTTTTCCTATCCTTGATAACACTAACTCAGTTTTCATTTCTCTTTTCTTTTTAGGAAGTGCAGCCCTGTCATCTATAAGAGGAGGAGAAATTGAGGCATTCCATCTAAAGAAGGTATGTTGTAAAACTTATTCATAGAAGTTGCTTTTTCCCCTCTGTGATAACACTTACTTACTTTAACTTTCTCTTTTATTTTTAGGAAGTGCAGCCATGTCATCTATAAGAGGAGCAGAAATTGAGGCATTCCATCTAAAGAAGGTATGTTGTAAAACTTATTCATAATAGTTGCTTTTTCTCCTCTGTGATAACACTTACTAACTTTGAATTTCTCTTTTATTTTTAGGAAGTGCAGCCACCATCATTTATAAGAGAAGCAGAAATTGAGGCATTCCATCGAAACAAAGTATATTGTAAAACTCATTTACAGTTGTTGCTTTTCCTCTCTTTGCTAACACTTACTAACTTTTCATTTCTCTATAATGTTTAGAAAGTGCAGACCCCATCATTTCTAAGAGGAGCAGAAATGGAGGTTTTTCATTGAAACAAAGTATGTTGTAAAACTAATTTATAGTGGTTGCATTCCCTCTCTTTGAAAACGCTTCATAACTTTTCATTTCTCTTTTATTTTTAGGAAGTAAAGCCCCTGTCATCTATAACAAGAGCAGAAATCGAGGTATTCCATTGAAAGAAGATATGTTGTAAAACTCATTTATAGAAGTTACTTTTCCTATCTTTGGAAAAACTTACTAACTTGTCATTTCTCTCTTATTTTTAGGAAGTGCAGCCATGGTCATCTATAAGAGGAGCAAAAATTGAGGTATTCCATTGAAAAAAGGTATGTTGTATAACTATTTCATAGTAAATGCTTTTCCTATCTTTGATAACACTTACTAACTTTTGATTTTCTCTTTTATTTTTAGGAAGTGCAGCAAATGTCATATATAAGGGAAGCAGAAATTGAGGTATTCCATTGAAACAAGGTATGTTGTAAAATTCATTCATAGTAGTTACTTTTCCTATCTTTGATAACACTTGCTCACTTTAAATTTCTCTTTTATTTTTAGGAAGTGCAACCCCTGTCATCTATAAGGAGAGCAGAAATGAGGCATTCACTTTCAACATGGTATGTTGTAAAACTCATACAAAGTAGTTGCTTTTCCTATCTTTGATAACACTAACTCAGTTTTCAATTCTCTTTTATTTTTAGGAAGTGCAGCCTTGTCATCTATAAGAGGAGCAGAAATTGAGGCATTCCATCTAAAGAAGGTATGTTGTAAAACTTATTCATAGTAGTTGCTTTTTCCCTTCTGTGATAACACTTACGTACTTTAACTTTCTCTTTTATTTTTAGGAAGTGCAGCCCTGTCATCTATAAGAGGAGATGAAATTGAGGTATTTCATTCAAACAAGGTATGTTGTAAAACTCATTTATAGTAGTTGCTTTACCTCTTTTTGATAACACTTACTAACTTTTCATGTCTCTTTTATTTTTAGAAAGTGCAGTCCCCATCATTTATAAGAAAAGCAGAAATTGAGGCATTCCATCTAAAGAAGGTAGGTTGTAAAACTCGTTCATATTAGTTGCTTTTTCCCTCTTTGATAATATTTACTCACTTTAAATTTCTCTTTTATTTTTAGGAAGTGCAACCCCTGTCATCTATAAGAGAAGCAGAAATGAGGCATTCTATTCCAACAAAGTATGTTGTAAAACTTATTCAAAGTAGTTGCTTTTTCCCCTCTGTGATAACACTTACTCACTTTGAATTTCTCTTTTATTTTTAGGAAGTGCAGCCCCTGTCATCTATAAGAGGAGCAGAAATTGAGGCATTGCATCTAAAGAAGGTATGTTGTAAAACTTATTCATAATAGTTGCTTTTTCCCTTCTGTGATAACACTTACCCACTTTTCATTCCTCTTTTATTTTTAGGAATTGCAGCCCTTGTCTTCTATAACAAGAGCAGAAATTGAGGCATTCCATCTAAAGAAGGTATGTTGTAAAACTCATTTATAGTAGTTGCTTTTCCTATCTTTGATTAAACTAACTCACTTTTCATTTCTCTTTTATTTTTAGAAAGTGCAGCCCCTGTCATCTATAAGAGAAGCAGAAATTGAAGTATTCCGTTGAAACAAGGTATGTTTTAAAATTCATTCATAGTAGTTGCTTTTCCTATCATTGATAATACTTAAACACTTTTCATTTCTCTTTCACTTTTAGAAGTGCAGCCCCGTCATCTATAAGAGTGGCAGAAATTAATGTATTCCATTGAAATAAGGTATGTTGTAAAAGTCATTTATAGTGGTTGCTTTTTCTCCCTTTGATAACACTTACTAACTTTTCATTTCTCTTTTATTTTTAGGAAGTGCAGCCCCTGTCATCTATAAGAAGAGCAGAAATTGAGGCATTCCATTGAAACAAGGTATGTTGTAAAACTCATCCATAGTAATTGCTTTTCCTCTTTTTGATAACACTTACTAACTTTTCATGTCTCTTTTATTTTTAGGAAGTGCAGTCCCCATCATTTATAAGAAAAGCAGAAATTGAGGCATTCCATCTAAAGAAGATATGTTGTAAAACTTATTCATAGCAGTTGCTTTTGCCCCTCTGTGATAACACTTACTCATTTTTAATTTCTCTTTTAATTTTAGGAAGTGCAGCCCTTGTCATCTATAAGAGGAGCAGAAATTGAGGTATTCCTTTGAAACAAGGCAGTTGTAAAACTCATTGATAGCAGTTGCTGTTGTTACTTATCAGCTCGTTTTTTACAACTGATTTGAAGTCCAGAATATTTGAGCAAGTTGAGGTAAGATTTATTGGGCAGCTATGATGTATTAGGCTGTACACAAAATTCAAATACTCGAGGAATTTATCAAACAGGCAGTTTGGACATAAGGGTAGTATGATAGATTTAAAGAAGAGGACTTTTCAATCAACAACTTTTCAAATGACTGCAAAGCACTTTTCAATTTCTTACAGTGGTTGCTTTTTAACTTTAATCCTTATTTTAAATCATAACTCTCACTGTTTCTTAAATCCTAAACCTCGAGTCAAATTGTAACACTTAACTAATTCTTAACTAATGAATCTATATCAAAATTTTGATTTAAACTCTGAAATCTTCTAACCTTAACCCTTAAAAAAAACTACTGAAAGAAAAGGAAAAGTTGTGAAGCGTCCGAGATTGTTTACATTAATTTATCCCTGCATTGCTCTGTGCTCTTTAAAATATTAGACGAGAAGGAAATATATTGAATGCATTTAATTATTCTCTTGGTTCAACTCAACTGTCTTTTGTGTCAAAGAAATCAGCCTTTTTCGTCATTTCCAAATCAATGATGAAAACAAAAAGTTAAAATGTCACAAAACTCGATGGACAAGAAAGGTCTGCTGAACTACACATACAAAAAGGTAAAGTTATCTATTTTTTCATTTGATAATTGTGTATGATCTTTTCTTTATCGTATGATCTTTGTGATGTGAGTACCTTCCATATTTTCTATATATATTCTATATTTCCTATGGAAACTCCATACTTTCTTTAATAACACTATTATTCATATTTCTTTCTTCTTTTCCTTTTAGGAAGTGGAGCCCTGTCATCCATAAGAAGTGCAAAAGAAAAAGATATTCCATTGAAACAAAGTATGTTTTATAAATCATTGATAGTAGTTCCTTTTTCTTTTTTCTTATAAACACTGTTACTGAAATTTCATTTTTCATTTGATTTTAGGAAGTGAAGCACTGTCATATATAATATTTGCAGAACCAAGAGGTATTTCTTTGAAATAAGTAATGTTGTATAGCTTATTCAAAGTAGTTCCTTATCCTTTCTTTGAATGCATTTTTATTCAAATTTTGATTCTTTTTTACTTTTAGGAGGTGAAGACCTGTCATCTATAACAGGTGCAGAAAGAAAAAGTATTCCATTGAAACAAAGTATGTTATAACTCATTTATAGTAGTTGCTTTTTCTTTCTTTGATAACACTTACTAACTTTTGATTTCTCTTTTATTTTTTCAGGAAGTGCAGCTTACGACATCTACAAGAGGAGCAGAAATGGAGGTATTCCATTGAAAAAAGGTATGTTGTAAAACTTGTTTATAGTAGTCACTTTTCCTCTCTTTGATAACACTTACTAATTTTTAATTTCTCTTTTATTGTTAGGAAGTGCAGCCCTCACATCTATAAGAGGAGCAGAAATTGAGGTATTTCATTAAAACAAGGTATGTTGTAAAACTCATTTATAGTAGTTGCATTTCCTCTCTTTGATAACACTTACTAACTTTTCATTTCTCTTTTATTTTTGGGAAGTGTAACCCATGTCATCTATAAGAGGAGCCGAAATTGACGCATTCCATCTAAAGAAGGTATGTTGTAAAACTTATTCATAGTAGTTGCTTTTTCCCCTCTGTGATAACACTTACTTACTTTAAATTTATCTTTTATTTTTAGGAAGTGCAGCCCCTGTCATCTATAAGAGGAGCAGAAATTGAGGTATTCCATTGAAACAAGGTATGTTGTAAAACTCATTCATTGTAGTTGCATTTCTTATCTTTGATAACACTTACCCATTTTTCATTCCTCTTTTATTTTTAGGAATTGCAGCCCTGTCATCTATAAGAGGAGCAGAAATTGAGGCATTCCATATAAAGAAGGTATGTTGTAAAACTTATCCATAGTAGTTGCTTTTTCCCCTCTGTGATAGCACTTACTCACTTTGAATTTCTCTTTTATTTTTAGGAAGTGCAGTCCCTGTCATAAATAAGAGGAGCAGAAATTGAGGCATTCCATCTAAAGAAGGTATGTTGTAAAACTTTTTCATAGTAGTTGCTTTTTCCTCTCTGTGATAACACTTACTCACTTTTGATTTTCTCTTTTATTTTTAGGAAGTGCAGCACATGTCATATATAAGGGAAGCAGAAATTGAGGTATTCCATTGAAACAAGGTATGTTGTAAAATTCATTCATAGTAGTTGCTTTTCCTATCTTTGATAGCTTTTACTCACTTTATATTTCTCTTTTATTTTTAGGAAATGCAACCCCTGTCATCTATAAGAGGAGCAGAAATGAGGCATTCCATTTGAACAAGGTATGTTGTAAAACTTATTCATATTAGTTGATTTTCCTATCCTTGATAACACTAACTCAGTTTTCATTTCTCTTTTCTTTTTAGGAAGTGCAGCCCTGTCATCTATAAGAGGAGGAGAAATTGAGGCATTCCATCTAAAGAAGGTATGTTGTAAAACTTATTCATAGAAGTTGCTTTTTCCCCTCTGTGATAACACTTACTTACTTTAACTTTCTCTTTTTTTTAGGAAGTGCAGCCATGTCATCTATAAGAGGAGCCGAAATTGAGGCATTCCATCTAAAGAAGGTATGTTGTAAAACTTATTCATAATAGTTGCTTTTTCTCCTCTGTTATAACACTTACTAACTTTGAATTTCTCTTTTATTTTTAGGAAGTGCAGCCACCATCATTTATAAGAGAAGCAGAAATTGAGGCATTCCATCGAAACAAAGTATATTGTAAAACTCATTTACAGTTGTTGCTTTTCCTCTCTTTGCTAACACTTACTAACTTTTCATTTCTCTATAATGTTTAGAAAGTGCAGACCCCATCATTTCTAAGAGGAGCAGAAATGGAGGTTTTTCATTGAAACAAAGTATGTTGTAAAACTAATTTATAGTGGTTGCATTCCCTCTCTTTGAAAACGCTTCATAACTTTTCATTTCTCTTTTATTTTTAGGAAGTAAAGCCCCTGTCATCTATAACAAGAGCAGAAATCGAGGTATTCCATTGAAAGAAGATATGATGTAAAACTCATTTATAGAAGTTACTTTTCCTATCTTTGGAAAAACTTACTAACTTGTCATTTCTCTCTTATTTTTAGGAAGTGCAGCCATGGTCATCTATAAGAGGAGCAAAAATTGAGGTATTCCATTGAAACAAGGTATGTTGTATAACTATTTCATAGTAAATGCTTTTCCTATCTTTGATAACACTTACTAACTTTTGATTTTCTCTTTTATTTTTAGGAAGTGCAGCAAATGTCATATATAAGGGAAGCAGAAATTGAGGTATTCCATTGAAACAAGGTATGTTGTAAAATTCATTCATAGTAGTTACTTTTCCTATCTTTGATAACACTTACTCACTTTAAATTTCTCTTTTATTTTTAGGAAGTGCAACCCCTGTCATCTATAAGGAGAGCAGAAATGAGGCATTCAATTTCAACATGGTATGTTGTAAAACTCATACAAAGTAGTTGCTTTTCCTATCTTTGATAACACTAACTCAGTTTTCAATTCTCTTTTATTTTTAGGAAGTGCAGCCTTGTCATCTATAAGAGGAGCAGAAATTGAGGCATTCCATCTAAAGAAGGTATGTTGTAAAACTTATTCATAGTAGTTGCTTTTTCCTTCTGTGATAACACTTACGTACTTTAACTTTCTCTTTTATTTTTAGGAAGTGCAGCCCTGTCATCTATAAGAGGAGATGAAATTGAGGTATTTCATTCAAACAAGGTATGTTGTAAAACTCATTTATAGTAGTTGCTTTACCTCTTTTTGATAACACTTACTAACTTTTCATGTCTCTTTTATTTTTAGGAAGTGCAGTCCCCATCATTTATAAGAAAAGCAGAAATTGAGGCATTCCATCTAAAGAAGGTAGGTTGTAAAACTCGTTCATATTAGTTGCTTTTTCCCTCTTTGATAATATTTACTCATTTTAAATTTCTCTTTTATTTTTAGGAAGTGCAACCCCTGTCATCTATAAGAGAAGCAGAAATGAGGCATTCTATTCCAACAAAGTATGTTGTAAAACTTATTCAAAGTAGTTGCTTTTTCCCCTCTGTGATAACACTTACTCACTTTGAATTTCTCTTTTATTTTTAGGAAGTGCAGCCCCTGTCATCTATAAGAGGAGCAGAAATTGAGGCATTGCATCTAAAGAAGGTATGTTGTAAAACTTATTCATAATAATTGCTTTTTCCCTTCTGTGATAACACTTACCCACTTTTCATTCCTCTTTTATTTTTAGGAATTGCAGCCCTTGTCTTCTATAACAAGAGCAGAAATTGAGGCATTCCATCTAAAGAAGGTATGTTGTAAAACTCATTTATAGTAGTTGCTTTTCCTATCTTTGATAAAACTAACTCACTTTTCATTTCTCTTTTATTTTTAGAAAGTGCAGCCCCTGTCATCTATAAGAGAAGCAGAAATTGAAGTATTCCGTTGAAACAAGGTATGTTTTAAAATTCATTCATAGTAGTTGCTTTTCCTATCATTGATAATACTTAAACACTTTTCATTTCTCTTTCACTTTTAGAAGTGCCGCCCCGTCATCTATAAGAGGAGCAGAAATTAAAGTATTCCATTGAAATAAGGTATGTTGTAAAAGTCATTTATAGTGGTTGCTTTTCCTCTCTTTGATAACACTTACTAACTTTTCATTTCTCTTTTATTTTTAGGAAGTGCAGCCCCTGTCATCTATAAGAAGAGCAGAAATTGAGGCATTCCATTGAAACAAGGTATGTTGTAAAACTCATCCATAGTAATTGCTTTTCCTCTTTTTGATAACACTTACTAACTTTTCATGTCTCTTTTATTTTTAGGAAGTGCAGTCCCCATCATTTATAAGAAAAGCAGAAATTGAGGCATTCCATCTAAAGAAGATATGTTGTAAAACTTATTCATAGCAGTTGCTTTTGCCCCTCTGTGATAACACTTACTCATTTTTAATTTCTCTTTTAATTTTAGGAAGTGCAGCCCTTGTCATCTATAAGAGGAGCAGAAATTGAGGTATTCCTTTGAAACAAGGTATGTTGTAAAACTCATTGATAGCAGTTGCTGTTGTTACTTATCAGCTCGTTTTTTACAACTGATTTGAAGTCCAGAATATTTGAGCAAGTTGAGGTAAGATTTATTGGGCAGCTATGATGTATTAGGCTGTACACAAAATTCAAATACTCGAGGAATTTATCAAACAGGCAGTTTGGACATAAGGGTAGTATGATAGATTTAAAGAAGAGGACTTTTCAATCAACAACTTTTCAAATGACTGCAAAGCACTTTTCAATTTCTTACAGTGGTTGCTTTTTAACTTTAATCCTTATTTTAAATCATAACTCTCACTGTTTCTTAAATCCTAAACCTCGAGTCAAATTGTAACAATTAACTAATTCTTAACTAATCAATCTTTATCAAAATTTTGATTTAAACTCTGAAATCTTCTAACCTTAACCCTTAAAAAAACTACTGAAAGAAAAGGAAAAGTTGTGAAGCGTCCGAGATTGTTTACATTAATTTATCCCTGCATTGCTCTGTGCTCTTTAAAATATTAGACGAGAAGGAAATATATTGAATGCATTTAATTATTCTCTTGGTTCAACTCAACTGTCTTTTGTGTCAAAGAAATCAGCCTTTTCGTCATTTCCAAATCAATGATGAAAACAAAAAGTTAAAATGTCACAAAACTCGATGGACAAGAAAGGTCTGCTGAACTACACATACAAAAAGGTAGAGTTATCTATTTTTTCATTTGATAATTGTGTATGATCTTTTCTTTATCGTATGATCTTTGTGATGTGAGTACCTTCCATATTTTCTATATATATTCTATATTTCCTATGGAAACTCCATACTTTCTTTAATAACACTATTATTCATATTTCTTTCTTCTTTTCCTTTTAGGAAGTGGAGCCCTGTCATCCATAAGAAGTGCAAAAGAAAAAGATATTCCATTGAAACAAAGTATGTTTTATAAATCATTGATAGTAGTTCCTTTTTCTTTTTTCTTATAAACACTGTTACTGAAATTTCATTTTTCATTTGATTTTAGGAAGTGAAGCACTGTCATATATAATATTTGCAGAACCAAGAGGTATTTCTTTGAAATAAGTAATGTTGTATAGCTTATTCAAAGTAGTTCCTTATCCTTTCTTTGAATGCATTTTTATTCAAATTTTGATTCTTTTTTACTTTTAGGAGGTGAAGACCTGTCATCTATAACAGGTGCAGAAAGAAAAAGCATTCCATTGAAACAAAGTATGTTATAACTCATTTATAGTAGTTGCTTTTCCTTTCTTTGATAACACTTACTAACTTTTGATTTCTCTTTTATTTTTTCAGGAAGTGCAGCTTACGACATCTACAAGAGGAGCAGAAATGGAGGTATTCCATTGAAAAAAGGTATGTTGTAAAACTTGTTTATAGTAGTCACTTTTCCTCTCTTTGATAACACTTACTAATTTTTAATTTCTCTTTTATTTTTAGGAAGTGCAGCCATGTCATCTATAAGAGGAGCAGAAATTGAGGCATTCCATCTAAAGAAGGTATGTTGTAAAACTTATTCATAATAGTTGCTTTTTCTCCTCTGTGATAACACTTACTAACTTTGAATTTCTCTTTTATTTTTAGGAAGTGCAGCCCTGTCATCTATAAGAGGAGATGAAATTGAGGTATTTCATTCAAACAAAGTATGTTGTAAAACTCATTTATAGTAGTTGCTTTACCTTTTTTTGATAACACTTACTAACTTTTCATGTCTCTTTTATTTTTAGGAAGTGCAGTCCCCATCATTTATAAGAAAAGCAGAAATTGAGGCATTCCATCTAAAGAAGGTAGGTTGTAAAACTCGTTCATATTAGTTGCTTTTTCCCTCTTTGATAATATTTACTCATTTTAAATTTCTCTTTTATTTTTAGGAACTGCAACCCCTGTCATCTATAAGAGAAGCAGAAATGAGGCATTCTATTCCAACAAAGTATGTTGTAAAACTTATTCAAAGTAGTTGCTTTTTCCCCTCTGTGATAACACTTACTCACTTTGAATTTCTCTTTTATTTTTAGGAAGTGCAGCCCCTGTCATCTATAAGAGGAGCAGAAATTGAGGCATTGCATCTAAAGAAGGTATGTTGTAAAACTTATTCATAATAATTGCTTTTTCCCTTCTGTGATAACACTTACCCACTTTTCATTCCTCTTTTATTTTTAGGAATTGCAGCCCTTGTCTTCTATAACAAGAGCAGAAATTGAGGCATTCCATCTAAAGAAGGTATGTTGTAAAACTCATTTATAGTAGTTGCTTTTCCTATCTTTGATAAAACTAACTCACTTTTCATTTCTCTTTTATTTTTAGAAAGTGCAGCCCCTGTCATCTATAAGAGAAGCAGAAATTGAAGTATTCCGTTGAAACAAGGTATGTTTTAAAATCATTCATAGTAGTTGCTTTTCCTATCATTGATAATACTTAAACACTTTTCATTTCTCTTTTATTTTTAGGAAATGCAGCCCTGTCATCTATAAGAGAAGCAGAAATGAAGCATTCTATTTCAACAAAGTATGTTGTAAAACTTATTCAAAGTAGTTGCTTTTTCCCCTCTGTGATAACACTAACTCACTTTGAATTTCTCTTTTATTTTTAGGAAGTGCAGCCCCTGTCATCTATAAGAGGAGCAGAAATTGAGGCATTCCATCTAAAGAAGGTATGTTGTAAAACTTATTCATAGTAGTTGCTTTTTCCCCTCTGTGATAACACTTACTCACTTTGAATTTGTCTCTTATTTTTAGGAAGTGAAGCCCCTGTCAACTATAAACAGAGCAGAAATTGAGGAATTCCATCTAAACAAGGTATATTGTAAAACTCATCTATACATGTTGCATTTCCTCTCTTTGATAATAACTACTAACTTTCATTGCTCTTTTATTTCTAGGAATTGCAGCCCCCATCCTTTATAAGAGGAACAGAAACTGAGGCATTCAAATGAAACAAGGTATGTTGTAAAACTCATTTATAGTAGTTGCTTTTCCTATCTTTGATAAAACTTACTCACTTTTCATTTCTCTTTTATTTTTAGAAAGTGCAGCCCCTGCCATCTATAAGAGAAGCAGAAATTGAAGTATTCCATTGAAACAAGGTATGTTGTAAAATTCATTCCTAGTAGTCGCTTGTCCTATCTTTGATAATATTTAAACAATTTTCATTTCTCTTTCATTTTTGGAAGTGCAGCCCCGTCATCTATAAGATGAGCAAAAATTGAAGTATTGCATTGAAATAAGATATATTGTAAAAGTCATTTATAGTGGTTGCTTTTCCTCTCTTTGATAACACTTACTAACTTTTCATTTCTCTTTTTTTTTTAGGAAGTGCAGCCCCTGTCATCTATAAGAAGAGCAGAAATTGAGGTATTCCATTGAAACAAGGTATGTTGTAAAATTCATTCATAGTAGTTGCTTTTCCTATCTTTGGGAGTGCATAGGAAGTGCTTTTTCCCTCTTTGATAATATTTACTCACTTTAAATTTCTCTTTTATTTTTAGGAAGTGCAACCCCTGTCATCTATAAGAGAAGCAGAAATGAAGCATTCTATTTCAACAAAGTATGTTGTAAAACTTATTGAAAGTAGTTGCTTTTTCCCCTCTGTGATAACACTTACTCACTTTGAATTTCTCTTTTTTTTTAGGAAGTGCAGCCCCTGTCATCTATAAGAGGAGCAGAAATTGAGGCATTCCATCTAAAGAAGGTATTTTGTAAAACTTATCCATAGTAGTTGCTTTTTCCCCTCTGTGATAACACTTATACACTTTAAATTTCCTTTTTATTTTTAGGAAGTGCAGCCCCTGTCATCTATAAGAGGAGGAGAAATTGAGGTATTCCATTGAAACAAGGTATGTTGTAAACCCATTCATTGTAGTTGCATTTCCTATCTTTGATAACACTTACCCACTTTTCATTTCTCTTTTATCTTTAGGAAGTGCAGCCCCTGTCAACTATAAGAAGAGCAGAAATTGAGGTATTCTATCGATACAAGGTATATTGTAAAACTCATCTATACTTGTTGCATTTCCTCTCTTTGATAATACTTACTAACTTTCATTGCTCTTTTATTTCTAGGAATTGCAGCCCCCATCCTTTATAAGAGGAACAGAAACTGAGGCATTCAAATGAAACAAGGTATGTTGTAAAACTCATTTATAGTAGTTGCTTTTCCTATCTTTGATAAAACTAACTCACTTTTCATTTCTCTTTTATTTTTAGAAAGTGCAGCCCCTGTCATCTATAAGAGAAGCAGAAATTGAAGTATTCCGTTGAAACAAGGTATGTTTTAAAATTCATTCATAGTAGTCGCTTGTCCTATCTTTGATAATATTTAAACACTTTTCATTTCTCTTTCACTTTTAGAAGTGCAGCCCCGTCATCTATAAGAGGAGCAGAAATTAAAGTATTCCATTGAAATAAGGTATGTTGTAAAAGTCATTTATAGTGGTTGCTTTTCCTCTCTTTGATAACACTTACTAACTTTTCATTTCTCTTTTATTTTTAGGAAGTGCAGCCCCTGTCATCTATAAGAAGAGCAGAAATTGAGGCATTCCATTGAAACAAGGTATGTTGTAAAACTCATCCATAGTAATTGCTTTTCCTCTTTTTGATAACACTTACTAACTTTTCATGTCTCTTTTATTTTTAGGAAGTGCAGTCCCCATCATTTATAAGAAAAGCAGAAATTGAGGCATTCCATCTAAAGAAGATATGTTGTAAAACTTATTCATAGCAGTTGCTTTTGCCCCTCTGTGATAACACTTACTCATTTTTAATTTCTCTTTTAATTTTAGGAAGTGCAGCCCTTGTCATCTATAAGAGGAGCAGAAATTGAGGTATTCCTTTGAAACAAGGTATGTTGTAAAACTCATTGATAGCAGTTGCTGTTGTTACTTATCAGCTCGTTTTTTACAACTGATTTGAAGTCCAGAATATTTGAGCAAGTTGAGGTAAGATTTATTGGGCAGCTATGATGTATTAGGCTGTACACAAAATTCAAATACTCGAGGAATTTATCAAACAGGCAGTTTGGACATAAGGGTAGTATGATAGATTTAAAGAAGAGGACTTTTCAATCAACAACTTTTCAAATGACTGCAAAGCACTTTTCAATTTCTTACAGTGGTTGCTTTTTAACTTTAATCCTTATTTTAAATCATAACTCTCACTGTTTCTTAAATCCTAAACCTCGAGTCAAATTGTAACAATTAACTAATTCTTAACTAATCAATCTATATCAAAATTTTGATTTAAACTCTGAAATCTTCTAACCTTAACCCTTAAAAAAAACTACTGAAAGAAAAGGAAAAGTTGTGAAGCGTCCGAGATTGTTTACATTAATTTATCCCTGCATTGCTCTGTGCTCTTTAAAATATTAGACGAGAAGGAAATATATTGAATGCATTTAATTATTCTCTTGGTTCAACTCAACTGTCTTTTGTGTCAAAGAAATCAGCCTTTTCGTCATTTCCAAATCAATGATGAAAACAAAAAGTTAAAATGTCACAAAACTCGATGGACAAGAAAGGTCTGCTGAACTACACATACAAAAAGGTAAAGTTATCTATTTTTTCATTTGATAATTGTGTATGATCTTTTCTTTATCGTATGATCTTTGTGATATGAGTACCTTCCATATTTTCTATATATATTCTATATTTCCTATGGAAACTCCATACTTTCTTTAATAACACTATTATTCATATTTCTTTCTTCTTTTCCTTTTAGGAAGTGGAGCCCTGTCATCCATAAGAAGTGCAAAAGAAAAAGATATTCCATTGAAACAAAGTATGTTTTATAAATCATTGATAGTAGTTCCTTTTTCTTTTTTCTTATAAACACTGTTACTGAAATTTCATTTTTCATTTGATTTTAGGAAGTGAAGCACTGTCATATATAATATTTGCAGAACCAAGAGGTATTTCTTTGAAATAAGTAATGTTGTATAGCTTATTCAAAGTAGTTCCTTATCCTTTCTTTGAATGCATTTTTATTCAAATTTTGATTCTTTTTTACTTTTAGGAGGTGAAGACCTGTCATCTATAACAGGTGCAGAAAGAAAAAGTATTCCATTGAAACAAAGTATGTTATAACTCATTTATAGTAGTTGCTTTTCCTTTCTTTGATAACACTTACTAACTTTTGATTTCTCTTTTATTTTTTCAGGAAGTGCAGCTTACGACATCTACAAGAGGAGCAGAAATGGAGGTATTCCATTGAAAAAAGGTATGTTGTAAAACTTGTTTATAGTAGTCACTTTTCCTCTCTTTGATAACACTTACTAATTTTTAATTTCTCTTTTATTGTTAGGAAGTGCAGCCCTCACATCTATAAGAGGAGCAGAAATTGAGGTATTTCATTGAAACAAGGTATGTTGTAAAACTCATTTATAGTAGTTGCATTTCCTCTCTTTGATAACACTTACTAACTTTTCATTTCTCTTTTATTTTTGGGAAGTGTAACCCATGTCATCTATAAGAGGAGCCGAAATTGACGCATTCCATCTAAAGAAGGTATGTTGTAAAACTTATTCATAGTAGTTGCTTTTTCCCTTCTGTGATAGCACTTACTCACTTTGAATTTCTCTTTTATTTTTAGGAAGTGCAGTCCCTGTCATATATAAGAGGAGCAGAAATTGAGGCATTCCATCTAAACAAGGTATGTTGTAAAATTCATTCATAGTAGTTGCTTTTCCTTTCTTTGATAGCTTTTACTCACTTTATATTTCTCTTTTATTTTTAGGAAATGCAACCCCTGTCATCTATAAGAGGAGCAGAAATGAGGCATTCCATTTGAACAAGGTATGTTGTAAAACTTATTCATATTAGTTGCTTTTCCTATCCTTGATAACACTAACTCAGTTTTCATTTCTCTTTTCTTTTTAGGAAGTGCAGCCCTGTCATCTATAAGAGGAGGAGAAATTGAGGCATTCCATCTAAAGAAGGTATGTTGTAAAACTTATTCATAGAAGTTGCTTTTTCCCCTCTGTGATAACACTTACTTACTTTAACTTTCTCTTTTATTTTTAGGAAGTGCAGCCATGTCATCTATAAGAGGAGCAGAAATTGAGGCATTCCATCTAAAGAAGGTATGTTGTAAAACTTATTCATAATAGTTGCTTTTTCTCCTCTGTGATAACACTTACTAACTTTGAATTTCTCTTTTATTTTTAGGAAGTGCAGCCACCATCATTTATAAGAGAAGCAGAAATTGAGGCATTCCATCGAAACAAAGTATATTGTAAAACTCATTTACAGTTGTTGCTTTTCCTCTCTTTGCTAACACTTACTAACTTTTCATTTCTCTATAATGTTTAGAAAGTGCAGACCCCATCATTTCTAAGAGGAGCAGAAATGGAGGTTTTTCATTGAAACAAAGTATGTTGTAAAACTAATTTATAGTGGTTGCATTCCCTCTCTTTGAAAACGCTTCATAACTTTTCATTTCTCTTTTATTTTTAGGAAGTAAAGCCCCTGTCATCTATAACAAGAGCAGAAATCGAGGTATTCCATTGAAAGAAGATATGTTGTAAAACTCATTTATAGAAGTTACTTTTCCTATCTTTGGAAAAACTTACTAACTTGTCATTTCTCTCTTATTTTTAGGAAGTGCAGCCATGGTCATCTATAAGAGGAGCAAAAATTGAGGTATTCCATTGAAAAAAGGTTTGTTGTATAACTATTTCATAGTAAATGCTTTTCCTATCTTTGATAACACTTACTAACTTTAAATTTCTCTTTTATTTTTAGGAAGTAAAGCCCCTGTCATCTATAACAAGAGCAGAAATCGAGGTATTCCATTGAAACAAGGTATGTTGTAAAATTCATTCATAGTAGTTACTTTTCCTATCTTTGATAACACTTACTCACTTTAAATTTCTCTTTTATTTTTAGGAAGTGCAACCCCTGTCATCTATAAGGAGAGCAGAAATGAGGCATTCAATTTCAACATGGTATGTTGTAAAACTCATACAAAGTAGTTGCTTTTCCTATCTTTGATAACACTAACTCAGTTTTCAAATCTCTTTTATTTTTAGGAAGTGCAGCCTTGTCATCTATAAGAGGAGCAGAAATTGAGGCATTCCATCTAAAGAAGGTATGTTGTAAAACTTATTCATAGTAGTTGCTTTTTCCCTTCTGTGATAACACTTACGTACTTTAACTTTCTCTTTTATTTTTAGGAAGTGCAGCCCTGTCATCTATAAGAGGAGATGAAATTGAGGTATTTCATTCAAACAAGGTATGTTGTAAAACTCATTTATTGTAGTTGCTTTACCTTTTTTTGATAACACTTACTAACTTTTCATGTCTCTTTTATTTTTAGGAAGTGCAGTCCCCATCATTTATAAGAAAAGCAGAAATTGAGGCATTCCATCTAAAGAAGGTAGGTTGTAAAACTCGTTCATATTAGTTGCTTTTTCCCTCTTTGATAATATTTACTCACTTTAAATTTCTCTTTTATTTTTAGGAAGTGCAACCCCTGTCATCTATAAGAGAAGCAGAAATGAGGCATTCTATTCCAACAAAGTATGTTGTAAAACTTATTCAAAGTAGTTGCTTTTTCCCCTCTGTGATAACACTTACTCACTTTGAATTTCTCTTTTATTTTTAGGAAGTGCAGCCCTGTCATCTATAAGAGGAGATGAAATTGAGGTATTTCATTCAAACAAGGTATGTTGTAAAACTCATTTATTGTAGTTGCTTTACCTTTTTTTGATAACACTTACTAACTTTTCATGTCTCTTTTATTTTTAGGAAGTGCAGTCCCCATCATTTATAAGAAAAGCAGAAATTGAGGCATTCCATCTAAAGAAGGTAGGTTGTAAAACTCGTTCATATTAGTTGCTTTTTCCCTCTTTGATAATATTTACTCACTTTAAATTTCTCTTTTATTTTTAGGAAGTGCAACCCCTGTCATCTATAAGAGAAGCAGAAATGAGGCATTCTATTCCAACAAAGTATGTTGTAAAACTTATTCAAAGTAGTTGCTTTTTCCCCTCTGTGATAACACTTACTCACTTTGAATTTCTCTTTTATTTTTAGGAAGTGCAGTCCCTGTCATATATAAGAGGAGCAGAAATTGAGGCATTCCATCTAAAGAAGGTATGTTGTAAAACTTTTTCATAGTAGTTGCTTTTTCCTCTCTGTGATAACACTTACTCACTTTTGATTTTCTCTTTTATTTTTAGGAAGTGCAGCACATGTCATATATAAGGGAAGCAGAAATTGAGGTATTCCATTGAAACAAGGTATGTTGTAAAATTCATTCATAGTAGTTGCTTTTCCTATCTTTGATAGCTTTTACTCACTTTATATTTCTCTTTTATTTTTAGGAAATGCAACCCCTGTCATCTATAAGAGGAGCAGAAATGAGGCATTCCATTTGAACAAGGTATGTTGTAAAACTTATTCATATTAGTTGCTTTTCCTATCCTTGATAACACTAACTCAGTTTTCATTTCTCTTTTCTTTTTAGGAAGTGCAGCCCTGTCATCTATAAGAGGAGGAGAAATTGAGGCATTCCATCTAAAGAAGGTATGTTGTAAAACTTATTCATAGAAGTTGCTTTTTCCCCTCTGTGATAACACTTACTTACTTTAACTTTCTCTTTTATTTTTAGGAAGTGCAGCCATGTCATCTATAAGAGGAGCAGAAATTGAGGCATTCCATCTAAAGAAGGTATGTTGTAAAACTTATTCATAATAGTTGCTTTTTCTCCTCTGTGATAACACTTACTAACTTTGAATTTCTCTTTTATTTTTAGGAAGTGCAGCCACCATCATTTATAAGAGAAGCAGAAATTGAGGCATTCCATCGAAACAAAGTATATTGTAAAACTCATTTACAGTTGTTGCTTTTCCTCTCTTTGCTAACACTTACTAACTTTTCATTTCTCTATAATGTTTAGAAAGTGCAGACCCCATCATTTCTAAGAGGAGCAGAAATGGAGGTTTTTCATTGAAACAAAGTATGTTGTAAAACTAATTTATAGTGGTTGCATTCCCTCTCTTTGAAAACGCTTCATAACTTTTCATTTCTCTTTTATTTTTAGGAAGTAAAGCCCCTGTCATCTATAACAAGAGCAGAAATCGAGGTATTCCATTGAAAGAAGATATGTTGTAAAACTCATTTATAGAAGTTACTTTTCCTATCTTTGGAAAAACTTACTAACTTGTCATTTCTCTCTTATTTTTAGGAAGTGCAGCCATGGTCATCTATAAGAGGAGCAAAAATTGAGGTATTCCATTGAAAAAAGGTATGTTGTATAACTCATTCATAGTAGTTGCTTTTTCTCTCTTTGATAAAACTTACTCACTTTTCATAATTTTTATTTTTAGTAAGTGCAACGTCTGTCATTTATAAGAAGACTAGAAATAGAGGCATTACATTTAAACAAGTTATGTTTTATAACTCATTCTTGTAAGTTGCCTTTCCTCTCTTTGATAATACTAACTCCCTTTTCATTTCTCTTTTTTAGGAAGTGCAGCGTCTGTCATCTATAAGAAGATTAAAAAAATCATTACATCTACACAAGGTATGTTGTAAAACTCATACAAAGTAGTTGCTTTTCCTATCTTTGATAACACTAACTCAGTTTTCAATTCTCTTTTATTTTTAGGAAGTGCAGCCTTGTCATCTATAAGAGGAGCAGAAATTGAGGCATTCCATCTAAAGAAGGTATGTTGTAAAACTTATTCATAGTAGTTGCTTTTTCCCTTCTGTGATAACACTTACGTACTTTAACTTTCTCTTTTATTTTTAGGAAGTGCAGCCCTGTCATCTATAAGAGGAGATGAAATTGAGGTATTTCATTCAAACAAGGTATGTTGTAAAACTCATTTATTGTAGTTGCTTTACCTTTTTTTGATAACACTTACTAACTTTTCATGTCTCTTTTATTTTTAGGAAGTGCAGTCCCCATCATTTATAAGAAAAGCAGAAATTGAGGCATTCCATCTAAAGAAGGTAGGTTGTAAAACTCGTTCATATTAGTTGCTTTTTCCCTCTTTGATAATATTTACTCACTTTAAATTTCTCTTTTATTTTTAGGAAGTGCAACCCCTGTCATCTATAAGAGAAGCAGAAATGAGGCATTCTATTCCAACAAAGTATGTTGTAAAACTTATTCAAAGTAGTTGCTTTTTCCCCTCTGTGATAACACTTACTCACTTTGAATTTCTCTTTTATTTTTAGGAAGTGCAGCCCCTGTCATCTATAAGAGGAGCAGAAATTGAGGCATTGCATCTAAAGAAGGTATGTTGTAAAACTTATTCATATTAGTTACTTTTTCCCTTCTGTGATAACACTTACCCACTTTTCATTCCTCTTTTATTTTTAGGAATTGCAGCCCTTGTCTTCTATAACAAGAGCAGAAATTGAGGCATTCCATCTAAAGAAGGTATGTTGTAAAACTTATTCATAGTAGTTCCTTTTCCCCTCTGTGATAACACTTACTAAATTTTCATTTCTCTATAATTTTTAGAAAGTGCAGCCCCCATCATTTATAAGAGGAGCAGAAATTGAGGTATTCCATTGAAACAAGGTATGTTGTAAAACTCATTTATAGTGGTTGCATTTCCTCTCTTTGATAACACTTACTAATTTTTCATTTCTCTTTTATTTTTAGGAAATGCAGCCCTGTCATCTATAAGAGAAGCAGAAATGAAGCATTCTATTTCAACAAAGTATGTTGTAAAACTTATTCAAAGTAGTTGCTTTTTCCCCTCTGTGATAACACTTACTCACTTTGAATTTCTCTTTTATTTTTAGGAAGTGCAGCCCCTGTCATCTATAAGAGGAGCAGAAATTGAGGCATTCCATCTAAAGAAGGTATGTTGTAAAACTTATTCATAGTAGTTGCTTTTTCCCCTCTGTGATAACACTTACTCACTTTGAATTTCTCTCTTATTTTTAGGAAGTGAAGCCCCTGTCAACTATAAACAGAGCAGAAATTGAGGAATTCCATCTAAACAAGGTATATTGTAAAACTCATCTATACATGTTGCATTTCCTCTCTTTGATAATACCTACTAACTTTCATTGCTCTTTTATTTCTAGGAATTGCAGCCCCCATCCTTTATAAGAGGAACAGAAACTGAGGCATTCAAATGAAACAAGGTATGTTGTAAAACTCATTTATAGTAGTTGCTTTTCCTATCTTTGATAAAACTTACTCACTTTTCATTTCTCTTTTATTTTTAGAAAGTGCAGCCCCTGTCATCTATAAGAGAAGCAGAAATTGAAGTATTCCATTGAAACAAGGTATGTTGTAAAATTCATTCCTAGTAGTCGCTTTTCCTATCTTTGATAATATTTAAACAATTTTCATTTCTCTTTCATTTTTGGAAGTGCAGCCCCGTCATCTATAAGATGAGCAAAAATTGAAGTATTCCATTGAAATAAGATATATTGTAAAAGTCATTTATAGTGGTTGCTTTTCCTCTCTTTGATATCACCTACTAACTTTTCATTTCTGTTTTTCTTTTAGGAAGGGCAGCCCCTGTCATCTATAAGAAGAGCAGAAATTGAGGTATTCCATTGAAACAAGGTATGTTGTAAAATTCATTCATAGTAGTTGCTTTTCCTATCTTTGGGAGTGCATAGGAAGTGCTTTTTCCCTCTTTGATAATATTTACTCACTTTAAATTTCTCTTTTATTTTTAGGAAGTGCAACCCCTGTCATCTATAAGAGAAGCAGAAATGAAGCATTCTATTTCAACAAAGTATGTTGTAAAACTTATTGAAAGTAGTTGCTTTTTCCCCTCTGTGATAACACTTACTCACTTTGAATTTCTCTTTTTTTTTAGGAAGTGCAGCCCCTGTCATCTATAAGAAGAGCAGAAATTGAGGCATTCCATCTAAAGAAGGTATTTTGTAAAACTTATTCATAGTAGTTGCTTTTTCCCCTCTGTAATAACACTTACCCACTTTAAATTTCCTTTTTATTTTTAGGAAGTGCAGCCCCTGTCATCTATAAGAGGAGGAGAAATTGAGGTATTCCATTGAAACAAGGTATGTTGTAAACCCATTCATTGTAGTTGCATTTCCTATCTTTGATAACACTTACCCACTTTTCATTTCTCTTTTATCTTTAGGAAGTGCAGCCCCTGTCAACTATAAGAAGAGCAGAAATTGAGGTATTCTATCGATACAAGGTATATTGTAAAACTCATCTATACTTGTTGCATTTCCTCTCTTTGATAATACTTACTAACTTTCATTGCTCTTTTATTTCTAGGAATTGCAGCCCCTATCCTTTATAAGAGGAACAGAAACTGAGGCATTCAAATGAAACAAGGTATGTTGTAAAAGTCAGTTATAGTGGTTGCTTTTCCTCTCTTTGATAACACTTACTAACTTTTCATTTCTCTTTTTTTTTTAGGAAGTGCAGCCCCTGTCATCTATAAGAAAAGCAGAAATTGAGGTATTCCATTGAAACAAGGTAAGTTGTAAAATTCATTTATAGTAGTTGCTTTTCCTCCTTTTGATAACACTAACTAACTTTATATGTCTCTTTTATTTTTAGGAAGTGCAGCCCCCATCATTTATAAGAAAAGAAGAAATTGAGGTATTTCATCTAAACAAAGTAGGTTGTAAAACTCGTTCATAGTAGTTGCTTTTTCCCTCTTTGATATTATTTACTCACTTTTAATTTCTCTTTTATTTTTAGGAAGTGCAACCCCTGTCATCTGTAAAAGAAGCATAAATGAGGCATTCTATTTCAACATGGTATGTTGTAAAACTCATTCATAGTAGTTGCTTTTCCTGTCTTTGATAACACTAACTGAGTTTAAATTTCTATTTAATTTTTAGGAATTGCAGCCCTATCATCTATAAGAGAAGCAGAAATGAGGCATTCTATTCCAACAAAGTATGTTGTAAAACTTATTCATAGTAGTTGCTTTTTCCCCTCTGTAATAACACTTACTCACTTTAAATTTCTCTTTTATTTTTAGGAAGTGCAGCCCCTGTCATCTATAAGAGAAGCAGAAATTGAGGTTTTCCTTTGAAACAAGGTAGGTTGTAAAACTCATTCAACGTAATGCATTTCCTATCTTTGATAACACTTACTAACTTTTCATTTCTCTTTTATCTTTAGGAAGTGCAGCCCCAGTCAACTATAAGAAAAGAAAAAATTGAGGTATTCCATTTAAACAAAGTAGGTTGTAAAACTCGTTCATATTAGTTGCTTTTTCCCCTCTGTGATTACACTTACTCACTTTGAATTTCTCTTTTATTTTTAGGAAGTGCAGCCCCTGTCATCTATAAGAGGAGCAGAAATTGAGGCATTGCATCTAAAGAAGGTATGTTGTAAAACTTATTCATAATAGTTGCTTTTTCCCTTCTGTGATAACACTTACTAACTTTAAATATCTCTTTTATTGTTAGGAAGTGCAGCCCCTGTCATCTATAAGAGGAGCAGAAATTGAGGCATTCCATCTAAAGAAGGTATGTTGTAAAACTTATTCATAGTAGTTGCTTTTTCCCCTCTGTGATAACACTTAACCACTTTTCATTCCTCTTTTATTTTTAGGAATTGCAGCCCTTGTCTTCTATAAGAGGAGCAGAAATTGAGGCATTCCATCTAAAGAAGGTATGTTGTAAAACTTATTCATAGTAATTCCTTTTCCCCTCTGTGATAACACTTACACCCATTAAATTTCTCTTTTATTTTTAGGATATGCAGCCCTTGTCTTCTATAAGAGGAGCAGAAATTGAGGCATTCCATCTAAAGAAGGTATGTTGTAAAATTTATTCTTAGTAGTTGCTTTTTCCCCTCGGTGATAACACTTACTCACTTTTCATTTCTCTTTTTTTTTAGGAAGTGCAGCCCTCTCATCTATAAGAGGAGCAGAAATGGAGGTATTTCATTGAAAAAAGGTTTGTTGTAAAACTCATTCATTGTAGTTGCATTTCCTATCTTTGATAACACTAACCCACTTTCCATTACTCTTTTATTTTTAGGAAGTGCAGCCCTGTCATCTATAAGAGGAGCAGAAATTGTGGCATTCCATCTAAAGAAGGTATGTTGTAAAACTTATTCATAGTAGTTGCTTTTTCCCCTCTGTGATAACACTTACTAAATTTTCATTTCTCTATAATTTTTAGAAAGTGCAGCACCCATCATTTATAAGAGGAGCAGAAATCGAGGTATTCCATTGAAACAAGGTATGTTGTAAAACTCATTTATAGTGGTTGTATTTCCTCTCTTTGATAACACTTACTAATTTTTCATTTCTCTTTTATTTTTAGGAAATGCAGCCCTGTCATCTATAAGAGGAGCAGAAATTGAGGCATTCCATTGAAAAAGGTATGTTGTAAAACTCATTCATAGTAGTTGCTTTTCCTATCTTTGATAACACTTACTCACTTTAAATTTCTCTTTTATTTTTAGGAAGTGCAACCCCTGTCATCTATAAGAGGAGCAGAAATGAGGTATTCCATTGCAACTGGCATATTGTAAAACTCATTCATAGTAGTTGCTTTTCCTATCGTTGATAACACTAACTCACTTTTCATTTCTCTTTTTTTTTTAGGAAGTGCTGCCCTGTCATCTAAAAGAGGAGCAGAAATTTTGGCATTCCATCTAAAGAAGGTATGTTGTAAAACTCATTCATAGTAGTTGCTTTTTCCCCTCTGTGATAACACTTACTCAATTTAAATTTCTCTTTTATTTTTAGGAAATGCAGCCCTGTCATCTATAAGAGGAGCAGAAATTGAGGCATTCCATTGAAAAAGGTATGTTGTAAAACTCATTCATAGTAGTTACTTTTCCTATCTTTGATAACACTTACTCACTTTAAATTTCTCTTTTATTTTTAGGAAGTGCAACCCCTGTCATCTATAAGGAGAGCAGAAATGAGGCATTCAATTTCAACATGGTATGTTGTAAAACTCATACAAAGTAGTTGCTTTTCCTATCTTTGATAACACTAACTCAGTTTTCAATTCTCTTTTATTTTTAGGAAGTGCAGCCTTGTCATCTATAAGAGGAGCAGAAATTGAGGCATTCCATCTAAAGAAGGTATGTTGTAAAACTTATTCATAGTAGTTGCTTTTTCCCTTCTGTGATAACACTTACGTACTTTAACTTTATCTTTTATTTTTAGGAAGTGCAGCCCTGTCATCTATAAGAGGAGATGAAATTGAGGTATTTCATTCAAACAAGGTATGTTGTAAAACTCATTTATTGTAGTTGCTTTACCTTTTTTTGATAACACTTACTAACTTTTCATGTCTCTTTTATTTTTAGGAAGTGCAGTCCCCATCATTTATAAGAAAAGCAGAAATTGAGGCATTCCATCTAAAGAAGGTAGGTTGTAAAACTCGTTCATATTAGTTGCTTTTTCCCTCTTTGATAATATTTACTCACTTTAAATTTCTCTTTTATTTTTAGGAAGTGCAACCCCTGTCATCTATAAGAGAAGCAGAAATGAGGCATTCTATTCCAACAAAGTATGTTGTAAAACTTATTCAAAGTAGTTGCTTTTTCCCCTCTGTGATAACACTTACTCACTTTGAATTTCTCTTTTATTTTTAGGAAGTGCAGTCCCTGTCATATATAAGAGGAGCAGAAATTGAGGCATTCCATCTAAAGAAGGTATGTTGTAAAACTTTTTCATAGTAGTTGCTTTTTCCTCTCTGTGATAACACTTACTCACTTTTGATTTTCTCTTTTATTTTTAGGAAGTGCAGCACATGTCATATATAAGGGAAGCAGAAATTGAGGTATTCCATTGAAACAAGGTATGTTGTAAAATTCATTCATAGTAGTTGCTTTTCCTATCTTTGATAGCTTTTACTCACTTTATATTTCTCTTTTATTTTTAGGAAATGCAACCCCTGTCATCTATAAGAGGAGCAGAAATGAGGCATTCCATTTGAACAAGGTATGTTGTAAAACTTATTCATATTAGTTGCTTTTCCTATCCTTGATAACACTAACTCAGTTTTCATTTCTCTTTTCTTTTTAGGAAGTGCAGCCCTGTCATCTATAAGAGGAGGAGAAATTGAGGCATTCCATCTAAAGAAGGTATGTTGTAAAACTTATTCATAGAAGTTGCTTTTTCCCCTCTGTGATAACACTTACTTACTTTAACTTTCTCTTTTATTTTTAGGAAGTGCAGCCATGTCATCTATAAGAGGAGCAGAAATTGAGGCATTCCATCTAAAGAAGGTATGTTGTAAAACTTATTCATAATAGTTGCTTTTTCTCCTCTGTGATAACACTTACTAACTTTGAATTTCTCTTTTATTTTTAGGAAGTGCAGCCACCATCATTTATAAGAGAAGCAGAAATTGAGGCATTCCATCGAAACAAAGTATATTGTAAAACTCATTTACAGTTGTTGCTTTTCCTCTCTTTGCTAACACTTACTAACTTTTCATTTCTCTATAATGTTTAGAAAGTGCAGACCCCATCATTTCTAAGAGGAGCAGAAATGGAGGTTTTTCATTGAAACAAAGTATGTTGTAAAACTAATTTATAGTGGTTGCATTCCCTCTCTTTGAAAACGCTTCATAACTTTTCATTTCTCTTTTATTTTTAGGAAGTAAAGCCCCTGTCATCTATAACAAGAGCAGAAATCGAGGTATTCCATTGAAAGAAGATATGTTGTAAAACTCATTTATAGAAGTTACTTTTCCTATCTTTGGAAAAACTTACTAACTTGTCATTTCTCTCTTATTTTTAGGAAGTGCAGCCATGGTCATCTATAAGAGGAGCAAAAATTGAGGTATTCCATTGAAAAAAGGTATGTTGTATAACTCATTCATAGTAGTTGCTTTTTCTCTCTTTGATAAAACTTACTCACTTTTCATAATTTTTATTTTTATTAAGTGCAACGTCTGTCATTTATAAGAAGACTAGAAATAGAGGCATTACATTTAAACAAGTTATGTTTTATAACTCATTCTTGTAAGTTGCCTTTCCTCTCTTTGATAATACTAACTCCCTTTTCATTTCTCTTTTTTAGGAAGTGCAGCGTCTGTCATCTATAAGAAGATTAAAAAAATCATTACATCTACACAAGGTATGTTGTAAAACTCATACAAAGTAGTTGCTTTTCCTATCTTTGATAACACTAACTCAGTTTTCAATTCTCTTTTATTTTTAGGAAGTGCAGCCTTGTCATCTATAAGAGGAGCAGAAATTGAGGCATTCCATCTAAAGAAGGTATGTTGTAAAACTTATTCATAGTAGTTGCTTTTTCCCTTCTGTGATAACACTTACGTACTTTAACTTTCTCTTTTATTTTTAGGAAGTGCAGCCCTGTCATCTATAAGAGGAGATGAAATTGAGGTATTTCATTCAAACAAGGTATGTTGTAAAACTCATTTATTGTAGTTGCTTTACCTTTTTTTGATAACACTTACTAACTTTTCATGTCTCTTTTATTTTTAGGAAGTGCAGTCCCCATCATTTATAAGAAAAGCAGAAATTGAGGCATTCCATCTAAAGAAGGTAGGTTGTAAAACTCGTTCATATTAGTTGCTTTTTCCCTCTTTGATAATATTTACTCACTTTAAATTTCTCTTTTATTTTTAGGAAGTGCAACCCCTGTCATCTATAAGAGAAGCAGAAATGAGGCATTCTATTCCAACAAAGTATGTTGTAAAACTTATTCAAAGTAGTTGCTTTTTCCCCTCTGTGATAACACTTACTCACTTTGAATTTCTCTTTTATTTTTAGGAAGTGCAGCCCCTGTCATCTATAAGAGGAGCAGAAATTGAGGCATTGCATCTAAAGAAGGTATGTTGTAAAACTTATTCATATTAGTTACTTTTTCCCTTCTGTGATAACACTTACCCACTTTTCATTCCTCTTTTATTTTTAGGAATTGCAGCCCTTGTCTTCTATAACAAGAGCAGAAATTGAGGCATTCCATCTAAAGAAGGTATGTTGTAAAACTTATTCATAGTAGTTCCTTTTCCCCTCTGTGATAACACTTACTAAATTTTCATTTCTCTATAATTTTTAGAAAGTGCAGCCCCCATCATTTATAAGAGGAGCAGAAATTGAGGTATTCCATTGAAACAAGGTATGTTGTAAAAATCATTTATAGTGGTTGCATTTCCTCTCTTTGATAACACTTACTAATTTTTCATTTCTCTTTTATTTTTAGGAAATGCAGCCCTGTCATCTATAAGAGAAGCAGAAATGAAGCATTCTATTTCAACAAAGTATGTTGTAAAACTTATTCAAAGTAGTTGCTTTTTCCCCTCTGTGATAACACTTACTCACTTTGAATTTCTCTTTTATTTTTAGGAAGTGCAGCCCCTGTCATCTATAAGAGGAGCAGAAATTGAGGCATTCCATCTAAAGAAGGTATGTTGTAAAACTTATTCATAGTAGTTGCTTTTTCCCCTCTGTGATAACACTTACTCACTTTGAATTTCTCTCTTATTTTTAGGAAGTGAAGCCCCTGTCAACTATAAACAGAGCAGAAATTGAGGAATTCCATCTAAACAAGGTATATTGTAAAACTCATCTATACATGTTGCATTTCCTCTCTTTGATAATACCTACTAACTTTCATTGCTCTTTTATTTCTAGGAATTGCAGCCCCCATCCTTTATAAGAGGAACAGAAACTGAGGCATTCAAATGAAACAAGGTATGTTGTAAAACTCATTTATAGTAGTTGCTTTTCCTATCTTTGATAAAACTTACTCACTTTTCATTTCTCTTTTATTTTTAGAAAGTGCAGCCCCTGTCATCTATAAGAGAAGCAGAAATTGAAGTATTCCATTGAAACAAGGTATGTTGTAAAATTCATTCCTAGTAGTCGCTTTTCCTATCTTTGATAATATTTAAACAATTTTCATTTCTCTTTCATTTTTGGAAGTGCAGCCCCGTCATCTATAAGATGAGCAAAAATTGAAGTATTCCATTGAAATAAGATATATTGTAAAAGTCATTTATAGTGGTTGCTTTTCCTCTCTTTGATATCACCTACTAACTTTTCATTTCTGTTTTTCTTTTAGGAAGGGCAGCCCCTGTCATCTATAAGAAGAGCAGAAATTGAGGTATTCCATTGAAACAAGGTATGTTGTAAAATTCATTCATAGTAGTTGCTTTTCCTATCTTTGGGAGTGCATAGGAAGTGCTTTTTCCCTCTTTGATAATATTTACTCACTTTAAATTTCTCTTTTATTTTTAGGAAGTGCAACCCCTGTCATCTATAAGAGAAGCAGAAATGAAGCATTCTATTTCAACAAAGTATGTTGTAAAACTTATTGAAAGTAGTTGCTTTTTCCCCTCTGTGATAACACTTACTCACTTTGAATTTCTCTTTTTTTTTAGGAAGTGCAGCCCCTGTCATCTATAAGAAGAGCAGAAATTGAGGCATTCCATCTAAAGAAGGTATTTTGTAAAACTTATTCATAGTAGTTGCTTTTTCCCCTCTGTAATAACACTTACCCACTTTAAATTTCCTTTTTATTTTTAGGAAGTGCAGCCCCTGTCATCTATAAGAGGAGGAGAAATTGAGGTATTCCATTGAAACAAGGTATGTTGTAAACCCATTCATTGTAGTTGCATTTCCTATCTTTGATAACACTTACCCACTTTTCATTTCTCTTTTATCTTTAGGAAGTGCAGCCCCTGTCAACTATAAGAAGAGCAGAAATTGAGGTATTCTATCGATACAAGGTATATTGTAAAACTCATCTATACTTGTTGCATTTCCTCTCTTTGATAATACTTACTAACTTTCATTGCTCTTTTATTTCTAGGAATTGCAGCCCCTATCCTTTATAAGAGGAACAGAAACTGAGGCATTCAAATGAAACAAGGTATGTTGTAAAAGTCAGTTATAGTGGTTGCTTTTCCTCTCTTTGATAACACTTACTAACTTTTCATTTCTCTTTTTTTTTTAGGAAGTGCAGCCCCTGTCATCTATAAGAAAAGCAGAAATTGAGGTATTCCATTGAAACAAGGTAAGTTGTAAAATTCATTTATAGTAGTTGCTTTTCCTCCTTTTGATAACACTAACTAACTTTATATGTCTCTTTTATTTTTAGGAAGTGCAGCCCCCATCATTTATAAGAAAAGAAGAAATTGAGGTATTTCATCTAAACAAAGTAGGTTGTAAAACTCGTTCATAGTAGTTGCTTTTTCCCTCTTTGATATTATTTACTCACTTTTAATTTCTCTTTTATTTTTAGGAAGTGCAACCCCTGTCATCTGTAAAAGAAGCATAAATGAGGCATTCTATTTCAACATGGTATGTTGTAAAACTCATTCATAGTAGTTGCTTTTCCTGTCTTTGATAACACTAACTGAGTTTAAATTTCTATTTAATTTTTAGGAATTGCAGCCCTATCATCTATAAGAGAAGCAGAAATGAGGCATTCTATTCCAACAAAGTATGTTGTAAAACTTATTCATAGTAGTTGCTTTTTCCCCTCTGTAATAACACTTACTCACTTTAAATTTCTCTTTTATTTTTAGGAAGTGCAGCCCCTGTCATCTATAAGAGAAGCAGAAATTGAGGTTTTCCTTTGAAACAAGGTAGGTTGTAAAACTCATTCAACGTAATGCATTTCCTATCTTTGATAACACTTACTAACTTTTCATTTCTCTTTTATCTTTAGGAAGTGCAGCCCCAGTCAACTATAAGAAAAGAAAAAATTGAGGTATTCCATCTAAACAAAGTAGGTTGTAAAACTCGTTCATATTAGTTGCTTTTTCCCCTCTGTGATTACACTTACTCACTTTGAATTTCTCTTTTATTTTTAGGAAGTGCAGCCCCTGTCATCTATAAGAGGAGCAGAAATTGAGGCATTGCATCTAAAGAAGGTATGTTGTAAAACTTATTCATAATAGTTGCTTTTTCCCTTCTGTGATAACACTTACTAACTTTAAATATCTCTTTTATTGTTAGGAAGTGCAGCCCCTGTCATCTATAAGAGGAGCAGAAATTGAGGCATTCCATCTAAAGAAGGTATGTTGTAAAACTTATTCATAGTAGTTGCTTTTTCCCCTCTGTGATAACACTTAACCACTTTTCATTCCTCTTTTATTTTTAGGAATTGCAGCCCTTGTCTTCTATAAGAGGAGCAGAAATTGAGGCATTCCATCTAAAGAAGGTATGTTGTAAAACTTATTCATAGTAATTCCTTTTCCCCTCTGTGATAACACTTACACCCATTAAATTTCTCTTTTATTTTTAGGATATGCAGCCCTTGTCTTCTATAAGAGGAGCAGAAATTGAGGCATTCCATCTAAAGAAGGTATGTTGTAAAATTTATTCTTAGTAGTTGCTTTTTCCCCTCGGTGATAACACTTACTCACTTTTCATTTCTCTTTTTTTTTAGGAAGTGCAGCCCTCTCATCTATAAGAGGAGCAGAAATGGAGGTATTTCATTGAAAAAAGGTTTGTTGTAAAACTCATTCATTGTAGTTGCATTTCCTATCTTTGATAACACTAACCCACTTTCCATTACTCTTTTATTTTTAGGAAGTGCAGCCCTGTCATCTATAAGAGGAGCAGAAATTGTGGCATTCCATCTAAAGAAGGTATGTTGTAAAACTTATTCATAGTAGTTGCTTTTTCCCCTCTGTGATAACACTTACTAAATTTTCATTTCTCTATAATTTTTAGAAAGTGCAGCACCCATCATTTATAAGAGGAGCAGAAATCGAGGTATTCCATTGAAACAAGGTATGTTGTAAAACTCATTTATAGTGGTTGTATTTCCTCTCTTTGATAACACTTACTAATTTTTCATTTCTCTTTTATTTTTAGGAAATGCAGCCCTGTCATCTATAAGAGGAGCAGAAATTGAGGCATTCCATTGAAAAAGGTATGTTGTAAAACTCATTCATAGTAGTTGCTTTTCCTATCTTTGATAACACTTACTCACTTTAAATTTCTCTTTTATTTTTAGGAAGTGCAACCCCTGTCATCTATAAGAGGAGCAGAAATGAGGTATTCCATTGCAACTGGCATATTGTAAAACTCATTCATAGTAGTTGCTTTTCCTATCGTTGATAACACTAACTCACTTTTCATTTCTCTTTTTTTTTTAGGAAGTGCTGCCCTGTCATCTAAAAGAGGAGCAGAAATTTTGGCATTCCATCTAAAGAAGGTATGTTGTAAAACTCATTCATAGTAGTTGCTTTTTCCCCTCTGTGATAACACTTACTCAATTTAAATTTCTCTTTTATTTTTAGGAAGTGCAGCCCTGTCATCTATAAGTGGAGCAGAAATTAGGCATTCCATCTAAATAAGGTATGTTGTAAATTTCATTCAAAATAGTTGCTTTTTCCCTCTTTGATAACACTTACTCACTTTAAATTTCTCTTTTATTTTTAGGAAGTGCAACCCCAATCATTTATAAGAGGAGCAGAAATCGAGGCATTCCATCCAAACAAGGTATGTTGTATAACTTATTCATAGTAGTTTTTTCTTTCATTCTTTGATAACACTGCTATTCGAATTTCTTTTTTCTTTTACTTTTAGGAAGTAAAGCCCTGTCATCTATAAATGGCGCAGAAAGGAGAGTTATCCATTGCAATAAGGTATCTTGTATAACTTATTCATTGTAGTTGCTTTTTTCTTTCGTTAACAAGATTTTTATGAACATCTCGTTTTTCGTTTACTTTTAGTGATTGAAGCCATGTTATCTATAAGAGGAGCAGAAAGAAGAGGTATTTCATTGGCACAAGGTATCATGTATTACTCATTCATAATAGCTGCTTCTTTCTTTTGTTGCCAACACTTTTATTCACATTTTCTTTTTCTTTTTCTTTTAGGAATTAATGCCCTGTCATCTGTAAGTGGTCAAGAAATAAGAGGTATTCCATTGCAACAAGGTATGTTGTATAACTTGATCATATTATTTGCTTTTTTCTTTCGTTGACAACACTTTTATTCTCATCTCCTTTTTCTTTCATTTTAGGGATGGAAGTCATTTCATCTATAAGAGGAGCAGAAAGAAGAGGTATTCCAATGCGAAAAGGTTTGTTGTATAACTTGTTCACAGTATTTGCTTTTTTCTTTCGTTGACATCACTTTTATTCACATCTCCTTTTTCTGTTACTTTTAGGAAGTGAAGCCATTTCACCTATTAGGGGGCAGAAATTGAGGTATTCCATTGAAACAAGGTATGATGTATTACTCATTCATACTAGTTTTTACTTTCATTCTTTGATAAATCTGATACTCAAAATTCGTTTTTCTTTTACTTTTAGGAGATGATGCCCTGTCAACTATAAGTGGTGCAGAAATAAGAAGTATTCAATTTGAATAAGGTACGTTGCATAATTCATTTATAGTAGTTGCGTTTCCTTTCTTCGTTAAAACTGTTATTCAAAGTTCGTTTGTTTTTGCTTTAAGGAAATGAAGCCCTGTCATCATAAGAGGTGCAGAAGGAAGAGGTATTTCTAACAAAGTATGTTGTATGTTTAATTCCTAGTAGTTGTTTTTCCTTTCTTTGACAACACTGATATTCATTTTTTTCCCTTTTGTTTTAGGAAGTAAAGTCTTATCATCTATAAGTGGTGCAGAAATAAAAGGTATTCAATCTAAACAAGGTATGTTGTATAAATCCTTCATTCTAGGTGCTTTTCCTTTCTTTGATAACACTTTTATTCAAATTTTGTTTTTCTTTTACTTTTAGGAATCGATGCCCTGTCGTCTTTGTGAAGTGCAGAAATTAGAGGTATTCAATCCAAACAAGGTATGTTGTATAACTTGTTCATAATAGCTGCTTCTTTCTTTCGTTGTCAACACTTTTATTCTTATCTCATTTCTCTTTTACTTACAAGAGGTAAAGCCCTGTCATCTATGTGCAGAGGTTATTACATTGAAACAAGGTATGTTGTTTAACTCATTGATAGCAGTTGCTGTTGTAACTTATCAGCTCGTCTTTTACAACTGATATCAAGTCCAGAATATTTGAGCAAGTTGAGGTAAGATTTATTGGGCAGCTATGATGTATTAGGCTGTACACAAAATTCAAATACTCGAGGAATTTATCAAACAGGCAGTTTGGGCATAAGGGTAGGATGATAGATTTAAAGAAGAGGACTTTTCAATGGACAACTTTTCAACCGACTGCAAAGCACTTTTCAATTTCTTACAGTGGTTGCTTTTTAACTTTAATCCTTATTTTAAATCATAACTCTCACTGTTTCTTAAATCCTAAACCTCGAGTCAAATTGTAACACTTAACTAATTCTTAACTAATCGATGTATATCAAAATTTTAATTTAAACTCTGAAATCTTCTAACCTTAACCCTTAAAAAAAACTACTGAAAGAAAAGGAAAAGTTGTGAAGCGTCCCAAAGTTTTACATTAGTTTATCCCTGCATTGCTCTGTGCTCTTTAAAATATTGGATGAGAAGGAAATATATTGAATGCATTTAATTATTCTCTTGGTTCAACTCAACTGTCTTTTGTGTCAAAGAAATCAGCCTTTTTCGTCATTTCCAAATCAATGATGAAAACAAAAAGTTAAAATGTCACAAAACTCGATGGACAAGAAAGGTCTGCTGAACTACACATACAAAAAGGTAAAGTTATCTATTTTTTCATTTGATAATTGTGTATGATCTTTTCTTTATCGTATGATCTTTGTGATGTGAGTACCTTCCATATTTTCTATATATATTCTATATTTCCTATGGAAACTCCATACTTTCTTTAATAACACTATTATTCATATTTCTTTCTTCTTTTCCTTTTAGGAAGTGGAGCCCTGTCATCCATAAGAAGTGCAAAAGAAAGAGATATTCCATTGAAACAAGGTATGTTTTATAAATCATTGATAGTAGTTCCTTTTTCTTTTTTCTTATAAACACTGTTACTGAAATTTCATTTTTCTTTTGATTTTAGGAAGTGAAGCACTGTCATATATAATATTTGCAGAACCAAGAGGTATTTCTTTGAAATAAGTAATGTTGTATAGCTTATTCAAAGTAGTTCCTTTTCCTTTCTTTGAATGCATTTTTATTCAAATTTTGATTCTTTTTTACTTTTAGGAGGTGAAGCCCTGTCATCTATAACAGGTGCAGAAAGAAAAAGCATTCCATTGAAACAAAGTATGTTATAACTCATTTATAGTAGTTGCTTTTCCTTTCTTTGATAACACTTACTAACTTTTGATTTCTCTTTTATTTTTTCAGGAAGTGCAGCTTACGTCATCTGCAAGAGGAGCAGAAATGGAGGTATTCCATTGAAAAAAGGTATGTTGTAAAACTTGTTTATAGTAGTCGCTTTTCCTCTCTTTGATAACACTTACTAATTTTTCATTTCTCTTTTATTGTTAGGAAGTGCAGCCCTGTCATCTATAAGAGGAGCAGAAAGTGAGGTATTCCATCGAATTAAGGTATGTTGTAAAACTCATTTATAGTGGTTGCTTTTCCTCTCGTTAATAACACTTACTAACTTATAATTTTTTATTTTATTTATTGAAAGTGCAGCCCCCATCATTTCTAAAAGGTGTAGAAATTGAGGCATTCAATTGAAACAAGGTATGTTGTAAAACTCATTTATAGTAGTTGCTTTTCCTATCTTTGATAAAACTTACTCATTTTCATTTTTCTTTTATTTTTAGGAACTGTAGCCCATGTCATCTTTAAGAGAAGCAAAAATAGAGGTATTCCATTGAAACAAGATATGTAGTATAACTCATTTATAGTAGATGCTTTTCCTATCTTTGATAACACTTACTCACTTATAATTTGTCTTTTATTTTTAGGAAGTGTAACCCCTGTCATCTATAGAAGGAGCAGAAATTAGGCATTCCATTTGAACATGGTATGTTGTAAAACTCATTTAAAGTAGTTGCTTTTCCTATCTTTGATGACACTAACTCACTTTTCATTTCTCTTTTATTTTTAGGAAGTGCAGCCCCTGTCATCTATAAGAGGAGCAGAAATTGAGGTATTTCACTGAAACAAGGTATGTTGTAAAACTCATTCATTTTTGTTGCATTTCCTATCTTTGATAACACTTACTAACTTTTCATTTGTCTTTCATTTTTAGGAAGTGCAGCCCTGTCATCTATAAGAGGAGCAGAAATTGAGGTATTCCTTTGAAAAAAGGTATGTTGTAAAACTCATTCATTTTAGTTGCATTTCCTATCTTTGATAACACTTACCCACTTTTCATTTCTCTTTTATTTTAAGGAAGTTCAACCCTGTCATCTAAAAGAGGAGCAAAATTTGAGGCATTCCATCTAAAGAAGGTATGTTTTAAAACTCATTTATAGTAGTTGCTTTTTCCCCTCTGTGATAACACTTACTCACTTTAAATTTCTCTTTTATTTTTAGGAAGTGCAGCCCCCATCATTAATAAGAGGAGCAGAAATTGAGGCATTCCATCGAAAGAAGGTATGTTGTAAAACTGATTCAATGTAGTTGTTTCTTTCATTCTTTGATAACACTTTTATTCACATCTCCTTTTTCTTTTACTTTTAGGGATTGAAGCCATGTTATCTATAAGAGGAGCAGAAAGAAGAGGTATTTCATTGGAACAAGGTATCATGTATTACTCATTCATAATAGCTGCTTCTTTCTTTCGTTGCCAACACTATTAATAATATCTCCTTTTTCTTTTTCTTTTAGGAATTAATGCCCTGTCATCTGTAAGTGGTCAAGAAATAAGAGGTATTCCATTGCAACAAGGTATGTTGTATAACTTGATCATATTATTTGCTTTTTTCTTTCGTTGACAACATTTTTATACACATCTCCTTTTTCTTTCATTTTAGGGATGGAAGTCATTTCATCTATAAGAGGAGCAGAAAGAAGAGGTATTCCAATGCGAAAAGGTTTGTTGTATAACTTGTTCACAGTATTTGCTTTTTTCTTTCGTTGACAACACTTTTATTCTCATCTCCTTTTTCTTTCATTTTAGGGATGGAAGTCATTTCATCTATAAGAGGAGCAGAAAGAAGAGGTATTCCAATGCGAAAAGGTTTGTTGTATAACTTGTTCACAGTATTTGCTTTTTTCTTTCGTTGACAACACTTTTATTCTCATCTCCTTTTTCTTTCATTTTAGGGATGGAAGTCATTTCATCTATAAGAGGAGCAGAAAGAAGAGGTATTCCAATGCGAAAAGGTTTGTTGTATAACTTGTTCACAGTATTTGCTTTTTTCTTTCGTTGACATCACTTTTATTCTCATCTCCTTTTTCTTTCATTTTAGGGATGGAAGTCATTTCATCTATAAGAGGAGCAGAAAGAAGAGGTATTCCAATGCGAAAAGGTTTGTTGTATAACTTGTTCACAGTATTTGCTTTTTTCTTTCATTGACATCACTTTTATTCACATCTCCTCTTTCTGTTACTTTTAGAAAATGAAGCAATTTCACCTATAAGAGGGGCAAAAATTGAGGTATTCCATTGAAACAAGGTATGATGTATTACTCTTTCATACTAGTTTTTACTTTCATTCTTTGATAAATCTGATACTCGAAATTCGTTTTTCTTTTACCTTTAGGAAATGAAGCCATTTTATCTATAAGGGGAGCAGAAAGAAGAGGTATTTCATTGCAACAAGGTATGATGTATTACTCATTCATACTAGTTATTACTTTCATTCTTTGATAAATCTGATACTCAAAATTCGTTTTTCTTTTACCTTTAGGAAATGAAGCCATTTTATCTATAAGGGGAGCAGAAAGAAGAGGTATTTCATTGCAACAAGGTATGATGTATTACTCATTCATACTAGTTATTACTTTCATTCTTTGATAAATCTGATACTCGAAATTCGTTTTTCTTTTACCTTTAGGAAATGAAGCCATTTTATCTATAAGGGGAGCAGAAAGAAGAGGTATTTCATTGCAACAAGGTATGATGTATTACTCTTTCATACTAGTTATTACTTTCATTCTTTGATAAATCTGATACTCAAAATTCGTTTTTCTTTTACCTTTAGGAAATGAAGCCATTTTATCTATAAGGGGAGCAGAAAGAAGAGGTATTCCATTGCCAAAAGATATGTTGTAATTCTCATTCATACTAGTTATTAATTTCATTCTTTGATAAATTCGATACTAGAATATCTTTTTTTCTTACTTTTAGGAGGTGATGCCCTGTCAACTATAAGTGGTGCAGAAATAAGAAGTATTCAATTTGAAAAAGGTATGTTGCATAATTCATTTATAGTAGTTGCGTTTCCTTTCTTTGTTAACACTGTTATTGAAAGTGCGTCTTTATTTTGCTTTAAGGAAATACAGCCCTGTCATCTATAAGAGGTGCAAAAGGAAGAGGTATTCCATTGAACAAAGTATGTTGTATATTCAATTTGTAGTAGTTGTTTTTCCTTTCTTTGACAACACTGATATTCATTTTTTTTTCCTTTTTGTTTTAGGAAGTGAAGTCTTATCATCTATAAGAGGTGCAGAAATAAAAGGTATTCAATCTAAATAAGGTATGTTGTATAAATCCTTCATTCTAGGTGCTTTTCCTTTCTTTGATAACACTATTACTCAAAGTTTGTTTTTTTTTAGTTTTAGAAATCGATGCCCTGTCGTGTTTATGAAGTGCAGAAATTAGAGGTATTCAATCCAAACAAGGTATGTTGTATAACTTGTTCATAATAGCTGCTTCTTTCTTTCGTTGTCAACACTTTTATTCTTATCTCATTTCTCTTTTACTTACAAGAGGTAAAGCCCTGTCATCTATGTGCAGAGGTTATTACATTGAAACAAGGTATGTTGTTTAACTCATTGATAGCAGTTGCTGTTGTAACTTATCAGCTCGTTTTTTACAACTGATTTCAAGTCCAGAATATTTGAGCAAGTTGAGGTAAGATTTATTGGGCAGCTATGATGTATTAGGCTGTACACAAAATTCAAATACTCGAGGAATTTATCAAACAGGCAGTTTGGGCATAAGGGTAGTATGATGGATTTAAAGAAGAGGACTTTTCAATTGACAACTTTTCAACCGACTGCAAAGCACTTTTCAATTTCTTACAGTGGTTGCTTTTAAACTTTAATCCTTATTTTAAATCATAATCCTAACTGTTTCTCATAATTATAATCCTCAAGTCGAATTATAACCCTAAACTAATTTTAGACTTATCTATAAACTCTATTCTAACTTTAGTTTTGTCCATACTAAAATTCTCAATTAGGACCGAAACCTTAATTCAACTCTAAAATCTCTTAACCTTAAAACTTTTAGCAATTACTAAAGAAATTGAAAAGTTGCGAAGCGTCAGAATTTTGTTTTATTAATTCATTGCTGCATTGCTCTCAGCTCTTTAAAATATTAGATCAGACGGAATTCAATTAAATGCATTTCATTATTCTTTTGGGTCAACTTTCTTGAAAGCAAGAATTAACCATGTTGCTGAGCTTGTTTGCTGAGAAGGGTCTGCAGACCTATCCATACAAAGAAGTATAAGTATTTTAAATTTCCATTTTTAATTTAGCAGGATCATTCCATATCTGTTAAAAAGTTTGCCATGCGATTCTTATTATCGGAAGAGATAGTTAACTCACTATACTCGTTAGTATACCATATGAGTAAATATTATCATCGCTGTTAAAGATGGGCAATTGATAAAGTGACGAAAATTCTACTTTTATAACTTCTAACCATTGCACCCTGTAATATTTTCAAAGTTGCTTTCTAAAACCTTGTCAAAATTACAGTTCTTCAATCTTGACACGGTAAGCTATATTTCTAAACGTGCTGTTAAGTCAATTAGTCAGTTAGTTAGTTGGTAATTAGTTAGTTTATGAAAGTAAGTTTTACCTTAATGAATTAAAGCCCCTTAATCTAGAAGTGCAGGTACTCCATTTAAGCAAGGCACGTTCTATAACATTCATAGTAAATTCTTTTTTAATTCTTTGATAACATTATTTTTAAATTTCGTTTTTCCCTTACCTTTAGAAAGAAAAGACCTTTCATCTACAAGATGCGCAGATATACATGTATTATATCTAAATATGTTGTTATGCGTATAACAGACTTTTTGTTTCTTTTGTTTTTGCTTTGTTTACGTTTCCTTTAGTTTCCCTAGGGGCACATTCCGTGAAATAATCAAGCATGTTTTTGCACTCATTCCTTTGTGTTCCTTGGTTTGATTATTTCACGGCGTGTGCATTCGTGCAGTATATATAGCCTTGCAAGCAAGTTTCTCTCACTCTCTTAGTCGTCAGTTGCTGTTGAAAGCCAGCAAGTACACAGGTGTACTTTTGCTCTGCCATTTGGCCTAGGCAAGTGGCCTAGGCAAGTGGCCTAGGCATAGGGCCTAGTCATATGGCCTAGTCATATGGCCTAGTCAAGTTTCGGTTTTTAGGCTACTTGTTTCTTTTAAAGTTTGGCTGCAAGAACAAACAGATTGTAAGTCAGTTTTGTATTTATATAACTTTGCTTGCTATTTATTTCCATTTATTTATTTAATACTGTAACTGATATATTAAGTTATGCTTCGTTTATCGAATTTTGGGTTTATTCGTTTCATTTCGTCAGTTTATTTCATCGTTTATTCATCGCTAACTTGCTTTCGTTGCTGCTTGATACTAATTCAACAAGTTTTCTACTTTATCTAATTGCTTTAATTGTTATTCATTGAATATGTTGTATAACTCATTCATAGAGTTGCTTTACTTTTGATAATACTTACTAACTTTTCATTTCTCTTTAATTTTTAGGAAGTGCAGCCTCCTTCATCTATAAGAAGAGCAGAAATAGAGGAATTACATTTAAACAAGGTATGTTGTATAACTCATTCGTAGTAGTTGCTTCTCCTCTCTTTGATAATACTTACTCACTTTTCATTTCTCGTTTATTTTTAGGAAGTGCAGCCTCCGTCATCTATAAGAAGAGTAAAAATAGAGGCATTACATCTAAAGAAGGTATGTTGTAAAACTTATTCATAGTAGTTGCTTTCTCTCTCCTTGATAATACTTACTCACTTTTCTTTTTTCTTTTATTTTTAGGAAGTGCATCCTTCGCCATCTATAGAAAGAGTAGAAACAAAGGCATTGCATCGAAACAAGGTATGTTGTATAACTCATTCATAGTAGTTGCTTTTCCTCTCTTTGATAATACTTAATCACTTTTCATTTTTCTTTTATTTTTAGGAAGTGCAGCCTCTGTCATCTATGAGAAGAGTAAAAATAGAGGCATTACATTTAAACAAGGTATGTTTTATAACTCATTCATAAAAGTTGTTGTTCCTCTCTTTGATAATACTTACTCCCTTTTAATTTCTCTTTTATTTTTAGGAAGTGCAGCATCTGTCATCTATAAGAAGAGTACATATAGAGGCATTACATCTAAACAAGGTATGTTTTATAACTCATTCATAGTAGTTGCTTTTCCTCTCTTTGATAATACTTAATCACTTTTCATTTTTCTTTTATTTTTAGGAAGTGCAGCCTCTGTCATCTATGAGAAGAGTACAAAAAGAGGCATTACATCTAAACAAGGTATGTTGTATAACTCATTCATAGTAGTTGCTTTTCCTCTCTTTGATAATACTTAATCATTTTTCATTTTTCTTTTATTTTTAGGAAGTGCAGCCTGCGTCATCTATGAGAAGAGTAAAAATAGAGGCATTACATCTAAACAAGGTATGTTGTATAACTCATTCATAGTAGTTGCTTTTCCTCTCTTTGATAATACTTGATCACTTTTCATTTTTCTTTTATTTTTAGGAAGTGCAGCCTCTGTAATCTATGAGAAGATTAAAAATAGAGGCATTACATTTAAACAAGGTATGTTTTATAACTCATTCATAGTAGTTGTTGTTCCTCTCTTTGATAATACTTACTCCCTTTTAATTTCTCTTTTATTTTTAGGAAGTGCAGCATCTGTCATGTATAAGAAGAGTACATATAGAGGCATTACATCTAAACAAGGTATGTTGTATAACTCATTCATAGTAGTTGCTTTTTCTCTCTTTGATAAAACTTACTCACTTTTCATTTCTCTTTTATTTTTAGTAAGTGCAACGTCTGTCATTTATAAGAAGACTAGGAATAGAGGCATTACATTTAAACAAGTTATGTTGTATAACTCATTCATAGTAGTTGCTTTTCCTCGCTTTGATAATACTTAATCACTTTTCATTTTTCTTTTATTTTTAGGAAGTGCAGCCTCTGTCATCTATGAGAAGAGTAAAAATAGAGGCATTACATCTAAACAAGGTATGTTGTATAACTCATTCATAGTGGTTGCTTTTCCTCGCTTTGATAATACTTAATCACTTTTCATTTTTCTTTTATTTTTAGGAAGTGCAGCCTCTGTCATCTATGAGAAGAGTAAAAATAGAGGCATTACATCTAAACAAGGTATGTTGTATAACTCATTCATAGTAGTTGCTTTTCCTCTCTTTGATAATACTTGATCACTTTTCATTTTTCTTTTATTTTTAGGAAGTGCAGCCTCTGTCATCTATGAGAAGATTAAAAATAGAGGCATTACATTTAAACAAGGTATGTTTTATAACTCATTCATAGTAGTTGTTGTTCCTCTCTTTGATAATACTTACTCCCTTTTAATTTCTCTTTTATTTTTAGGAAGTGCAGCATCTGTCATGTATAAGCAGAGTACATATAGAGGCATTACATCTAAACAAGGTATGTTGTATAACTCATTCATAGTAGTTGCTTTTTCTCTCTTTGATAAAACTTACTCACTTTTCATTTCTCTTTTATTTTTAGTAAGTGCAACGTCTGTCATTTATAAGAAGACTAGGAATAGAGGCATTACATTTAAACAAGTTATGTTTTATAACTCATTCTTGTTAGTTGCCTTTCCTCTCATTGATAATACTAACTCCCTTTTCATTTCTCTTTTTTAGGAAGTGCAGCCTCTGTCATCTATAAGAAGATTAAAAAAAGTCATTAAATCTACACAAGGTATGCTGTATAACTCATTCATAGTAGTTGTTGTTCCTCTCTTTGATAATACTTACTCCCTTTTAATTTCTCTTTTATTTTTAGGAAGTGCAGCATCTGCCATCTATAAGAATAGTACATATAGAGGCATTACATCTAAACAAGGTATGTTTTATAACTCATTCATAGTAGTTGCTTTTCCTCGCTTTGATAATACTTAATCACTTTTCATTTTTCTTTTATTTTTAGGAAGTGCAGCCTCTGTCATCTATGAGAAGAGTAAAAATAGAGGCATTACATCTAAACAAGGTATGTTGTATAACTCATTCATAGTGGTTGCTTTTCCTCTCTTTGATAATACTTAATCCTTTTCGTATTTTTCTTTTATTTTTAGGAAGTGCAGCCTCTGTCATCTATGAGAAGAGTAAAAAATAGAGGCATTACATCTAAACAAGGTATGTTGTATAACTCATTCATAGTAGTTGCTTTTCCTCTCTTTGATAATACTTAATCACTTTTCATTTTTCTTTTATTTTTAGGAAGTGCAGCTTCTGCCATCTATGAGAAGAGTAAAAATAGAGGCATTACATTTAAACAAGGTATGTTTTATAACTCATTCATAGTAGTTGTTGTTCCTCTCTTTGATAATACTTACTCCCTTTTAATTGCTCTTTTATTTTTAGGAAGTGCAGCACTTGTCATGTATAAGCAGAGTACATATAGAGGCATTACATCTAAACAAGGTATGTTGTATAACTCATTCATAGTAGTTGCTTTTTCTCTCTTTGATAAAACTTACTCACTTTTCATAATTTTTATTTTTAGTAAGTGCAACGTCTGTCATTTATAAGAAGACTAGGAATAGAGGCATTACATTTAAACAAGTTATGTTTTATAACTCATTCTTGTAAGTTGCCTTTCCTCTCTTTGATAATACTAACTCCCTTTTCATTTCTCTTTTTTAGGAAGTGCAGCGTCTGTCATCTATAAGAAGATTAAAAAAATCATTACATCTACACAAGGTATGCTGTATAACTCATTCGTAGTAGTTGCTTTTTCCATCTTTGATAAAACTTACTCACTTTTCATTTCTCTTTTATTTATAGGAAGTGCAAACTCTTTCATCTATAAGAAGAGTAGAAATAGAGAAATAACAAATAAACAAGGTATGTTGTATAACTCATTTATTGTAGTTGCTTTTTCTCTCTTTGATAATACTTTCTCACTGTTCATTTATCTTTAATTTCAGGAAATGCAGCCTCTAACATGTATAAGAAGAGTAGAAATAGAGACATTACATGTCAAAAAGGTATGTTGTAGAACTTATTCATAGTAGTTGCTTTTCCTTTGATAATACTCACTCCTTTTTCATTTCTCTTTTGTTTTAAGTAGGGCACCCATTAGTAGAGTAGAAATAAATGCGTTACTTCACAACAAGGTATATTGTATAACTTGTTTATGGTAGTTGCTTTTTCTCTCTTTGATAATACTTTCTCACTTTTGATTTCATTATTAAGTTATCTATAAGATGAGTAGAAATAGAGGCATTGCATCTAAACAAGGTATTGTGTATAATTCTTTCTTAGTTGTTGCTTTTCCTTTGTTAATAATTACTCCCTTCTAATTTCTCGTTTATTTTAAGGAGTGCAGCGTTATATCTGAAATGCCACTAATTCTTCTCTTCTTATAGTTGACTATGGCTGCACTTCCTAAAAATAAACGAGATATGAAAAGGGAGTAATTATTAACTAAGGAAAAGCAACAACTAAGAAAGAATTATACACAATACCTTGTTTAGATGCAATGCCTCTATTTCTACTCATCTTATAGATAACTTAATAATGAAATCAAAAGTGAGAAAGTATTATCAAAGAGAGAAAAAGCAACTACTTTAAACAAGTTATACAAAATACCTTGTTATGAAGTAATGCATTTAATTCTATTCTACTTATGGGTGCGTTTCTTAAAACAAAAGAGAAATGAAAAGAGAGTAAGTATTATCAAAGGAAAAGCAACTAATATGAATAAGTACTACAACATACCTTTTTGACATGTAATGTCCCTATTTCTACTCTTCTTATACATGTTAGAGGCTGCATTTCCTGAAATAAAAGATAAATGAACAGTGAGAAGGG